>OZ025290.1:12067500-12767500 GCA_964019185.1 Maratus speculifer | reverse complement strand
TATTTAGTAAACCTGCTCATTTTCATATAATTTCCTTTATTTTTTAATTCTGATTACAGGATATTATATGCAATACTGCTTGGCATATTTTAGGAAAAGAACATTTTTTTGTATTAAGAAATCTGCAAGTTATAAACTAAAATCTTGGACAAATTTGGGACTGTTTTTATAAAAACCTTAATTTTTCTACAAGTATACATGCTATCCGCATAAAAATGTACACACTTTATAACAATAAGCCACTTAATTATAATCCACAGTTTGAATGCTTTAGCTACTTTAGTTTTGAAGGTTTATTCGAAATACATTTGTTCTTTTTTAATTTGTTGGCAGTCCCCTATAGAATTTAGGGAAAAAATCTTCACGGAAATGTATGACCGGTACTATTATGTTTGCATATTTAGAGTTTCAGAATAATTGTTTATGTATTTGTCTAGATATTTAACAAAATGTGTAAAATTGCAGGTAGCCGGTCACTTTTGGCCTTATAGAATAAAACTATATCACCCCCCCCTTTTTTTAAATTACTGAGTTAAAGCTAAGTAAATAGAGGTTATTGATTATAACGAACAACGGAAATCTTTTTAATAATTTTGCACTGTCAATAAATTAAGATATGCCGCGAAATTATCGAAAAGGTTTTGCTTACATTAAAGCACCTACAGAATATATATATATATATTTCCCGCTAGGAATGTTTATCTAAACCATTGCTGATAAGGGAGTTTTTGTCAGAACTCTTACAAGTTATGGTTTCGAGATAACTATTAAGCATTTACGAATTATATTTCTTTCATTTTTTCGCATTCTTTATTAACTCTTTGTACGATTGTAGGACCTTCTCCCCACCATTCTCTGAAGCCGCCTCTGAGTACATGCAACTTTTAAATTCTTGTTAAAGTGTTTTTTAAAGATGAGAAATAGATTAAGTATAAGTAAAGAAAAAAATAGAGACGCAATGCTATAAATTTAACTCATTTTCTAATTAACTATTTATTTATTTGAATAAATTATTGTTATCATTTTGTTTACGGTTTCGGGTCGGGGTAGGGGGCACGAAATAAATTCTGAGGTTTTGTATTAGTTTTGAATAAAACCTTCTCACCTGAGTCTAAAAGAAGAAGAGCCTCCATACCGTGTAATATTTTTCCTGATTTAATTCTCGAATATTAATTTACTTTAATCCAAACCGAGCTGCTTTCTTCCATAAAATCTTCAGATCCAAGGATTTATTTATATATATTTCTAAATTTCAATTATTAATTTATCTTGACAAACTCATAAATAAGAAATAATGAAAGAAATAAAAATAAAAATAAAAAATGATTTTTGTATATAAAATTTGATGGCATATAGGGATTCATTTTTTAAATAATTTTTTAGGATTTATTTTATTTTATTTTACTTTTTAGTATTGCAAAAGCATTAAAAACATAAAACGAATATATATTTAATATTTTTTTTTATCACTAATAGGCATCTTAACGCATAGAAAAATTATTTACGCTTTCATTTTTTGTACGTTCCGTACGTTTCTGCTGCAAGCAATTTTTATATAACACGTAAATCGCTAAGAAAGCGCTGTTAGAAATAACTTTCTATTTTGTTTAGTTCTGCTATCTATTAGGGTCTTCACACCAATTTTTTTCTTTCTTTTTTTAACATTATTTATATACAGGGGGAAAATATAAAGATGTGTATCCAATAGGGTACATCGGGTATGAAGAGCATAAATAAATAAATATATAAAAAAACTTGGAAATACCAGCAAACCAAACTATAAGTGATCTGCGCTCAAAATTCTAAAAAAAAATTTAACATTCAACCCGCTTGACGCGCAGGACTGGTTGTTATCCAGCTTGTTTTGTTTATCAACACTTTTCCATTGGTGAAAATCTTCAGACTGGAAAACAAGTTTTACAGGTGAATGAGAAGGTAGTTAAAAGAGCCTGCGATAGCAAAACAAAATCACCCACAAGCCAGAGTGAATTTATTTTAATCCCATATTAGTTTATACATATAATGCAAATATTAGCTTATGATAATTCATAGTTCAGCATTGAAATGTTTTTTGAAAGCAATCATGCAACGTTATGCACAGAATTGTTGTGTTTAAGTATACTAGTAGATCGAACCCGGGCTTCCCGGGTTAAATAGCAAAGATAAAAAGCATTTTTTTAAATTGAAAACTTTAAAGAAATTTCTACATGTAATATGCGTTTTAGATTGCTAACTAACTCCAAAAAAGTATTTTTAACCCTTTAACCTCTTGAGGGGGGGGGGTGAGATAAAATATATCCCACTTAATTTTAATTGCAAAACACCACATTGACGCCAGTAATATGAAATAGCAATTTTATTTTTGTCAAATACGTGAAGAAACGCTTTTAAATATTTTCAAACAAATTTGTTATTAAATTCTGGTGTCAGTCAATCATTTCAGCATTTTAAGAATTGAAGTGCTTTTTCCTACAGAGGGTTAAGTATCTTGCGGGTTTTTACATTCATGTTTCATTCATGAAATAAAAACTGTGAAAAATATTGGTATGAAGATTTGTATTTGATAACTTCACATATTTTTTTAATCTTATACAATTCAAAAAATTAACATTAATCTCAATATTACATTAAATCAATCTTTGAATTAAAATATTACATATCGGAAAAACATGGTTAGGTTAAAGGGTTAAATGAAAAATATTAATTATGGAATCAAAGCAATGAATTTTTTCAAAAGTCACACTTCCGTTTTAGATGCCTGCCGGAAGTCATTAGCCAGCAATTTTGTTTCTTCTCATTTCAGTGCTTCGAGCACGTAATTTAATTACATGTCTGTTAAATTTGTATTTATTTACTTTATTTTATTTCATTATTTATAAAGGAAATTTTGATTTTGCTATAGTATATTAGCCGGAAACAAATCCCTAACTCTTTATATTTTTCTAAGGACAAATGGATCAATCTATCGTAATCGAGTTTCACTCGGTAGAGATAAATTTAAAAATAACTCGCACCTGATTTTTTTTAAAACCACAGCCAATCAGTAAATTGAAATACAGTTTTCAAACAAATTCAAAATATTTTCATTTTTTTTTCTTATTTGGCAGTGTAAAATTTTAAGTTGTTTGATTAAATGTTGAATTTGTAATTTTTAATAATTTAATCTGCGTTTTTAACCATTCTTTTATTTTATTACTCAACCAATTTTAATTTTATAATGGAAAATTATCAGTAACAATATTCATAGATTTATGAGTAAATTGTGTATAATTTTATTTCTTAATGGAGATAAGTGATAGAAATTAAAAAAAAAAGCTCGCAATAAATGAGTTAAATGAGATACAGTTTTCAATCAAATTGCATTTGAAAGTAGATTTCTTTTCCTATATGATGAAATAAAAATTGAAAATATGCGACGTTTAGAAGATTAAAAAATTGCAGTAAAAAAATTGCAATAAGTCGTTTATCTTGAAATGTTGTCATTCGCAAAATAACGTCAGTGCTACACATGGACACATTTGTTTGTTACAATATAGATTTTGTGCATATGAAAAATCGGTACTACTTGATTATCCCATCGACCATTTTCGCCAAATTAAAAAAAATCGCCAAACTAATAGCCAAGCTATATATGTTGACACAATTTTTATTTTAAATAACGGAAAAACTAATAAATTAGTAAAACATGAATAAAAATACGGTACTACTCAGTTATCCCGTCGACCGATTTCGCCAAATTAGATAAATCGCCAAACTAATGGTCAAATTATACATATTGACGTAATTTTTATTTTAAATAATAAAAAAAGGTACTTCTCTATAATCCCGTCGACCAATTTCGCCAAATTATACAAATCGCCAAACTAATAGCCAAATTATACATATTGACATAATTTTTATTTTAAATAACGAAAAAACAAATAATTAGTGGAATATTAATAAAAATTCAAATAAAAAAAACGACATTAAAATCAATGACATTTTAAACACGTGAATCTTATTTAATGTCATTGAATGTGACATTCACGATAATCCATTATTGGCATTTAATCTTATAGTTTGGCATTAATTTTTTGGTCGACGGATAACCTAGAAGTACCAAAATAATAATAATAATAATAATAATTAGTAGAATATTATTCAAATACAAATAAAAAGTTGAAATAAAAATCACTTAATGACGTTTTAAATACGTGTATCGTATTTAATTTCATTGAATTGACATTCACGTTCATCCATTATTGGCATTTAATCTTATAATTTGGCGATAGTATTTTGGTCGACGGGATAACAGAGTAGTACCAAAAATACAAATAAAAAGTGGTATTAAACACCTCTTGATGACGTTTTAAACATGTGTATCGTGTTTAATATCATTAAATATGACATTCACAAATCATCCATTTTTGGCATTCAATCTTATAATTTGGCGATAGTTTTTTGGTCGACGGGATAACCAAGTACTACCGATAAATCTTACTCACATGCTAAAAGTTAAAAGTAAAGAAATGACTGCACGTACATTTTTTTCAAAAAAGTTTGCTTCAAAGTTAACTCTACGACAAATTTAAAATTTGTTTTATCAATTAAAATGCACAACACAAATTAAAAGAATAAACATTACACTGCGTCACTTCAACGTGCAAAGAAGATGCCGTATTTTCCTTGAAATAAGCAAACCTTGATTTTTACAAATCATGCTAAATCAAATTTTTAATTACATTTTAACCATTGGATATTGGCGAATTATGAAATCTCATTTTGTCTTTTACATCGTTCTTTTTCAATTTCAGATCAATTTTCTATGTGAAAATGTACTTTTTTTTCTTTTCTGAAAATATATTTGGAAAATAAAAATGGTTCTAAAAATAAAGTAAAAATAGAGTTATATTTTTAGGGTTACAATTTTTGCACCATTCCCAGCCACCATAAGTCCTCTCTATTTCTTCTTTTTACTTTATGGCCGTTTTTCCTTTACTTTGCCCAGAAATTGAGTACTCAAGTTGCCACTTCCAGAAAAATTAAATTAAAAACTACAAAAAAATTAATATCTCAAAAACAAATTAAGATACAGTTTTCAAACAAATTGCATTTAAAAGTAAATATTTTTCCCTACACAACGATGTAAAGATTTGAAATGTGCGATGTCTAGGAGTTAAAAAAGTTGCAGTAATGAAAATTGCAAAAGTGAAATTTCAACAAAAAGTGTTGCCATTCGAAAAATGACGTATGCGTTACGCACAGATACGTTTGGCCTTTATAATATAGATATATGTAAAAAAATTATTAAAATTAAATCCCTAGCAAAAAATATGACACATCTCTGAAAATATAAATTTCTCAGAAAAATAAAATAAAAAAATTGCATAAATTTGCTGTAACATGAAATACAGCACTTAATTCTGAGTACAGACGTAAAAATGTACAAAAAAAAAAAAAAAAAAAAAAAAAAATCTTTAAAAATGAAAAGTACATGAAATTTGGAGGGTTGAGAAATTTTACCTCTTCACACAGTTCACTATCTTTCTGTGGTCATGAATGGACATCTAGCACAATAAACCATTTTTTCGTGTAACTACACTTATGAAACTGTTTCTACAGCAAAACGCACTTATGAAGCACTTTTTAAAACATCAAAGGAATTTTTGCGAGAGGTGTCACTAGACGAGAGACTTTGCGAGATGTGTCCTTTCTAGCGGGTGAAAGAAATGTATGCTGTTGCTCATCCTTATAGCTTACAAGTATTTTTTTCAGCATTAATAATTTATAGTTAATAAATTTTTGGAGGTTTTTAGGTATCATCGAGATAATATTATTAGGAAGTTTCAAACCAAGAATGCTCCATAGATTAATATTTACTCCTAAAACATGCATATATATATATCTATACTAATAAAATCCGTGCGCCTCTGTCTGTCTGTCTGCTTGAAGCCGATTACAGTTCGCTACGCGGGCGAGTTGGAAGTCGCGAAAGGTGTCTTCCGATTGGAAAAATACCGGGGAAGTCATTTCGGGCATTTTCGAGACCGTGGGACCAAAATTAAAAAAAGTTATGAATTATAACCCTCTTGGGAATCGGAACGAAAAATGTCTCAATTCCCAAATGGAGCTCCGAAGCAGAACACTGCGCCACCTTGCGGTGAAGGACATGAATTTTTCCCCTTTGGCTAAAAGAAGAAACAGCCGAAAACCTCTTTTTCTACCGGCGCTAATTGCGTTTTTTTTTCGCATCAATTTTTTTGACTTGCCGTAGAATATTTACCGTAGTTTTCGCTAAAATATTGAACTTAGAAATAAAACAGGACTATCGAAACTTTTTTTTGCGCGTTTTTTCTTAAACCATCATGCAGACAGTTTTTAAAGTAGAAAAAAACTGATTACATATTCAGAATCTGCGTAAAAGTCTGCCTCTGATGAACCACAAAATACGAGAAAATGTCTTATGGGCGCGCAGCGCCAACCGTGCAAAACCAAATATTTTTAACGGGACGATGGCGACCATGGCGCGTAGCGCCGGTGGGCGCGTAGCGCCCACTGTGCGAAATCACATATTTTTAACGGGATAATGGGCGCATAACAACCATAGCTCTTTAATTTATTTTTTTTGTGCTTGAGGATTCGAACACCAAGACTTGCTTATTAAATGAATTTTTTTGCTTATTATATACTGTTTAATATCGAGGTTCGTTCGGAAAAAGTGGCCCAGCTAGCGGGCGTAGCTCGCTAGTATATATATATATTTCCTGAAAGAATATTTTTGTACCAGCTAGACTGTGCGAGGCTTTCGCAATGCAATCTTTGGAAATTTTTGCTAATACTTTCGTTATTATTTTTTAACTAACATTAAAAAAAAAAAAAAAAAAAAAAAAAAAAAAAAAAAAAAAAAAAAAAAAAATTAATCACTGTTAGATCGGGAAGCGGCAATACAGAAAATACTCTCATCGAGTTCATGGATAAAATCCTAGGATTAGTTAAATCTCGATTTGCATATTAAAACGCAATCGGTCTGCCAAGTCCTTTCTTAATGGAAAATATGAAAAAACCCGATTTTAACGGTTACCATTGTGTTTTCCAGCTCCGAGTCCTTCATGTTTTTATATTTTTGGGTGCAGAAAAATACAATTGTAAAACTAGAGTCAACTGCTAAAATCGGGTTTTATGATGTTTTCCACCAATATATGACTTCACAGATCGATTGCGTTTTAATATGCAAATTGAGTTTTAATCCCTTGGGGACGAGCGACGTATACGTGCCGTAAAAAGGCATAAGAGTCCTTGTTTATTGCCATCAGTAAAATTTTACTATAAAATTTGCCTATTTAATCGGAGCATTTTTCCGGTTTAATAAGGCACAAGTTTTTATTTTTAAAAACCGGACACAAAACATTAAAAATTTCGTAAAAAGTTCTAGAATTTCAGCCGTGAACTCAGTGAGGTGTATTTGGTGTATTTTTTGTCGTCCGATTATCTGCGCTAGGGATATAGGACCAGGGGGAGTGCCCTTCGTGGGGGTCTTTCTAAGGGAACCTAACCCGTATTTACGCAAGGTTCGAAGAAAACCACGAAAACTCCGAACGGTTAGGCCGACAGCCGCGATTGGGTTCGAACCCAGCAACTGCCGTCTACCAGTTGAGAGGTCCATACCTCTCGGCCACTGGTGGGGCCGAACTCAGTGAGGTGATTGTTTGTGCTGCCGCCTCCCGGTCTATATGTTTTAACATATTTTGTGTGTTCTGTTTTAAAAGATAGTTTGAAAATTAGTCGCATTATACTTCATTCATTGCTGTGCGTTTGTATGTGCATAGAAAAGAAAAGTTCACATCGGAAATAAAATATATATCATTGGACCCGTGAAAAAAAATTGCACTCCAGTCTCATTTTTTCAGATGCAGGTTTAAATTTTTAAAGGATAATTAAGTGTAAAATAATCTGCAAACAACATTAGTCTAGCCAGAATATCATCTCATTTATTTTATCAAAATTAGAGTAAAATATGTCTGGAGATAGCAAAAAGAACGGTCGAGAAAATAATAATAATAATAATCATATTTTAACTGCATTAAGGGGATTAAGGGCTGATTCAACAATTTTATTTATTTTTAAGAACGCGGTTCAAATGGTGAACTCACTGCATTTCAATGCTGTATTAAAAGTACATTTTGAAAAAAAAAATTGCATATTTAATTATCTTTTTAAGTTAAAAAATTTGAATTTTTTAAAATTCCCATATTTTTTTTAAAACATGGATATTTTTGCCCAGTTTTTAAGGTTTTCAAATACACAAGACAGGTATGGATTTTGGATACATTGAATATTACACTTAATATATTTTTTTATTGATACATATAATGTAAAATTATGAAATCTAACATATCCTCATATATTTTTATTAAAATCTCGCGATCTAATTACTATATGAGTAAAAATGAGGTATCAAAATATAAACAATTAAAAGGGTTTTCATTTAATGTTTAAAAAAAATCGACATTTTGATTAATTTTGAGGTAAATTGCCCCCTTAAAGGATGAGGTAATCGCTTAAAGAAAAATGGGATAAAGAAATAGAAATTGAATAAATATAAAATTTTACACTAATACAATTATAAAATATAGTTACACATTATTATACAATAAACTGATACAATATTGACAGTTTAACTGAATATAACAAAGCATGGCTTTTATGGAATATATCATATATATGTAATGTATGTTATATCATATATAACATATATATGTATTATTGGACCCGACCGGGATCTTTGTACTTCAGTCTAATATTTTTTTAGTTGCATGTTTAAACTTTTAAAGGAATATTAAACAAAAAAGAATATGAAAATAACATTAGTCTATCCAGAATCTTATTAAAAGTGTTCTCAGAAAAATAAATAAACAAATATTAAGATACAATAGAAAATATTGAAAAAAAAAAACTTAAATTGGTTTAATTTTATCGAATGAATGTTTTCGATTACTAGCTTCAACTCTTAATTCCCGAGAATGAGCTGATCTCTTCTCCTTCGCCTGTGAAACTTGTTTTCCAGTAACAAGAGTTTCAGCAGTGGAAAAACTAACTTTTCGCCATCCTGATAAACAAAA
Source organism: Maratus speculifer (assembly GCA_964019185.1). NCBI lineage: Eukaryota > Metazoa > Arthropoda > Arachnida > Araneae > Salticidae > Maratus > Maratus speculifer. Next base: position 12,758,402 of record OZ025290.1, on the reverse strand, counting down.
CTGGTTGAATAACAGCCAATCCTGCGGCAACCAGGTCGAATCTTAAACTTTTGAGGCGGGATTGGTAGACGTTACTACGATTCAGGTTGCATGCGTGTTCAATTTTTGTTTTATTTTATTTATTTATGAAATAAACAGCTTTGTTTTGGATTAAAATAAATAAATTGTTGTTAATGGAGACAGGGAAAATTATAGGCATACAGGCTGTTCTTCTTTCAAAACACAAACAAAAGGTTTCTATTTCCGTGGTTTTAGAAATAAATTTTTTAATAGTTTGATACATTTTTTTATTATGTTACTTCTGATTCATATATGTTACTTTTGAGGCCAACACCCTTTTGAACAAATAATAAATAAATAAATAAATAAATAAAAAATAAGCTATTGTTTCTGTCGATAAATGATATCTATTCTACTGAGTATTTCAATTTCAGTTTTGCTTTTTGATCATAACTATAAAATAAATCTGTTGTGGAGAGGTCGCAATTTATCTTTATTGTACTATTTATTTTTTTTGTAATCATTGCTCAGCATGATGTAATGTGGTATTTTATTTTTGTCACTGCATTGATTTGGAGAAATGTTACATTATATATATATATATATATATATATATATATATATATATATATATATATATAAACATCGCCAATTTAATTTTTAATTTACTGCAGTTTTTAATCAAACACATGTTTTAACAAAATGTAATAGTACTATGTGAGAAGCTGGTTGAAAAACCTTTATAATGACACTTCTTTTAATGTTCTTTGCTTAGTAAATGTATAGAACAAATGGGTAAATGGGATCGTCGATTGTGCAGAGAGTTTCGTTTAGTATTTCTTTCAAAACAACTTATCCTTTAATTAATAAATCCAAATTGTTAATCTATAATTATGAAATTCTCACATAGGTGGTAAGACGAATAAATTTAATTTGAAAATAATTATAAAACGACGTTATTTTTTTTTTAATCAAATTAAACGTATTCAAATTATCTATTTATCTATATTATAAAGGCCAAACGTATCTGTGCGTAACGCATACGTCATTTTGCGAATGGCAACACTTTCCCCTGCAATTTCGGTTTTGCAATTTTAGCTACTGCAAATTTTACACTTATAAACATCGCATATTTTTAATTTTTACATCGTCATATAGAGAAAAAAATTTACTTTTAAATGCAATTTGTTTGAAAGTTGTATCTCAATTTATTTATGAGTTATTAATTTTTTTTATAGTTTTTAGTACGAATTTTGTAATTGTGGCAACAAAAATACGCCATTTTTTCTTAAAATTGATAAAAACTGAAATAAAAATATTATGTCGAAAGACATCGTCTGATATAAAATCCAATGAATTTTGGTTTTATTGCGTTTTTATTCATCAATCATCAAAGCATCAAAGCATTCATAAATGCTTTTTTTAGTTTATTGCAAACTTAATTTACAGAGAATACAACACGTTTTCTTTACAAAAATGTATTTTAAATAATATTCGAGTGACATCGCCGCATTTACTAAATTAGTATCGGAAAGCTAAGCGAAAGCAATTTTTATTTATCCGTGTGTATGTAATGATATTTTCCAAATTTTGAAAAAAAAAAAAAAAAAAAAAAAAGAATGATTTCTGATAAACTATGGACCTATTATAGAAGTAAGATAAAAGAAGTGAAGATTTGTGAATCATCAGATATCCGATTTGTTTTGCCGAGTGTCTTATTGTTTTTGCTGTGTTTGTGTAATATTCCGTCCTAATGACGTCATATGCATATACTTTTCTATAAATGTTGTTTAAGACTGGATCCGCAAAAATCGAAAGCTTTGAGCAGATGCATATAACGTTTTTATATATTTAAAAAAGCAAGTGATTTTAAAATGATCAAATTAAAATACTATGAGAAGTGCGTATGTAAATTTTGAGACGATGAAAATAATGACAAGTTTAGATTTCATATGGGAATGCTATGATCATGTCATAAAGAATAATTTTTTTTCATTCGCTTTATACTAAACATAAGAGGTTCAACTGATAATTTCATCATAATAACTGACCTTTGTTATACTCTAATAATTACATATGCGATTAAATTAAATTTTTATAATTTTGACAAGTAAGTTTTATAGAAAGTTTTTTTAGCTTACAATAATATTTGTTTGAGAGTTGGACTGACCAATCTAAGATGCATGTTTTACTGTAGCTAATTTTGTGGGTTTATTATAAATCAATGAAACAATTCCTTCCTAAACATTTTCTTTCGTCGAAATTCGACGGGCTCCACGTCGTTTTAATAAAATCCAAAATACTAATTTTTTTGAAAATCCGAAATTAAAAGAAATTAGCAGAGATATAAATAACATTTTAAATTTCTAAAAGCAAAGAAAGTTTTTTAAAATTAAATTTAAAATGCTGAATCATTGACAAATCGCAAAACATTTTAAAATAGACATAAAATTGAATTCTAAAAAATATTATGAATAATAGATGAACAAAACCATGCTAATATAAACCTTTAAACTGACCAAAAATACAAAGTTTTTTTTAATTAAATCCATCCTATTATGAAAATTTTAAGTACGGCATCGGAGTTCATACTTAGAACCTCCTGCTCAGAAGCGAGGGGCTTTACCTCTAAGCTTGGATGCCTACACGTAAGAAGTTGAAATTAAAGTTTTCGTCAAAAATTTAAATCGGAAAAAGGAACGAATGACAATGAAAAAAATTAATTTAGTTAAAAATTTTTAACTTTATCAAAATTTTTTTATTTGTCGTCTGACACGAGGTATTCAGGTATAAATGCACAAAATTTGAAGTATCTGACTTATACCGTTATTGCGTACGAACTCTGTGACGGACGAACAGACAGATGACAGATACGAGTGGTTTCGTCAAATGAACGATACTCCAAAAAAGGATGTTGATAACAGAAATATTATAAATGACCAGTAAATAAGTTCGAAGCTTTAGCATTACAATTTTTGAGTTTATTTTCTGATAATTTTTCATTAATTTTTCATTAATTCATTTATTATTATAATTAAATAACTTGAATTAGCGAAACATGAGTGCACCGAGTCTAAAAATGCACGGCTGCTAGTACTGCGATTGCGTGTTCGTGGTAAATGGCTTAGAGCAACATTTTATATATATATATATATATATATATATATATATATATATATATGGTTCTTAATAGCCATAACTTTAAAAAAAACTTTCTTACAATACCCCATTCTTTGTTTGAGTGTTGTATGTGCATAGAAAATATTATGGTGATATCAGAAATAATATGCATGGTGATAATTAAGCTAAAAGTATAAGAAAACTTTTATGTGCAATGTCAAGTGTAGGCAAAATATTATAGTCATTGTACCTCATTCATCATATACGCTACATATTAAATTAAAAACAGATGTAAGAAATCAGAAGTAATATAAATATGTAATAATAAAAAATGATCGCCCTTAATAATTTCCAAATTCTTATACTATCTAAATTTCCCCTATCTTTCAATAATATCTTAATATATTTATCATATTTTAAATCCATATCTTTAATTAACGCTTTCTTTATTTTATTTTATAAAAAAATTAATAATAATCCGTTAAAGCAACACTTATCTTAAAAACCCATTTATTTATTTTATTCTATTTCATTATACCTTTTATTTAAGTATAAAAAATCATTCGATTATCCACAATTTCCCTTGAAGCGACGCATGGACGGATTGTGCAATTTATTCATCAGATTCGACTGAGAGAACTTATTTCTTTTTCGCCGGTCTTAAACTTTCGTTTTGGATAAAGACACGTTTTTTGGTAAAGTAACTGGCAATGTAAACGTTGCCGCAAAACCCTGTATTCGTACGCACTTTGGGATATAACGTGATTACTTTGACTCGAGAAGCAGATTTCTACATTTTTTCATATGTTAAACAGAACTCTGTCAATTGATGCATAAAAGTCTTTAAATGATAAAGTTCTATAGCGATAATAATATCTTTCTGTTTTATTATGGCGGAATCTTACGGTAGTAAATTTAAGCTGGAGCATTAGTGTAATTATATACTATGCGATAATTAAACCTCAATTGGAGGGACTGAAGTACGGAGTACGCCAATCAGTTCTTTCTAGTTGTACATTAAAGACTAATTTTTCTTAATCCTTCACACTTCCTGTATCCTTCTAGAAATACCTCCCGTGTTCAATGCGCTTATCCAATGAGTTCAGTTTGACTTCTTTTCCTCACTTTAAACCAGTTCTTATTAACGCTTCACGTTGGTAAACTCAGTACTCTACCCCTCCAAGTATGTCAAAAAAAAATTTCTGTTGCTCCTGAAGATTATTTATGTGATTTAGAAGAACTTTCAGAAGAAGAATTCTTTAACAGAGTATCTGATATCGTTCATTGAACTTTCTGATCCTGAAACGGATTCAGAAGTTGATGGAGACATAAAGAATATTAAAAGTATTCTTCTTCTTCTTTTTCTGTTCTTTATCTAATTTCTTTCCTTCATTTATTTTTAATATGGTTCCTGATCATATTAATAATATAAACTAGGAGATACAGTATAAAACCTCTAAATAACGGACACCTCGGGAACGCAGAAATTGTCCGTTATTCGGAGGTGTCCGCTATTGGGAAAACCTCAGAGATTCAAAAATCGTTATGAAATGCTTAATGTTTTCTTAATTTACTTTTATATGTCCTAAAACCCCTATTATATAACTAATCAGAAAGTAAAATTACTTTTTAAGCAATAAAATTGAAATAAAATTGTGCTCACTTTTATTCACTGTTTATTATATTCTCGTGAAAAAAAGCTATTACAAAAGTTAACTTTTGTTTGATTACATGTAATTTGTTTTTCTATGTGGCGTTATTGGGCATGTAGAGTTCTGGGTGGGGATAGCAATTTTTGACCTCTAAAAGATAAAATCTCAAAATATTCTTGAATGACATTTCAATGCTCTGGGAAATATTCCTCCCGGACAATTCCCTGAATTTAGTACTGAACATGGAGGGGGGGGGGGGGAGGAATTTTCCCAAGCTCTTTATCTACATTTATTTGTGATCACAAAATTTGTGACACATTGTCCTGATAAATTCAGAAGCCTTTTGACTTTTTTTTCCTTTTTTTTCTCTTTAAAAAATACTTTTTCATCTTTTATCGCCGGAAAAAGTGTCCGGCTATCGGAATGTCCGTTATTCAGAGGTTAAACATACAAAAATTTAGGTTTTGGGAGTGGGGATTGGAAAACTGTCCGTTAAATAGAGGTGTCCGCTATTCGGGAGTGTCCGTTATGGAGGTTTTACTGTATATCTATTTAATTTCGAAACAGGTCTCGATAATAATGCCAAATTAAGTTGAAAATACAGTCTTTTTGTATTTGTGTTTTCTTGTGAATCTTATCAGCAGTTTAAAAAAAAAATCTTATTATTAAATTTGATTCAGATTCGGCTTTTTTTTTCAAATAGCAAAAAAGAAAAAAAAACTATTTAGTTGAAGTGGCCTGAAGTAATCTCTGCCAACCCGACTCAAAAATGTAAAATTCAACCCGATTCTCGCCGAACTCGCTATTATTTAACTTGGTTTGTTTATCAGAACGGTGGAATAATAGTTTCCATTGCTGAAACTCTTCGAAATGGGAAACAAGTTTTACAGGTGAATGAGAAATCCCCCCGATCTCCGTAGTTAATTTATTCACACCGAGCAATTTTACATTTCTTTTAATTATTCAACATCAGTTGACGCAAATTTTTTCATAGTGTTAATTTTTAAGTTATTTAGTCACCAAAAATTTGAGATGGGATAGGGGGAAATTTTCCCTACTAAAATACTGGTTTTCAAATTTAAATGTTCCCTGCTCTTTAAGTAGCAAGAAAATTTGATAATCGTCTTTAATGAGTTAATATACTACGCTAGTAACGCGAAAACGCACACGAACTAATGACAAATAAATTTTGAGATTTTAAGCTATAGCATAGCTTTTATCGCGGGCTTTGAGCGCGCTGACCGAATCCAAAAATTCCGTAACGCGTAAAATCCTAACACATCCCTAACGAAAAAACCTAACACTCGGCTAACGTCGTTTCCGTTCGGAAAACTTCGGGACGGTATCCTTCGGTAGACTTCGGCAGACATTGACGCGGTATTTTTCAGATATTAGAATATCAAGTCTCAAACTTATGTTTCTTATGATCTAATTTTCATAGCGCGGCCAAATTTTGTTTGGTAATTTATTATGAGACAGTGTTTATTTTGGTGTTCTTATTTATTTTGGTGACAAGAGACCCCCCACCGTGAGGGTCGAAAAATTTAAAATGCTTATAACTCGCGATCTAACTTTCGTAGCGCGGCAAAACTTTGTTTGGTAATTTTTTATGAGACATTGTTAATTTCTGGTGACAGGAGACACCCCACGGTGAGGGTCGAAAAATTTAAAATGCTTATAACTCGCGATCTAATCTCCGTAGCGCGGCCAAATTTTGTTTGGTAATTTATTATGGGACAGTGTTGATTTTTGGTGACAGGAGACCCTCCAAGGTGAGGGTCGAAAAATTTTAAATGCTTATAACTCACGATCTAATTTTCGTATCGCGGCCAAATTTTGTTTGGTAATTTAATATGAGACTGTTAATTTTCGGTGACAGGAGAGCCCCCACGGTGAGGATCGAAAAATTTAAAATGCTTATAACTCGCGATCTAATTTTCGTAGCGCGTCCAAATTTTGTTTGGTAATTTATTGTGAGACAGTGTTAATTTTTGGGGACATTAGACCCCCCCACGGTGAGAGTCGAAAAATTAAAAATGCTTATAACTCGCGATCTAATTTTGGTTGCTTGGCAAAATATTGTTTGGTAATTTATTATAAGACAGTGTTAATTTTTGGTGACAGGAGACCCCCCCCCCACGGTGAGGGTCGAAAAATTTAAAATGCTTATAACTCGCGATCTAATTTTCGTAGCGCGGCCAAATTTTGTTTGGTAATTTATTATGGGACAGTGTTGATTTTTGGTGACAGGAGACCCTCCAAGGTGAGGGTCGAAAAATTTTAAATGCTTATAACTCACGATCTAATTTTCGTATCGCGGCCAAATTTTGTTTGGTAATTTATTATGAGACAGTGTTAATTTTTGGAGACATTAGACCCCCCACGGTGAGGGTATAAAAATTTAAAATGCTTATAACTCGCGATCTAATTTTCGTAGCGCGGCCAAACTTGTTTAGTAATTTATTATGAGACAGTGTTAATTTTTGGTGACAGGAGACCCCACACGGTGAGGATCGAAAAATTTAAAATGCTCCTAACTCGCGATCTAATTTTCGTAGCGCGGCCAAATTTTGCTTGGTAATTTATTATGAGACGTTGTTAATTGTTGGTGACAGAAGACACCCCACGGTGACGGTCGAAAAATTCAAAATGCTTATAACTCGCGATCAAATTTTCATAGCGCGGCCAAATTTTGTTTGGTAATTTATTATGAGACAGTGTTAATTTTTGGTGACAGGAGACCCTCCAAGGTGAGGGTCGAAAAATTTTAAATGCTTATAACTCACGGTCTAATTTTCGTAGCGCGGCCAAATTTTGTTTGGTAATTTAATATGAGACTGTTAATTTTAGGTGACAGGAGAGCCCCCACGGTGAGGGTCGAAAAATTTAAAATGCTTATAACTCGCGATCTAATTTTCGTAGCGCGGCCAAATTTTGTTTGGTAATTTATCATGAGACAGTGTTAATTTTTGGGAACATTAGACCCACCACGGTGGGGGTCGAAAAATTTAAAATGCTTGTAACTCACGATCTAATTTTCGTAGTGCGGCCAAATTTTGTTTGGTAATTTATTATGAGACATTGTTAATTTCTGGTGACAGAAGACACCCTACGGTGAGGGTCGAAAAATTAAAAATGCTTATAACTCGCGATCTAATTTTGGTAGCTTGGCAAAATATTGTTTGGTAATTTATTATAAGGCAGTGTTAATTTTTGGTGACAGGAGACCCCCCACGGTGAAGGTCGAAAAATTCAAAATGCTTATAACTCGCGATCTAATTTTCGTAGCGCGGCCAAATTTTGTTTGGTAATTTATTATGAGACAGTGTTAATTTTAGGAGACATTAGACCCCCCCACGGTGAGGGTATAAAAACTTAAAATGCTTATAACTCGCGATCTAATTTTCGTAGCGCGGCCAAATTTTGTTTATTAATTTATTATGAGTCAGTGTTAATTTTTGGTGACAGGAGACCCCCCCACGGTGAGGGTCGGAAAATTTAAAATGCTTATAACTCGCGATCTAATTTTCGTAGCGCGGCCAAACTTGTTTAGTAATTTATTATGAGACAGTGTTAATTTTTGGTGACAGGAGACCCTCCAAGGTGAGGGTCGAAAAATTTTAAATGCTTATAACTCACGATCTAATTTTCGTAGCGCGGCCAAATTTTGTTTGGTAATTTAATATGAGACTGTTAATTTTAGGTGACAGGAGAGCCCCCACGGTGAGGGTCGAAAAATTTAAAATGCTTATAACTCGCGATCTAATTTTCGTAGCGCGGCCAAATTTTGTTTGGTAATTTATCATGAGACAGTGTTAATTTTTGGGAACATTAGACCCCCCACGGTGAGGGTATAAAAACTTAAAATGCTTATAACTCGCGATCTAATTTTCGTAGCGCGGCCAAATTTTGTTTATTAATTTATTATGAGTCAGTGTTAATTTTTGGTGACAGGAGACCCCCCCACGGTGAGGGTCGGAAAATTTAAAATGCTTATAACTCGCGATCTAATTTTCGTAGCGCGGCCAAACTTGTTTAGTAATTTATTATGAGACAGTGTTAATTTTTGGTGACAGGAGACCCCACACGGTGAGGATCGAAAAATTTAAAATGCTCCTAACTCGCGATTTAATTTTCGTAGCGCGGCCAAATTTTGCTTGGTAATTTATTATGAGACATTGTTAATTGTTGGTGACAGAAGACACCCCACGGTGAGGGTCGAAAAATTTAAAATGCTTATAACTCGCGATCTAATTTTCGTAGCGCGGCCAAATTTTGTTTGGTAATTTATTATGAGACAGTGTTAATTTTTGGAGACATTAGACCCCCCACGGTGAGGGTATAAAAACTTAAAATGCTTATAACTCGCGATCTAATTTTCGTAGCGCGGCCAAATTTTGTTTATTAATTTATCATGAGTCAGTGTTAATTTTTGGTGACAGGAGACCCCCCACGGTGAGGGTCGGAAAATTTAAAATGCTTATAACTCGCGATCTAATTTTCGTAGCGCGGCCAAACTTGTTTAGTAATTTATTATGAGACAGTGTTAATTTTCGGTGACAGGAGACCCCACACGGTGAGGATCGAAAAATTTAAAATGCTCCTAACTCGCGATCTAATTTTCGTAGCGCGGCCAAATTTTGCTTGGTAATTTATTATGAGACATTGTTAATTGTTGGTGACAGAAGACACCCCACGGTGAGGGTCGAAAAATTCAAAATGCTTATAACTCGCGATCTAATTTTCTTAGCGCGGCCAAATTTTGTTTGGTAATTTATTATGAGACAGTGTTAATTTTTGGTGACAGGAGACCCCCTACGGTGAGGGTCGAAAAATTTAAAATGCTTATAACTCGCGATCTAATTTTCGTAGCGCGGCCAAATTTTTTTGGTAATTTATTATGAGATATTGTTAATTTTTGGTGACAGGAGACCCCTACGGTGAGGGTTGAAAAATTTAAAATGTTTATAACTCGCGATCTAATTTTCGTAGCGCGGCCAAATTTTGTTTATTAATTTATTATGAGTCAGTGTTAATTTTTGGTGACAGGAGACCCTCCACGGTGAGGGTCGGAAAATTTAAAATGCTTATAACTCGCGATCTAATTTTCGTAGCGCGGCCAAACTTGTTTAGTAATTTATTATGAGACAGTGTTAATTTTTGGTGACAGGAGACCCTCCAAGGTGAGGGTCGAAAAATTTTAAATGCTTATAACTCACGATCTAATTTTCGTAGCGCGGCCAAATTTTGTTTGGTAATTTAATATGAGACTGTTAATTTTAGGTGACAGGAGAGCCCCCACGGTGAGGGTCGAAAAATTTAAAATGCTTGTAACTCACGATCTAATTTTCGTAGTGCGGCCAAATTTTGTTTGGTAATTTATTATGAGACATTGTTAATTTCTGGTGACAGAAGACACCCTACGGTGAGGGTCGAAAAATTAAAAATGCTTATAACTCGCGATCTAATTTTGGTAGCTTGGCAAAACATTGTTTGGTCATTTATTATAAGGCAGTGTTAATTTTTGGTGACAGGAGACCCCCCACGGTGAAGGTCGAAAAATTCAAAATGCTTATAACTCGCGATCTAATTTTCGTAGCGCGGCCAAATTTTGTTTGGTAATTTATTATGAGACATTGTTAATTGTTGGTGACAGAAGACACCCCACGGTGAGGGTCGAAAAATTTAAAATGCTTATAACTCGCGATCTAATTTTCGTAGCGCGGCCAAATTTTGTTTGGTAATTTATTATGAGACAGTGTTAATTTTTGGAGACATTAGACCCCCCCCCCCCACGGTGAGGGTATAAAAACTTAAAATGCTTATAACTCGCGATCTAATTTTCGTAGCGCGGCCAAATTTTGTTTATTAATTTATTATGAGTCAGTGTTAATTTTTGGTGACAGGAGACCCCCCACGGTGAGGGTCGGAAAATTTAAAATGCTTATAACTCGCGATCTAATTTTCGTAGCGCGGCCAAACTTGTTTAGTAATTTATTATGAGACAGTGTTAATTTTTGGTGACAGGAGACCCCACACGGTGAGGATCAAAAAATTTAAAATGCTCCTAACTCGCGATCTAATTTTCGTAGCGCGGCCAAATTTTGCTTGGTAATTTATTATGAGACATTGTTAATTGTTGGTGACAGAAGACACCCCACGGTGAGGGTCGAAAAATTCAAAATGCTTATAACTCGCGATCTAATTTTCGTAGCGCGGCCAAATTTTGTTTGGTAATTTATTATGAGACAGTGTTAATTTTTGGTGACAGGAGACCCCCTACGGTGAGGGTCGAAAAATTTAAAATGCTTATAACTCGCGATCTAATTTTCGTAGCGCGGCCAAATTTTTTTTGGTAATTTATTAGGAGATATTGTTAATTTTTGGTGACAGGAGACCCCCACGGTGAGGGTTGAAAAATTTAAAATGTTTATAACTCGCGATCTAATTTTCGTAGCGCGGCCAAATTTTGTTTGGTAATTTTTTATGAGACAGTGTTAATTTTTGATGACAGGAGACCCCCCCCCACACACAGTGAGGGTCGAAATATTTAAAATGCTTATAACTGGCGATCTAATTTTCGTAGCGCGACCAAATTTTGTTTGGTAATTTATTAAGCTATTGCATAGCTTTTATCGCGAGATTTGAACGCGGCGACCGAATCTAAGAATTCCGTAACGAGAAAAATTCCTAACAATCCGGCTAACGACGTTTCAGTTTGGCAGACTTCGGCAAGGTATCCTTCGATAGACTTCAGCAGACATTGACGCGGTATTTTTGCATAAGTATGCTATGCAATAGCTTTACCGCGGCAGTCCCCGAGTGCCACAGATTTTTTTTTTTTTTATTCAAACTTTTCGTCAGTATTTTATTATTTTTAATTTTTTTCTGAGGATACTTAAAATTTTGAAATTTAAATGACAGGTAAATAATAAAACAAGTTGGAAATTGCGCGTGAAGCGTAGCAAATGAGGTGCATTCGTACGATAACTAAGTTTTAAAAATATCACTCTCATATATCAATCTCATAAAATTGTAAATAGTTAATTACAATTAAAATGCGCACCAAACAATGTTCTCCCTATACCATTATATAATGGAATACTTTTGTGTGACCTTGTAAATCAATAACAAACGTTCTTTGCACCACAGATTACTCAAAATGTATATTATAATACGTATTTTATAAATGCATATCAATTTTATTATGTTCGAATGAGTATAGTACCATTAAAATACATTTGAAATATTTTCCCCCATTGACCGTAATGTAATGGAATACTTTTGATTCTGCCTGTAATTGAATTATGCTTCCGATTTTGATAAAATTTTAAATGACTCGACAAAATTATGTATTTTAAATTTCAAAAAATTAAAATGCATTTGAAACTTTATTTCTCATTGACCGTAATGTAATGGAATACTTTCGATTATCCCTGTAATTGATCTTGCATCCGATTTTCATCAAATTTGAAAGAAATCGACAAAATTATGTAATAATTATGTATTTTAAATTTCAAGCGATTCGGTTTGATAGTTTTTGCGTTGTTATATGCGGACGGACGGACAGACGAACGGACTGAAAGACAACTATAGGTGCTACGTATTTACATAATTACGGACGCACTTAAAAAGGGTATGATTCCTCGTGTATGGTTGCCTTTGAATATTTTCGAAATCTTCTAACTGTAATCGTAAACGGTGAATCTCGGTTGTTGATCTTCACTTCTTTTTTGAGCATGTACTTTAAAATCCCCTCCATTCCAAGCGTTTTCTACATGAAAGGTAATTATTCGACTTTTGTAAAAAAAAAAAAAAAAAAAAAAAAAAAAAAAAAAAAAAAAAAAAAAAAGAGTCGTTCTTGTCATGCATAAATAAAAATTCACATAAATTTTTTTTTAAAAAAAGTTCATTCAAAAACTACTTTTTCCTAAGCGCAATGTGACATAATGTGAAAATTTGAAATAAATCGTCACTGTGATATTCCAGGTATCTTTTTTACTTGATTTGAAAAAATAAAGTTTTCATAAAAATTCATTTTAAGTTTGCCATTACGATTTCTTTCAAAAAATTTTATCTCCCAAAATATACGATAACTCTGATCATTTTTATCTGATCATTTTGGACATTTAATAAAAATGGTATTTTTTAAAATGTAAATAAAATAAATAAATAAATTTTGTAAGAAATATGATAGAGTGTTTTTTTACAAATCTCTAGATTTACCTTTATTTGCGATAAGAAACCTCTTTATTTTATTCAGACATGTTTTTTTAAACCTCTGCTATATAATTACATTAGGATATTTTCAAGTGAAATCTACTACAAAGAATTCTTTTGTAAATTGTTGTATAAAAGAATATAAAAATAATCATTGATCCCAATTCGTAATCAAAGGCTAATGAAAATTAAAAGCTAGCAATCATAAGGTTATTGTTGCGAGAAAAAAGTAAATGCTTCTTTATTATTTGCATCTAAATCAAGTATTAGGCAAAAAATCAACGGAGGTATATACGTATAAATATATGAAATTAGGAACTTTTTGTTATATGCATAAATGATTTGATTAATTGTTTTATTGATTTTAGGTAGTAGAATAGGTTATACTTTGTAAGAAATATTACCAACTACATTATTCTTTATGTTGGAATTTCTGTTAACTTCTTGCAGATCTACTCGATTATGATTCCCAGTACCCAAAGCCACACCCAGTTCAAAAATATAGTATGTATATCTATCAATATATATATCTCCTTTTTATGGATATAACTTCCATAACTATGCGCAAATATTTTCCAAATTGATACATAAAATCAAAGGGCATAAAATCTTGATCAAGTTCATTAATGGGCAAAATTGGACCAAGTAGCCGAAAGTGGAAAGGTTTTTATGGAAACAGAAAAAACCCATAACTCCTTAATTATGATACATACCAAATCATTTTAAAGTTATTATTTCTTTTAGGGAAAAGTCCAAAAATTTATGCATGACATATTTTTGATGTAATTAAAAATAAACTCAGCGGGCGAAAAAAATAGGGTTTTAAGGAAAAAAAATTAAAAGCAATCACAACTTCGTTGATAATCACAAGATACTAAATTCACTTAAATTTATTAGAAATCTTTTTAATCTTATGTACAATTTTTATTCTGACAAATTTTTGATAAGACCAACTCTCACAGAAAAAAGAGTGGAGATGAAGAAGAAAAAAAAATAATTTAATCAGTTCACAAACTGTCAAATTTGCTTTGATTAATTATAACTCTTTTTAATATTATTTACAACTTTTCTACTGACAAATTTTTGATAGGACTAATTCTTACATAAAAGTAAATAAAATGAAATAAGACCAGCTCTTACAGAAAAAAATTGAAATTAAAAATTCAAAAGCGGACGGATAAAATTGTCAAGCTGGGTTTATCTCAAACCTTGATTTAGTTTTTGCAAGTAAAATTAGTACTTAACTTCGAAATCTACCTGTGACTGTAACCCGAGTCGGCAGGGATTTTTTTTAATATTATGCTTGTAATTGACTCACATACAAATACATTTTGCAGGACAATAACAGGACATTTCCATGTCCTGTTATTGGCAGCATTGGTCACACAAGTCAGATGTATGTTGTTCAATAATAACAATACGTCAAAATTTTCTGCTGCAGTCACAGTTTTATAAATTTTTTACAGCAGCAATTTTTTTTTTTAAAGATATTAGAAAATCTTCAGTTTTTATTCAGGCAACACCATGTTTGTGGTGTTGCCTTAAAATTCCTTTTCTTTATTTAAAATTCTTTAATAATTCAAACTGTTTCGCTGAATCGAAAGGGTTGAGATATACTAGGTTAATTAATTCAAATCTATATCATCCCCGGTTGAATAAAAGCAAACGTCAGTCATTTTAGTTTTTGAGTTGAATAATCTACTTGATTAAAATATCAGATTTTAAATCGGATTTAAATTGAGACATAAGCGAATGGAGATGGCGGCGATTAAATTGTAACCATTGACAGCGCTTTGGTCGCGCTTCTAATCCGATATTTTTATTTAGCTTTTCGTCACTCCCAAAGAAGAAGAAAACTCAATTTGACAAACACGTGTTCGTGTCAGGTGGAATTGAAATGTGAATTCTGGAGGCCTAGATGCTCATTTTTCATATGAAGCCATAACGAATCCTAACTATTCACTTCAAAACTGGCTTTAAAAGTATAACGTAACAAGATAAGCCTATCAACTGCTACTCTGTTTAAGATGGTAGGTTAAAATTTATAGCAAAGTATTTTCTTTTAAACAATGAAAGAAAGCTGAAACCTAAAAATAGGTATAAGGATTCTTATTTAGACCAACTGAATAAAGAATTAAATCTATAATGTACTAACGCGAACTGTGTAAATATGTATATACAGTGCTGGCAAATAGGGAAAAGATCACAAACAAAAGGAAAACTAATATAATCATTAGTTCAAAATTGAAAATATTTCTTATAATTTCATGTAAGTTAAGGGCTTTCAAGCCAGAGGTATGTTGATAGATTTTAAGATGAGCAACTTTATCTTGTAGGCATATAATTTTTGTAGCATTCTTTCAATATTTTTAGGTATAATAACATGCATTTTTTTCAAATGCATTTTTAATAGTAATGTAGTCCTCGAACACATTTTAACTGATATCTGACATGCTTTTAACCAGCGAACTCAGCGAATAAAGCGAATTCGCATGACCGAAATTTCAAATATTGGTAGTGTTTGAAAACATACTTTCATCAATTTATAGCTTTCATTGACAAAATAAAACTCTATAAAATTCAAAAAACCCTGTCAGATTGGCCTATAGGCGGAGGTAGATTTCGAAGTTACGTGCTCATTTCGACAGCAAAAAATAACATAACATTAGAGATAAACCCCGTTTAAAAACTTTAGTTGGCCTCTTTTTAAGAACTTTTAATTTCATTTTCTGTAAGAGCTGCTTTTATCAGAATCATCTTAAGCGATCTTCGGCACAAATGGCCACTTTGACAGCATTTTTTGAAATATATTCTGACTTTATGGAAAAATTGACTAATAAGCACATTATATAGTTCCTAAACAAGAAAAACTGCCATTTGAATGCATTTGAGAGTAAAATTGAATTTATAAATGAGTCATAAAAAAAGCAATTTTTTATTTGAATACATCCTCAATTCTTCAGTCTCGATCGAATCGGGAAAATTTGTTCAAATTGCCCACTTTACAGCTTTTTTCTAAATATGTTCTGCTTTTATCAAAAACCTGGACAATAAGGCACATTATACGGCTCCTAAATAAGGGAACCTGTGAATTGAAAGCGTTTGAGAGCAAAAATGGATGTAAAAATGAGTCAGAAAATAAGCCATTTGTTATTTGAATACTTCTTCAATTTTTCAATCACGATCGCTTCAGGAAACTCTGTTCAAAGTGCCATTTTGACGGTATTTTTTGCAATATATTCTGCCTTTATCACAAAACTGACCAATACACTACATTATATATTTCCTAAATATGAGAACCAGCCAATTGGATGAGTTTGAGAGCAAAATGGGTGAGAATATAAGCAGTTTGGAATTGAGATTTTTTTTTACAACCCATATTATTGTTTAATTTATTTTTGATATAAGAATTGGTCGTATGAAAAAGTTGTCAGTATAAAAGTTGTAGATATTATTGAGGAGAAATATGATAAATTTAATCGGATTTGATACCTTAAGAATTGACGAAGTTTTTGTTTTTTTCTTCTTCCACCCCTCTTTTTGTTTTCGTTTTTAATTTTTTGCAATAAGAATTGTTCCTAACAAAAACTTGTTAATACAAAAGCTTTAGATAATATTAAGAACATTTATAAAAAAAAAAAATAGTTTGATTTTATATCTTGAGAATTGATAAAGTTATGAATTTTTAACTCTCGAAAACCCTATTTTTTTGCGCCCTTTGAGCCCATTTTAAATTTGATCAAAAATCTGTTATGCAGAAATTTTTGGCCTACGTTTTAGATGTAATATAAACTTTAAACTGATTCTATATCTATTTTAATAAAGAAGTTATGGGTTTTTTTCGGTTTTCACAAAAATTCTCCTTATTTCTACCCCCTTGGTCCGATTTTGTCCATTTAACGAACTAGACCGAGATTTTATGCCCCTTGATTTTATGTATCAGTTTAAAAGAGATCTGAGAAGAGTTAAAGAAATTATTGTGTCCATAAAAAGGTGAAATATATATATATATATATATATATATATATATATATATATATATATATATATATATATATATATATATATATATATATATATATATATATATATATATAATTCTTTTTACTAATGGCAGTTTTGGGGTCTGGGGGTCGTGATCGGTGTAGATTTGCAAAAATTTTTCAGAAATTCCAACACGGGAGCGATCGTAATAGGTAGTATTTCATACGGAATCTACCTAAAATAATACTTAGATTCCTCATTAAATTTCGTATAGGAATCGTACGTTATATTTCGATATCACTAATTGCCAAAAGGAGTCTAAGGATTAAAAAAAGGTAGAGTACTACTGAAATACTTTATTTAGAGTACATATGATATGCATTTATCACCTTCCGGTAGGCCCCTGTCCTCAATCGAGGAAACGCTCGCGAGCTAATGCTATTCCTATGGGGAAGCATTTTTCTAGTAACTCTTTCGCATTTTGACATTTTTGAATAATTTTTTTGCATTGGATAGTTGAAGTGCATGCCGACAGCGCACCTTTTTTACTTTTTCGATTTTGGTAGCAGATATATTTTTTAAAAAGTACTTTCAGTTTCGAAACCGGTTTTGAAAGTGAAACTAACTTTATAAAAAATATCTGCAACCAAAATCGAAAAAGTAAAAAAAGTGCGCTGTCGGCATGCACCTCAACTATCATATGCAAAAAAATTATTCAGAAATGTCAAAATGCGAAAAAGTTATTAGAAAAATGCTTTCCCATAGGAATAGCATTAGCTCGCGAGCGTTTCCTCGAGCGAGGACAGGGGCCTTAAATCCGCCGCAGATGGGCCTGCTTTTTCGAAGAAACACCGCGCAGGTACGCACTTCCAGTCGAAGACAAACAACATTCTCGCGCATCACTTCTCTGAAACCCTGCACTTTTAAATCAATCGTGGTTACAACAAAGAAACTATAACTTCTTTGAATCATGTAAATTCCATAAAAACCTATGTAAATTTCTATAATATACATTGGCCAAATGGCGATCAGTTTGGTCGCCAATGTGTGCTAAACATTGCAACATGTTATTTTTATTTTTTAATTAATTTAATCCTTATTCACCAAGTCCGATGATTCTGATTAGAGAAATCAAGGATTCTTTACGATCAAGGTATAATTTCGTATATTGTTTGTTATTATGTAAATTATCTTTCTCGGCAAAACCGCTTAAGTGACTTAAGCATTTATGCTGCAATTCTGTTTGCTTATCAGTGGCAATACGTTAGCTAATGTGGAAATTTTTGAACATGTGTAATCTTCCATAATTGGACCCCTTCTAATTGGTTCACTTTAGCTAATATGGAACCCGAGAGATCCAGAATCATAGTCGACAAAATCGTCGTGAATTTAAAATTTAAATAACAAATATTTTCTGAGAAATGTTAATGGCCTGTATCTCTCGCTCTCTCCAGAAAAGGGGAAAAAAAGGGGGGGGGGTAATTTTATGTTACCATTTTGATGCAACTCTTTTAATCATCAAGCAAATGCTAAATGGTAAAATCCACCTCAGCAGTAACGGAAAGTGTAAATTACAGGTTTAAAAAGATTTTTTTTTCGAAACATAGCAAATATATACACTATATTGCCATTGATTATGGGACACTTGCGATTTTAGACATTTTACTAAATATCTAGAAAATTACATGAGGAATCATCTCGAAACTCTTAGTGTATAAATATAATAGTATAAGTCATATATCTCCGTGAAGATTTTTTCCCGAAACTCCAAAGGGGACCGTCAACAAATTAAAAAAGAATGAATATCTTTTGAATAACCCTGTCAAAACTAATGTAGCAAAAGCGCTCAAACTCTAGATTGTGATTGAATGCCTTATTGTAATAAGCCTTGTTCATTTTTATGCAAATAGCATGCATACTCGCAGAGTAATTAAGTTTTTTATAAAAATGATCTCAAATTTTTCCAAGTTTTTTCCTTATAATTTTCAGAGTTCTTAATATAAAATATTATTTTTTTCAGAAAATATGACAAACAACATTGCACACAGTACCCTGTAATCAGAATTAAAAAATAATGAAAATTGTATAAAAAATGAGTTGGTTTACTAAATAATTTTTTACTGCGCATGCGCCAACCATATCAAAATTTCATTTGCATATTATGTTAGCTAAATGTATAGAGCAACTTTTGTGAAAGTCACAAAATCATAACTTGAAAATTCTGACAATAATCGTCAATTGAATAAGTCGAAAATCCGTTATTCTGAAAATGAAGCAAAAACAAGAGGGGTTGTATCCATATATTCATTGATTAGTGTCAATATAGAATACACAATATGGGGTGTACTACTGCATTTGGATAAAATCCCTCATTTTTTTGCTTCATTTTGGAAACAACGGATTTTGTCCTTTTTCTATAGACGATTACTTTCAGAATTTTCAAGCTATGATTTTGAGACTTTTACAAAAGTTGCTCTATACATTTAGCTAACATAATATGCAAATGAAATTTTGATATCTTTGACGCATGCGCAGTAAAAAATTATATAGTAAACCAACTCATTTTTTATACAATTTTCATTATTTTTTAATTCTGATTACAGGGTACTGTGTGCAATGTTATTTGTCATATTTTCTGAAAAAAATAATATTTTATATTAAGAACTCTGAAAATTATAAGGAAAAAACTTGGATACATTTGGGACCATTTTTATAAAAACCTTAATTACTCTGCGAGTATGCATGCTGTTTGCATAAAAATGAACACAGTGTATTACAATAAGGCATTCAATCATAATCTAGAGTTTGAGCGCTTTTGCTACATTAGTTTTGACAGGGTTATTCAAAAGATATTCATTCTTTTTTAGTTTGATGACGGTCCCCTTTGGAGTTTCGGTAAAAAATCTTCACGGAGATGTATGACTTATACTATTATATTTATACACTAAGAGTTTCGAGATGATTCCTCATGTATTTTTCTAGATATTTAGTAAAATGTCTAAAATCGCAAGTGTCCCATAATCAATGGCAATATAGTGTATATATTTTAATACGATTGAATGATAATAATAATAAAGTGATTTGCGTTCATTGAATAGCAAGCTCACGATGTATGGCACAATTCTAAAACTAAAATTAATTTCATTGGTTTATAGGCAAATGACGTCCAGAAAATTTGTATTTTGTCTCGTGATTTGACAGCTATAAAAATCACAATAATTTTAATTTTCTGGACAACTCGTTTTACGAATTATCAACTTCAGGGTTTAGTAATGTCAATCATTCACAATGAACGAATCTCCATTGAAAACATTTTGAATCTCTATTGTTGTTTATTTTGATGGAATGAGATATTGAGCTGCCAGCCTAATTGCAACCGAAGTTATCTCAGAATACATTCCTATTTGAAATTTTTTTAGCTCAAACATTAATTACCTTTGACGATCTTTCTAAAAA
This sequence comes from Maratus speculifer, assembly GCA_964019185.1. Taxonomy (NCBI): domain Eukaryota; kingdom Metazoa; phylum Arthropoda; class Arachnida; order Araneae; family Salticidae; genus Maratus; species Maratus speculifer. Next base: position 12,737,970 of record OZ025290.1, on the reverse strand, counting down.
TGTAACTTTAACTAGTTTTAATGTAAAGAATATTCTTTATTAAAAATGGCCAATTAGCATATGAAAAGCAAAGTAAGTCAGTCACATTTGTTTATAATGACAGTCATATGAAAAGCAAAGTAAGTCAGTCACATTTGTTTATAATGACAGTCATATGATTTAAGCTTTTTTTTATTAGAGATGAAAGACGTGTATTTCAGTTGTATCTTATATGTGTATTTTAAATTTATTTGTTTTAAATTAAAGTCTCCAAAACATAGCTTGGAAATTCTGAAAATTAACGTCGATAGAATAAGCTCAAAATCCATTGCCCTCCCCCCAAAAAAGCAAAAAGAAGAAGGGCTATTTCCAAATATAGTAGTATGTGTAATATTGTGTATGCTATATTGACACTAATCAATGGATATATCTATACAGCGCCTCATCTTTTTGCTTCATTTTAGGAACAAGAAATTTTCTGCTTATTCAATCGACGATTTTTTTCGGAATTTTCAAGCTATGTTTTTGAGGCTTTCACAAAGTTTTTTTTTTTTTTTTTTTTTTTTTTTTTTTTTTTTTTTTTAGCTAACATAGTATGCACATTATATTTTGATTGCATTCGCGCATGGGCAGTGAAACATTCTTTAGAAAACTTACTCATTTTTCATACAATTATTTTTTTTTTAAATTCTGATTGCTGGGTAGTGTACAATGTTACTTTTCATATTTACTGATACGAAATTTTTTTTTTAAAGAATTTTGTAAATTATAAGCAAAAAACATGGCAAAGTTTGGGACTGTTTCTATGAAAACCTCAATTTCTTTACGAGTATTCATGCTGTTCTTAAAAAAATGAACACAGTTTATTAAAATAAGCCACTTACTCATAATCTATAGTTTGAACGCATTTGCTATATTAGTATTGACAGGGTTATCCAAAAGATATTCGTTCTTTTTCAATTTATGGACGATCTCCTATGGGGTTTCGGGAAAAAAATCTTTGCAAAAATATAGAACCTGTACTTTGTTTACATACCTGTAGTTTGAAATAATTCCTCGTGTATTTTTCTTGATATTTAACAAAACGTCTAAAATCGCAAGTGACCAATCACCATTGGCCATATAGTGTACTGCACGTAAATATTTTGTTTTTTAAAACTATTTGGAAACGTTCAACAAAAGAAGTATTTTGTCAAAAATTGTTTGAATCTCAAAAATCTTTCGGTTTATAATTTTCGTGAAGATAAAGGACTGTTTTTCGTATTCGTGGATAACTCATAAAAAGTTATAATATATTTTCTTAAGGGCTCAATATTTTTCTTTTAAAAGCAAGCTACAACATGGTTTGTTATTTTTTGCAGTAATTTCGGATGAAATTAACATAAGAATTCTGCATTTTTTTTTTTTTTTTTTAAACTTAAATATCCCTTTAGAGTTTGATGTACTGTTAAAAGTACATGTCTTTTAATTGAATATTATTTTGTTTTAACAGATACTTTTGTTACTGTTTACATGTAGTAATGTTAGTATATGTCTATGCATTTGCTATACGACTTCATTAATCTTAATGCATTAAGTATAATAATTATAACAACAATATGTTTATTTCTTTTTGCACCGCTTGCAATTCTTTTATTTTAAACACATACTTCACTTTTAAAAATTAAAATAAAGATTGCTTTCCTGAAAGAATCGTGTGTAATAAAACCCAAAAAGTATTCGAAAAGTTGTAATATCAGTTAAATATTGTTGTAATATAATATTTTTTCTGAAGATTTCCCAAAACTCTTCCTTCGCCTATTGTCATATGGATATGATTTGAATAGCACACAAAACAACAACATTCGTTATGGTTCAGACAACGAAATACTCGTTAAAATCTAATTTATTTGGATAGCTAGTGTTAATGTTATTAACATAAAAGCAATTTTTTATAAAAATTGAAAAACAAATCGGACTGGGAAAAGTTACACTGGGTGTTTTAAAAGTTATTAGACAAACTTTAAGGAATAAAAGTGCACATTACAACATACTTTTTTGTACAGTACACTCGCTCAAATCCACACAGCTTGGGACCAGAACTTGTGCGGATTTTAGAATTTTGCGGATTTCTGGTCATTGATTTGTTTACATTTTTTAAACAGTAATTTCAAAGCAATAATTAATGCAATCGATTATAATGAATGCTTACAATATAATGAAATATTATAATAATTGAAAAAAATCAGATAGCCTTTTTTTAAATAATTAAAATATTCAATGCAAAATCAGTACTGTATAGTTAAATATTCATAAAAAATGAGATGCATTTTCACTAAATGATTCAATGAAACTTGTTTCATAAAAGTGCACTACTAATTCATATCAAAATTATAAAGTAAGGGAGTTTTATTCTAGGTTTAGTTAAATTTAATAGTTAAAAAAGCTTAATGCATAAATAGTACATCTGGTAAAAAGATTGTGATTACCAGTGATATCAACAATATCTTGAATTTTTTCAGAAATAAATTTATTCTTTAATGAAAAAGCATGAATTCAGTCATATTAATGAAAATTATAGATTAAAATATTTATATAAAACTGATATAAAAGTAAAAAAGTGAAAATCTGTCCCAGCATCTTAACTGAAAGTTTTATTATTTACATCTGTAAATTGTGTGCGGATTTAAGGGAGTTTACTGCATTTCAAACGAGCGTCGAAACATATTTATTTAATCAAAAGTGTACAGATCTCGCAGACAAATTGTCCCCTTCTGATCCGCACATAATCAATGTTCATAATGTTATCAATAACGATGGTATTTAAAAAATATTACATATAAATGATATCTCGAAAAGCATCTAAATAGAACAGATGCTGAAATAGACATTCCATATTTTCGAATGTCATTGACATTATGCATGCAATCTTACTGACTTAAAACCTGTAAATTCATAATATTTTTTTGTAACGTTATTGATTTACAACGGAAGCAAGGTAATTTTGTTGGAAATCAAGCTGAAATCTTTATTTTGTTAAAATTACGCATACTCGCAAGGCTGTAGCCAATGGAGGAAACACAGGTGTTATGTTTCCCTCTGAAATTTCTGCCAGAATATGACTAAAATTGTCCAGATAGACGTATCATATAAGTGTCTTTAACTGTCTACATCTTTTTTATGATGGCGTGGTACATTTCTTTCTTTTCTTTTCTTTTTTTTTTTTTTTTTTTTTCCTTTCGAAGAATTTAAAGTATTATCCTGTACAACGAAAGTCTTCTCTTCAAAAACGCTCTCAAATAAAATGATTTAAATATTCCTAAATTTTTTTATCAGAGCTTTTCGAAGAACAGAGTGTGACTGTTATTTCAAATATCCACAAACATATAAATGTTCTGACGTAGCTCTTGGGAACATTTGAATTATATGCGTAAAATGTTTTTCGTAAAACATTAATTGACTTTTAACAACATCAGTTAAGCAACATGAACATACAAATGAGATTATAAGTTTCTTTGCAATAAAGAAGACTCAAAGATTGAAATTTATTTTCTTATTGAATTATTTGAATTCATAATAAATATAATAACACTTTTAAAACTGTAAGTAAAAAATGTATTTAAAATAAGGTTAGGATCAGAAATCCTCTCTTAAATGTTTTTCTAGTTATGACCTTGATATGCTAGTTATGTTTAGATTGCACTATGGATCGAAATATATTGTATTTTCGACAGAATATATGGAGTATGATACTGCTTTTCGACACAAAAATTGTCGATTGGAATGTGTTTTATACTCTTTAAATTTCCTCCCCAGAAACTTTTGAATTCCTTATAATGGATCTAGGCAATGTTTTCAAAACCAAGTGAAACTGAAAAGACATAAGAAAAATTTAAAGTATACAGAAAAATATAAATTTTTTATTTATCTATTATCTGACAAATGAAGAAACGGTAAGAATTTTGAAGCAAGTAAATTAAGGCTCGTTTACAACTAAAGTATTTTCATCTGTTTGCGTTTATCGTTTTATATCCGCAAACACACAACTTTTAATTTATTAAAACAGATTCTTCCCATAAATTCGATTATAAGAATAAAAATCTCATTGTTTACCGATTGAATTTCCCCCCTCTTTTCTGGTTAATTATCCAATCAATCATTGAAATCGATCCCCCATGCTCTTTGGGTAAATGAGTTTAAAAACCCATCGTCGCATCTATTAAATCATTTGACGAAAGGGGTGATTCATCCCTTGGGGAAAAAACACTTTATACAGCGTGGTATATCTAAAATCAGTAACATTTAATTGCAGCTTGAAGTTTTTTGTTCTAGTTAATTTTTTCAAGGAAAGCCAAATGACTGATTCATTTACTTAATATGTTTTATTTTAAAAATGCACATACTGGCAAGTTCTTTAACCTTTTAATGCGTGATTTTTTTATTTTGTTCAGAAAACATTATTTTTGAGTCTATTTTTGTTAATTATCTACTAGAAAATTGCTGAAAAAATTTATTTATGTTTCTGTTGAAAATGTGGTTGGTTTTTACGCCTTATTGAAAATTTTGAATAAAAAACCACTTAATTAAATTTAGATTTCTCGGATAAAAGTCATCGTTTAAAATTATTACATAATATTTAATGTTTTATTCCTATTACTTCATTTCATGTGCAACATTGTACTTTTCTCATTATTTAAAAATTAATTGGTTTTGTATATAATACAATTTTGTTTAGGTTAACCTAACATAGCTTCTCAAAGTACATAAGTAATATTCTATTGTTGAAATTATTGCTTAAGGGGAAATTCAAGAACAATTATTTCTGTATAGATATATTTGTAATTATATAGGAATAAAATTACGAAATTTTTATAAATTTTGACGACGAATTCATTCATTACTCGTATGTGAAAAACATATTTGTCAAAATCGAATTCAAATAGACCTATAATGGTATGCTGATTCATTATACAATTTATCAAATCCATAGCCGTGCAGGTATATGTGATGTGACCTCTGATTTATCTTTCATAAGTGATGTAGGTTACTTGTAGAGGGAAATTAATAGTTTCCAAAGAGTCACATGCAAACGTTGTTCAAATATATTCTCTATTATTAACTATTTAACTCCGATTGCATATTCTCGATACAGATCATGTATATTAAATAATGATTTTCGATCCATTCACATTAAAACAGTTCCTGACTTGCTTATAAAAGAAGGTTATGACGAAAAATATTTTCTCAAACAAAATTATTTTTTCACTTTTCGTTACACACGTTTCTTATTCATATGAAAGTCCCGCAAAAGAAAAAAATTAACGTTGTCTTATCTGTATTTTTTTTTAAACATTATATAAGGTGCCTTTGGGTAATAACTCCACGTTAAGATTCTACCGAGTTTTAGATTTTTTTTTTTTTTTTTTCAAACAACTATAGGATTTGATGCAGAAACTTGTTGACTATGTATACAAGAAAGAATATTTTAGCAGATATGTGTTCATAAAATACAATGGCGTGATTTCTTGACTAATGCTATTTGGCGTTATTACCCACCTATGTAGGTAACTTCAGAAAAAAAAAATTATGTTAAGAACTCTGCAAATCATAAGAAAGAGCTTTGGAAAATTTGGGACTGTTTTTATTAAGGTTTTAATTTTTCTACGAGCTTACATGCTATCCTCGTGAAAATGAACACAATTTATTATAATGAGATATTTAGTTATAATCTACAGTTTGAACGCTTTTGCTACATTAGTTTTGACAGGGTTATCCAAAAGATATTCGTTCTTTTTCAATTTATGGACGGTTTCCTATGAGGTTTCGGGAAATATATATTTCACGGAAATATATGACCTGCACTATTCTGTTTACAAACCTCGAGTTTTAGGATAATTCCTCAGGTATTTTTCTAGATATTTAAAAAAAATGTCTAAAATAGCAAGTGGTCGGTCACCTTTGGCCATATAGTGTGCTAATTTATACAGAATTGTGTTCAGAATAATATTTTGAATTGTTGCATTTTCTTATATAGAGTAGGTAAGGGTAAATGCTCGCACTTTCCATTTAAATTTATGTAACGAATTAATAAAATATTAGATTAGAAGACTAGGCACGTGCTATCATTAACCGGAAATCGATCAAATTATTATTTCGAGAGAAATTGAAATTTTTAAAAAACATTGCTCAGCGTATTTTTGTCCCATAGTTTGAGGTAAAAGTACGCAGTAGTGAGGCAAAGATACCCAGTGCGTATTTTTGCCTCAATACCGCGAGATTTTGTCCCATATTCGGTAAAACTAATGAGTTATATATAAAAGTATTAGTTAATTTTCTTAGTCGTATAGTTTAACTGAAAATTATAAATTAAATGACTAAAAAAAAACAGTAGTCAGTGTGATAGAAATAGCGGTTAACTTTTGTGACAGTAGTTAACTGCTGTAACAAAAATTGTTGCAAAAATACTGTGAGTGGTCTCAGAGGCCCATTGACCATAGATTAGATAAAAAGGTCAACTGTCTTATAAGATAGTGTTACTGTATTAAACTTTGCTTAATAACCTGTTAAAATCCCCCTAAGTAGAAATCTCTGGCGACATTTCTAAGTTTCCAAAAGAATAAAAAGTTTAATTAATATGAATATTTTAACTGGAAATTACCAGCTAATCTGGGAAAACTCGGATAATCAAAAACTTGTGCCGAAAACTACAGTTGTCGTGATTCCAAAAAGAGGGAACAGTGAAAACAGTTCTGAAATGCATATCCATTTACCTTCGAAAAACAAGTATGCAATTCAGGTAATCTTTTTTATCAGCGACATAAATGGTAGTGTTACCTCAAAATATAAACGGAGGCAGTCTTTCACAGCTATATCCTGTTTCCAGCATATCTTTCCTCACTTATGCATCGCTTCAAAAGTGATTTCGTTCAGCTTCTGTAGATAATTTTTTAAAAGCGGGAGAAGCGTTCGTTCTTTACCGTTAATACCCGCAGCTTCTAAAAATTATCTTCAACTGATAGCATGTGAAAGAGCACCTACGCATTGCTACGCTTTTTTTCCCTTTCTCATGGCAGTATCGTGAAACACTCCTACCTAATTTTTACATCAGGAGGGACAGGGGTTGACATGTTGGTCCCCAATTTTTTACACTTTTTTAGAGACGAATGATTAATGATTAAGAAAAATCAACAGCGTATTCACAGCATTTTTTTTCCCCTCTCGGTATTGGATGTATGCAATATTTCATCAACGGTAAGTTGATATCATGTTGCTGTAAATTACTGTGGTATATGGAATTGATTGGTAAAAGTCTTTGAATGCTTATGTGAAATTTCATTTATGGATTATACATTGTATTTTAAAAGATCACATTGAATAACGTAATTATAATAACATTTAGATATGAGTTTTGAAAGAGTATACATAAGTATTGAAAGAATTACCACCGATGTATCACAGAATTTTTTTGCGTTGTAGTCCTCTAAAGATTGCGTTTGAAATTTTCCATTAAAGCATACAATGGAGCAGGGTGGACCAACCGTGTTTCCACGGACTACTAGAAATTTCTTGCAGAAATCTCCATCTTACTTGATTTCTCATTTTATGTGATTAACCACTTAATTGATTAGCCCGTACGACGTACGGGTAAGAAGAGTTGGCTAGGTCCAACCTTTAAAGCTGTTTGACACCATTGATTTTTTTAAATACGATTTTAAATACTATTTAACTACAGAAGTGTTTAGACTAAACATTACAAATATTTAAGCTTTAAAAAAGGGATATTTTTCTATATTTTCCCTTTATTGTACGTAAAAGAAAAAGAATCAGTTAAGCGGTTAAATAAATGGAAAATGTATACTTATGGAATTATTGGTATGCTACGGATGCCGTAGATCGGACATTCCAGCTGCATTAGAACCTCATTTATTTTATTCTGCATTAAATAGTATCGCAGCATTAAAACGATTTTTAAATTATTAGATATAGAAAATGCCCATAGAAAATACTGGATTGTTCTCTGTTTATGTCTCCGTTAAAGAACTAAGAAGAATTCAAATAAATATAAAAAACCTATAAATATCAAGCCTGCCATTTTTTAATAAAGAACATAATGTTATCATTCTCAATACTATAGTGGGAACTGGGACACAATGATATAGTTTTTTTCTAAGAATTTTTTTGGTGCCTAGAAAGTAGAAATTTCAAGTTATTTTTGCATGTGGTGGCAGCAAAACTTGTGTAGTGTGTTATAAAATTGTACAATAGTTGTTTTATATAATATTTTTCATGTAATTTAGAAAAAATCAAAAAAAGTCTTTTGTACCAATGTGCCCCATCCGCGGGGCAGATTGATACACCTCATGGAGCATTTTGATACGTTTGAGGAAAATGGAGACAAAATAACACCCATGCGTATTTTTCATAAAAAATTAGTTAGCAAACCATTGTATATTTATTTATAAAAATACAAATCACCCACAATTTATTTTTAAGTAATATTAAAACAATCAAAATTAAATGAATAATGACTTGATGTTCTGTCTGTTCCTTGTCTGATTATTGGCTGTGGTAAATTTGTCATATCTGGTACTTCAAAAACAGCATATCTCCTTTCTTAGGAAAGATGACAAAATTCCCAGGTTTTCTATTTATAAATCGGTTTAGAAACAGAAAATAAAACATAATTATATTAAAAATTCTGTTTAAAATATAATTATCCTTTGCTGTTCTGTAGCTTGTTTCTCTTACTTAACATTTCTCATCTCGAAAATACTTTTTTCTCTGGAAAATCGATATAAATTCGAGATTTGTTAGGCTACCTTTTTTTCTCCTGTTAGTTCGACTAGCACTAGATGTTGGATAAATTCGTGCGTCTTTTGTTTGCAAAAATACTATAAAATGTTTTAATATAAAAATTTAGAGCTATTTCACTTCAATAAACACTAATTTTAGAAATTTTTGGCAAAAATGGTTGGATTAAGGAGTGTATGGTAAAAAGAAATAGTAAAAGGTAATGAAAAAATGAACTAGAAAAGGATTTACGTTGTATCAGTGTGCCGCCCCGACTTAGATTGTATCAATGTGCCCCATACAGCCATTTTGAATAAAATGAGTCTCAAATCCAACACTCCATAATTTACCTAACAATAAAAAATGAGGAACTGATAAAGAATAGCTTTTCTTGCCATCGAGAGTATTCTTTTCGTTTGAAAATTCTGGAACAGTTGTATAAAACCATTTCAATTGTACAACTCAAATCTACTTTTAACCTATAAAAACAATAATTCACCCTACCCATTTCAACAAGCTACTGGATCATGCCAAGACTTTCTGTATGTAGTTGTGTACTCTAGCTTCATCTTTTGGAGCTGTTTGAAACTTCCTATAATGACCCTGTGAGCAGTAGAGGGGTTGTATCAATGTGCCCCATGTATCAATGTGCCCCAGTTCCCCCTACATGATTTGTTTTCTTCTAAAACTATCATAATGTTAGAAAACACGCATTAAACAATTTCCAATCATAGACTGTAATGTATTGTAATTCTTGTGTGTCTAAGTATGTTTGTAAGATACTATGAGTATTGCATCACATTATTAACGAGGGAACATGATCTAACAAATTGTTATAATATATATAAATTTAGTGATTATTCAAACATACCTATGGAAATTGTGATGAAAACGATCAGACAGGTATATAGGGAAAAAAAAGACTGAAGTCGTATGCACTTTTCATATTTTTTTGCAAAGAGGGCCATTTATCTTCTTTTGTTGATATATGATTTTTTTTATATATAAAGCAGCATTTTCTAACTAACGCCCTGCAATACGAGTAACAGCGTTTTCTTTAAATACATAGTTGAAAACTTGTGTATGAACCGATTAGTTCATATTTTATCTGCTATTTAACATTAATGGGAGTTTTGTATTCCCATGTTTTTCGAATGCTGAACTTAAATATGCAGTAAATTTACGGTGTTGCTATTTAGATTAACTTTAATATGTAGATAATTCCTCATTAAAAAATAAACAACATAAAAAACTCTGTACGAATTAAAACGGTGCATTTTTTCTGCGGCAATTAGAACTAAAGTTATAACCAGGGGTGGTAAATTTTCAGAAAATCTTACTAGCCAAGGATTTATTTTACCAGCCAGCAACATACGATGTAAAGTTCGAAATTGTTATGAAAAAATATACTTGCCTGCAAAAATAGTTAATACTATTGGTATATTGGGTTAATACTATTGTCTTAATTAATATTGGTATAATACATCAAATACATTTTTTCGCCCACAAAAATAAAAAAAAAATATTCATTAGAGAGGAAAGCTTAGTATAGGAAAAAATTTAGCAGTGTGTTTACATCGTGTAACTTTGGAATGTTAAAAAAATACAGTTTATTAGTTTTTAAAAAATGGTATATAAAGATATGTTCAAAAGTTTTTGGTAAATCACTACAGTCTGCATTTTTTCAAAGACAACCAAAAAATTCACTCTCCCTGTCTAAAAATCCACTCGCCAGTGTTGAGTAAAATAATATATTTCCCAATGCTAATTATAACCACAGTTCAGTGTTTTTTTTTTTAATTTTTGGCTTACTGTACGTGAGGTTGTTCTAAATGTAAATTAATCGGGATTTTTGTTTTCATATTTTCATAAAATCGCAAGCCTTAGAGAGAAAAGAAACATTTTATACATTGTTTACTGATGAATAACAAAACTGTTAATATATTTTCACGGTAGCTGCGTTACCAAAGATTTCTGATTTGTTTTTTATAACACAGTTGCAAATAAAAAGATACTTTTTGTTCTGACGCAAATGTTTCCTATCAATACATGTGATTCAGAGAAGTTTTATTCCGTCAGCAAGGAAGATGCAGATGGGCCTGTTTGTCTGGAAGAGCAGACATGATAAGGAAGGACACAGGGAAAGAAAGCTGTAATATTTAGGGCGTGACTGGAAACGCCCGCATCACAGAATGCGCCAGGCATGAAAATTTAAGAATCATGAATGGAAGTGAATGGTGATGAAGAGAATCGAATATAATAGTATTGGGTATCCAGCATGCGATGATAACATTATTACCTTGATCGTACGTCACTCTCCCTTTTTCCAAGGGAAATCTTATCGGCCATGAATAGAAGAAGCGTGCAATATTAATAATATAATACCGAGAAAAAAAAATACAGGCAAAAAATTATCGGCTATTAGTTGATCCTAGTGAAATTTAAGACTTCATTCACATTTTCAGTTTTGTTTTTCAGTATTTGAGTGTTCTTTCTCTCGACCTATGACTTTACTAGTATTTTTAAAAAACACACTGTCATAAAATACGCATATGATAATATTTCATTACATGATATTTGACTTACAGTAGTTAAAAAGTGTTGGGACACTTAGAAATTCTGGAATTATCGAATTTCATTTTGTTTCTGAAAATATTTATTATGTATACAGATGAAGATGTGAATGATTTATTACAATAGAAGAAATCATTTATTTACTTTTTTGAACTATCCGGTAATTTTTTAGTAAATTAAGTAATATATATTTTATATTTTTTAATTTTTTTAATTACTCGATAATTTTTACACTTTATGACACTTTTGGACAGAAAAAATCACTATCTCTTTTATTTACTGAAAATTTTCTAGTTTCTAAGGGCGATTCCATCAACTATTTAAGGGAATGGGTCAAGTATTTTCTAATTCTTACGTCTCTTAATCACGAATTTTTATGTTATTTTTGAGCATTTTTATGCAAACCATACGCTAATTTTCATAAAAATCGAATTGATTCAGAAAAGTTCGAGTTTTACGACTCTCTTCCTTGATCTTCTTTTGGTCTACCAAAAAATATTGTTATTGTAATGGTAAAAATTATGTATTATATGTTGTGCATTTATTATTATATGTACGTATTTTGTAAATTGACGCATTATAAATAAACTGTAAATTATGTGTATTAAAAGTTACAACATTATTTTTGAAAGACATGTGAAGTATAAACTATTCATTTTTTAACGTATATAGATTTCTAGAAATTAAAATAAACAAATACATAGCTCAAAACTACAGCTCATTACGCCAAATAGTTTTTTGTGTTAATTTTAAAAAACTGCCCGCATTTTAATCTGTTTTGCATTGATTAAAAATGAATTTAACGTCAGAGTTCTAAACTTCAAACATGTACAGTTTCTAAACTACTTGTTGAAATGACTACCAGTTCAATATTCGTATTCAAAGATAAAATTTACCCAAGAATCAAAACTTGATGTCAAAATTGTGTATTATAATTGAAAATTAAGTTTGATGCAGTTTACGTGTACAGGCGATTCCACAAACAAAATTTGTATAGCATGAATTAGTAAATATTATTACTAATGGATTGGTGTCAATCGCATTTTTATACGGTGATATGAAGCGATGTTAGCAGGGGAATGTACATGAATTTTCCAAGACAGAATAACAAAGTTAGTTAAAGGTGTTTATTTTAATAATTACTGTGCAGGAAGTACAATGGATAAATATACTTATACAAATCTAAATATTTAAAGGCTTTGGCAATAAAAAAATCGCCACAATACCATATTATACATAAAAAATAATTATTCATGAGAGAAAAAAAATCATCATTAATTTTTTTTTCATTTTACCTATATTTTGTAAAAATACTATTATCTCTGTTAATCTAAACTATCTTACAACGGATGCAAGTTCTATTCACCTTTAATTTTGATTATCTCATCTTAAATGTAAGGATTTTCTTCAAATAACATCCATACTGCACGAAAACAAACATTTAACGGACAAAAACGAACATTAAAACTTACGTAAGCTCTCTTTTTTAACATATCATTCAAAATGCTTAAATCTCGTGTCAAGAAAAGTATCGGACAACAAAAAACACAAATCAAAATATATACAGAAAAAAAAAAGGTCTTATCAAGTTCACACAGCTTGGAAATTTTCGTGTGCCAGGAGGTTTCAAAACTGAGTGTCGGAAACCACAACAACTTAAAATATAAACTCTTTTAACGTATTATTACTATAAACGCTCCGATCGAAGAGTTAACTTTTACAAACTTCTAATAATGTTCATAACTTATTATTTTTTGATGTCACTTTTTAACAATGCATGACTATAGTTAATTTCTTTATTTAAAATTAAAAGTTATATCATCTACATCCGCAACCAATTTTGATGGCATCATAAAACATTAATTTTTTCTTATTGCCTTTTTTTCTCCAACGAATTTTAAATTAATAAAACACAAATCAATGTCCCGAATACCCATTTCAGTAAATCTTAAAAAGCGCTTGAAAGAGATATTATTACTTTAGTTTATTTTTATACTCGTTTATACGGATCATGCTATTATTCCATATTTTTTATTTTATTTTTTTATTTTCAAAACAAAGAATAGTTTTTCTGTATCCGTTAAAACTAATTGCAATAATCTTTGTAGAAATATTATCAAGTAAAAATAAATAAATAAATAATTATACAAATAAAAAATAGATGATAAAATTAAAACACATTCTCTTAAAAAAGAGTTCTTCAAAGAAACAACCTTCCTTCCTTTGATGAGCGAAACAAAAGACCATTTTTTTAATTTATGAGGAATAAAAACTATAATTTATTTTTTTAATTTCTCATTATACGCAGTGTAGAATAAGACTTTCATTTTGAATTTTTTTGATGGATTTCCACGTTTTAGACAATAAATATTCCGAAAAACATATTTTTAGAAAAAAAAATTGCTGTCCGTCTATCTTTGTGTGTGTCTGTCTGTAAACGCTCTATCTCTGGAACAAATTGAGGCGGAGGCTTAAAATTTGGTGTGTGCTTAGTATATAATAATGGGAAGAAGCCTAGTGAATATCAGTAACCTCGATTATCTGAAACATTTTTTTAGGACTCTCGATTTATTCGTTCTGATGAAAGACATTTAAAATTTTCGATTTTTTTTCTTTAATTTTAAGTAGTGCTTGTAAAATACAATATATATATATATATATATATATATATATATATATATATATATATATATATATATATATATATATATATATATATATATATAGTATATATATATATATATAAATTTTGCATAAAAGATGAATTCTATCGGAAAATTATTTGTTGAAATATTCATAATTCTATTTTCCACACTCTTCGATTTTTTATGACCTGTATTTCATTCAAATTTCAATTTAAATATATATTTTAATTCTAAATGAGACATTTTATCCGAGTCAATTAACTGTTGGTAAATGGGTAAATTATTTTTGTAGTTATAAGGATGTTTCTTTTACTACTTGATTATTACGTCAACCAAAAAACTACCGCCAAACTATAAAATTAAATGCCAATAACATAAAAGAAAATTAAATATTATATTATTAAATTCACACTTTAGTAGAAATTTAGTAAAAATATATATAAATTTTGTGCTATTATATTAAAGATTGCAATGTTCGATTAAATGAACACGGTTAAATATACAGGAAGAAATATTTTTATTTATACTAGGATTTCCCTCAGAGGGATTAGTCTGAGCGATATTGCTGAGAACATATATTTAATAATAATTTGCAAAAAGTATAAAAAAGAAAGAACGAAAAAATACCACATTAAAAAAATGTAATTTTAGAAATTACAACGACTATTTGGAAAATAATATTTTCAAAGGCTATAACTTTAGGCTTATAAATTATTTATATATTTAAAAAAAACAATAATAACATTTTTAAAATTATCAAAACGTAGTTTACGTAATAACAGAGTTATATTAATATGCCTGGACATTTAGATACACGTTAATATTCCTGAGTCAATCATAAACAAATATTAAATGAAATTTCAGTTTAACAATTTTCGGTACTGTAATTTTTTTAATTTCTAAACACTGCACACCGTCGTATAAAGAAAAAAAATTACCTTTAATGCAACTTGTTTGAAACCTGTACCACAATTTGTTATTGAGTTATTAATTTTTTGTTAGTTTTTAATATTTTTTTGGTCATCGTGGCAAAAACATTCAGATATACTTCAGATTTCCCAATTCTCTACAAAATATTTTCCAATTAGAAAGTCTATATTCCAAAAAGTTCATAAAAAATGATATGTTATTTTGGTACTTCTAGATTATCCCGTCGACCAAAAAATTATGGCCAAACTATAAGATTAAATGCCAATAATGGATGATCGTGAATGTCACATTCAGTGACATTAAATGCGATTCACGTGTTTAAAATGTCATTAAGTGATTTTTATTTCGGCTTTTTATTAATATTTTATTTAATATTTTTCTAATTATTTGTTTTTTCGTTATTTAAAATAAAAATTATGTCAACATGTATAATTTGGCTATTAGTTTGGCGATTAGTATAATTTGGTGAAATTGATCGACGGGATAACCTAGAAGTACCATTATTTTTAATTGATTATATAGCGCCACAATTTTAAATGCCGAAAATGAGAAAAGTAAATGGTAGAAATGCAAAATATTATGTAAAACTTCCTATACACGGTTAAAAAATGAGAAAGCAAACTTTGCAAATCAGCCATGCATGGGTATAAAATTGAAAGTAACTAATGCATTAAAAGTAGTGCAAATGATAAAACACTAAAATATCTTGAATCGGAATTTGATCTCTTTGAAATGACGTAAAAAATATAAACAGCACAAAAAATTGCATAAATCATGATGGTTGAGTAGAATGAGAGAATTTGTTTACATGGTGTGTAGATAGTTAAAACAGAATAGTTGATAATATAATATCTACATCTGTTTTCTATGGATACGATGAGGTTCTCGATGAGAATTTAGGGAATTCTCTATTTAAAAAATGACATATAAAAATCCCGAAGACGCCAACAAAGAAATGCATTACGTCGTTCGAGTGTGTCCCAGATATGCTCAATCGGATTTAAATGGATTGCGCTGCTGGCCATTACATACACTGTCTTTTTTCTTTTCAAACTTGTTCTCATGAAGTTAAGCAGTATTTCACTGTAGCATACATTAAATAAAAGGAATATGCAATGCCTATAGTATAAGGTACGAACGAGATCTGAATATCTCGTCTCCATAAGCTTTGAGCTGTAAAAATGTCACCACAAATGACTTATAAATCTGCGCATACTTTTACGCTAGACATGCTCGCTCAAATACGCCAATATGAACTCGAGTTTTACCCCAAAAAGTAATTATTTAAAATGCTTGCTTGTGACAATTGAGAAAATGATAAAATCTCCAGATTAGTAAAGTTGAAAAATTAATGTCCCTTCTCCCGTACCTTTTTGTTATTTAATTCTTTTGTGGTGCCCTGCAAATGAATAATAAATATTCTTTGTGCGGCATGTTCTACAAAATATATGTTCTAGTGCTCCTCATAAATGCATATCAATTTCATTAGGTTTCGATGGGCGCGTAACATCATTAAAATGTTCTTGGAATTATTTCATCCCATCGGCCATAATGTAACAGAATATTTTTGACTGTCTCTGTATTCGAACTATTTATCCGATTTTACTAAAATTTAAAATAACTCAACAAAATTCAGAGGCAAATATATATTATATAAATATTCGGTTCGATAGTTTTCGTGCTGTTCTATGCGGACAGAGATACGGACGGTTCAGACGACGACTATCGGTACTACGTATTTATATAATTACGAATGCACCTAAAAAACAATTAAATTTCAAAGCACATGCCGAAATTGAAAACACATGACCAGCAATTATTGATCAAAGACAGTATTGTAACCGATTTCTTTTGAGTGTCCCTGTAAACGGATTAAAAATTATATGAATGTCTTGTTCAAACGTAATCGTAATAAAATTCATCGATTTATATAAGTTTCAATACTTTGCAATAGTGTAGTTTCATAAAAATACACTGTTATCGATTTTCTTATATAATAATAAAGTTTTCCATAATGTAATGGAAAACTTTTGGGTGTCCCTGTAAATAAACTATTAATCTCACATACTTCATATATAATACCAAACATGCCTAGGGGACCCTAAATAAGGTTTACCAATTGCATAAAAAATCCGAGTGTATTTACGGATGTTAGAGTGTGGACAGACGGACAGACAAACCGAATGCATAAACACTTTTCAATTTTGTTGGAAAAAAAAAAAAAAAAAAAAGGAACCGATTCATTTAATGCAAAAAAATAAAATAAAATAAATAATATAAAACAAAATAAAAAAATAAAAAATAAAATTTCACCAAAAATGCCAGAACAGGATTGGGAAACTTCCACATAATTGGCATCGAACTATCGTTATTTTGCATGACATGGTAACCCGGCAATTGTTTTTTTTCCTATATTAAATTAATCTGTATTTAATCGTGTTTTTATTTATTGTTACTTCTATTATATTGTAATAGAAAATAATTAAAAAATGATTTTCGCCAAATTTTCGCCAAACTAAATACGGTACTACTTAGTTATCCCGTCGACCAATTTCGCCAAATGATACAAATCGCCAAACTAATAGCGAACTTATACATGTTGACTAAATTTTTAACTTAAACAACAGAATAACAATTAAATTAGTAAAACATTCATAAAAAGTTGAAATAAAAATCACTCCATGATGTTTAAACAGGTGTATCTTGTTTAATTTCATTGCATGGGACATTCAAGGTCATCTATTGTTGCAATTTAATCTTATAATTTGGCGATGTTTTTTTTGGTCGACGACCAAAGTAGTACCCCAAATAAGTTTATGATATTTCCGTCCCGTTTTCATGGTACTTTTCCTTTAATATCTTCACTTCGGCATTTTTATAAATCTTGGTCCAATTTGGGCTTCAGAAAGTCAAATTTCATATCTGATGAACGTTTATATTTATTTTTACACATAAATATGGCGTAGATGTCATATACGTACCAAGTTGGCGCCATTTTTTCTGTCACCAAATTGGTGAAAACTTTGATTTTGAATATTGCTGTAAGTGTTAATATTTTCGATTTATTGTTTTATGTATATTTTTTATTATGTTTATTATTTATAACTTTTATTTATTTCTTCAACTATTGTTT
The DNA here is from genome assembly GCA_964019185.1 of Maratus speculifer. Taxonomy (NCBI): domain Eukaryota; kingdom Metazoa; phylum Arthropoda; class Arachnida; order Araneae; family Salticidae; genus Maratus; species Maratus speculifer. The sequence goes on along the minus strand of OZ025290.1, from coordinate 12,719,940 downwards.
CTTTTTTTTATACTACTTGATTATACTGACGACCAAAAAAGTATTGCCGAACTATAAGATTAAATGCCAGTAATGGATGATCGGGAATGTCTCATTCAATCGCATTAAACACGATACATTGCTTAAACCTTTCAGGGGCAAGGCATTTCTGCTTCAAAAATGATCAAATAATTAATTCCCACCGATATTTACGAACAAATTTAATTGAAAATAATCTAAACCGTTTCGTCACCTATATTATGAGATCAAAATTGTACTAAAAAATTACTGGTGCCAGTTGGCAATTTAAGTATTAAAATTAACCGTTTGCAGACTGCAAATGGCGCCCCTCAAGAGGTTAAAACGCTTTTAATCCAATTTAAACTCGTATTTTATTTAAACACGAAAGAATTGTTTCCAATTTGCATGCATGAAATATAAAAGATGCTAATGCCGATTATAAAACACAATTATAAAAAGTATCGCATCTAAGAATTATGGCTTCTTTATTTTCAATTAACGGAAAAAAAAGATTTTTTTTCAGTTTGTTTTTAAGTTTTAATATGTTTTGTTGCACTTAAATGCACATATTTTCTTTGCTCCATGTGCTTCAATTTGGAAATCTAATTAAAACATCCAGCTCGTGAAAATGAAATTAAATTTTCGTGACGTATGCAGCCAAATTGGGATTTTTTTATCAGTTTTTTAAATATAACTTTCAAACTATTTGGAACTAATTTTTCGTAGATGGTGCATTCACCAGATTACCTTCATAGGTACCTATTGGTACAAACAGAATCAAAATCCGACAAGTACTTTTTGAGATTTGCTTGACGAAAGAATTTTTTTGAATTTTAATATCGTTACGTATCTCTGAGTATAAAGACTTCGCTTCGCTCAGACAATAATTTCATGAAACAGACTCAGAATGAAGCGCAACAATTGCATAAATGACATGAAATATCCCAGAATTGTATACAAGCCGTGTGTAGATGATTCTCTCACCAACATTCATTTTTTACACTTTTCAACTTTGTTAAAAAGTATTTATCAATTCGGTTTGTCTGTGACGTCCGGCGGTCTATCCATGCTCGAACTCCTGTAAATATCCTCAGATTTTCGTGCAATTAGCAAATTTTATTTAGAGTATCCTTGGCATATTTGATATTGTATATGATGTACGTCGGCTTAATAGTTCATTTACAACATAGGTTCCCAACCTTTTCAGGTCCACCGCCCCCTTTACAAGAGAAAAAAATGCCAACGCTAATTCTACAAAATGTTAAAATATTATTGGATATTATTTATATTTTATTCGTCTGTCAATATATTAATTAAAATAGACGTTAATTAAAACAACCACCAAATGTAGCAAAAAATTTTTTAATAAAAATTGAAAACGAAACACAAAACCAATAAGAATTTTTAAAAAATACCCAAATAGTTGAGGCTATTGAAGTTTTACCAATTATTTCATATCAGATTCTAACTTCTTCAACACCAATCACTAATTGTCAGGTTTAAAAAAGCATGTTTCTTTTCTTAGACAGTAAATTAATTACTGCATAGAACCCACTTTCAGCCAAATCTGATGAAAGGAAAACAATTAAAATTTTAGTACTCTCCCTCACAATCCAAATTAAAGAGCTGTAGGTCTTTGAAATTAGAACTCTTGTATCCATTTCTGAATTTTACTAATAGTTCTCGTTTGCCGCGAGTTCCATGATTCCCTCCTCCAAATATGATGATACTGCTGTAACTGTATTTGCAAAAGGATCCAAAAAGAAACTCGGTATAATCATGTATAAATATCTTGGAATCGCTCAGAGAAAACTTCATGAAGAACGTTCAAGTGTTGATAGTAAATAAGTAAATATAATTGTTTTCACAGACTGCGAATAATATGGCAATTTGGCTGTATATCTCTTCTACTTAGATTTCCTTTGAGCAAAAGAAGTTTACCCACAAAAGCAGCTATGAGTTTTTTTTCTTTTTTTGAATTAAATTCAACTCATCATCTTACAATCAATTTATGCCTTATTATAAATATTTAAAATATTTAAATTTATTTAATTAAAGATTCTAAACAATCTGTCGCATAATCGATGTAATTTTTTAATGTAATTAGGTTTTAGCGTATTTTTACACCTCTGTTTTTAGTTAAGTGTAACACTAAATCAAATATATCGAAAAACGATTCAGACAAATACCTTTTCAGAGATAACGAACTTCTGCGTGCAGCAGCAACCGATTGAATTCATTTGCAAGTCTGATGCAAAATGATAGTGACAACTGCACTACAAAATAAACCAATTGTTTTACTTTGTTGTGAAATGATATTCACTATAAAGTTGGCAAAATATCCTGTCATTCAATGAATTGCTTTTATTCATATTGACTGCTCTAATAACGTAATGACGTATATAGGTGTTCATTCCAATTTTTTTAAAACCTATTGCTGATGTGTTGATGATGTGTAACGGAATGTACTGAGAGTACATTTAGTACTGCTTGTTTAAAATGTGTTAATAAAACCCTCCTGATGTCCCGTCGTTGTTCGAGCAACATCTATAGCAAGTGACAAAATATTACAATAAAGAACTTATTTCTCTTGGACTAACTTCGTGGTATTAAATATCGATACCCTCTTTGTATCAGTTTCCAATTTTTTAGCAAATAATAACTCTTGATTTTTTTTCTTTTATGAACTTTTGTTATTTGGTAACGGTGAACCGTGGAGTTGAATGGGAAATTTGCAGTAACAGCATAATGATATTTCAATCTTTTAGCCATCTATTCCTCTTTGTACCGAATTATAACTCAGGATTTTTTCTGTTACTATCAGATGGTTTCTTATGATGCAGAACAGTTTTTATTATCTCTCTGACTTCAGGTAAGATTAATTTAATCAAGATTTGTCTACTGTGAGCAATTTTTATAATTTTGGTATTAAAATTACAATTACATATGAGATTCATAGTCTGTTATCTTCTTGTTTAGAAGATCACTTAATAAGATTTGTTATAGTTGACTGTTTTAAATTTTTCTTTTCCACTATTTGAACTGGTCAGATGTGGCAATCCCCATACTTTCTTTTATCTCATGCTAATACTTCAAAATTCGCTATCACAGTATCAAAATTAAATGGCAATCTATGTCCATCGTAAGGATTCTAATGATATGAAATTCCATGCATTAGTTCTTGCAATAGGACTGCTGCGACTATCGAGAAAAATGCAGAATAAAAGCGCCACGTGTTATGCGATTTGCACCAAAACAAAATCAGCAATAATATTTATCAAGGTAAAACTGAATCTGAAGTTTGATGAAAATCCGTGATTTAATTCTTGAGATACAGCTATTGCAGAAATTGTGAAAAAGACAGCATAACAGCACCACCTGTTGAACGAATTTCAACATAATCTATTCATGTCACGGAATAAAGAAATCAAAAGTTTGGTGAAAATCTATGTAGTAGTTCTTGAGATAAAGCCGTTGTGGAAATCGTGGAAAAAGCAGAATAGCAGCGCCACCAGTTCAAGGATTTACACAAAAAACTAATCAGCATCAGTTTATAAGAGAGAATACCTGAATGTAGATTTTTTATAATTTCCATGCATTAGTTGTTGAGATAAAGCACCTATAAAATTTATGTCACATTACAGACAGATAGACTCGCAGACAGACATTTTGTAAAAACATGTTTTTGGAATCTCTAACCACTAAAACGTGTAAATCCGTCAAAATCCAAAACTTCGAAAATTTTTACGAATCTAATACTTTTTTTTTGTAAAGATAGAAGAAAGTAAAAAAGGACATATCTTTGTCTTTTCTATGAGCATACATTTATTCAAATGATCTTGTAGCTTGGAAGGCTTCTTGATTTCATTTGATAAAATTTCTTGGCAAATTAAGCACATAGGTAACGATTTGTCAATAGGAGAATTCCTAGATCCATATTTCAAATACTCAATAAAGTATTGCTTACATTTCTTCTTCGATTAATATATTTTGATACATAAAACATTTCCCTATATAAGTTTAAATAAATTTACTGTTGAGCAAACTTATAGATATAACGATTTTTATCATTTTCACCAAGGTTAAAAAAATTTCTTGAACTGATTCAAATCAAGGCTTCGTTTAAAACTGTTTGTTCAGGCATGTGTCGTCATATTTCAGAATTTTTCGAAATACAGGTTAATAAAAAAATAATTATGTTTAAAACTTTTAGCCAGCCAATTATCGCGAATTTTTTACTCCACAACTTTTGAATTCATAATGATTTTTAATTCGAGTCATAGCCCTTCTTCGACTTCCATGGCTATTTTTTGACATTAGTAAAATAAAATCACTCTCTCCCCCCCCCCCCCCCTCAGATAGATTCCTCTGTATAGATTTCCATTTAAAGGTGCAGTTAAGGTTTTTGTCTTGGTATAGACAATTAGTTTCATTGTATTACTTCCTAAATAAGTAGGTATACCATGACCGCCATCCTGGACTGTCCTAACGCCCCCCATTTTCCTCTAGACTGGCTACCGCCCCCCTGGAAGGCTTCAGATCCTACTAGGGGGCGGTATCGCCCCCGTTGGGAAACTATGATTCACATGGATACTCAAAAAATTCCATTACATTATGGTCTATGGGGAAAAATCATTTGCAGAGTATTTTGATGATATTACGCTATTGCAACTGCTATAAATCACTGAATTTCACTACGATTACGTTAGGATATTCATAGCACTTTTAATGCATTTACAGAGACACATAAAATAAATAGGTCATAACACTCTTTTTGAGTAATGATTGCAGCAAATGCGATCGCAATTTCGACATGTAATTTTACATTTAACTGCTTTTTAGGTGCATCCGTAGTTATATAAATACATAGCACCTATAGTCATCGTCTGATCCGTTCGTCTGTCTGCCCGCCTATAACAGCACAAAAACTATCCAACCGAATCGTTCGAAATTTTAATTATATTATTTGTTTTATTATTTGTTTCTGAATTTTGCTCAGTTATTTCAAATTTAAGTAAAATCGGATATGTAGTTCAAATACAGGAACAATTAAAAGTGTTCCGTTACATTAAGTCCGATGGGATAAAATAGTTTCAAGTACTTTTTAATGATGTTTCACTCATCGATACAATAAGGAAATTGACATACATTTATGAAGGGCACTAAAATATACATTTTGTAGATTATGCCGCACAAATACAGAGCCACTGAAGAGAATTCCTCCACATAATGATATTCTGAATGCGTTACAAAATGTTTCATTATCTATGCTTGACGCATGATTTCTTCTGTCTTGTTTAAAATGACTTTGACTGATAAATGGCAACTTTGTAGATTACTTTGCTAAGATTCTTTTGTTTTAGAAAAATGCCCATCTGCCTGTTACACAAACATTTTGGCCTCTCTAGTCCAAGAAATAATTCTGGGAATTTATATAGCTTCTTATTTATTAAAAATTTAGGATAAATTGTTTTGAATTATATTTTAATATATATGGCATCATAGATAGCACAGCTGCATGTTTTTCACGATTTACATCTCAAGAACTAATGCGCTGAATTTTATTAAACTTCATGTACTGTGGGACCTTGCCAGAAATTGGGGCTGATTATATTTTGATAAATATCGTACAACAAATGGCGCTAATTTTTTTTTTTTTAATAATTTTTATGAGAATGGTAACTCGGCACCTAAGCGCCAGAATAATGTTTACTTTTCATTTTAAACAAACCTATTCAAAAACAAAACAAAAACATGTAATTCACAGTATAAGATTACACTGTAAAACATTTGAGCAACGTTACACCATAATATGGGTTTTTATGGAGTAACCTTGCTTTCTCCAATTTTAAGGAGTATTTTAACCGATATAACTGGTGTAACATTGTAATTTTACACCAGTAATCTATGTTTACATTACACCGTTATATAGGTGAAGAAAAAATCCCTCCATAAAATTGGAGGCAGCAAAGCTGCCACTCATTTTATGGTGTAATGTTTCACAAATGTTTTAAAGTGTACTAAGAGAAAGTAAGGTTTAATAAGATGTTTTAATGAAATAATATGCATCTTGAATTCACGCTGATCTCCTCCGCTCCCAATTTTTAAACGAATTAGTATTATTTTTAAATTATAGAAAAACCATTAGTAGTGCATTTATCACAAAATTGAAAAAAATAAAATAAAAACTTTCATTGCATATTATAGAACCAAAATGAAACTATAATAAAGAATGGCATTACAAAAAGTCTGATTTGTATCATATTAGCTTTTGTAGACGATTGATCTTTTTAATGCATTTTTCATGATAGCCAACTTCTATTCTGTCTTCCCCGACAGCCTAGGGGTACGTTTAAACATACGACTGATTGATATCGAGTTACTATGGTTCCCGCCAGGTTAAATATTTAAACAGTTTTTCCCATATGAAATACACGCTTTCATTAAAATTTTAAAATCGAAAGACTGCTGTACAAAGAACACGGCGCATGATTTCGAGAGATTCATATTTTATAATAATTCAAGAGTGATCTTAAATATTGGTGAAAATAGAAAACTGCAGATAAAAATATGATCTTTTTGTTCCTGTTAAATTCATTTTTAGCAAAACAATATTTGCCAATACTGACAATTTTGGCCTCGCTGCACTGGTACTGGGAAAGGAAAGGTAATCGCTCTTAACTTTGATTTTCAAATTTATTTAATGAAATTTTATTTTTCTCTACTGATTTTGAAAATAAAAAATAAATTTTACTGTTTGAAATTTATTTTATATAATTAAAACACAGAAAGAAATCGGAACAATAATTTTTCATCTATAAAGTTCTGCCTCTTGACACCTTTCCCACCACTGGAAGTTAATTTAAAACTTTGTTTTGCATTTTACAGAAATCTGTCAGAAACATACCCTATTGTTTTTGAGATGTTACGCATTCAAAAAAGAATAAAATAAAACCTTTTTATTTTTTATTTATTTTTTTTTTTTTTTTTTTTCAGAGCACAGACAATTGCCTCAACGAGTTCACGGATGAAAATCTAATATTAGTTAAATTTCGATTCGTAGATTAAAACGCAATTGGTCTGCCAAGTCATATCTTGATGGAAAACATCTAAAAACCTGATTTTAATGGTTGGCACCGTTGTGCTGTCCTGCACCCAAAAGTATAAAAACATGGAGGATTGGGACAAGGAAAACATAATGGTAAAGCGATGAATCAACACTAAAATCGGGTTTTTAGGTATTTTCCACCAAGATACGACTTAGCAGACTGATTGCGTTTTGATATGCGAATCGAGATTTAACTAATCCTAGCTTTTCATCCGTGAGCTCGATAAGCTAATTGTCTGTGCTGCCACCTCCAAGGCTATTAAGCATATATAAGTGCATTTATGACATAACGAATAGCACGAATGACACTACCTTAAGGCAATAACAAGTAAATTTAGAAATCAGTTTTAGAGTTTTTAAAATCTTACTTAATTACAACTTGTTACTTTCTTCATTATCTTCCTTTAAATGATTTTCACATTTTCTTAAACGCTTTTATAACTACACACTCTTTCTCTTTTTTTTTTAGTCCCATTCTATTCTATAAAGAATAATTACTAATAAATCCCCAGTCATGGTGCATTTGACACAAGATTAAGATAAGACATCGGATGAGAGAACATGACAGATATCTTGTGTATGTCTTTAATAAGATTTGTTTGGAGACTGTTTTGTCCTGTTAGAAGTTTTTAGCATTAGCTACATAATTCTATCTTTGATACAGAACGTCTTAAAAGGCGGGTAATACTATTATTTGAGTGACATCCTCACTGTTCATATAACGAACGTGTGGCAAATCCAACCTTACTTCTTCGCAACAACTTTTCTTTTCTTTTTTGATCTGAACATACTGGATATTGAAATAACCGATAGTGGGCCTTCAAACAGTAAGATGTTTAGAGAATTTTTTGTACAAGTGTGGTGGTTTAATAAAATAATTATTTACAGTCGGCAAAAAAGTGAAGGAGAAGGAAAATATAATACACTATACATTTTAATCGCCAAATTGTCACAGAAAAGAAAAACGCAAGTAGCCATTCGACTGAAAATTATATCTTCTTTCAATTTATGCTTAAAAAATAAGTGTGTGGGGTTGTCTTCATACTACAACTGTACCAAACTCTAAAATCTTCATTAAGAATAGCCGATTTTTACAGTATACTTGTTTTTTTTTTTTTTTTTTTTTTTTGGCTAATGTTATACCTTAGTATTTCAAACGGAAACTCACGGGCGTGTGATGCATTCGTTTATTTATTTATTTATTTTTCATTTATCCCCAGAAAATTAATATTTTAACTTATTTTTTCTGTCTACTCTTCTTAAAAAATATCTCTTTTTTTCCATCGTTATCAAAATATTTCTACAATACATATTTAATTTTATGTAAAACGTTAAAATCTTATTCATAGTTCGTTAGCTTTCAACGCATAAAATATTTAGTTAAGCGTATATTTTAGAATATCTTGAGAACTAAGAAAAAAAAAACTTTTATGAAAAGGGGGAAAAAAGGAGTAAGATTTTCCGAAGAGATATTTGAAATATACGAATTCATCTCAGGAATTCGGAAATTGATTGACTAGCAAATTTAAGATTTAAAGTTTGGAATTCTTAATGCTGCTAATACTAACCAATAATTTTCAACCTTCAAACTGGTTAACACTTCTACACCATGCTTTGCTGAAAATATATAACTGCCTTAAAGTTATATTATTTTGGCTATTCATATACGTTTATGTATTTCATCAACCAGCTATGTTGACATCAAGTTTTTGTTGTCTGTTTCATAATAATAATAATATTAAATTAATAATGCGCACATCTATTAAAACTCTGTTGCACTCCATCGTATAAAAATGTCATTGGCACCAAATGTGAAATAACATATTACTGTTCAGCTTCGTTCATGTGAATATAAATAACTTCTTAAAGTATAAGAGGTGTACAATACAGAGTGAGGAGGGAGGTTCATCGCAGTTTTACAATTGCGCGGCATTGTAAAAGGTTGAGAATCATTGTTTTAACACTAGAACTACCGTGAGGCGTCATTTTGATGGCTACCATATGAATATGTTTCGGTTGAAACCAGAAATATTATAATGTAATAAGTTTAAAGTTACAAAGAAGAAAAACGTTAACTAATGAAGTCAGACTATTTTAAGTCAAAATTCTGATGTGAAATATTTTTATAAAATATGACTCAAATTTCCTATAGTTCTTGTGTTAAAGGTTTTGTAAATTCTTAAAATATCCGAGATCTGTTGTTTTTCAGTCAAATACTAGATGGCAGCACTATAATTCTCCTGGGTTTCATCTATAAATAATGATAAAGAAAAAAACACAATAAGAATATTTTGTGTTGATCTGTTACAAGATTTTGTTGATATATTTTTGATCATTTCGTTCTTGACTACTTTAATTTTAATAATGTTATCATCGTATTATCTTCTCCCAATTTTGTCAAATACAGTGAAATCTCTTTATAATGATGTGATCATTCTGCACAGAGGTGTTATTATGCGGATTTTTAAATTTTCATAGCGGGTTGGGGAAGTCGACCATGGAGGTCACATAAGTCAGGTCAATGGAAGAGATGAAGGAACCGATCTCTCATTCAATTTTTGTTTTCAAGAGAGTTATGCTCGTTTTGAAAATTTCCAAAACAGGCACACGTTTTTCACTCCGCTCTCCTTGTATTTTCTGCTTATGAATCTATAGAGCGATATGTTTAGTATTGGATTTTAATATTTTTTACCGGAACCAGAGCTCGATTTATGTAGGGACATGCGGAGCAGTTGCCCTGGACCCTCCTCTTTAGGGGCCCCCATGAAAGCAATTTGAATTTTCACTAAAAACTTACAATTAATTGAAATTAGCCAAAAGGGATTAGAATTCATATATTTTCAAACATTTAGAAATGTAAGAGTGGTCTTCCTTGATCTCTTTGCTTCCAATTCCTATTCATCTATGTGGAAAATAAACTGCATTAAAAAATTAATATTAATGTTTTATTGTAACAATTTAGTATTCTTTTTTTTTTTTCAAAAGAAATTCTTTATTAAACTATTCCTCGTAGCGTGACAAGTTAAAACCATTGAATTATACCTCTGGAGGTGCCTTGCCAGGTGAAGGCCTCTTCGTCTGATCAAGGTTCTAAATTACGAGACCATCTTGAGTAACCATTTGCAGTTCAAACAACAAGTACTGCAGAAATGATGGCATGCGAAGCAAAAAAACCAGGTTTATTGCCGCTATGCGGCAATTAGAGGTCATCCGCCCCGATGCTAGGTATCTAACCCGTTAAGCTGAGATAACTCGGCAGGTAGGGGCCTGATCACCGGTTAGAAAAAAAGAAAAAAGTTAAAATCATTAATTATGAACAGCTTGCGACAGTTTTCTTTTAGCCATCTTATAACGTATGTAGATAAGCAAAGAAAAAGTTTGCAAAGAGATACTTCTGTCAACCAATCTATTATATTTTTTCGGCAATTATCCTGCTAGTAATTTTTCTAAAAGTTCTATCTTTTTTTGATACCTTGAATACAGATGTAAACTGCGCCAAGTACAAATTTTATACATACATACAATACGTATGAAGTTTAGTACTAGCCACTTCCACATTAGTCACAAAAAATTCTATCAATAGACAGAAGGGGGCCCATAGCCTTAGTCGGGCCCTGACAGGGAGGATTTCCTGTGTCTTCGGAATGGACATTATCGAGTACCATCTGCTTATTTACACTTTTTTTTTGGCAGTTAATAACAAGCCTATAATCAGTACATGAGTAATAAGCATAAAATCTGAAACCTTTCGTTGGGAATATTGCGATGCTCCGTAGACCCCCTGAATTTATCTCTGGATAAACTTCAGAAGCCAAGGGGTATAAGTGACAAAATTGAAAAAAATAAACTAATTACAAAGACGACCTAAAAATATGCTTTTTTCATTTCAGGTAAAGAAATATAAGTGATTTTCTTATTATTTCTGAGTTATAGAGACAAACCACTTTTTTCGAAAAACAAACAATATTGATTAATTATACATTTAAAGAGAATTGTACTTTATTTTTTAACAGTTATTGAAATAAGAGTTCAAAGACCAGAATGCAACAAGCAGAAATTTCCTATTTCAATTCACTCAATTGTTATTGATGTTCCAATTTAACATCAATTATCTTTAAACTCAATTTACTCCTAATCGAAATTTTGTCACTTGTACCCCTTGGCTTCTGGAGTCCTCAATTATAATATTCATGGACGGTGTCGGTAGATTCTTATGAGAATTAATGCATAGCAAATCTTCCTATAACTATAATTCATTTTAATGTACACCTGTCTATTAATAATAATCTTGTCTTATTTCACTCTCTTATTTAATTTAATTGGATTCATGCACTGAAAGATCGAATTTTGTAATCGACTTTTTATTCGCTTCCTGATGAGCTAGAAGCTGTATACAGCTGTGAGTTTCCGATGGCACTACAATATTTTCAAAGCAGTAGGTTGTAGATTAATGTAGTAGATTATTTTTAATTACACAATTTTTCTTAAAATAATTTAGAATTAACGGATAATTTAGACATCCTAATTAGTAAAAAAAGTCAACAAGGCGATACGACAATTTAAAAAAAAAAAATCTACTACTGAGATAGACTACAATAAATTTTCTACAAACGTAGAGTAAGTGGCAATTAAAGTTCGCTTACAAGACCGCACAAAAGAATTTCATCACTATTGATTTAAAAAAAGAAATTATTTACTGCGTTTTTTAATAATCCTCCACTGCTTCAAATATAATGAAATTGCTATTATTAACTGAGGCACACCTCAATACGCTTTCAATAGATTATGGAGGGCGTAGCATTCATCGTTTATTTACAGATACGCACACAAGATTTCGGTTACAAAAGTATCAATGAGTAATAACATCTGAAAATGAATTTTCAGATGTGATATGAATTTTTAAGCAGCTATATTTCAGTATATTACGCAGTGTCTATAATTTCTATAAATCACATAGAGCAAGAAGCGGCAGCGCAGAGAACCCCCTCTGGAGTTCACTGGTGAAATTCCAGGATTATTTAAGTCTCAATTTGCATATTAAAACACAATCGGTTTACTAAGTCATATCTTGGTGAAAAACCCCCTAAGTATGATTTTAACGGTTGTCTCCCAAGTTTATCATTGTGTTTTACTGCATCCAAAGGAATAATGAAAGCGTGGGGGATTGGGTGCAGGAAAACAGAATGGTAAACCTACGAGTCAATTGCTAAAATCGCGTTTTCAGGTGTTTTCCACCAAGATAGGACGTGACAGACCGATTGCGTTTTATTATGTGAATCTAGATTTAACTAATCCTAAAACATCATCCGTGAACTCGATGAGGTGATTATGTGTGCTGCCGCATTCCGGTCTAACATAAATGGCTGCACTAAATAAATCATAAGCATTACAATCTATGGGTGTGAATTGGTTAAAGTATGTTTAGGATTGAGTTATGCGCTTTTCAGCTGATACTACTGGAAAAAGTTTCATAGTCTATGACTGATACATCATTTTTCGCTCTTTCTTTCTTTCTTTCTGATTTTTTACTTTTTCATTTTAATGCCGACAAACTTTGTATTGATAAAATAACCATAAATAAGGAATGTAACAACAACTATCATTAATTTAAACCAGTTACAGTTTTAATCATTTTTCAAAATTAAGTATTATTTGAGTCTGTAATAGTTTACTTGATAGAAAATAGTTAATAATACTCCAATAAGGTACTTCTCATATTAACTGTACTTTTATTTCTTCGCATTAAAATCATCATTTCCCGAGTCAAAACAACGTTTATTATAATTAATCAAATCTTTGATCCACGATATTAAACAATCAACTGATGCCACTCAAGAAGTAAACAAACGAAGCAGCCGATAAAATACAGACCGCATTTGTTGATGATAATGAACCTCTTAAATATTTTTTTTTCTCCTTTAACTGTGGCCGCAAAAAGTGAAGAAAACTGTCTGTTTCATCTCGATAACTATTCCCGTCATTTTTCAAACAAAAATGTGCCTTTTCCAATCGTCATTTGGAAAGCCTTTCCTTATCTATGGTTCTCCAATGGGTCTTAAAACTTTCCGTTAATCCTGCTCCAGAAGAACATCACTGATAGCGAGGTTAAAAATTACGTCACATATTGTTTGCATTTTGAAAACCGGAGTTGGATCGGAACATAAATGAAAGAGAGACTCGGCAAAAGAGAGATGATGAAATTAAGAATCAATCGTGTTGAACGACAGGTGTAAGACATTTGAAAATTGGGAGAATAAATTACAAATGAGGCAGAATTTATTCAAAAAGAGAGAAATTTCGAACAAAAATTGCGGTAAAGAACAGAAAAAAATACATTAAACTGTCGTAAATAAATAAATAAATAAATATGTATTTTTTATATTATTTTGACATAACTTTTTTGAAAGATCATTTCTTTTTTGGCAGATTTCTTATCTCATGAAAGGTGACATTAAACATATTATGCTTGTAATTAAAAAAAGTAAGTAAATAAATAAAATAAATAAATAAAATATAAAACAAGAAGAAAAATAACCAAAAAGAAAAAAAAAAATAAGTGATTTGACTAAATTACTTATTACAACAAGTACTGCTTACAAATTTCTTTATTCATGATTTTTTTGCATCAGAATACAGACTCTGGCCGTGTTCAAAAGCGGCTTTTTTTGTGCGCGCGCGCTCAGAAGATTCTGCTTGGAGTAGGTACTATCGAAGAAGAGAATTTTAAACTTATTCAATTATTGTATTATTTTTATGGTTCAGAATTGGTAAATACAAATACCATATCTCTTTATCCTTTCAAAATATGATTTTCGTAACAGAAATACATACCTGTGACCACTCAAATAAAATTAAAAGTATTCCGGAAAAGTATCACGTGACCTATTTCATGTAATTAAGCCCGATTAACATTTAAAAAGTGACAATCAACCCTGCTCAAACCTTGACGCGCGCGACGCAAAAAAAATTATGGGCGATTTGATCACGTGATTGTGCGTTTTGTGCTTATCTGTTATTGGTTGCACGTTGTTTGTTGTCAAAGTTGGTAGGTTGACTGATACAATTTAACAATTGGTGATTTAATTTTTTTTAATAATTTTATTTTTATTTATTTAAAAATCATTTATCAGTTGCTTTATACTTTTCGTATTAAATAATAGAATACTCTTGATTCTATTGTTGTTATTAATAGAATGCTGTTGATAAACCAAGGTTGAGATATCCACAAGGGGGACTAGCTAAAGGGGGGGGGGGCTACCCTCCCAAAACATTGACAAATGTTGTTACACTTTGCAAATTTAAAACTTTTATGTCAAATTTAATTAAAATTTTAATAAAAACTGCAATACATTTTCTATTTTTGATAGAATTTGCAAAAGTTACAACTCTAATTGGGAATATTATTAATTTTTTTACAAATAAGAATTGTATTACATTTTCAAAGTGCGTTAACTTGGCAAAATTATAAAACGAGTTGGCGAATATAAAAATTTGACTTGACAATATTAAGGTTTTCTCCCCCACCAATAAAATGTCTTAGCGATGGCCCTGTATCCACATATTACAAGATTGATTTGTAATCTACAATACTGGATTGATTTCAATGGAATTTGCATTGTTAGTTAGATAATTTTTCAGAAGAAGTTTTAGTATGTATATATTCCTTATTTAATGATTGTATATTTTAATACCGTGTGGATAACAGGCCAAAATATGTCATAAAATATGAAAAACAAACGCCATCCGAAATTATGTTAGTATAAGCAAAACACTTATTTATACTTTTAATAGAAAAATTATAAACATTCTAATCATACTTTATTCATTACAAAACTAGAAGGCAAACTCCAAATATTTCACTTCTTTAAAATATATGTATGCAGATATTCTTAATTTAAAAAAATGTATATCTTTTACATTTTGCTTTTATAATATTTTCCATTTTGATTTTAACACCGTAAAATATCCACGCATGCATTATATTTGCATCCTAATCTCAATAAAAAATTACTTCTAAAATTTTCAAGAAAAAAAAAAAAGAAGAAGAAGAACATTAATAATTATTTTATGCGTATACGGATATTTTCGCAGAAAACTTTTTTTTTCATTTTCTTAATATATATATAAATCACTTTGGAACGATATTAATATCGTTCTAATTATCCTTTTAATATTCTAAATTTGGAATATTAAAACTTTCTCCGCAAAAATCTTATTTTCTCATATTTAAATAAGTATTTTATTATTATAATAGAAATACATGTGCTTCTGTATTATTAATATAAAATTTACCTTTAATAAAAATGTCTTATTTATTAATAAAAAGCAACCAAAATAAAAAAAAAAACACAAACCAACTTTTGGCCCGCGCAGGTTTCGAACCCGTATCGTCTGGGTTCAAGCTCAGCACTCTGACCATTCGACCAGCCAGCTCACTTTCATTTGTAACAGATTATCTTTATAATTGGCACCACAAGTAATTACATCCTTGATCTGTTCTCCATCTGTTACTGAGCGAACAGTTACAGTAACTGGTGGCACAGTAAGCGAGGACTGAACGCACATCCCACCAAGTATAAGTACCCACTCCATGTCCGTGGCTCCTAGCGTGCGCGTGCAGCGCGCGTAACAGCTGAACACGGCCTCTGTCTCTCTCTCTCACACACACATAAAAATGGGGAGGAAGAGGATACTAATTTTACTGTAATCATACGGATACATTATCCGGAGAATAAGGATGAGACATCCACGTAAATATTTTTATTGTAAATTTTCAACCGGTGCAAGGATTATATAAATACTAGCCGCTCTTGGCGACCAGTTTGGTCTCCCTTAAATGCATACTAAGCATTAAATCCTATTGCTTTTATTCATAATTTATATTAATTGTTCAATTTTTTTTTCCATATTAGAAGATTCTGCTAAAGAATTAGGCGCACCACATAAGCGCACCACATTGGCGCAATTGCAACAAAAAGGCAAATACATGCCTCACATGATAACCCGACAATTATTATTTATTCTTTAATAAACTGCTTATTTACTTTTATTTTCTTTTTTAAAATGATATAGATTGTTTTGTTCTATAATTATTAATTAAACTTTTTATATTTTTTTATTTTTCCTATTTAAAATAATAGAAAAGATTTAAAAAATATATATGTAACTGGTATTGAAAACGAAGTTTTCGCCAAATTGGCATCAGAATGAAAAAAAAAAAAAAAAAAAAAAAAAAACGCACCAATGTTGTGCGTTTTATCAGAACATATGACATATGTGCTGATAAAACAAGCACTCGGTATATCTATGCTAACTTGGCACATCGCCAAATATTGTACCCGTGGCATTTTTTTGTATTTCATTAATTTCATTTAAAATACATTTAATAATACAATCCTTTCACTCATTTCATTTATAATAACATAACTTTAATTTGAAACTGAAACGTTTAAAATTCATGATTTTTATAATTTTTTAAGCCAGTAGAATAAAAAAACGAAACAAAAATAACGATATTTTGAAGCTCCACAATTGCAGCGAAAGAACAAAACGCAAGTAAACCCAATTTACCACGGCCTAGATGTGTTTCATTTGTGCGTTGCCATTAAACAATTAAAAAAAAATGCGATGTTTGTGCCCCATTACGTTAGCGTAATATATACATATATAGATGACACAAATTTGTCTAATAACCTAATATTGTTCAGACATTTTGGATCATTTTTCTTCACATTTTTACGAGATATCATCCGTTTGCACATATATCAATAAAAAATAATGTGAAAGAAAGAGTGTAAAGAGAGAAGTTCATGTGTTTATATAATATATTATGTATTATGTTACATTTTGAATATATGTTAAACTAGTGAATGCACATGTAAGTGTACACATAAAAAAATAAGGAATTAAAAATTAAAAGCAGAAAATAAGTTAATTAATAATCAAGGCATTTATTATATTCAGAAGCCTCTTTATAAGAATGTCTCTGAAAAAAATCTCTAATTATTAAACCTCTTCTCTGATTATCATTAATGTGATGTTCTTTGATTATAAATTGTCGCACTTTAGAATGACAAAGTATAACTGACTAGCAAGATTTGAATTTTGGACTAGATCTGAATTTCTCCATTTTAAAATTTAAAAGATTTGTCCATTAAAGGATTTGATTTTTGTCAATAGAAAATTGTTCAACAGAATTTTGAAGTTAAAGCTTAATTAGAAGTAAAACTTGCAATAAAAAGTGCAAATTTGAAAGTAAAGTGCAGTGGGGACATATTTATATCCATATAAATGCAAATCTCCAGCGTTATTTTTTTTTTCGTTGTTGTTGTTTCATAAGATATTCAGAATACACCTGAAACAAATTCGTAATTTCCTCCATTGTTATTACATTGATTACAGATTATATCTTCTTCAAAATTTAGAGAAAATTTCAAATAATATCTCGAAAATGTGCATCTGCCTTGTTCATTTTTAGTTAATCATGTGAAAAAACACTCCATTTTCTTAATTTTTTTTTCTTTTGAAAATAAATGTTAGCTCAATGAAAATAATTTTTTTCAAAGCAACGTCTGTTTTAACTAATTTAATTTGCTTGATTACAAGTTGCAATGCTTTTCATTGAAAAAAAAAAAAAATAAAGAAATAAAGAAAGAAATTATAATGTTTGATTCGTTGGTGAAAATGCAATAGACCTTATAGGCAAGATGTTTCATAAATTTTAATAAACTTTAAGTGGAAAACCGTCGGATTTCGACGAAAGAAACTGTTTCAAAAAGAAATGTTACATTAAAAAATTTGTTTATATCTTTTAAAAATAATAAAAATAATATTTTTTTAACTTAAAGTTACCAAAATGCTGATTCCATTAACTTCAGCTGTTTAGAGTATTGAAAAAAAATCGAACTGCATTGGTATACCAAATCAAGGTAATTAATTATGGTGAAATTATCAACTGAAGCTCTCATGTGTGGTATTACCGAATGAAAATCAGCAAAAATGAATTCACTTTGACAGAATTACAGAATTATTTTTTGCGTGAAATTTAAATGTAACGTCACTTTCACCACTGAAGATTTACGTTAAGCAACTTTCATTTTTATTGCCACCATTTCAAAAACTTTGCAATGCGCAATAGGTAATTAATCCATATATTTTCAAACTTTCACGTTTATCCGCTTCGACATTGCATGTGATCATCCACACTTTTGACTTGAGGTTCAAATCTCATTACTAGCGAACAAAAATTCCAGAAATTATTATATTTTCAAGACATTCGTAGTAAAATATTTAATTTTATCAGAGAAAATGACAGTTTCTTTTAAATATGACGTCATTTTGCTTCATTGAAATATTTCATTTAGTGTCTCAAACTCAGTATCATGCAGAATGAAAAATCCCACTAAACAAAAATTTGTAGCAAAGCTATAGCCAATTAGCTCAGATTCTGCAGATATTTTAAAGAAAATCTTAAAAAAATCCGCCGATATTTTTAAAGTAAAGCTAAATCTGGAACATTCCTTCAGATTTCTGAAGAATGTGGAGACCTTTTCAGATAATTTTAAGATTATTTTTAGTTACAATTGAATGCATTCAATTGTAATAACTTTTTACAAAAATGCATATTATTGTGGCGTCATTTTCTATTAATTTTCTTTTTAAAAGTTATTTTGAAAATTTTATGATAAAATGGCGTTAATAAAGATAAAAGAACCTTAAAACTTCTCTTTTCCTTGCAACAGTGAAACTTTTAAAATCTAAATTTAAATATAAAAACGGTAATTAAAAAAAATATATATATCTAATTCGGATACATCCACAAAAAAATAGCTTAAATTTTTTTTAAATTGGTACAGTAGAAAGCTCAGGGCTGATGACTAAAAAAAATAGCCTTGACTTTTGGATAAAAGTTTCAATTTACTTGGAGTTATTTGCTTTAGAAATAATTTTTATGCGTAATATTTTTATTTTTCGATTTATTCTACTTAAATAAATAATAATAAAAAATTCTGCTGATAACGAGTTTTTATATGTTTTACAATTCTGACACTATTAAACCTAACTTTTTTTTTCTTTGTCGTTTTATTTACAATATGACCTTTATGTCATAAAATGTCAGTGTGAGGCAAACTTTTTAATCAAAATTATTGCGGATGGAAATGGGTTAATTCAGCACTCAAATAACTGTATTCAAATCAACCAGAATTTTTTCTCTTTGATGCTTGCTTTGAAGAGTTTTTTTAAATAACAAAAACAAAATCTATTTAAGAAATAATCTTTATCTTTCAGTATTCTTAAGTGTTACGTTTTATTCAATAACACTGGTAAACGTCAATTATTCCTACAACAATGTCTGTCGATATTGATGCATTATGTCTTTCCGAATCTGGCTACGGAGGGGATGTTTCCAATGATTTATTTTTATATCTGTATAACTCGATCAAGGGTCCACTTGTAGGGGCACGGGGGGGGGGGGGTTGGATGTCGAGTGGCTATCCCTCTCTCGTTTATGCTCCGACAGTCGTGGGTGAGTCAGGAATGTTTTTATGGTGTTTGAACCAGCTGAGCAGTGAAGACCTATTACTTCCCTCTTGCCTGATATCGTTTGGCGATATAAGGGTTGCCATCTTATGTTTAAGATTTTAATTGCAAAAGCTAAAATTCCTCGATTAAGGACACGTATACGTATGCCTTTAACGTTACAAAAAATTTAATTTTCAATTTTCAAATTGAATTATAGTAATTTTAATACAAATTCAATGATTTTATGTTTAAAAATTATTACATAAAGGATGAATGTCAAGAGAATGAAAGGTGCAATTTCCTGTATTTAAAACGTTTTAAAAGCTTTTGCTTCGGAAAGCGAATTTTGAGGTTACATGCGTTTTGATCTTCTTTACAAGTGTATATTGTAAGGAAATTTTCGAAATACAATGAATATTTCATTGTCTGAAACATGACGAATGTTGTTGTTTTGCGTACTATTCAATTCATATTCATAACACAATAGGACAAAAAAGAGTTTTTGGAATTGTTCAGAAAATATTATATTACAACAAGATTTAATTGATATTAGAATTTTCTATTACTTTTTGCTCTTTATTACCCATGATTCTTTCAGAAAAGTAACTTTTATTTTAAATTTTATAAGTGAAATGTATGTTTAAATAAAAGAATCACAAGCGATGCAAAGAGAATTAAGCAGATATTAATTATTATTATTATTATTAAATGCCTAAACGTTAATGAAGTCATATAGTAAATGCATAGACATATACATACGTTACTACATGTAAACAATAATAAAAGTGTTTGTTAAAATAAAATAATATTCAATTAACAGGTATGTACTATTAATAGTACCCCAGACTCAAAAAAGTTAACTAAGGATCGTATACAAATTATATAGCTGGTAGGATAAAGCTGTTAGTTTTTTTAAACCCAGCTATGAAAATCTAATTTTTAGTTATTAAATTTTAAATAGTTCTTTTGACCTCTTGTCGACGAGCGACCAATATACGTGCCGTGCCGCACAAGGTACTCTGAATTCTTGATTATTCTCATCAGATTTCTATTTTTGATAAGGGGGGTAAATTTTGCCTTATTTAATCCGATCATTTTCACGATTCAATTAGGCAATAATGTCTGCTTTAAAAAAAGGATAAAAAGTTAGAACTTGTCGTTGGGGGCCATCATAATACTTACTCATCATGGATATGCATAATATAATGTATGAAAGTAAGACATGTGAAAACTATTTATACAATGCATTGCAATTCCAAAACAAAATCTAAACGTATATTTAAATATTTTTAATATATATGGTAATGCTCTATTAATGAATTGCTAATGAACCAATTTCGACAAATTATATAAAACGCAAAACAGCTCAAGTAGTACCGAATTGCGCAAAAGAAACATCCTTATATCTCCAAAAATAATAATCATATTAACTAACAGTTTACTAGCAGCGTCGAACTAAGCTTCTCATTTACAATTAAAATATATCTTTGAATTGAAATTTGAAGGAAATACAAGGTCATGAAAAATCCAAGAATGGAGAAAACAGGATTACAAATATCTCGACAACTAATAATCTGATCAACTTCGTTCTGTATGCAAAATTTGTGTTAATTTATTGCCTTTTACGTGGATTCCTTAGAATTAAAAAAATCGAAAATTTTTATGTACCTTTCATCAGAATGAATTTTTCGAGAGTCCGAAAAAAATAGTTCGGTATAATCGAGGTTACTGATATTAAATAGGCTTTGTTACATTCTTACATACTAAGTACATACAAAATTTCAAGTCTCTATCACAATTTGTTCGGGAGATAGAGCGTTTACAAACACACAAATAGACAGACAGACGACAATTATTTTTAAACTATGTTTTTCGGAATTTCTAGTATCTGAACCGTGTAAATTCGTTAATATTTTTTTTTTCGATTTTCAAAACAAATAGTGAGACTTACCCTATACTACGTATCAAAATCAGCAAAAAATATGTGCTTATCCTCAAATCGCTATTTTTGCGAAAATTTTTTATCTTACTTTTAATAATTAAAATTAAAGTTCAAACATTCAGAATTCCAAAAATGCTTTACTTTTGTTTCAGCGACAATTAGAAGTAAAGTTATAACAAAAACACAAACCAAAAATGAATTTTTTTGAAATCCTTAGTGACTGTTTAAAGAGCAAGAGAAAGGTAAACAATACATTTTTATACACAAATATATAATATTCACTATATGGCCATAATTAACCAAACACTTGCGATTTTAGTTTTTTTTTTTTTTTTTTTTTTTTTTTGGTAAAGATCTAGAAAAATACATGAGGAATTATTCTGAAACTCCAGGTGTGTAAACAGAATAGTATAGGTCATATATTTTCGGAAAGATTTTTTTCCAAAATCTCATAGGGCACAAATTAAAAAAGAAAAAGATCTTTTGGATAACTCCGGAAAACTAATTAAGTGGATTATTGTAATAAACCGTATTCATTTTTATAAGGATATCATGTATACTCGTAGCAAAATTAAGGTTATAATAAAAACGGTCCTAATTTTTGCCAAGTTTTTTGCTTATAATTTGCAGAGTTTTTAATATAAAAAATGTTATTTTCATTAAATATGACAAACACTATTGTACGTAATATCCTTTAATCAGAATTAAAATAATAATAATAATTGTATGAAATATCAGCAGCTTTAATAAATAAAGTTTCAAGGCGAAAGCGTGAAGGAAATCAAAATGTAATTTACATAATGTGTTAGCTAAATGCATAGAACAATTTTTGTGAAAATCTCAAAAACATAGCTTGCAAATTCTGAAAATTAACATCGAAAGAAAGAGATCAAAATCCATTGTTCCTAAAAGGAAGCAAAAAGATGAGGGGCTGTATCAAAATATAGTAGTATGTGCAATATTGTGTATGTCTTATTGTCACTAATCAATGAAATCACATTAATTTGTGTTTAAACCGATTTAAGTTACGATAATCGCATTCTTAAATTTAAGTTATGCAGCGCATTCTTTTACTTCAGTTTTAAGAATATTACACATTAAATTCTAAATTTGTTATATTTGATAAATTCTTCATCTAAAAGAGAAAAAAATTATACAAGAGTACAACTTTAATTTTTTTTCTACGTGACGTATTTTAAGGTACCTGTACTGTTTTTATCCAAACATATCAGTCGTAAATTTTGTGAAATTAATTTTTTTAATGAACTAAAGATTTTTTTAAAGCGGCATTTGTTAAAAAGCGTATAACAATATATATTAAATCTATACATTTTGACTGTGACATTGGCATGTTTATTAGATTGTGCATAATTTATATGATATTTTCAGTACCATTACATTGAACTTATAGATGTAAATAGGCAATGTAACAGTAATTAAATTTCAGCATGATTCATTAATCTCAGATTGGCTATTAAGATATTTTTAAATTTAATTATTTAACCGAAAAGTTATTTTAACGATTATATATAATAATAAAAGTATTAAGAATTAGTATTAGTAATAAAAGTTATAAGATAAGTATTCAAATAAAACAAATGTAATGGCTTCCTTTGCGTACATCCCATAGGATTAATTTTATTAATCTTTTTATTTATAAAATCTACGATGATATAAATATGCACGTAAAGATACAGTTAGCAAAAGCCCGTGGAAGCGAATGTTTTATTCTGTTTTTATATTTATTATTTTTTTTCACATTTATATGCTTCAAATTTATCATAAAGGAGTGTTTAGGGATATAGAGACTTCCTGACCTAAAAAAAAAATAACTGTTTGAACTATTCATTAAAAATAATGTTGGTACAGGCCTATTTTTTGATTATTCAATATTTCTTGATTCCTAAACTTTCTATATTACTATTTATGTTGACAGAGATGTTTCAGGGAATTTTCCAGTCAATACATTAGTATTTTTTTTTTTAAATAGAAAACTATATCTTGATTAAACCACAACCGGACTGATCTCAAGCGTCAGCGCATGAAGTCTGGCCATGATTAAACATATAAAATTTCGCCTTATTTAATGAGAGATTCCCTGTAAAAAAGTACCGCTGCAGAAGAATTTCCTGGTGTGGAAATTTCCTTAAGCATGGCAATCCTGGTTGACACGCTTAAAAATTTTTTCAAAAATGAGATCTGACAAAAAATTCTCATTTTAGCTTATTTAATTTTTAATATAAATATTAAATAATCCAAACTAAGAAGCAAAAAGTTTTCTCATTAGAATAAAAAATGAAAATGGTCTGGTTTGCGGATTTGCATACCTATTCCAAAATTCTGCCGCTCCCCATTTTTCTTTCTGCCGTCTCCATATTTCTGAAAATTATGCGTACGAATTCAATTCTTTCAAACACTGTCGCGATTTTCTCTTAAAAATCCACGCATTTTTGCTGCATATTAAAACTTATAATTTTTTTTTCATTTATAAACTGAGGCATAATTATACTTCCAAACCCTGCCGTATAGATATGGAATGACTCCCTTCCATATTCGTCAGAAAATACAAAAAATACTGTTATTAACACTTTATTTTTCAAATGTTACGTGGTCGGCGTCAAAAAGGAGTGAAAGTGAAAGTGAAAGTGAAAATGAAATTCAAGTTTTAGATCGGGAAAACAATGGGAAAATAAAATAAAGCTTATGAAATATTATTTGTTTTATGATTCTTTAAGCAAACTGATCCAAATTCTGGTTATGATGTAGGATTAAACGTCATTGCAAACAATATTTTCTTTAATAATAATTTCTATTGATTCTCGGAGTATAAAACTAGTATTATTTCATTTTTCTCAATATCTATATTTTATTTTCCCGAAGTTTTCTGGACCTAAAAATTGCTTTCGCTTTCAATCCTTCTTGACACCACTTAAGTAATATTTGAAACATAAGATGTTAATAACAATATTTTTTTGCCTTTTCTGACAAATGCTGTGTTTACAGTTAAAAGTATTAAGAATTAAGGTAATTTAATATCTTTTTAAATATTTTTTGTCATCTTTTTAAGTAGTTTACATATAGGTGGAACTGGGGCACATTGATACACCCCCTCTACTGCTCACAGGGTCATTACAGGAAGTTTCACAACAGCTCCAAAAGGTGATGCTAGTTCACTCAATTACATACAGAAAGTCTTGGGATGATTCAGTTGTTTGATGAAATGGGACGGGTGATTTATTGTTTTTGTAGATCAAAAGTAAATTTGAGTTGTACAATTGAAATGGTATTATATAACTGCTCCAGTATTTTCAACGGAAAAGAATACTCTCCCTGGCAAGTAAAGCTACTCTTTATCAGTTCCTCATTCTTTATTATTAGATAAATTATGAAGTGTTGGATTTGAGACTCATTTTATTCGGAATGGCTGTATGGGGTACATTGATACAATCTATGTCGGGGCACATTGATACAACCTAAATCCTTTTCTAGTTCATTTTTTCATTACCTTTTATTATTTTTTTTTTACCATACACTCCTTAATCCAACTATGTTTTGCCAAAAATTCCTAATATTAGTTTTTATTGAAGTGAAATAGCTCTAATTTTTTTTTTTTAAATATTAGAACATTTTATAGTATTTTTGCAAACAGAAGACCTACGAATTTGCCCAACATTTCGTGCTAGTAGAACTAACAAAAGAAAAATATGGCAGCCTGGCAAATCTCGAATTTATAAGATTTTCCAGAGAAAAAAGTATTTTCGAGATCAGAAATGTTATGTAAGAAAAACAAGCTGCAGAACAGCAAAGGATAATTATGTTATAAACAGAATTTTTTACACAATTTTCCTTTATTTTCTATTTATAAATCGATTTATAAACAAAAAACCTGGTGATTTTTTCATCTTTTCTAAGAAAGAAGATAATGCTGCGGTTGAAGTGCCAGATATGACAATGTTACCACAGCCAACGACCAGACAAGGAACAGCGAAAACATCAAGTCATTATTCATTTAATTTTGATTGCTTTAATATTACTTACAAATAAATTGTGGGTGATTTGAATTTCTATAAATAAATATAAAATGGTTTTCTAACTATTTTTCTATGAAAAATATGCATTGGGGTTATTTTGTCTCCATTTTTCTCAGACGTATCAAAGTGCCCCATGAGATGTATCAATCTGCCCCGGGGATGGGGAACATTGATACAAATGACTTTTTTTGATTTTTCTTTAAATTACATGCAAAAATAATATATAAAACAACGATTGTACATTTTTATAACACGCTACACAAGTTTTGTTGGCACCGCATGGTAAAATAACTTGAAATTTTTGCTTTCTGGACGCCAAAAGAATTCTTAGAAAAAAGCTGTATCAATGTGCCCCAGTTCCCCCCTAGCGTAATTTTTAAGTTTATTAAAAAATGAATTTAGTATTCTATTTATTCATTTACTGATTAAGTGATCTAAACTAAGAATTAAAATTTTTGCCTTAGAATAATAATAAAAAAAAAACTGTCTCCAAAATTTTGCCACTTACCATATTTTTTTCTGACGCCTCCATATATCTGATAATTATGCGTACGAATTCAGCACTTTCAAACACTGTAGCGATTTTCTCTTAAAAATCCACCCATTTTTGCTGCATATTAAAACCTATAATTTTTTTTTGCATTTATAAAGTGAGGCATAATTATACTTCCGAACCCTACCGTATAGACCCGGAATGACTTCCCTTCCGTGTCATGTACAGGACTGGTGTTCCTTCACGGAGGACTGATACTCATTCATTAAACGTTCACTTTATGCACCATTTATGCCTTTGTCCCGCCACTCGCTGTTTCGGACATATTTGATGACTCGCGGGCATTACAAACACATGGCGGATCGTAGCATGTAAGCCTGAAATATGGGAGCTCATCACACTCCTGTGGGTCCTAATTACGGCTCTGGCTCTTGCAGGACACTGAATTCGAAGGTATACAGTTGTTGAAATATTCCAAATTGAGTCTGCAAAGTTTGGAGTGTGTGAAATGAATTATATAATTTATTTAATTGTAATTTTTTTAATTTTTTCACGAGTTCGATTTTTTTTCCATGTTGAGAACAAAAGACCTTTTATTTTAATAACGTTAATCGTAGTTGTGCAAATAGATTTACTGAAGTTTAAAAATTATCTCATTGTCTAAAATTTAATGAATATACTTATTTTTTGTATTGTTCAATTGATATTTGTATGATAATAGGCTAAGGAAGAGTTTTTGAAAATAGCGTATTACAACAGTATTTGAGAGGGTATTACAACTTTCTAGTGTTTTTTATGTTTCATCATACATGTTATTCCTTCAGAAAAGTAGCCAACGTCTAAAAAGTGAAATGTATGTATAAAATAAAGAAATCGCTAATGATTTAAAGAGAACTAAGCAAAATTTTATTATTATTATTATTAATATTATTATTACTAAATGTCAAAAAATAATGAAGCTAGAATGAGAAAGGAAAAACCATGTACTATCTTTTCTGTATATAGAAAGTAACAAAGTAATTTTTAAGACAAAATAATACTCGATGAAAAAAAAAAAAAAAAAACACATATTATTAATAGTACGTCGGACCCGAAACAGTTAAATTAAGTATTATGAAAAAAAGGTTTCATAGCAATTTTATACATCGCAAAAAAATGAGCAGATAGCATATCGACATCTAAAGTAATGTTGATTCTGGGATATTGTTAAAGATCCATTTTAAAGAAATTGAACTTCTCATAAAGCACTATTGATAATAGCTTGAAAATAGTAATTGTAGTTGTAAATAATTTTAATAGTTTCAATTAATACAGAATCTATAAATTTTGATCATTTTCATGAGCGTTAACTTTCAATAAAAACATAATGATAATGAAATCTGGTTTCCCATGTAAATCGCAATCACATTCGTTTAGCAAAGTTATACGTTTTAGTTTTAGGCATAACTTGCAGTGCATATTTCAAACATGAATATTAGAGAAATTAAAGTAAATTTAAAATCTCAATGTAAGCGTTAAATAGGACAAACACTCTAGCCATTCACATATAGATTACAGACATTAGTGGAATTTATTATTCCAAAAGACTATTTATTTTATTCGCATTTTGAACCATAAGTATTTTCAGAAGAGATCAAGAGTATAAGTAGGTTTCAGAAGAGATCATACATGGCTTGTTTTGCACGTTTAATTAGTTGCTATATTATTGTTGTGTAAAAGAAAGCCGAAAAGCAATTTTAATTAACGTACAACTTTCGTAAGTTGAAAATAAACGTTATTAAAATTTAATAAATTGGAGATTGAAAATTATACGTACATGGGCAAATTTGTCCATGAAAATAAGATAAAAAGATAAAAATAATATTTTTATCCCACCGGAAATGATGTGCTAGACTTGACGAACAATTTTCAAAAGTCGATAAAATTAGTGTTACTATACAGAAGTTTTAAAGGAAATACTTAAAGTATGCTTACATAAACTGTGCTCGAAAGATTAGATACAATGATATAATTTTTAATGAATTTTCAGCAGTGAAATTACGCTCGAAATTCTTGAATATTTTATACGTGATTTATAGCGTAGCTAACTAAGCGTAGAATCAACAGAGTGAACATGTCCAAGCCGGCATTCGAATCCGGAATCCTTGGAATAGTGCTCCGAGTAGAGATCTGCACGGGCCGGGTTCGGGCCAATTTCCATTAACGCCATTCATGCCGGGCCGGGCTCGGGCCTTAATTTTTTTTCCTGGAGTATCGGGTCAGGCCTAACTTATTTTTTTCCGTACGAAGCCGAGACTAATTTCCTTCTTCCTAATTTTCATGGACCAAAATAATCCGTTCCTGTTGAATTTTCCCGTATTTTTTCGACGTGGCCAAGTCTGTTCCTAAATCAATAAAATTTGTCTTGGTCCAAAAATTTTGCAAAAAAGGCGTATACTTTTAAGTCGTTATTATACTACAATTTAAACATTAGAATTTATTCTTTTTAAAGAATCGTAGATTACCAGGCGTTTTAAAATTGAATTAAACCCATAAAAAACCCCCATGATTATGACGGAATTTTCTTTTAAACTGAAAACTGCAAATTTCTTTTAAATTGTTTATCTATGCAAAATGAATACAACAATACGCGAGAAAAAACTACATTAACATTTACATCTGCTAAGAAGGGAACATATTTTTTTCTTTCCAATGCGATTCCGTCTTAGAAGATTTTACTTTTACCATATACCATTTTTTAGAATTTTCTTGGCTCCATTGCATGAAATATGGATTAATAATACTAATGATAACTGAAACATTTACATACAACAAATATATGTTCATTAAAAGCGTAAATATTGCAGCCTACGGCACTTCTGCATAAATGGAGATTATAAATATGAAAAAAAACAGACTAAGATAAGTCTTTTTGGTCTGAATTCTTCCGTAAGAGTAAAGATCAATGTTCTGTAGAAATTCACTCTCGGGCCAATACTTTTTCGTACTGACCAGGCCGGACCGGGCCAATATTACCTTAGTTCGGCCCGGCCCGGGCTCGGACCTGGAAATTTCGGCCGTGCAGATCTCTAGCTCCAAGAGCTCTGCCATTTAAGCTACGATGACGATACCCAACTTAGCATCTCTCACTCAACGATATGAGATATATTTCCCAGCATATGTGAGTGAGAGATGCTAAGCTGGATATTGTTCAGGTAGTTTAAATAGTGAATACTTGGAGCGCTATTCCAATGATTCCGGGTTCGATTCCCGGATTGGTCATTTTTCACTCTGTTGATTCTACGCTTAGTTAGCAATGCGATAAATCAGGTATTAAATATTCAATTAGATACAATCAGTTAACTCTTTCCGGCACGGGTAAAATCTGTTAGTAAAATGAGAAATTATCGATTGACACCGGAATTCGCAAACAAATTTTTTAGATATTTTTAATGCCTTAATTTAAGCTTTTATTGTAAAGGTTTATTGTTTTTACTAAAACTTTATTGGTGCCGTTTGCAAGTTTGGAATTAAAATTAGGTATCCCAGACCGGGCACAGTGTGCCGGAAAGGGTTAAATTGAGGAAAGGACAACGACTTCTGAAAGGAAATAGTGATATTTTGCAATAACTGCAAATTGAAAAAATATATCTGATATATTATTAAATTTGCAAACATTCTGCAAATTGTTAGAGATTTTTCAGATTGTGGAAAGACCTAAGCTTCGAATGTATAATTCATCATCTTTGTTTGAGAGAAATTCTATGTAAAAAAGCCTAGAAATATAGGGCCACAAAAACGTTCTATAAAGCGAAAACATTTGATGGTAACACTGACTGGGAGCCTTCAAAAAGTAAGTTGCACTCGAAAATGTAGGCCAAAAAACACAATATGCCACACATACCCACACTATTTCTCTACATAATCTTTCAGTATCTTTAGACATTTGTCGGAACATTTCACTAATTGTTGGATGCTGTAACGATTGAAAATTGCTCCTTGGTCCTATGAGTCAACGTAGAGCAGCTGTCTGAAGCTGATTATCGCTTGAAAATTGCCCTCCTCTCAAATGTTCTTTGAACTTGCCGAAAACGTGAAAGTCGCAGATATGGGCTCACTGATGCTGAGACCTTCTTTGACTTTTCGCATAGTTTAAGTTTGTGCGATCATCTTTGAGCTGCTCTCACCATTCTATAATGGCTGGACGTGACATTGCATGTTGTCCATACACTGCCAATATTTCACCATGAATCTCTGTACTCGTAAAATAAATCCCACAAAAAACGTTCTTTCCTCGTACTTCAACGTTGGAATAAGTTTCTAGCTGATGCAGTGGCGTAGGAACCTTGTACAAATAGGGGGAGCCGGGGCACATTAGTGAAACCTAGTGGCGAGGATCATTTCATTCATAAATTCTTTCATTTCGGAGGATTCCTTCATAGTATTGCACATTTCAGAACAAGAATATAAAATAGAAGCATGCCAAAAGATCAACTCTTTAATCTAGTTAAAAAAAAATTTTTTATATTTGTACATTGAAACTTAATTTATGGACTGTCCCGAATACAATATTCAAATTTAAGGCTTTCTCCACTCCCATTTACTAAACATTAAAGATTTTTCTGTTGTTTTGCTTAAGAATGCTTCACAAATCTCTTCAAAATCAATTTTAAAGGCCTCCTCTTTCTTAGAAATATGCAGTGACATCAAGTGATTGAGTCTCTGATGAGTGCTGACCCATTCTTATTCAAAGGAGCATTTGAAGCCGGCGAGGAGCATTGGAATATCGCTCAGTTGTCGCTACTGATGTCGGAATCGGCAAAATTAATTCTGTTGAGATTAATGTTGGTAGAAGCGTCAACTGAGTAGCAATATTTGTCAAGTCAAAATCATAGGCATGTATTGCAAGCTTTTGTTATGATATTCTTAAGTCGTTAAAGGTGTGTCCGTGATTATGGATTCGATCTTCATAAGGCAATCAAAAGACTTTTGATCAAATCATTTTTTAATTCATTGATAATGAGGTCCAGTGCTTCTCTGAAATTTACTCGCAATTTTTCCTCTTGTCCAAGTGGTACTGGAGCGGAGGAATGACTTGTCCGCCCATATCTTATTGGAACTATCTTTTGTCTGGAGACTCTCATCATTTTCATTTCTAAATTTAATGTGGATGCTTTTCTGTCCCATTTCTTGATTAGAATTTCGAAATGGCTATCTTCTATCATATGTTGTATTGTTTCTTCTAACATTGAAACCGCGTTCTTAACGCTTGGGGCTGAAAATTCAGTTGTTTGCAGAACGTTCGACAAGATTTCGCAAGGACCAAAAAGTTCCTTAGCCATATCCATGCTAACAAATGTCTTGAACTTTTCAAGCTTCTTATAAAACCTTTAGCTGCAGCCTTTTTCTCACTATGTAGTGCTGTCAGATCTTTCAATAATGCATCAAGATTTTCTATAGCTCTTGGATAATTTCCCATGAATCTAGGTACTGCAGCAAATCAAACTCCCCATATCGTCGGGCAGAGAGGAAGCAACTGCTTTGGATTTAAGTTTATGTTGCTTTCTTCTTCATTGTTAAAGTGCTATTACATGTAAAAATTTCAAGCGACAAAAATCCCCTGCGTTTTTTTGTTTTCTAAACTTTTCATTGGTTGTTCGAGGTTGATTGTCTCTTACTGGCCATGAGAATCGATCGTCTTCCACTAGATCATGGAGGATAACATGGAGACGCCTGGAATTTCAAGCCACTTTGACCCCTCGTGTAATAGCACTTTTAGTTGGGCAAAGAACGATGTTCTCGTAGACATATCTCTGTTTTGACGATTTTCTAATCAAATACGATATCGTCACAGCTTGCAATGCAAGGTACAAGGAATAATTTACACAATGTACAAAAACATGTAAGAAATTTCTTGGAATCGAGAGAATTGTAAACTATGAGAAAAGGGGTAAAGGCACAAAGTGTGTGACAAAGTGTGCTTACCATCCCCTCTTTTTCTTCTCTTTATTGTTCATTGTATGAATTTTTTCGAAAAAGTAGATTTTATTTTTTAATTCAATAATGTATCGTAAACAGATGTAGTGCTAGAATTTCGCCCGGGGGAGCTGAGCCCAGATGAAATATTCCAGGGGGAGCCACAGCTCCCTCACTTCCTACGCCTATGAGCTGATGAGACATTTTTTTTGTGCTACGCAGAAATGGTCGTCATTAATTGAATAAAAATGCAACCGTTAAATGCCGTGGAACTCAATTACGCACCACTACTGCGCAAAACTCGCCCTTGTTTCGTAATACTGACACCTGTGGGGCAACAAATTTAAAGGCGCAAACACACGGACATACAAACTGTCGGCTTGTTTGTTGTGGTGACGTGGTGTTTTTGATCTCTAATGACTTTTGTTGGAAAGAGACAGATGACCGGCAATACAGGAGTCATTCCTTAAAGTAGGGTTGAGCTCTTTATCTCTTGGCTCTTTGTTTATCCCCCCTCCCCTGTTATGAAGAAACCGCAAAAATGATCCTACAGAAAAGGCATACAACACCTTTTTCAAAGAATTCAGTTAACCGGGACAAAACGTGCAAATGCCTGCAGCCTAAGTTAATTTTTTAACGTTCATTGCATTTAAAACAAATCCTAAATTAAATGCCCCCGCCCCGGTAATGGAATAGCAGAACCTAGTAATAGTGGTATTTGAGTATAAAAGTTACATCTTGTGTTTTGAAAATAGAGAAGAATAATACGGACGAGAAGTTCGTGAGAGATTATTTCCGAAATGAATTGAAAGGGACGTTTATGATGAACGAAACACTGTGTGACACAAAGAACTTGAATTTTGGAATAGAGTTATTTTCTCGGTCGGGAGCAAATTCAACGCCTTTGGATCGGACGGAATCAAATAGTGTGATATAAGCTAAAACTCTGAGCTTTAACCGAAGCACCAACAATCAAGCACTGAGACGAAAATGTGTGTGTTTTGGACTGTATGCGCGCACCAGGTGTAGAAGAACGCCATTTTATATGTAAGACGGACCAACGAATGTATTAATAACATTTAAAAAGCAAATTTAGAAATCTGAACAGCTCAATTGGCTTTTAAAAACAATTCTACTTACAGAAAGACAATGGCCTAAAATAAAAAAATCATACTCATAATACGAGGTTTTGCCTGTTTTAAAATACACCAGATCTGTTTAATAACCTTCCACGGAATTGTATCTGATAGAAAATGTATAGAGCATCTTAGGCTCTAAAGTAAAAGAAATAATAATGTCTAATAATAAAGAGTTTAAAAAAGGCATCGTTGCGGAATGATCTGACATCTCGCTTGTGATGAAAAAAAAGTGGAATCAATGCTAGAAACCCCCGAGTAAAAGCTGTAATTAAAACAAAAGTAACCCCACAAAATATGAAAAATCCCATTAACATTGCTTTGTTTGATAAAATCTCAATTATACGAATGCCTCTTGATGCATTAAACATGTACTCATTTTTTCTGATATCTTGTAATTGCAAGTAGCAAAAATTTATTTTTTTAGTGTGAAATACGTATAAAAGTT
Organism: Maratus speculifer; assembly: GCA_964019185.1. Taxonomy (NCBI): domain Eukaryota; kingdom Metazoa; phylum Arthropoda; class Arachnida; order Araneae; family Salticidae; genus Maratus; species Maratus speculifer. The sequence goes on along the minus strand of OZ025290.1, from coordinate 12,686,305 downwards.
AATGTTTTTTTTCTATTGTTTGTTGTTCCAAAAATGTGTGTTATTAAGTAATCTTTCATTGATTCAAATAGTTTCATAAATACCAGTGTATGAATACTTTTGATACTAAATATATATAAATTGACTAAAGTTTAATAATTAGTTTAATTTACTTAATTTACAAATTTAATTTAATTTTTTTTACGAATCATCTTTACAAATGGGCTGTGCTGTTGATCCAAACAACCGATTTCCGCAAAAGCTATAGTTCTTCTTTCATCCGTATTCCTGTCAGTTTTTGTTCGCTTTAGAACACGTGCCATAAAAAAAAAGTTTAATATTAAAAGCTTAGCTAATTTTCATTTGCTTCTGTAAAACTTAAAAAAAAAGGAATTTCATTAGTTAATTTTCTGAATTATTATATTAAAACTAATTTTCACAAGAATAATTTGAATTAACTTTCTTATGTTTCTCTCTTTGCCAGATTTCGAGCTTGTCTGAAGTTGTCCGGCACGGCAGCCGGAAATATGGTGGGAAAGCTGTTCTTCAACGTCGTCCAGACCAAGTGCTTCCTCTTCAAGCACGTGAAGTCTTGCGCAAAGCGATCTTGGTGGGGCAAGTGTCTCAAGTTCGAAAAAGAGAAAACCGCTGTGTTGAGAGATGCTTTGAAATATTGAAGCATCATGAAGTTTACCTTGTGCGTCGAAGTCAGATTAACGGGTATAGATTCTGAAAAAATAATTATCCTGGAAGATGAGAATATCTTAACACGTTGTTTGCCAGTTACGAATATGTTCGGATTTATTGATTAACAGCGTGCATTGAATCATTAGTTCCGCCTGCTCAGTTTTCCAAGCATAAGATGGTGATATGTTTTCATCAGAAAGAATAACTGTTTATACGTGTATTTGGGTATATTTTGTTTGTATGAAATGTCAAATAAAATCCACGTAATGTAAAATATTTATGGATGCATAACTCGAAAAACCTATTTATGTGTCCAATTGGCTAGAGACTTTCAAAAGAGAGCAGGGCTTTTATTACTCCAAAACACAGATTTATAGGAGTATGCCGGTCAACAAAAGTGTTAAAAAGGAGGGGGTTAAGGACTGCAGAAAATACATGCACACAATATTTTGTCTTGTTTATTTTTCCATGGATCAGTATATAGGGTGATTTTTTTTTCTTTATAGTGCGGTGTCATTTATTATAAAGATCATGAAGTAATTAAAATTTTAAAAAGCGAAGAAAGACAAAGAGAAAGGAATTTTGATTCTATAAGTCTTGGAATTTACATTACGTGCTCAGTGGCGGGTATTATCTAAATAAAACCAAGTTAGAGAAAGTAACGTAAGAATTTAAAAAAAAAAATGAATGAAAATCAATTTTATGCATTTTGCAGATTAGTGAATTACGGGCACTTAAAGTTTGTCCTAATACAGGCGAAGAACATTAATGCAGTTTAATGTTCGTATTAATTATCTACATGGTAACTGCATTTAGGTTTGTAGGTGGCAACTCACGAATTTGGTGTTTTTTAATTGTTTGTAAACACTGTGTCACGCAAAGAAATCCGTAGGGGAAAAATAGCAGGCATTTAGATGAAGTGACAACTATATCTACCAATATTTTTTACGATACAGCTCAGGGTAAAGATAACAGATTTTGTTGGACAAGATCTTCGAGTAGCATATTGGGTTCATATATGAACTAGAATTATTCTACTTTTAGCAACAGAGATTTGCCGCCAAAAAATAACATCCTATGTCAAAAAATCATCCTATATATTAAATAGATATTAAACATGCTCAAGTTTCAGGATTATTTCTGGGAAGCGGTGGTTTGATTTAATAAAACTACTTGGTTATTTGTATGCAGGGTTCATACAGGGGTTTACTTTTGAATACCAGTATTTAAAAAATATTATTAGTTTTATTTAATTGTAAGATTCTGCGGTTAAATAATGAAAAATGTTTCGAAATGAAGCCCCCTTAACAAGTCCTGGACATCTTTACCTGCAGGTAAACATGTTAAAGTGTGTGAATGTTAAAATATCAGGAATGTCTTGGATCTAGAAACTTTTTATTCATTTCACCTTCTAAAATACATGTTCGGTTGTCATGTTGCAAGTTTCGTATTTACACTTAACAATAAAAGCAAAAGAAGCTTTAACTTGTGTAAAAGAAAGTGATAAGAATAGCAATACTACTAATAAGCAGGCATAAGCATTAATTTTTCAAAAAATTACAAAATGAAAAACAAAATCACCATAAACATTAATATATTTTCGACAATATTTACAACACTTTCGCGGCGAACGTCATGCATACGTCCGTGAAGGGTGCGTACAGTCCTCAGTTTTGGATAACATTATTTTTGAATATAATAATCTTAATTTTACTTAAAAACAAAATTTATCCGTTAAATGAAGCAAAGATTGTTATTCGGAAATATTGGTGCTAGAAAAATAAAACTCCACACGAGGACCCTTCGCTTCGAAAGGGTCATGACACTTATATGCAGAATTATCCATTGCTTTCAAAAACCGATTAAACTTAACGAAAGCATGTTAAAAGAAATCAAGCTCTAACAGTATTAAAGAGAATGGTAAGAAAATTAGCAGAGATTAAAGAAAGCATATAAACAAACGTTTTTCTTTCTTAGTCAAAAAATTAGCAAAAAATGAATATATCCAAGTTAAGCCAAACATTTTCTAGCAGAAAGAGATAAATGATCTTTTCCGTCTTTTCGTTTTGAGCTAAGTGAACAAATGTCTTTTAATTTTGTGAAAACACATTTTTATAATGAAATCATTCATTTTTTAATGCTGCCTGCATTCTTCATGAAAAATAATATGATATAGTTTAAATAATTTTAATCCCTTCAATTTCTATTTTGTGAAGAAACTTTGTTTGGTTTAATAGTTAAAAGTATTTGACCAGAGAAAATAAATAATTTTATGTACACCTGTTTAACAGAATACAAATTATCTTATATGCTTTTAACAGTTAATGAATTAAGTAAGAAACTTAGAAAGGTTTATCGCGCATAGAGTACCTGGAGTAGCCACATATCGTCAATAAAATTTGACGCTGTGCAGAGAATTTTGGATCTAAAAAATAATGGAGAGTTTTCCACTATCGACAGAATGATGTTATTTATATGATTGGCTGTGGGTTGGTTTAAGTGAATTCTTCCAAACCCGTATCGCCAAGTTTTGTATTGAATGGTTGACATAGTTTGGATAGAATTTCGAATCTGAGTAAGCGTCTTGTGCGTATGCGGCTATTCTGATAAATAAAGGCAGTCTAGTCGCACTTGTTTGCTTTGTAATTATATAGCTATTGCTTTTTTTTCTTTTTTAAGTTAGGAAGTTTTTGAACGTGCATGGAAAGACAAGTGAAACTAAACAGTGATTTTAATTAAAATGAATGCCATTTTAAAGTACATCTATTATATTATATTTATTATCATTATTTTTCTAATTTTTGGCCTGAAAGATCATGCAACGTTTGATTTGATTTTTATATTTTTCATCAAAATATATTAATGCAAAATGCCCCTTTTCATCTTTTCTTCCCCTATGTCAAAAGCAATAATTTATTAGGTAAAATATTACCTTCAGTCAACGCATTCGTTGTCAAAAAACGGCAATATTTACAGAAATATTTTCTGATCTCAACGCACAATCACAATTCAGTATAAATGAAAGCAATAAGGCGCACATATATTGCTATAAATATCAACAGACATTTTTTTGCCAAAACTAGATTGTGAAACTCTTGTATAGTTTATAGAAAATATTGTCATGTTGAACAGTGAGAAGTTGAAAATAAAGGTGAATATAAATGTATCTTTCCTATTTCTTTATTTTTAAAATGAAACATGTGTATTTTATTATTTCCAAACTGTCCTGTAATTTGAATGTAAAAAAAAAAAAGAAACATCTTGTTTAAATAATATTTTGTGCTTTCTATGAAATTAAAGTTATAATAATCGTTTATAATAGTCTGAGAACCAAAAACTCAACTCTACCTTCATAAATAATATCAATTAGAAAATGATATGTCGTATAGAAATAATATACATAATGTCACCAAAAAATTGAAATTGAATGTAGTATTTTACCTATTGCAGATAGCGTAGGTAACGGACGTGGAAAGACTTCAGAATCAGATCTATTTTTTCTCTTTATATATCATCAATAATAATCTAGACACACGGCAGTGTGTCAGCCAAGTTCAAAAAGTAAAAGTCGACACACCGGCCGTGGGTTATATTACCCGAACCGTTTCGGGTCACTTTTGACCCCTCAATAACTTAAATTCTATTTGACCTACACAATTGCAATTTTTTGTGTCGTGTAAGACCATCTTCTAATTTCCTAATCCTATAAATTTTTAAAAAATTCTTTTACCGTTCACGAGAAATTGACGTCTGAAAACCACTGTTTTTCACACTGACTCACTCACTCACTCATAGAAATGTTTGACTACTTCCAGGTGACTTAGGAAATTGAAATTTGATGTGGAGGTAGGTTATTGGATCTATAAATAGGAAAAAATCAGAAATCACCATTAATTAAACATTAATGGTTGTTAGAAGATAAATTATTGGATTACAATGGCGGTTTATGAGAATTTCACAAAATACCAGAAATAGTGCCAAGTTGGCGTCACTTTTGGCGAGTATCGGGACTAATCTCTGAAACTACCGAACCGATTTCAAAAGTAATGGAACCAAAATGATGGTATTCGCCCCGGTTCAAACGCAGACTATATCTTATGTCTGTGCCACTAACCAAAAGAGGGTTCAGAAGCAAAAAACATTCTAAAAATGGGATTTTTGTTTTAGTGAAGGGCCTAGAAGCAAAAAATTTGTCATGTTAATTATTTATAAGATATGAATGATCACTAATGACATTTGCTAAAAAATACCAAATTTAAAAGGAGTAGAAATTCGCGAAGAGCATTCTGAAAACGTTCTGAATAGCGATTTTAAAACAATCTCAGCAAACAACAAACCGATTTTAAAAGTAATGATATCAAAATGATGATGATAGTCCTTGCTCCAACATAGGCTATATCTTATGTCGATGCCACTAACCCAAAGGGGGTAAAAGAACAAAAACGTTCTAAAGATGCGATGTCTGTATGAATTATAATAGAATTATAGAATGTCTAGAATTATAAAGTTTGGCATTTTAGAGTTCACGGGAATTTCGCGAAATATCAGAAATAGTGCCAAGTTAGCGTCTTTTTTGGCGAGTATCGGAGCTAATTTCTGAAACTATGAACCGATTCCAAAATTAATAGAACCAAAATGATGGTATTCACCCCGGTTCAAGTATATGCTATATTTTATGTATATACCATTAACCATAAGAGAGTGAAGAAGCAAAAAACATTCTAAAAAGGAGATTTTTGTTTTACTAATAAGCATAGAAGCACAAAATTCGGCATGTTTCTTATTTATAAGATAAAAATGATCTCTAAGGGCATTTGCTAAAAAATAAAGAATTCAAAAAGGGTGAAAATGCACGAAAAGCATTCTAAAACTGTTCTAAATTGGGATTTTTAAGCAATCTCAGCAAACAACCATCTGATCTTAAAAGTAATGATCTTAAAATGATGGTGACATTCCTTGCTCCAATATAGGCTATATCTTATGTCAATGCCACTAATCCAAAAGAATTAAAAGAGCAAAAAAAATTCTAAAAATGCGATGTCTGTATGTTAAGGGCTTAGAAACATCAAATTTGGCATGTTCATTACTTATAAGATTAAATGATCACTAAGAACATTTGTTAACAAATACAAAATTTAAAAAGGGTAAAAATGCGCGAAAAGCGTTCTATAAACTTTCTAAATAGCAATATCAGCAATATTGGAAAGTTAGCGAACCGATTAAAAAAAAAAAGAAAAAAAAAAGTCAAAATGATGGTGGCAGTCCTTGCTCTAACAACAGTATTGGATAAATTGCCAGATTACAATGGGAGTCTATGGGAATTTGGCGAAATACCAGAAATAGCGCCAAGTTAGTATCACTTTTGGCGGGTAATTTTTGTCGTCAATTTGGCGATATATCGCCAAGTTGGAGACAAACTTTTTTGGTCGTCGAGATATTCAAGTAGTACCCAATCACATAAAAGAAACATCCTTATTAGTGGAATTTAATGGAACATAAGCAATCCTAATGTTAAAAGTTTTAAATTTGATTCAAAGAAACAGTGAATAAACGCAGGAAAAAGCTGTAAGATTAATTAATATTAAATAAAACTAATTTAATATTAAGCCAATTTATTTCAAAAAGGAAACAAATACCGACTTATTTGACAAAAAATAATGATATCCTATCAAAAACATGAATGTGAAAAAATGCCAAGTTCGTTAAAGATTTCGCTCATAAAAGAAGTGATTTGACAAAAAATAATGATATCCTATCAAAAACATGAATGTGAAAGAATGCCAAGTTTGTAAAAGGTTTCGCTAATGAAAGAAGTGAGATCTAACTGCAAACCAAGTTCTTTCGAAGCTCCTTAAATCATAGCTCCTGTCATGCATAATATTCTTCAATTGCTTAAAATGAGTTGGTATGTTACTTGTTATTCAATAGAGCGACTTGGCAAGTTTTCAGCCCCTAACTTTAATGTTTGAGTAAGTACTTAATGTTTGAGTACCTAACTTTAATGTTTGAGTAAAATTTAATCTAGAATCTGATTGGGAAAGATCTAGTCATTCAAATGTTCGAATAACTACATTGAAGTTAAGGTATCGATAAATTAATTAAGTGATCAACTTTAAGTTCTGATCAATTAAATAGAGAAATTTGAATAACAGAAAACTTGTAAGTCGCTCTATTGAATAACAAGTAACATACCAACTCATTTTAAGCAATTGAAGAATATTATGCATGACAGGAGCTATGATTTAAGGAGCTTCGAAAGAACTTGGTTTGCAGTTAGATCTCACTTCTTTCATTAGCGAAACCTTTTACAAACTTGGCATTCTTTCACATTCATGTTTTTGATAGGATATCATTATTTTTTGTCAAATCACTTCTTTTATGAGCGAAATCTTTAACGAACTTGGCATTTTTTCACATTCATGTTTTTGATAGGATTTATTTATCTATTGATGGATTTAAAGACATTTAAGGCTGCTGGTCACTCATTTTCCGAATCCCCTTCCGTAATGTTAAGTCTATGGGCATGTGGTGCATTCGTATATTCAAAATATCTTCTCAGGAAATTTTAACTTAACTTCTTTTTTCTTTTTATACTCTTCTGTAAGCATGTCTATTTTTTTCTTAGCTTTCAAAATATCTCTAAGAACTAAAACTACGCTTAATTTCATATGAAGTAATGAAATTTTACTTCCTTTTTGTCACTTTTTAAAGCATAAAATATTAAATTAAGCAAAGATTTTAGAAATATTTTGAAAAAATGGACATCCTTTAAGAAGAAAACACTGAAAAAAGAAGTTAAAAACATTAATTTTTCCCGAGATGATATTTTGAATACAAAAATGCATCAAATGCTCATATAGTTAAGAATACAGAGGGGAATTCGGAACCTATATAATCTCTATTGACAAGTACTGACACACAAATATATTATGAAAACATATACGCGTCTATGACATTCCTAAAAAATCTATTAAGATGTTTTATGAAGGATACAAAAACACTAATTTTGAAACCTTAATTAATCCATTTAAACGCCGTTTCCTCTATAAATGTTCAGTGAAACTTTCGGTTTTACACTGAATATTTATGTACAGCGTATCATTTTCTTATTGCAATTGTTTCTAAAAGTAAAGTTTTGGGGTTTTTTTTAGCTTTTAGTGTAATAATATTAATGAAATAGAAAACAAGAAAATATATCAACAACCTATTACGTCTGTTATGTTGAATTTTTAAGAAAATAAATGTCCTTCCTTGAAACATATATCAAACAAGATGGAATGTGAATATTATGTAAAATATTATTTATTGAAAAAGATTTTTATATGAATTCTTTTCGCATTGTCTCATAGACATTTTGTTTTTGTAATGTGACAGCAAATTATAATGGATTTTTAAAGATAACAACCGAAAATATTATTCTCATCTACCTTAAGTTTCTTGTTTGAAGTGTTTTAAAATCCACATTAATTTATCAGAATGTTAAAAAATCGCAAAATATACCACAGTCAAACTTTCTTAGAATTTTAGTAACCAAATTGTAGACTATTCAAATGAATATTTTCATTCTTTTATTTTAAATTATTACTAACATGTCCCATGAAACATGTATTTTCTGTGTTCATATAGCCTGTGGTTTAATAAAATGTAACAAAATTCTTGACGAAGAACGGCTTTAAAAAATAATACATAAGATTCTTGAATGATTCAAAATATTTAATTGCTGTGCTGTAGCTACACTGTAAAACATTTGTGTAACGTTACTCCATAAAACTGGTAGCAGCCTTGCTGCCTCCAATTTGGTGGAGTATTTTAACCGATATAATCGGTGTAACATTGCAATGTTACACCAGTAATGCATGTTTTTATTACACCATTATGTAAGTGAAAAATTACTCAATGAAGTGTAAATCGTAGCTGCCACCAATTTTATGGAGTAACGTTACCACAAATGTTTTACAGTGTAAGATCTCATGAGTACGCATATATCTCTATTTGTTTTAATAACTAAAGTGCTTTTTAATTAGAAACATTTGATTAGTAATTAGTTGTTGCTCGTCTAATCTTGTTAACGGCTTCCAAAAAACAGGACATGGATTCAGCAAGTCTGTGGGAGTATTTTGAAGCTATGGCATGTCAAATTTTGCTAGAAATTCGCATAAATAATTTAAAAAGGCTGATGTTCCCGCACCATTTTCCAAAATATTTCATTGGTGTTGAATTAGACTTAAATCTAGGCTTACCGATGATCGTTTCCGATAGCAGACTTTATTGCAATTGCCGATGAATTATATGATTTACAGAAGGATATAGATAGGTGCAATTATTTTGTTTGTAACTCACAGCAAATGAATGAGGAAGGTCTCCACTGATCTCGGCTACTTTTGTTCCTGCTTGATCAAATAGCAGTTTGACGACTGGTTGAAACAAGTCTATTTTGACTAGCAAGAAAGCCAAGAGTGGTGAAATTATGAGTTGTCTTTTTCGCTTGCTGTGTTTAGTTAAATTTCTATCGCCATGGCATAAAAATATAAAAAGATGAACGCCAAGACCAATTTATGCCAACCAAGGTTACAATTTATGCACTTAGAACCAGTGAGGATCTTTTGTATGAGAACCAAAGGTCCGAGACGTTGCCAAGATAAAAGATATCCAGAAATCGCTGAGCCGTCACAGCCTTACACGTCAAAAAAAAAGTACACATCAAAATTTCTATTCTAGAGGTAAAATTATCGAGACCTGTCTCTTTCACTAGCTGAGTTTAATTTAATTTCTATCGCCCTAACAGAAAAAAGTATAAAAAGATCAATGTCACGCCCAGGTTTCAATTTATGCACGTAGAATCAGTAATGGTTTTTATTTAAGCACAGAAATCCGTGACATTGTTAAAATGAAGCACATCCGGGATTCACCAAGCCTTCATAGCCTAACGTCTTAAACCTTGCATTCCAGATGAATTTTTTCTATCAGCCTGATACCATATTCTTAGCCAAACATCAGGACGATTCAATACGAATCGACAATCATCCCTTCATCCTTCTCGACCAAAGGTAAACTGTCCAGTTACGGCACTTTCTGTCCCATAAAATATATTTAATGCTGTGGCGTGAATTGATAAGTGGTGATTTTCATTGTCTAAGATTCATGAAGCCAATTTAGTGAAGAGAAAATTGTACAACCTATCTTCTGACTATTTTTACGGCCACATCATTAGGTTGAGAGATTACCTGAGCTGATGTATGAAATCACTGACGGCTTTCGATACCGCTCCGTATTAGATAGAAATTTATTCAAATCTGCCTTTCTTGTAGCTTTTCTTGTAGCTTATTTTAACTATTCTTTGTAGCTTATTCATTAACTCCCTTTTTTCCTTTCTCTGCTACGTGTATTCTTTCCTTGCATTTGATATTACGGAACCTATTATTTATCTTCATCTAAATCACTTATTTTTCACATTATGTGATTCTGAATAGTTCTTTATAGAAATCAATGCATCCAGCTACACAAACAGCACGGCGGCGTTTGCAAAACCTTAGGAATGAGACAGAAACAACAGCATTTTTCCATAGCAATCTCTAATTTAATGATATTAATTACAGAAATATTTTCCAAAAATTGGTCTAATTTTCTCGATTTTGTCATCAATATAGCATTTATAGTTATTAACATTAATAATTATTTTTTGTTTTAAAACTAAATAACCATTATTCAATATTGTAACGAGCCTAACGTTTTAATAGAAATATAAATTGCTGTGTATGGTGTTAACACGAAAGACTGGTAAGTAGAATTATTCACTTTGATGCATTAAGATGCTCTGGGACACATTTTTTTTTAAATTATTTTTTGAGATAAAATTTTGATTTTTCTTGTGATGATTAGCCATATTATTTGAAAACAAAATCACATAATAAAGCTTCTTGAATATTTATATTTTTTTCATTTGAAATTCAAAATTTCATTTTTTAAAAATTAATGGGTACTTACGTATTAACGCCACCGCAACAGAACTTGGGCTAATCGCCAATAAAGAGCAATCTTGTTGTTCGCAATCTTGTCGTGCACAAAAATAATGGCCTCAAAAAATGAGCCCAAAAAAAAGGCATTAAAAAGCACTAAAAAGCAGTAAAAAAGCACTAAAATACTAAAAAATTGCTTCAAAAATCAGCAAAAGACAAGGGAACAAGGAATCTAAAAGATAATTGCGGTGGCGTTAATACGTAAGTACCAATTAATGATATGAATAATCAAAATATCATGGAAAATTAATTAATTTATAAATATGTACGCATATATAAAATAGCAATTCTATAATTTTCAACCAAAAACTATTTTTTAAGTTTATACTTTAGGCAATGCCTTTTTTATGTTACATTTACTGGATTACAAAATTTTAAAATTTTGGATAAGTTTTCGATTCTAAAATTAGGAAATCATATAAATATCTGAAATATATTAGACATCTTTATACAGTCTAGGAAAAAAGAATAAGAATCCATTATAATTTAACTGCTGTTGTTAGTAAATAATATTTCTTTGAGGTTTAAAAATGATTTAATTACTAAGAGTAAAATTTGCTGTAATATACTCTGGTCAAAGGAATAGTATGACTATGTTACATTTTTATAATTTTCTTCGCCTGTCTTTCAATCGTTAGAAACAATCCCCATTGTGATTGAATTTTCTCATCCTGAAGATGTTCATGATCTCTCTCTCTGAATGTTGTTTTTCTTCCTTGTTGTTCCATATGTAGATCTCTCTCAAATGTAGATTAATCATTTCCATTTATTGATTGTAATTATGATGTACAGTGTGTGAAATTGTGATTTTTTTCTGTGATGTTCAATGAATTTAGAAATAAAAAGATGTTCCTAGAACTTCAATGGTGTTATTCTTGCGTTAATCATTATCCATTAGGACCGGTAAACACTGGCTGACTGTTGAGATAAGAAAATTTGATGGATTGAGTTAAACTCTGGCCAAGTTATTAGCAAATTTTAAATACACCTGATTCATATAAAATGAAGCCTCCATGTTAAAAAATGTAAAGCTCCATTTTTCAATAACTGATTCCAAAATAGAAATAAAAGTTATGCGTAACTGTGTGAGGTGGTATCAATATACAACCTGAATGCCATTCTTTAGATCCAGATGATGATAAAAACAAAGAAAGACCTAAGTCCAGGTATTTCGTGCCTACCGTTGTGTTATGTGATGCTGGAATCTATAACTTATACTTGATTTCTAAGAATGCTTCCATTAATTAATTAGTTTCGTAGTGTATAAATTATGAAATTAATATTAAAATGTATGTGTTGTAAGTTTTTTCGATTGAAATCAACTTTTAGAAACTTCAAATGAGTGAATCCAAAATTTCAGCTTTTTCCGCAAAGTAGTTTTTGAGTTATGCTAAAAAAATACTTGCATTACAGTTGTTTTGCTCGAAAGAAAATCATGCATCAATCAAGTATAGATTACGGAATGCTTACTGACACTTGCAAAATACTGTAACAATACTTAACTGTTTAACAAGATAAAAGAAGATATCTAAATAAACTGTATAACACATTTAAAAACCCAATTTAAAAGTGATCATCCACTGTTGGAAAGATAGTTGGTTATTTTTCTGCAGCCTTGTATATGGCCTGTAGATTTATATATATACTACATATTATGCTAAAATTTAGTTCAGTTAAAAAACGCATAATACAATTGAAAATTCATCTTTGGCTCAATTAGTTTCTTTACACCACTATATGGAAATGTACACATATCTCTTTCTAAAAACTTGTATATTATCTAGAGCTTTTCATAAACACATCAAATTGAACTAAAATTCATTTTAGATAAAAACGCATAACACAACTGAAAATGCATTTACAGGAATTGACATTCATTGTTGATGATGTATCCAGATATTTGCTTAGTCCTATTCATAATTTATTTATATTTTACAAACAAATTTTCGTATCAAGCAACTTATGTACACCAAATATAGTTCAGGTAGAAATTGCATAACACAATTAAAAAACCTCCCCAAATAATTCACTCCTACTGGCAATAATGATTGTGACTGCTTTAAGCAGGTTCTGCATAAGAGCTATGGAATTTATGCACACTACGTAATATGCAAAAATTTAGTTAAATTGAAGAATACATACCAAAGTTGAAAATACACTTTTAGAAATTATCATTTTTAGACATAGTACTTCAACCAAATTCTTTTGTTTATTCTCTAAATGAACAATAAATGCCATGCACATCATATTCTACCATAAACATCTTGTACTACAACTTAGTAATTTACAATTTTCATTGCGTTTCAAACAGTGGCATAAAAACACATTGTAAACAATTTCTCATTATAGATCATAGAATTATAATTCCCACAGATTCTAAAACAGAATTATTCTGAGTGTCTTTATAGACGAACTATAAATGTTACACATTTCATTTTCAATAGAAAGTACGCTATAATAGCTGACCACGCAGATAGACGACTAGACAAACTAGCTCATAAACACCTTTAATCTAATTCTGAAAATTTAAAAAAAGTATTTAACATTAGAATTGAGAAAATTTACATCTGAATGATGCCAAAGTTTCTTTATAGAATGACTTCCCGTTTCTTATCCGAAAATTAAAATTTGCCAAAAAATCCATATATGACATCAAAATTACATGTTCACAATAAGAATTTCAATGCTGGTTAAAATTTCATTATGTAAATGGTCCACTAAGCGTTTTTAAATGTAAAATTCGTAAATGATATCCTATCGAGGTCTAAAGTATGCAAATAAGCCTACGTTGTTCAAAATGACTCTCAAGATGGTAAAACAAGGCGAACAAAATATGAAATCATTCCCAAAAACTGAAAAAGATCTCAGTAATAATTTTCTTCATGAACGACGTACAATTAATACAGCATAATTATTAAAATTTTTGAGAAAATTTAAACACCATATTGGTCTTTAAAATGTTCAATGTTTTTCTTCTCCAGGACTGTGCAAGACCTCAAACAACAGCGGTAGCAAAACAAAAATATTAAAAACGTCGCCGGTCAACACCCTAACATTTTCCGTATAATGCAGATTTGTTATCATCAGACCAAGAATTGTTATGATCCCTTAAAAAAGATTTAGGGCGATTAAGTTTTTCATTAGGTGAAAAATGAATGTTCAATTCACACCATTTTTATAGACGCCTGAATTCTTTTTACAAGAATAAAAAAAACAAGGGTTACAAAAAATACCATTATGTTAGAAAAAGAGGGTAGCTGTTAAAACAGGCATGTCAAACTCGTCTACCGCCGCGGGCCGTATTTAGCACTGTACAGAAAGCGCGGGCCACATTATTGAAAATAAAAAAGTGGTTTAATTTGATGACTATCGCAAAAAATGAAAACTGTACATTAAAAGTACAGCATTGTTTTAAAAAGCAAACAAAAAGACATACAAAAATTTTACAACTATTTATTGGAAAAATTAGAAACACGCACCAGAAAATGTTTAAAAATATTCATTAAGAACAAAGAAATCTGTAGCAACGATATCTTGCGAGAGTGCACTGACAAATGGAATAAAAAGAAGTTACAATAAAAATATAAACATGCTTAAACATATATTGAACATTTTAAAATTAAAATCGCAATCCAAATTATACAAAAATGTGTTATTGAATTTGTAATCCTGATACCTGCATTTTCTTTTATGTTGTATTTGCTACTTATTAAAAAACCAATCATTGATAGAACACAATTATTTATAATATAATATTATGAAATAAAAACAAAATCATAATTGATTAAAATATAATAGCTCAGGTTATTGATCCGGCATATGGATAATTTTCTGATTCTCCTCAGCTGTTTTTAAGTACATATACTGTATGCGAGAAAAAAAAACTGCCTGCAGAGTAAAATTTCTTGCACCTATATTTTCAAGAATTATAAAGTTAAAGCGCAAAATTAATGCTAGCCACCGGCCACGGGGTCACTAAATGAGAAAAAGTGACTATTAAACAATATTTGTCGGTGGCTACTGTGGTGGCAAAAAAATAATATAATAATTCATCTTTTGTGATTTGACCGTAACCGCTGTTCTATATTGTGAAGTACACCAGGTCCTATTTTACATTTTCTTCTGGAATAAAACAATGAAGACATTTTATCAAGGAAAATTTGTTGATTTAATAAAAATTTTCACGCATAGCAAAACATATTCAAATTATAGATTTCATGCTATTATTGATAATTCTGGTTATATCATGAATATTTATAAAAATTCCCCTGTATATTTTTAAATTTATTTAACTATTCTGGGCATCCTTTATTCTAACTTGAGTGATTTCGAGTTGTATGCAAATGCATCCCATCATTGTTTTTAAAAGCAGATGGATTTCTTTTAATATGTTTCACGAACACACTTTTTTCAACAACGTTTCAGTTTAAAATCTTTATTTTTCCAATTTATTTCTACAAGTTTGTGGGGTTTTCGAAATATTTGTGAGTAAATTCTTAGCAAGTTTCAACGAAGTTTCCACATATCAAACACGATAATTTACAATGATATGTTTACTAACCCTTAATAATGAAATTAATTAATGAGTTTATGTCCAAAATGCTCACTTTCATCTATGCATGCAACCAAATAATAAAAACAGGCAACATTTTTTTGTTGTTATTATTTTTTCACTATTATTATTATTTTAAGGTACGAGAAATCGTGTCACTTTCTCTTTTAAAGCTACTAGTACACCGAACCCGGGGTTCCCGGGTCACAAAGTAAAGGTAAAAAACTTTTTTAAAATTTAAAATTGGAAAGTCTAATAAATTTTTTCTGCGTAATAGGCTTTTTAAACTACCAACTAATTCCAAACAGCAATTTTATATGAAATATATTATTTATGTAATCATATACAATTTTAAAAATTATCGGTACTTCCGTATGAGACGCAAGATAGAAGTTATTAGGCAAAGATTTCACCAAAGAATAAAATTGCATATGCACTCTCAGTTTTTAAAAACAACTAAGAAAATATGACACCCAGATATTCTTTAAAATACATTTTTGTAAAAGTTAATTGATCTATCTTTTGTAAAGAAAGTTTACAACGAACTAAAAGTCATTAAATTCATAGGTAAAAACGAAATAAAACCAACAATGTTCACCGGGTTTTATAGCCGACGATATATTGATATAACAGGTTTTTAATTACTATTTTTTTCAGTTGCTATGAAAAAATGACAACTAAAATACACAGTGATCTGTTATTTTTCATGGAGAAAAGAGATAGATGGAGGTGGAGTATGCGATTAAAACGGTTTGATGGGCTTTATTCTTCCAATTTAAGTCTCTCATTCGGCCCAAACAAAACAATCACGTGGAACAGAGACCGAATTTTTTAACATCATTTTTTCTCTAAATGAAAAAGATCTGATTATATTTCAGCATTATAAACTAGCATTTCATTGTATTATGAATTAAAATTGCATCTCTAAAAGTTTTCCTTTTTTGTGAAAGCACGCGGTTGTGTTTGATGCAATGCAGCGAATTTTAGGGTTACATTTTTGGCGTCACCTCCAGCCACTAAACTGCATCTCTATTTTTTTTTCTTTTTTACTCTATGGCTATTTTTCTATTATGAATTAAAATTGCATCTCTAAAAGTTTTCCTTTTTTGTGAAAGCACGCGGTTGTGTTTGATGCAATGCAGCGAATTTTAGGGTTACATTTTTGGCGTCACCTCCAGCCACTAAACTGCATCTCTATTTTTTTTCTTTTTTACTCTATGTCTATTTTTCCTCTCTTTTCCAAATAAATGCGATACTCAAGTTGCCACCCTTAGAGAAATTGAACCAAAAACTACAAAAAAATTAATATCTCAAAAACAAATTGAGATACAGTTTTCTAACAAACGGCATTTAAATGTGCATTTTTTTCTCTAAACGATGGTATAAAGATTGAAAACGTGCAATGTTTAGAAGTTTAAAAATTTACAATAGCGAAAATTGCAAAACCGAAATTTCATCGGAAAGTGTTGCCATTCAAAACATGACGTATGCGTTACGCACAGATACGTTTGGCCTTTATTATATAGATTTATTTATTTTGATTTTTTAGACACTTTTAATTAGAAATTAGTGTTGTATTTAAATTGTATTTCGATAAATTTTTAATATCTAACAAACACCACGCATTACTTTGTAATGTCACAGTGAATCAAAGAAAGCAATAAAGTAATGTATTCGCTTCAACATAAAACACATAATGAACTATTGGGAAACAAAACCTAAATTTTTTTAATTTTTTTAATTTTCAGATTAAGATATGCTTTTCTTAACTTTCTTATTGATAACTTTTGCATACCTTATTTCCTGGAAACGAAATTTTAAAATGAATTAAATTTGATTATAATCATGACAGTATGTTTGCATCTTTTATGCCACAGTGGTGCTGAATCGGCTTCTTCTATGTTTGCTTCTTCTATGAAAAACTGTAAAAAAAATTTCATCCAAAATAACAACCATTAATTTAAAAATTTAGACTTTTCTTTATTTAATTGCGGACCATTAAATTTGATAAAGATTAATATTCTGAAATAATGTTAGATATTTTGAATAAAATCATTCTCCAATTTTGCAACGCTGCAATAAATGCAAAGAGTATTTTCAGCATCAATAAAGAACTGAATTAAACATAAGAAAATGATAAAGACTTGGCGGGCCACAGAAAATGTCCTGACGGGCCAATTGTGGCCCGCGGGTCACGTGTTTGACATGCCTGTGTTAAAAAATATATATATGTTGAAAAAAAGCATTGATACAATTATGTTTAACATTTTTTCAAATCTTTTCAAAAATTCAAGTTTACATTTACATCCTACTTTTAAAAAATTGCGCGAATTGCACTCTGATCCATTTCAAAGACGAATTTTTAAAAAGTAATATATGCGTGTCCATCACACCGAAATAAAACAAATGGAATAATCTAAACATTAAAATAAATAAGAATAAATATAACTTTATTGTACAAGAAAGCATAATAATTATAAAAGTAGTTGAAGTCTGATTCTGTTTGCATGTCAAAGATCATTCAGCTCTTATCTTTTCTCTTCATAAATTTGGCAAATGTTCAACCGAACAAAACACAAGCAATATGACATTTTCACACCACATATCCTTTACTGGGTGTTTCAAGATAACTGCAGCAACTTTTCTTAGGAGCTGTGCTTTGAGATGTTAATCGAATGTTTCTGGAGCCTTCCAAACTGCCACCATCCATAAGAGACGTTCTTTCATCAGGTTCTTTGGCTCTTCTCCTGTCTGACAACATCATGGTTGCTAAACTCTCGAATACCTGCCATCGAGAAAAAAAGAAATTTCTTTTCAGTGTTTATTTAAATTATTGTCTATTCTAATTCGCAAAAAATAATAGTATTGTAGTATGAAAATATTCAAGTGATATGTATGCCAGGTTATAAGTTGAGTATGAGGCTGGGAAAGAATATTGATCATTCCTGGATAATTAAATTCGATCTTCTCCAATGTGTTCAAAAAGAAAACCCCAGTAAAATGTATCTTTACCAAATGACTTAAAATAGTTAAACATTAAAAGAAAAAAGAACTAATGGGTTTTAGTTTTCATTTTTTCCGCTTGGAAAACCACCTTTTTCCAATTGTCACAGTCACTACGATTATTAAGATAAGGAGCATAAATTTGGAAATTCGCTAGATTTGTTGTCGCAAGCAATTCGTTCAAGCATTTTGATGAGGTTTTGCATCTCTAAGGCGGATTTAGTTTGAGTGTATATCTTTAGCTAGTTACAGAGCTTTCGGAATTAATAAGTTCTTGCAGCAACATCTATGGATCACTCTGAAATTCTCCACTAACATAATTTATTAGAAAGATTAACAAGCGGAAGAAAATGGGTGAAACCGATAGCTTGTTATTTCTTATTTGGATTTATTGATGCTTCAGCACCAGTTTATGATTAAACATCAGTCTTGTTTTCTAGTGAATAGATTACATCTACTTCAGTTCTGTGAGGGCTTCTTTAGTGCACACAACAAGCCAATTGTCTAACTGTGTTATGACCAGAACTGACTTGAGGCGTGATAAGAGTACCTCATTTTATAAGAAATAACTTCAATCATGGTCAGCGCTATGTTATGTTATGTCTCATGAATAACATAGGAATAGGACATTTGAACAGAATCGTCTGTTCTAACAAAAAAAAAAAGGCATTGAAGTAACTAATTTCTATACTTTAAGAGGTGCTTAATTATAATGTGCTTGTAAAGTTAACGCAACAAAACTGGGTACTGGTGTTATATGACTGAAAACTACTCTCTATGACTGCATTATTAAAAGTTTTTTTTTCTTGACTAGTAAGCATATTAATTGAACCATAAGCGATTTGAAAAGTTTAACATGAACCACTGTGATCTTTAAAAAGAAAAAACAAAAACAATGTGGTTTTAGTATAGGGCAGATCCATAAGATCATATACTAAAGTTGAAAAAAAAAAAGAATACACTGTGAACAATATGGTTCCGTTAAAATTAAATCGCATTCGCATTATGTGTATTAGATTCTCTGATTTGAACTATTGGCAGAAAATCATTGTATTTAACTTTTTGTGTCTGCCATGTACCGGAACAAAAAATGAGATTTCCCAGGATGACAATGCCACTCTGCCCAAATATTTTAAATCAATTTCAGAAATATATTCAGATATTGCAACAAATGATTTAGACACATACTTTAGGAAATATGAATTCTTGGAATATATGATCCACCCTACAAAATTCTGCACTGTGACAAGTACGCAGTTGTGATCAGTTAAGAAGAAGGCACGCGGCTCTTTAGCATTTGAAAACATAGGCCAGTCAAATTGTCATAAATAGATGCAAAAATTATGCTAGAAGATTTTATGTTTTTAAACTATTTATGGGGATGCTAGTAACAAGAATTAATGGTTTTCCAACAAAATAACTCGAGGCAAAATTTTTTGAAGCCAAAAGACCAAACAAATTTTTGGACTTTTTTCAGTTTTTTTTCCTTTAATTCAAAAATTATAAACTTTTCGCGTACCATTTTTAATTACAAAAAGAAAGAACATTAAATTCTATACAAATTTCATCTTAAAACTGCTTTACTAAAGCCATTATTAAGCGTGCTACAGCTTTCTGAAAGTGACTCTTTTTTTTTTTTCTAACTTTCTAAAAAAAATGCAAAAACGAAAATTTGACACAATTTTTCATTATTTTATCCTTTTTAATGTAACTTATTTAAATTACTTGTATTTGCATGATAACAATAATGATGAATTACAACGGTAACATTGTAAAAAAATTAAGAACATTGTAACTTTTTCTGTATTTAGAGCTTTAGTGGAGAACATCAATATTAGGTATTTAACTTAATATAAGTAAAAAATACTTACGTTGACATTCTTATATACCCTCCTTCTGGATAAATAATGCCGTCGACATTTGCGTAGTTGATCCTATTATTTTTTTACAAATTACCGAGCATTTGATTCTTAATTTATAAAAAGAACATGGTTTGCTGCACCCTTTTTTTACAGCTACATGACACAATATGGAGCAAGGATTCAGGTGCCGGGTCTTGGCACATTTAACTGGCTGAAAGTGATCGTCCGACCTGTGAGCCTACCCCCATTCTTCAAGAGGAATGTTGATTCCTAGCCTAGATTGTACATTATAACATCGGAGAAAATGACGCTGTGCTGCCTCTTGTTTTGATGGTGGTCTTGCAAGATGAACTTTGCTTTTTGTTGCAGATTTACAGCAACTGGAACCTTAAGGTGTTCAGTTTCTGTGTGGTATCTATGCATCCACTGTATAGTGCAATATGGAATTTTTTTCCAACCTTGATGATTTCTTGACGGGTAGAACCTAATTTATTGAACACGCAGGCTATTTCTCCAAACTGATCATGTTTTTTCAAAGTGTTACAAAACTTTGACTTTCTTTGCCCCAAAAGAGCGATGTTGTATCGCATTCGCTAATTGCATGAGTGAAAAGAACATTGTTGTATTTGAACGACATAGTTAAAAACCACTTGGTTTCGATGTTACCTCTTCCTAGCTTTTGGAAAAACAGATTTTTGTGCTGATAGCCTAAGCTCGTCATGATCATGAGAAGGTCAATGTCTCCTCCGACAATTACGACGCTTTCAAAAGATTCGGCTCTTGAAATAGTTGAGATAACCATCATGACATCAACTTCTTCTTTTGTCTGCTCAACTTGAATTCTGTTATTTTGAAATTCTTGTTTTGAAATTTTTTTTTTTTTTTTAAGCAATGAAATGAAGTGGCTGTTTTTTCTGTCATTGGCTTCGTCAACGGATGATGCGGGTCGATGATCCTCTTTTCTCTCCATTTGTTACATATTGATCTAGTTTTACGCGACAAAAACTATGATATTTGCAAGTCAGGTTCACATCTGCAAATCAGAATTCATGCTGAATACGTTCAATTACTTTCTGGGCAATTCATCCCCACATTTTTCAGCAGGTTTCAAAAATGTTATTTAGCTTTCTAACTTGAATACTTTGTGAATCACATTTCTCTTTGCGTAGGGCTTTTTTTATTGTTTTCCGTTGAAGTCACCGGGATTACCTTCTTCATATAAGAATCAATTATCTTGAAACTTGAAAGAAGTACTCGATATGAGGGACAAACCACAGTTTGTGTAGAATCTACACCCCGACGAACATATGCTGCTATCATTCTGTCATTCGCATATGTTTTTCGGCAATCATCCTGTATTCCAACTTCCTTGCTGCTTTTCAAAAAACTGATGAATATTAATTTGACTCTGAACTATATGTTCAAAGAGCTTGGTAAGTCCTTTCTGGCTCACAACGCGGGTATCACTATTTGAAGCCGTTTGGCAAATGAAACACAAATTTGGGTCGAGCTCACTCATTTTTCATTACTGCACAAGCAGAAGTGCAATAAACTGAATAGCAGCATGTTAGAAGAGTATGTCTTTAAAAAAGAACACTTGCATCTGAACGAAAGCGTCTCGGGAACGTCACGTGGCTGCAATCTTCCATCTGCATTCCTTTTTTTTTATTTCCGGCCCTCCCTCCCTTTGTAATTATATTTCTTATAGGGTTTCTAAAATTCGTGCTTCTCCTGCCTGCCTTTCTTAAAACTTTCATTTCTCATCCATCACAGGTGTATTTAATTTTCATTGCAAGCGATTAAAAAAAAGTTTTTGGGGATGGGAGATGAAAAAAGGTCACTTTCTGTAAAGTTTAAAAAAAAGGTGACATTTTCAAAAAACTATAGCGCGCTTAGAAATGGGTTTAAAAAAACTTTTTTATAACAAAATTTATAGAGAATTTAATGCTCTTTCTTTTTGTAACTAGGTATGTTACGCAAGAAGTTTATAATTTTCGAGTTACAGGCAAAACACTGAAAAAATTCAGAAAATTTCATGGATTTTTGGCTTTACAAAGTTTAGCTTCGCGATATTTTGTTGGAAAACCCTTAATTTTTATTACTAGCATCCCCATAAACATTTTAAAAATATAAAATCTTCTAGCAGAATTTTTGCATCTGTCAGCCCTTTTTTCTGACAATTTGACTGGCCTAACGTGTTATATCGCGATTTTGCATTTCGCAAGTGTAAAGAAAGATTCCTACAGTATTAAAAAGGAATACTATGCATGGGCATCAGCAGAGTGAAATCCAAAGAAGGGTAAGAATTCTAAACAAACATACCTAAGGTTTGCATACTAAATTTCTTAACTTTTTAAGAAATTACGCCAAAACGCATGTTCTGAAATTTATCGACAAGTTGAAATACGAGAAAATACTAGTTTTTTAAAAGGCGGTAACTTTCAATTTTTTGTTAAAACTGAGCGGAGACATCTATAAAACAAATGCACTTGTGTTTAATGTATGAAGCCAATCGCGGACGACGTTGATTCCTTGCCCAAGTAAACTCTGACTAATCTTGTAAACCCTGAGCCAAAACTCTAACCATGTCGATAGAACAGAAATCAGCTTATTATATGCTAATTTTGACAAAGATCGTTCTAAACCACGTGATTAAATTCGGTTGCCCTTTTTCGTCGTTTTCCTGTAAAATGAACAAGCCGTTATATAGGAGGTCTGTCTGATAATTATTCGACTTTGATTTTTCTTGCGCGCAGTAGTGATTTTAAGATATCGCTACTGTGCATATTGGAAGGAGACAGTTTAAGACGCGTACTTGAATAATTTATCTGCGTTCCTACGATTCAGTCGTTGCATGCTGTTATTAGTTGTCGAGACAGGTTCAGTTATACATGTTTGCAGGATTAGGTTTCTCTGAAGATGATTGTTTTGAAAAAAGGTACTACAACATTTTTTGTCAAAGGCTGGTGATTCTCAAACACTTCGTAAGATTTATCAGGTGTTGTAAGATTCACCAATACTCCAGCTCATTCATCGCACCTAATTCTAAATTTCTTTGTGAAACATGGAAATAGTTTCAATCGCCAACTTCCCTACTCTTCAGACATGGTTCCTTGTGACTTCAGCTTGTTTCTAAAATTGAAAGTGCTGTTGAAAGGATCCTTTTCCGAGAGTCGAGGTGCGATATGAAAAAATGCGACGGCAGAATGGGACATCACTCCAAAAGAAACCTTCCAGATATGTTTTCGGCAGTAAAAAGAATTGGGGGGGGGGCTGGAAGCGCAAAGGACCTACCTTAAAGTGGACTTGGGTCTCTATCTCGTCAGATAACTTATATATTGTTTTCGGAAAAAGGTCGGATACTTTTTAGACAGGCCCGTATACTAAATTGACAATCAAACAGTTTCATTTAATTGAAAAGAAAAGGAGAATTTCTCATCACCACCCCCTTTTTAGACCTTAAATGTGCCAACGTAGAAAATAATATAGAAAATTAACAGTGAATAAATATTACTATTACTATATAGCTTTTTGCTTCTTATATTCCATGATAGTGGAGGATGGGGTAGATCTGTCTCCTTAAATATCCATTTAATGCATTTTTTTTATATAGTAATATATCAGATGAACGCAAGATAAACATAATTAAAACATGTATTGCTCGGGGTTTCAAGGTTCATAACACCGCGGATAAAAAATCTTGGTTTCTTTTTCTTAGTGCTTAATTATTAAAAAGGTGGAACAACACTGGTGAAATCCTATGAAAATAGTTAACACTGGAGCATTTTTCTCTGAAATCACTGAAGTAATTTCAATAATTATTGTTAGAAACTTCTGCTATTCCCTTAAGTTAATTCGAATGAATAAATATTGCTATTTTTTCCTCCCAAATTAATAAACATAAAAAATATTAATTAATTTTCAAAATTTAGACAGTTGTAATGACTTTTACTCTCGCGCATAATACTATAACTTCTAGCACTTCATTAGACAGCGCAGTCATTAAGAAATATTAACAATAACTTAAGAGATAGAAAGAGAGCCGAGTATACGAGAAGAAATCATAGAGAGTGTAAAATGAATATATAGAAAAGTAAGATTTTTGAATTACCTGCTTTACATTGATGTCATCCTTTGCACTGGTATGAAACAAATACACTCGTTCTTCTTCAGCAAAATCCTTAGCCAGCTCTTCTATTACTTCAAGTTGAGCATCGTCGTCGCATTTGTTGCCAACTGTCCTTGGGAAATAATTGGATTATGTCTTTTTATTCAATAAATAAATATTCATTTAAGAAATAAAAACTAATAGATTTTCTTAAAGTATTACAAAAAATTTTAAATGCACTAGGCCTTTCTAAAGATTTAGGTATTTTTTCGTCAGGCGCAAAGACGTGCTTCTATTAAAAAAGCAACAGCAAGAATAAAGTTTAAAATTTTTTTGATAATGTTTTAAGAAAATATTTTAGTTCTCACTGCTTCAATTATGTAATTATTCGTTTCTCTAAAATAAATTTGAGTTTATAAATTTTGGATTACGATAAAGTAGAATAAAAAATTGCATTAGAAGTATTTACAAAAATTTCTACAAGAAACAGAATTTTAAACACGAAATCATCAACATAACTCATAATTAAATTATTTCACCACGAATTTTTTTTTAAACTATCGCATGATTTTGTTACTTTCAGCTATTACTCTTATCGTCAAATAGCAATTGAGATTGTAGGTAGCTACATTAAAAAATTTAATTTGCTAAAAAAATTATAAACGATGAGATGAGCTTCTACGAAAAAAAAAGAATGCACTGTGAGAAACAACCCATTTTTTCGTTTTATTATGATAAGTAAATATTTGCAGAGAATCCCAAGGGTTAGTCGGGAAATCATTGATAACATAGAAACAAGTAAGAAAAATCATGCATTAAGCATAGATTATGAAGCACTTTCCAACGCTTCATGAAATTTTTAACAAAACTTCGTTATTTAGGTAAATAAGGATAAAAAGCCAAATATAGTCAAATATGCATTCCAGTACTATTGAACAGCCTTGTATTTGATCTGTCAGCTAATATACATACTACATAATGGGAAAATTTAGTTTAGCAAAAAATGAATAGTAGCTTGAAATTTCTCTTTAAGCAATTTATACTAATTGATGGAAACATACTTGAATACTTTGTGCATCTTTGTAGTTTGCCTGATACCTTTATCACACATCAGTGTTAAGATAAAATTTATTTTAAACTAAAACACTCTTAAAACAACTGAAATCACTTTCTATAAATTATCATTCGTAGGCTCCATGTACCCAATTCTTTGCGTGGCCCTGTATATCATTTTATCTATATTTTAAAAACATTTCTTAGTGAATTTAATGCAATTCAGCCTAAAAATGCATAATTTATTTAAGAATCACCTTTTAGTAATTTATGCTCATATTCAGTAACGTTGGCGAGCTCTTTTGGGTAGCCCTGTATATTAACTATAGCATTTATACACACTACATAATATGCATAAATTTAGTGAAACTTATACGCGCACATCATAGTTAAAATGCATTTCATCCATCCATCAGCTATCATCGGAAACACATACTGTACTTCGGAAAGAATCTACTATTTGAAATCTTTTGTGTGTCCCTGTAAATACTATGTACTTTATATTAGGGAAGGCAGTATCCTATAATTTATACTAAGCCTCATTGACATACATCAATTTTATTATACATGAAACAGTTTAATGTATTTTTAAAGTACGTCACACCCAATTCTCCCTTTTATCATTGGCCGTGTTCAAAAGCCACTTTTTTAGTGCGCGCGCGCTCAGAAGATTCTGCTTGGAGTAGGTTGTATAGAAGAAGAGAATTTTAAAGTTATTCAATTATTGCATTATTTTTATAGTTCAGAATTGGTAAATACAAATACTATATCCCTTTATCCTTTCAAAACATGATTCTCGTAACGGAAATACATACTTGTGACCTCTCAAATAAAATTTAAAATATTCCAGGAAGTATCACGTGACCTATTTCATGTAATTAAGCCCGATCAGCATTTAAAATATGACAACCAACCCTGCTCAAAAGCTGACGCGCGCGACGCAAATAAAATGATGGGCGATTTGATCACGTGATTGTGCGTTTTGTGCTTATCTGTTATGCACGTACTGCACGTTGTTTCTTGTCAAAGTTGGTAGGTTGACTGATACAATTTAACAATTGGTGATTTAAATTTTTTAATAATTTTATTTTTATTTATTTAAAAATCATTTATCAGTTGCTTTATACTTTTCATATTAAATAGAATGCTGTTGATAAACCAAGGTTGAGATATCCACACGGGGGACTAGCTAAGGGGGGGGGGCAGACAGAGGGGAGCCTCCCCTCCCAAAACATTCACAAATGTTGTTACACTTTGCAAATTTAAAACTTTTATGTCAAATTTAATTAAAATTTTAATAAAAACTGCGATACATTTTCTAATTTTTATTAGAATTTGCAAAACTTACAACTCTAATTGGGAATATTATTATTTTTTTTACAAATAAGAACTGTATTACATTTTCAAAGTGCGTTAACTTGGCAAAATTATAAAACGAGTTGGCGAATATAAAAATTTGACTTGACAATATTAAGGTTTTCTCCCCCACCAATAAAAAGTCTTAGCGATGGCCCTGTATCCACGTATTACAAGATTGATTTGTAATCTACAATACTGGATTGATTTCAATGGAATTTGCATTGTTAGTTAGATAATTTTTCAGAAAAAGTTTTAGTATGTGTATATTTCTTATTTAATGATTATATATTTTAATACCGTGTGGATAACAGGCCAAAATATGTCATAAAATATGAGAAACAAACGACATCCGAAATTATGTTAGTATAAGCAAAACACTTATTTATACTTTCAATAGAAAAATTATAAACATTCTAATCATACTTTATTCATTACAAAACTAGAAGGCAAACTCCAAATATTTCACCTCTTTAAAATATATGTATGCATATATTCTTAATTTAAAAAAATGTATATCTTTTACATTTTACTTTTATAATATTTTCCATTTTGATTTTAATACCGTAAAATATCCACGCATGCATTATATTTGCATCCTAATATCAATAAAAACTTACTTCTAAAATTAAAAAAAAAAAAAAAAAAAAGAAGAAGAAGAAGAAGAAGAACATTAATAATTATTTTATGCGTATACGAATATTTTCGCAGAAAACTTTTTTTTTCATTTGCTTAATATATATATAAATCACTTTGGAACGATATTAATATTGTTCTAATTATCCTTTTAATATTCTAAATTTAGAATATTAAAGCTTTCTCCGCAAAAATCTCATTTCTCGTATTTAAATAAGTCTTTTATTATTATAATAGAAATACATGTGCTTCTGTATTATTAATATAAAATTTACCTTTAATAAAAATGTCTTATTTATTAATAAAAAGCAACCAAAAAAAAAAAAAAAAAAAAAGACACAAACCAACTTTTGGACCGAGCAGGTTTCGAACCCGTATCGTCTGGGTACAAGCCCAGCACTCTGACCATTTGACCACCGAGCTCACATTCGTTTGTTACAGATTATCTTTATAATTAGCACCACAAGTAATTACATCCGTGACCTGTTCTCCATCTGTTATTGAGCGAACAGTTGCAGTAACCGGTGGCGCAGTAGCGAGTGCTGAACGCACATCCCGTCCACTATAGGTACCCACTCCATGTCCGTGGTCCTGAGCGCACGCGTGCAGCGCGCGTAACAGCTGAACACGGCCATTATCTAATGGAATTCTTTTGCGTGGCCCTGTAAGTGAATAATAGCTACATTTTCACCTTATATTTAATAGAATGCATATTTTAATGCACCCCGTATAAGCATATAAATTTTAATATGTTTGACAGGGTATAACATCTTTAAAATTCCTTAGAAATGATTTTTCCCCATAGCCAGTAATGTATTGGGAAACTTTTGATTCTCCTTGTAGACAAACTAATCATGGTAGAAACTTCATTTTCAATAGGTTTTGTGCCAGAGTAAACGTCAATAACATCCTAAAATTTCATGGCAATCCGAGTATATTTACGTGAGTTAAAAGGCGGACAGACGGGCAGACGGACAGACAAACCGAATGCATAAGCACTTTTCAACTTTGTTGGAAAGTGCTAAAAAGATTGCAAAAGCTTTCTCTCAAATACAAAATATCTTTTATAAATCTATGAAATAAATAAATCTATAAATATAATTCTTGGAATTTTTAAAAAAAAAATTATCACGCCTTGAATTCAAATAAATTTCAATTGTTTAAAAAGCGAACAGCAAACAGAGTAAAAAGTGTCCAAGCTTAGAATCGACACAGGGTCTGACGCGTCAACGCTTTAGCTAAACTACTTGAACGAACCAAGATTAGCATTTCTCACTTTTATGAGTTGGTAAGGCTGCAACACCAATACAAAATGGAATAAGTTCCGAGACCCTGCAATTCTGGGGCAAGCACGAAAAGAAATCCAGCATAAGTGAAATAAATAAATCTATATACACAATTTTTTAGGGGGGGGGAGGGGGGGGGTAGAAAATTTCTCACGTCTTGTATTCATATATTTTTTCAATTTTAATTGCTTAACAGGTACACAGTGAGCTGAATGAAAACGTTTCCAAGTCTGGCATTGAACCAGGGCCATTGACTATAACGCGTCAGTGCTTTAGTTACTGAAGTACCTCGACGATATAACAATGAGAAGTGGGAGTCTTGGGTTGTCCAGATGGTCTATAGTAGCTAAAACATTGTCGTCAATGGCCAGGGATAGTCAATGGTACAGTCAATGATTCTAATTCGATTCCAGACTTTGACACTTTTTCACTGTATTGGCTGTGCGACTTTTAAGTAACTGAAATATTATCTATTAGATAATTTCTCAATATATATTGAAGACCTGATGACAGCGTAACAAATTGGAAAAGATCTTTTTTAGTAGAAATAATCAAATAACTAGTAGAACCATGAAAGGCTTTCATGTTGCAAACTTTGAGGTAATTTTCTGATACTTTTTTAGCTACTTCTTCTTTAATTAGCTACAATTTTAATTACGTAACGTTAACATGTTTTAGCGAAACATGAGTGTACTGTGTCGAAATCCTATTGAATTTTTATTCCAATGATAACTCCTTCATCGCTGTGCATTTTCTATGTGCACAGAAAAATAGAATGTTGACATCAGATATAATGGCATAATCTATAGACCTGTGCGAAGCTTTCGTATTGTAATCTTTGAGAATTGATGCTGGATTCCCTTTAATTTCGTGTTTGCCCCAGAGTTTGGTGGCTCTCCGAGCTTATTCCATTTTGTGCTACTGTTGCAGTCTTGCCAACACATAAGAATTAGAAGTTCTAACGTTGGGTCGTTCTAAAGAACCTACATCGGATAAAAATTTTTGGAACTCCTTGGGAAGTTTCATTTTTTTAGGTGAGGTATAGTGTGGTGTAGAGCCATCACTGCCACCCATCCCCTTTCCGTAGGAGTCACATAATGAAATTTTGAAAAAAAAAAAAAAATCCTTCACATCCTATACTTAAGTAAGTTTCTAATTTCACCACTCTGCAAAGTTTCATCTCTAATGTTAGAGCAATAGGACAGGACCGTAGCTAAAAGTAAATAATAGTGAGGACTGAAAAAAATGCAGGGAAGGCTCGTATTAGCTTTCTCTCTGACGCAGGGAGATAAATTAGTGCGCATTCACACTATAGTTATTATGTTTTTCATTAAACTGTTGTAATAAGTTTTATGCTAAGAAAGAAAATTCGAGTGTATAGTGCAGTTTTAAACATCATGTTAGTTCACATGTGCAAATAGGATGCGTGAGTGTTCAAGCACTTTTTTTTAGTTACAATTTAGCGTTTCTGCAAAACAGTGAAACGGCCTCAAAACTAAATTCGATTTTTGAACAGAATTTTATTTGGATTTTCGGAACAGAAATTCATTTAATGACCTTGTAATCTTTTCCAGGAGAGGCTCAAAATGTTTAAGGTGGCGGGGGGGGGGGGGAAAGCCGCCCGTAGTACCTCCTTAGCTACGCCCTGTTACTATAGCATCGAATGCTCTGGATACAACTTTCTACAAAATAATAACGCATAATAGTCTTGAGCTGATGGACAAACATATAAAATTTTGGCAAGACATTTTGGCATATTCTGCAGATTAAAGTGAAAGATATACTCACCTAGTATAATCGGTATATTAGACAATGTTTGTCGTAATGTATCCAACCACCATGGTACGCAATCAAAAGTAGACTTTTTTGTAACATCATACATCACTATGGCTCCATGTGCTGATCGAAAAAACCTGCATTAATAATACACAGGTGAAACAATCTTCAAGGATAAAAAATATTTTTTAACTAGTTTCAAAGAAGCAGGTTATGCAATCCATTTTTTTTTTCTTTGTGTCTTTCATTAATTCGAAATCGGATAAATTGAATCTTCGCTTAATTTGATCTAAACGGGAAGTCCCGAAATTTTGAAGGGCAGAATAACGTTAAATTTTTTCATTTATTCGAACTCATTTTTTCTTGACTTCGTTTAATTTGAACTAATGAGAATTCCGATTTTTCATTTTTCCTTACTTCCACATGGATTTCAGATCCTTAAAATAACTTTCTTTTATTTTTGTCAGAATATTTCTGAAACTATTTTTACATACAAACCCATATGATATCGCTTTGTAAATGCGGCCCTTTTCCGTCTTTCTAACAATGATACCTCCAACCCTTCTTCCATTTCTCGTGTTCTTATCCCTTAATTAGTTTATGTATTTACATTTTTTAATTTAATAAGATACTTGTGCCTAATATGGACACCCTAAGGATAATTTTTTTTTCACCCCCATGTACACGTGATAGGACTCCAAAAATATATGACCATGATTCTTGGACTGTTGACTATCATTATTAAAATTAGCAACCTTGTAACTATTATAGTATTTTAATGTAAATGATAAAAACAAAAAATGCTTACAAATGTCCATATAAGGAACCATAGTCCCTATTATGGACAGGTGGCTCCTTATTGACCTACTACACAGGGTGTATGGAAGAGTCACTTTTCTATGGAATTTTAGAGGATAGGGGATAAAAAAAATATATCTTAAAATATTGCGGGGGTTGGTAGAACACAGTAAATATCTTCAGAACATGACTTTAGAACGGGGGATCATTTTCGGTTGTGGCTCTTCGAAGACCGATGCAAAGCACCTCAGTTATTATAAAATATTGTAAAATGATGTGGTTTGTTTTGCTTAGCTTTCTATTTTTGTGAATCTGAAGATTCACCTGCTATACTACGAAGGTGGACATAAGGTGTCCATATTGGGAATCGGGAGTAGTTTTATTAAATCATGTAATAAATAATTAAAGAAAACGTTTTCTTGCAATATATGCAATAGCAGTCGAAAATATATTTTAAAAGCTTTCTAAAACACCCTACTTTTCAATATTTAAAGTAATTTTACAATATCTAATACGAATTTAAACTTACCTGTAATTACTATCAGCACACCACGGAACAACAATTTCCCCTCTAAATGGCGAACAGAGCGCTTTTTGGTACTTTGCTGACTTAATTATCTTTCCAACTGCTTTTCTTCACGGACATGTAGAGCGATCTCTCTATAAAAATTGTTTCTTTTAAAAATATTAGGGGTGTCCATATTGAGAGCACTGTCCATATTGGGTACAAATACCTTATTAATTCATATTCCAATGATAACGGTCGAAATTAATTAAAAGTTTCTTATGATCCCGAATAGCTCGAATTAACGAGAACCGACTGTAATATTATAATCTAAAATGATATTTTTTTTGCCTATCGGCTTTTATCTACACTCCCCCTATTTCATAATCTACACTGTTAAAAATCTTGCGCTAGTTTGAACCAAGTTTTGGTGCTCACTGTAAGATGATGAAATCTTGAACCAATAATTGGAACTCCTATTGAAGCATACTTCCATTCCAATAGTTGGAAGGCAGTTGAAGTAGGAAGCTCCAAATGTTGGTACGAGATTTCACCAACTTATGGTGGCAGCTACTGAGCACCAAAATTTGCTTCAAGCTAGGGCAAGATTTTTAACAGTGTAGAATTTCTGTAAGAATTAACAAATTGTCACAAAATTTAATATAATGTTAAATGATAATGCATGATTACGTTTAGGAATTTTCATATCCCTGAAAAACTGTTTATAATTGCAAATTTGTTAATTATATCCAACAATTGTCAGAAATCTTCAAAATACGCAATTCTATTTTTTAATTAAACACCACTGCACCACAATGTGAGATCTGTCTTCCAATAATTCTGGGAAAAAAACTTCCAAAAGAAAGCGAAGATAGACAAGATATATCTCACGGCTTCCTTATGTTACTAATACTGATCGTGTAAAGGTTGCCGAACAGTGCAGGTTATTTAATCCTAATACATCATCAACAATTTTCGAATTCTCTTTCGAATCGATTTTTAAAGGAACGTAAAACACGTTAAGAAATATAGACTACACACAGTCAATCAGGATAACTTTGGGCCAAGAGATAAAGAAACAAATTGGAAATTGCACGTGAAGCGTAGCAAATGAAGTGCGTTCGTACGATAACAAAGTTTTAAAGATATCATTTTTATATATCAATCTCATAAAATTGTAACTAGTTAATTACAATTAAAATGCGCACCAAACAATATTCTCCCTATACCATTATGTAATGAAATACTTTTGTGTGGCTTTGTATATCAATAAGGGACCGTTCAAGTATTACGTAAGCATATTTTTCGTCATTTCGTACCCCCTCCCCCCCCTTGTAAGAAAATATAAGCAAATGCTAGACCCCCCCCCCCTTTGCTTACGTAAGATTTTATGACAGTTTATACATCAATACTTCTTGACTTATAAAAAGTTACCAATCAATGACATTATTAATCCTACAAATTTATATAGGCATATAGGGATTATGATATCAAAATATATAAAATCATTTTAATATATTGTTGCTAATTGCATTAAACAAACCACAGAATACAAAATGGTTTAAATATATTGTTATTTATCACTTTGAACAATAAATCAAGATATACAAGAAGTCTTAACTTACTTAGGCATCATAACTAAAATTTTTGCCATAAATCATACAAATGTTGGAGTTCAATTTGGTGTTCATATTTTAATCTGATGTCCAGAATCCTTGAACCCATGTTTCAACATTGTCTGTTATAAGGTTTTCACTGGAACAGTGGCCTGGGGTATTGCAGGTTTCCGGTCCTTGTTTGCTTGTTGAATTTGAACTGCAGTTGCTTCGTTGTTTAATGCTTACGTAAGAATTGTCGTGACTCCCCCCCTCCCCCTTGTCAGAAAAAATAAGCAGACTCTGGACTCCCCCCTCCCCCTTTAGTGCTTACGTAATACTTGAACGGTCCCTAACAAATGTTCTTTGCACCACAGATTATGCAAAATGTATGTTATAACATGTATTTTATAGATGCTTATCAATTTTATTATGTTCGAATGAATGTAACACCATTAAAATGCATTTGAAACATTTTACCCCACTGACCGTAATGTAACGGCATACTTTTGATTGTCCCTGTAATTGAACTATGCATCCGATTTTGATAAAATTTGAAATAACTCGACAAAATTATGTAGTAATTATGTATTTTAAATTTCAAACGATTAAAATGCATTTGAAACTTTTTTTCCCTTTTGACCGTAATATAATGGAATACTTCATTGTAATTGATCTATGCATCCGATTTTCATAAAATTTGAAATGACCCGACAAAATTATGTAATAATTATATATTTTAAATTTCAATTTTTGCTTTGTTATATGCGGAAGGACAGACTGACAGACTGACAGACGAACGAACTGAACGACAACTATAGGTGCTACGTATTTACATAATTACGAACGCACCAAAAAGATTAAATATGCTACACCACTTGAGTTAACGGCAAAGTTTTGATCTCAAAACGTAGACAGCAGCATTAAGTGTGAGTTTGGCAGCTATTTGGAAATAATTCGTCAAGATTCCACCATGACAGAATGGAACAAAGTTTCGTAAAGGTTGAACAAAGTTACCCTGATTGAATGTACTTGTTTCGCAAATAGCATGTTCCCTTAACCCCTCCCAACCTCTTTTTTTTTTTTTTTTTTTTCCAATTTTGAATGAATAATATGTTCACTTTGAGTCCGATGCCGAAGATTGGAATAAAAATCGAGCATAATGCCGATCCCGTTTCGGATAAATCCCATCTCATCTTTAAGGGTGTTCTCAACTGCTCCGCTCAACAAGCGCAAAACGTTTTGGCATATTTACAAATTAATTTTTTAACGGAAAGATTTAAAATTGAAATATCTGACTATGGAAGCGATTTCGAATCGAATTTAATTTTCCATTTTATGATAGTTAAATTACCTATCAAGTTCTAACCTATTTCGATCACGTGATCATCCGTTTCTCTCCTGCTTTTCGACCGGTTTTTCTGCTTTCGTCGGGAAATGTGCTCAGAAACGTCAACTTTGAAGGCTTGTTATGAAAAATCTATTGTGTTTAAAAAAAAAAAAAAAACAGAAAATTGAGTGCAATTAGACAGTTTCTGAATAACAACACCTTCTATTTTCATGCATTTCCGAACAAAAATAAATTAAAGCATATGTCACAAATTGGGCCCTTTTGATTTAATAACAACCTTAACGAGTATACAACAAACGAGTATATTTACAGTGAAAGGATTTATTACAGATAGGATGAATCAAGTTTTGAAAGTTTTGAATAATATTTGCTAATTGCAGATAATTCTGTTAATTTTTTGTTATTTTGTAAAAACATGTTCGAATACTTTGAGGTATTTATAATCCAAATTTTGCTAATATTTCTTTCTATTTTTATCCTATTGTTGTCTTTCAAAATATTAGAGATTTTGCATTCGTATTTGAATTTCAAAATCACACGACCAATATACTGCATATTTCTAAACATAAGTCGAGTGATAAATCTTAAAAATAGCGCTAACAAAGCCTTTTTTGTTATAAATAAGTTATACGTATTACATGTCGTTCTCAACTCATTCATAGAAAATTTATAAATTAGCATTTGTCTTATATCTCAGATATATATTAATAGCATAAAAAATTAACAGAAATCTATGCTATCTGCCGAAATTAATCTTAAAATAATAATTCAAGAAGTATAACTACACAGATATGTATATATATTTTTTAAGACTCATAGAGGGACATTTCATGAGAAACTGACAAAATGTCCCGCATGTGACGCTTACTTAAATGCGTACATTTATTATCTTTTGTAAGTTGCTAAAATATAAACTATACATTAAAACTGACAAAAATACCAATATTTTCATATTAACATAGTTGTTTTTATTTAAGGATACAATAGCATTGTCAAAACAGAAAGTAATATGTAAAAAAGCTGTTCCAACATGTTAAGGTAGGTCCATTAATAGATTTAAAAATCTTCACATTTTAAACATTAGACCTTAGTAAGCTGTCCGTTTTTAATAATAAATAAATAATAAGTAATAGATACCTATCGTATTCGCCCGCATTAGGCATTTCGGAAAAAATCGTATTTACCTGAAAATATGAGGTTTCGCTATTGGAGGACGGGCGGCTGATTTTGTTTTTTCTACCAATGTTTTCCATTTTAAGGGGGAAAAAAACATCAATACTTATTTTTCGCTTTGTCTCTCTTTATATATATATATATTATATTCATTTATATTTAAATACATGGGGAGCAGGATTTCACGAAGTCTGATAAATGTCGATCTGCTTCGAAGCATCAGATTTTAATTTTAGTTAATTATTTTATCTTCATGTCAAACGATAGCTCTCTAAGTAAAGACAGCTTGGTGAAAAGTTTCCGGATACTTAATTAAACAACCTTTTATAGAATGAGGTTTAACTACGAAAAGAAGCAAACTTTTTGCACAATAGTTTGGAAGAGCTTATTCAAAAGAATGTAATTCTTCATTCTTATGCCAAATAAGACAAGACAGTCTAAACGACGAATCTAACAGACGAAGAAAGCGAGTATAGTGATAATGAATGATAAAATGTAAAGGAAATTTTGTATTTCTAATTCTTTCTTATTAAATAAAAACCAGGATTTCAGTTAATTTTCAGCTTTTTAAATTTTCCTGTAAAATTACTTTTTTTGATATAAGGTAATATCATATTCCTTTCTTTATATATTTAGATAATTATTCTAGTGTTCTTTTTTTATACATAGTAAGAATATTTCTGTTCATGTAATAATTTATGAGATAATCAATTTCTACATTGTAAAGATCGGATGGGTGCTGGAACGAAAGCCTATTGTGAAATGAACACATTTATATAATCTTGAATATGTAAAATAGATAAACTTAAAAATAAGAAATGTGGGGACGAACTCCTATTCTGCACCCCTTCTCTA
Source organism: Maratus speculifer (assembly GCA_964019185.1). Taxonomy (NCBI): domain Eukaryota; kingdom Metazoa; phylum Arthropoda; class Arachnida; order Araneae; family Salticidae; genus Maratus; species Maratus speculifer. Next base: position 12,649,714 of record OZ025290.1, on the reverse strand, counting down.
CAACATCATTCACTTCTATTAAATACAGCTAATGAACCTCATTCCTTTCTGTTTTCGATGATCCTCGCTTTTTCCTACATGCCGGGAAAGACCAGAGACTAATATTCAAAATTCTGGTCTCCCTCGAATTTTGCGGCATGCCAGATAGCTCGGGGGAAAACGGTATAGTTTTTGATTTATAAATTTTCAAAACATAAAATATACATTAAGAATGACAAAAACTCTTTTTTTTTTTAATTTGAGGATAGAAAAATATTGTTAAAAAGGCAAAAATATGTAGAAAACTATCCCAAGCGTGACATGGAATATTCTTAGAGTTACTCCCTTTTAAAGGCTATTGGTACATTTTCGTCACAAAAATTATATTGTAAAATATGAGATAATGATTTGTAATAGTTAAACCTTTGGACGATACTTTTGAATCTTTCTTGACCAGCAGTGTCCCATATTTGTAAAATGATCGGTACGTCATCGAGAACGAGGCACACTTTGCGATTGTCGACACCGACTGTACTCTCAAAGACGTCTGGAAAAAGACAAGGCAAATTATTGATCTTTTTTATAGTAAGCATAAAAAACAAAATTGTTTTACACATTTGAAAATATACTTATACATGTACATATATACTGAGGATTCAAAATGGAGGCTATAGCGACTATTTCTTAAACCGCTGTTGATAGGAAAGTTGTATATATGCATGTATTAAAATATGAAAATCGAGTATAGGTTTTAGATAGTGCATTTGTTTTGCAAGGAGTGTTTCATGCATATTAAAAAGTGAAACTATTTTTTTAAGCGGTATAAGTTGTATCGTTATAACAAAAAACTTTGTCATTGCCCTGACAAGTAAAACACTCTAAGTCCTCGCTTTGTTCTAAAACCCAAACTAATGAGTGGCATTGTAAATTTTATGAAATTTAGGAGCTTTTCGATATAAAAAATTAGACATGCGCCTTTTAAGTGCAAAGAAGCTAACAATATTTATAAAATTGAAAATATCATAACTCGGTAAGTTTTAATAATAGAAGAATGAAATTTATAGTTTTTTTTTCTTGTCAGATCACGAAGAAAAGGCTTTTAAATGTACTTTATAAGAGATCGCATAAAGAAATAAATTTACTTTAAATTCAAAAAGATTTCTATCACAAATCCTAAAATGGCTTATATCGTATTCCACTTCTTTTCCACCCTCTTTTTTTATTGTCTATTGTGATTGATCTTGTGATAATTTACATTTATACTAATTAAAGCCGCACCAGTGGCTGTGAGGTTTTGCCTTCGAAACTGATAGACGACAGGTGCTGGGTTCGAACAGAAAAAAAAAAAAAAAAAAAAAACCCTTTATTTTATGGAAGAGTAGTAATCTAATGATCCATGTCTGCCGGAAGCGAAGTGACTTATAAGCCAAAAATTAATGTTACTAGTGGTTTATTCATAGGTTTGCCATTGGGTTTGCCGTACAATCATTTCATACTTTTGATGCAGGACAAACACAATGCTAAACCTACGAGTCTACCACTAGTGGTATCAATATTTATCTTATGCACCCCTTCACTTCCGGCAGACATGGATCATTAGATTTTCCTATTACTTCTCTTCCATAAAATAAAGGATTTTTTTCTTTTGCTCGATAACATAGGGTTTTGTGCTGTCGGCTCTTGGACTATTATACTAATTAAGACAACTTTTTTCCCAAAACAGTGAGTTTGTTTAAAAACTCATTAAAATTTTAATTTTTTAAATAAAAAACCCATCAAATTTTATGCATGTAAGTTTATAAGCGATTTTCTTTAAAATATATTTATTTAACTGGATGCTGGATGATAAGTTTGAGGTCAGGGTCGTAACCACTAACCAATCGGCAAAATCAGAGGTTTTTTTGAAATTTTTTGATGAGTCTAATTCACGACTTTTTTTTTCCTTTCTTGCTTAATGATGCAAATATAAAATGCACACATGTAGTGGGAAAACACACTCTATTGTAAAACTTTTGATTACAAAGTTTTGAAATATATTATAGCTGAAATTAGTACTGGTTGGTTGGTTTTTGTTTATGACGAACCCTCTATTGGGATCTTTCTAAGGTAACCTAACTCGTATTTACGCAAGAAAGTCCGAAGAAAACTACGGAAAACTGCAAACGATTAGACCGATGTGCGTGATAACATTAGTATTGAAAGCTTGTGAAGCCTAAATGAGAATAAGAAGTTGCTAGGGGGCTCAGCCGATCCTGTTCTATGTCACTTCGGTACTGTTTGAGATTTTTATTCTTCAATCTTCGCAGTTCCTTAAAAATATTAAAGACCTTCTTCATATAAAATAATCAATTTCTTATTTTCTTTCATTTTATTTTTTATAGGCAATTCGGAAAAAAAAAGCGCGAAATGTCAATTAATTTTAAATGCATTAAACCGAATTCATTGAAAATACATTTTATAGTGCTGCCATCTTTTTGGGATATCTCAAACTACTATCAGTTATCCAATTTTTGGATTCTTTTATACAAATTGGGAATTTTTATCCCCCGCCCCTCCCCCACCACCAATATATATACATAATGTATGTATGTTACCTTTTTAACAATATTAATATTCGCTTTTTTAAATAATGGAATACTTGGCACTAAATAAAGCGAAGATTGCTATCTTCCAATAGTGCAAGATATTTTCAATACAAAAATTCCCCTACTTTGCAACACTTTTTTTTTTTTTTTTTTTTTTTTTTTTTTTTTTTTAATAGTTTCCATAACTTAGCAAGATTAATATTGTTTTTTCTTAAATAAATAACAAAAATTAGAAAATCCATATATGATATTATATATAGAGTTTTTTTTTTTTTTCAAGATATATTTTAAAGGCATATAGTAAGCCGTAAGCTTTAACTGGGACATCATGGAATGAGAAAGTTTAAGTGTATGAAACGAAACAAAGACAGATGTAAAATAAATTCACACTTCAAAATATTTCAAATTAAAATTGTCTCATATTACATAAATAAAAAAAAAATCATCATATATTTGATCATCCAAAGAATTACATCAGAAACTTCTGCATTTTAAACAATCGTCTTTTATCCATTATAATCTTTCTCTCTCTTTTTTTAAGCATTTTTGCATCCCATATAAAAATTAATCATGTTGAGGGGAAAAAAAAAAAAATCTAGGTTTGATAAAATTGCTTAATGAACGTTACTAAAGCACGTTTAACAAACTTTCTTCAAAAGTCTGAAAAAAATAAAATAGATTTTTCGATTTATTTATTTTTTTTTAACAAGAACTACTCATGATTTAGTGTATATTCAAAACTGACAGAAAAATACTTCTAATAGAAGCAACAAAGAAACGCATACATAAAACTAGAAATAGTTTTATGATTAAATAATCAACAAAAATGTAGTCTCATTTAATTTTGACTGTTAGAACAGTGACAGTAAATATGTAGTAGTGGTCGATGGGTTATTTGGTTTATGACAGCCGATTATCTATTTAGGTATATGGGCCCAAAGGAGTATTGCCCTCCGTAGAGGTATTTCTAAGGGGACATAGCCTGTGTTTAAGCAAGTAGATCCAAAGTTTAAGGATAACCACTAAAAACTCCGAACGAGCAGTCCAACAGGCGCGATTGAGTTCGAACCCAACACCTCCCGTCTAACATGTGAGCAGAACCTCTATGTGTGGCTGATAAGTGTTTCTGATATTCAGTGATGCCATCTATTGGCTTTATATGAAACTGAGAAAAAAAAAGATGAAAAAGAGGAATAATGGACTTTGGGAAGCCAATAAATGATTTATTTATCCCGAGGAACATCAAAAAAGTAAATAAATACTTTAATCCTCTAGAGAAGTTTATAAAAAAAAAAGAAAAAAAAACCCGACTATGATATTCTTTAAACATTTGCGAACCTGTGGCCAATGTTTAGAATCAATCTCTAAACATTTATTAATCTTCTTCGCCTGCTTCTGCTTTTCTTCATCGAAGAGAGATGATTTTTTAAAGTTTACGACAAAGAGTTTATACGAAACTGTGTAACAGTATAATATATTTCTAAAATCACACTTATATTAATATACTTTTTAAAAGAAAATCTTTTTATAAAAATATCTGGGAGGCTAATGGATTGGAATAATTTATGGATTATTAATTATATAATTAATTAATCAGAAAATATGAATAATTATTACTTCGATAATCCTTTTAAATGTTCAAAAATTGCATGTAATAAGTCTTGATATTAATTTTATCATCTACTAACATTGATTAAAATGCTAGTATTGAATTTTGAGGAATTAAGTATAATTAGAAATAATTTTTTTTAATTTTTATAGAGCTCTAACTTTAATACTAATAACTAATATTAATAGTAAAAAAAAAAAAAAAAAAAAAGAAAAAGAAAAAAGAAAGAAAAAAGATTTTAAATTTCAACTCACTTTGAAATTTTCCATCAGCATAGCGTATGACAAAACTTGTTTTTCCCACTCCTGTTAAAAGAAAAGAAAATCCGTCATATGGTTTTTAACAACACGGGTTATTAAACACTAGTTTTTCAGAAATTTGCATACTTAAATTCATGCAAATTTCAGTTTTTTTTTTTTTTTGTTGTTGTTTTTTTTTTTGCTATTTTATGAAAATATCAGATCAAATTGTCAGATTGAATTATCTTTTCTATATAATGGCTACTGGACTATTTTAGACCGGGCGGCGGCGACACGAATGACTACGTCATCGAGTTACGGGATGAAATCATGATGTAGGACAAGATTATTAGGTGTAGATTAAGGAATGACTGGTCTGCCTCGTCATTTCTTGGTACGATATGAGTAACAGCGGGCGCCAACTCGCCATTTTGGCGTCACTTTCACGTCATCGAGTTACGGGATGAAATTGGTGCCAAATTAAAGCTAAAATAAAGTATTTTAAGAATATTTCGGTCTGCCTGCGCATATCCTGGTACAAACCCTCGGCAGACTGAAATTTATAACAAAAAATGATGTTAGAATGTAAAATTCAATATGACTACGTCATCGAGTTACGGGATGAAATCATGATGTAGGACAAGATTATTGGGTGTAGATTAAGGAATGACTGGTCTGCCTCGTCATTTCTTGGTACGATATGAGTAACAGCGGGCGCCAACTCGCCATTTTGGCGTCACTTTCACGTCATCGAATTACGGGGTGAAATTGGTGGCATATTAAAACTAAAATAAAGTGTTTTAAGAATATTTTGGTCTGCCTGCGCATAACCTGGTACAAACCCTCGGCAGACTGAGATTTATAACAAAAAAAAAACGACGTTATAATGTAAAATTCAATATGACTACGTCATCGAGTTACGGGATGAAATCATGATGTAGGACAAGATTATTGGGTGTAGATTAAGGAATGACTGGTCTGCCTCGTCATTTCTTGGTACGATATGAGTAACAGCGGGCGCCAACTTGTAATTGAAGAATTGACACATTTAGAGATCAGATTAGTACATTACAAATATTTTAGCTTTTCTGATGATATTTTTTCACGAGATACAATATCCTGGTTTGTCCATAAAATATATAAAATTCATTTTTTTCATCATTATTTATTTTTTTATTCATTTATTTATTTATTTATTTATTTATTTTTGCATTTAAAATTCATTTCATTTTTTCATTTCATTACTAAGTAGATTTTTTTTTAAAAACTACTTAGTCATCTATGCAATCTCTACTGGTTTTCAATTTAGAAATTATTTTATTGTACTTTAGAGTAGTCTATTTAAAGTAGTCTGTTTAGTTAAACATTTTATTATTCGATTTAAGCATATCACCAATCATCTAAGAAAAATTTTCCTTATTTATACCCTGTTATACAGGGTGTCCGAAAAGTCTGGAAACGGCCGAATAACTCGAGAAATACATGTGAGATTGAAAAACGGAAATATACGTGTTAAATATTTTTAAATAAGCTACTCTGTGATATCAAATTTGACCTTCGAAACCGACCCCCTGGGGGTCAGAGGGGGTACAACTTTGAAATCTTAAATTATAACCCCCATTTTCTATTGCAGATTCGGATTCTACGGACAAAAATACGTAACTTTTGTATTTGATGTTTATTTCAAATCTTGATTTATCACGGTGTAATCGAGCATATTAAATCGATACATATTCCCGCTTTTCCAACGGGATTTTCCCTAATCGAAACTGATTGGGCAGAATTTTTGACGTCAAATTCCTCGTCTTTTGTAGGAATAGCGTTTCCTGAAAATCACCCGTGGCGATTATTTCAATAGTGCTACACTGTTAAAAATTTGACCCATTTGCTGCAGCGTCACTCCACAGCTATTATAGAATATCTCTTTTGTGACCAATGAGAATGCTCCATAACACAGTAAAGTAATCGTTTTCTATAAAAGCGGTGGAGTGACGATGCAGCAAAAGGGTCAAATTTTTTACAGTATACTTTACTGTGTTATGGAACATTCTCATTGGTCATGAAAGAGATATTCTATAAAAGCTGTGGAGTGACGCTACAGCAAATGGATCAAATTTTTAACTGTAGCACTACCAAAATAATCGGCACGGGTGATTTTCAGGAAACGCTATTATTGCAAAAGACGAGGAATTTGATGTCATAAATTCTCCCCAATTAGTTTCGATTAGAGAAAATCCCGTTGGAAAAGCCGAAATATGTATCGATTTAATATGCTCAATTACACCGTGATAAACGAGGATTCGAAATAAACATCAAATACAAAAGTTACGTATTTTTGTCCGTAGAATCCGAATCTGCAATAAAAAATGGGAGTTATAATTTAAGATTTCAAAGTTGGACCCCCTCTGACCCCCAGGGGGTCGGTTACGAAGGTCAAATTTGGTATCACTGAGTAGCTTATTTAAAAATATTTAACACGTATATTTACGTTTTTCAATCTCCGTTTCCAGACTTTTCGGACACTCTGTATATTATCATATATTCACCCATGAAATTTGAGTTTTTGAACAAAACTATTCTAAGAACTATTTGAAATAATGTGTATCTATTTTGTGTATCTAAGAAAACTTATGTTTTATTTTATATTTCTGGTTAATTTATTATTTAACAAATTAATCTAATGTAACATAAATATTTAATACAAAAAATAATAAATAAATTAAATTATGCATTTTTTCTTTTTCAACTGAAACATAATGGTGACATGTAAACAGAAATAAATAAGCTGTGTTTAAAAGTTTTGATTTTCCTAGATTGAAAATTGTTTTACTTATAAAATTATTATTTAGATAGTTTTTGAAATTGCCATTCTGAAGTATTATTCATTTTATAAAATGAAAAATGAAATTGCGTGAAAGGTTATAACGAAAGAAGCTATAAATCTGAAAATATAATTTGTTTTAATTTTAAACTTATGCTATACAATATACTACACTCTCAGAAATAAAACTCTCATTTTTGACGATTCAGAAATCCTTGAGCCTTATTTCGTCGTTTTTGACGATCATTTAGTATCAGAGTCACGTGACTTTTAACGAAACGTGAATTCTCAAATATTTGACGAAAGTGCTTCCTTAATCATGGCCAAACTTGATGAATTTTAAGGAAACTGTCGCGGCTGTTTATAGAAGGACCCGATATTGTACCTCCCCAAATCTTGCGATTTTAGCAAGGATATATTTGCTTGTTTAAAACAATACTTTTTAGCGTTTTTCAGAAAATAATGAACTGTAAGCAATTACTCTTGCTACATTAGTTTTTTTTTTTTTTTTTTTTTTTTTTTTTTTTTTTTTTTTTTGGGGGGGGGGGGGAATGTTTATTACTATTTTTATTTATTTATTTGTAAGTTGTATTTCGTTTTGATTTCATTCGAAAAAAAATTTCTTCGTTCTACAAAACCGTTCAAAAAGTAAATTTGATCAATAAAATTTCAAAATTCTAAGATCTATTTTATATCCAATATCTACTTTTTTCACTCAAATTAAAAATATATACAGATTTTTTCTCTCTCCCCTCTATAAACAGTAAATTGTTAAAATCTTATCCACCTACTTAAAGTCTCGCTTAAAGTAGTAAAATCTCTCCCAATAAGTACTTCATAATTCGTTATTTCTGAACATCAAACTAACCAGCCCATATTTTAATCATTCCTTAAGCAAATAAATTTCCCCTAGATGTTATTTAATTAAGCCATATTATAATTATTCATTAACCATTAGAAAATCAAAATAATAAATTCGTCTTATTATTTAAAACTTGCAAGATTTATAACAGAATCGATAAAATACTATCACAATTATAAAAATTCAAACACACACTATAATCCACTTTATGCCTTTATAATCACACCTGTCTGAGTAATCTGTGGCGTGATCTTAGGGCGTCGGACTGCCACACTGTACGTTATGAGGTCGAACCCCGCGTGTGACATGTCTTTTTTGCTTCTGTCATTGGATACAGGAGCTTCTAAAAAATTCGATAGATGGCAGCACTAGTCCCTTTTTGACGAAATTTTTTGACGATTTGTTATCGTTAAAAGAGTGAGGGAAGTGATTTCATCAATTTGACGAAATATTTGTTCGGAGCATTTCCCAGGAAACGGTTTCGTCAAAAACGAGGAGAATTTCGTGAAATTTGAGTATTCATTTCTGAGTGTGTATTTTTTCTTAAATTGTTTAAAAAATATTAGAGAACAAAATATAATACCTATCTTATTCTGAAATGAAAATATTTGCTATGCATTTATTCATCATCCGAATAACAAACGCTGTCATTTGAATCATTATCTGAAACTTCCAATTTCTGTTTGGACGTCTCATCTTCTATAATGTCCTCTGCATTCAATGGGGTGGGATCTCCTTCAAACAATTTAGGCCGTAGTTCATTTTGTGAGTTGAGCAACCATTCGCAGTCTTCGGGTTTAAATCGTTGACAGTTTTATTCAGTTGCAGATAGCCACATTGAATTAATGAAAATTGATCTCAAGATGTGCTGCTTAAGTGATTTCCAACAGGGTGGAATATTGCCAGAATCGAAATTCCTAATGCTTTTCCAAAATTTTCCATGAACATCCCGTAACTCGATGACGCAGTCATATTGAATTTTACATTCTAACGTCATTTTTTGTTATACATTTCAGTCTGCCGAGGGTTTGTACCAGGATATGCGCAGGCAGACCAAAATATTCTTAAAACACTTTATTTTAGCTTTAATTTGGCACCAATTTCATCCCGTAACTCGATGACGTGAAAGTGACGCCAAAATGGCGAGTTGGCGCCCGCTGTTACTCATATCGTACCAAGAAATGACGAGGCAGACCAGTCATTCCTTAATCTAGATCCAATAATCTTGTCCTACATCATGATTTCATACCGTAACTCGATGACGTAGTCATATTGAATTTTACATTATAACGTCATTTTTTTAAAATACATTTCACCCTGCCAAGGGTTTGTACCAGGATATGCACAGGCAAACCGAAATATTCTTAAAATACTTTATTTTAGCTTTAATTTGGCATCAATTTCATCCCGTAAAACGATGACTTGAAAGTGACGCCAAAATGGCGAGTTGGCGCCCGCTGTTACTCATATTGTACCAAGAAATGACGAGGCAGACCAGTCATTCCTTAATCTACACCCAATAATCTTGTCCTACATCATGATCTCATCCCGTAACTCGATGACGTAGTCATTTATGTCGCCGCCGCCCGCTCTATTTTCTTCAGATACATATCGCGATTTATAACTGGCTACTTCAGTCAAGCTGACCCGCTGGTTAATGCTAATCCTACAAAAAAAAAAAAAAAAAAAAAACTTTCAATTAAAACTTGAAAAAAAAATTTTCAATTAAAGATATCCCGTTTGCATTTCAATATTTTAAAATGTTTTTTTTTTTCTTTTGTATTGGATAGTTAACATTGATACGTACAAAAGCCGGTTTTTATTTTTTAGATTTTGTTTGTAGATATTTTTAATGAAGACACTTATATTTTTGAAACCTGCTTTGAAAGTGGAAGTATTCTCATTAATATATTATATATAAATATATGCAAAAAATCGAAAAAGTATAAAACAGCCTTTCTACAGATCAATTTTAACTATCCAATAATAATAATAAATATTCAAATTGAAACGAAATATCTTAAAACATTTCTTCCATAGGATTAGCATTAGCGAGTGAGTCTTTTAGCGTACCAGTTATTAATCGTAACCTGAATATTTTTCAATAATATACTGTTTACATTACTATCAACTTTAAAGTAATTGCCACAAAATTTACGCACTGTTTCTAGATTGGATTTTTATGATGATTTCAAATCTGTGATTTTTTTCCTTTTATCAAGTCTAGTTTTTAAGTAAAATTGATTTCTACTTTTGTTATGGTATTGACAGAAGTCTGATGTAAGATGACCTTTAGGGGTGTGTATTTCACTGTCAAAAGGGTGAACATTGTCTGATTCCTACCAGGAACATACACAACAATTTATATAATAATAAAAATAACAATAAAAAGAAAAGAAATAGAAAAACAAGCACTGTAATCTATCTTAACTGGTTGAACTACATTAGATAATAACGTAAAAAGCGATTTCTGGATTTTTAGATAAGAAAAAATCCTTTTTATTTATTGATATATATATATATTTTAATTAAACATTTTAGAAGATAACAGAAAAGACAAAATCTTAAATTTGTTGACCAATGTAATTTCATATTAATCTATGAATAATTAAAATTTGGCCTTGTCACCTGGCAAGAGTGATTAATACTACTAAGTTACCTAATAAAAAATACACATTCCGTTAAACCTAAACTATCAATGTATGTCGCATAGAAACTTTTGTAAAGAAATGATCAAACAACCAGAATAAATTTATCATACAGATATTGATGTTCAAATCTACAGGGTGTTTAAAAAATGCATATGCAATTTATTCGATGTATTTTTTTTTTTACTACATCTAATTTTACTGTAATTTTTTCGGCAAAAACTGCTGGCAACGTTGCTGCCAGCAGTTTTTGCCGCAAATTTAACGGATTTTTTTTTTCCGTGTAAATAAGCATTTGTTCCACAATACTAGCTTTATTTTAAAACCTAAAATATTATCTATTTTTCATAAATGAGATACTCTAATTTTCTGTATTTACGGGCATAATGTTATATTAAACCATTAATGATTGTCACTGACAACTATTTTTTTTTATTACTTTGTCTATCACTATTCCAAAATCATAATCTTCGCGATAGATTCCTGCTAATGGTCGAGAGCGATCTCTATTGTTTAGAAAAAGTGGTATAAAAAAGTCGTCAGTAACAAGCGTGATCTTTGAGAAAATGTAGTATCTGGTTGCAGTCTATTAGTATTAGTAAAAATAGTTGAACTCACATTGTATATATTACACGGTTGTTTATATTCTACTTACAAAATTTTGTACAAGTTGTTTAGTTTGAGAGATTACTAAAAAGAAAACTAAATCTCTACTTTCGCTAAGTTTTTGGCACTTCAAAGATATCTGATTCTTTTACTAAACAAAACAATTTTTAAAAGAACAAATATAATCAAAAGCCCAACTCACCACTTTCCCCTATTAATATAACTTTGAATTCCTCCTCTTCCGGCGCCGCCATTTTGAGTACACAGGTAAGTTTTACATGCCTAATCACTAAACAATACCTTGATTGTCACCCACTGAATCAAAATCATGATCAAAGGTTTACTACTACAGATATCTTTTCGCTGAAGATATCCTTTTCTTATCAGTTCTTTATATTGATAAAAAATAAGAATTCTATTTTATTTTATGTATCTGCTTTCTTTTTCATCCAGATATTTTTCTTTTTTATTACAAGGAGGTGTTTTATTTGATAATGTTATAATGAGTGCGCGTGTTGAGCTGAAAAATTAAAATATATCATGTGCTTGAAATATTGCAATTAATTAGAAGGTTTATTGGCTTGTATAGTCTTTTTTCTTTAGGTGCGTTCGCATTTACATAAATATGTAGCACCTGTAGTCGTCACTGAACCCGTCCGTCCGTTCGTCTGTCCGCATATAAGAACGCAAAAACTACTCAAACGAATCGTTTGAAATTTAAAATATAAATTGCTGCGTAGTTTTGTCGAGTCATTTCAAATTTTATGAAAATCGGATGTATAGTTCAATTACAGGGACAATCAAAAGTATTCCGTTACATTACGGCCAATGTTAAGCCTTTCCGGCACTGACGAATTTTGTAGTAAAATGAGTAATTTTCGACTGCCACCGGAATTTGCAAACGACTATTTTAGATATTTTGAATTCCTTAATTGAGGCTTCCATTGTAAAATCAAAATTTTATTAAAGTATTACCGGTGCTGTTTGGAAGTTTCGAATTAAAATTAGGTATCCCGGACCGGTCACAGTGTGCCGGAAATGGTTAAAAAAATTTTCAAGAGCATTTTAATAATGTTACATTCTTTCGAACATTATAAAATTGATATGCATCTATGAATTATATACTACAATAAACATTCTGTACAATCTATGATGCAACGAATATTTGTTATTAATTTACAGGGCCGCTCAAAGTATTCCATTGCATAATGGTATATGTAGGGGGGGACATAGTTTAGGGCGCGTTTTAATAAAATTAAACTATTTTTATTTATAATTTGTGTAATAAATTAGCAAGAGGAAAATTCAGGTGAATCCGTGAAATGGCTTGAAGAAAATAATAATAAAATAATAATAAAAAAGGAGCATATAGTAATATTTTTTTAACCAAAGATAGCGTTAGAAAAAAAAAAACTAGAAACATGTGTTTTTTTTTAGTTGGCAAAAGAGAAATAGCATTTTAAAACCGAAAAAAAAAAATACTGAAAAAGATGAAAATGAACAGAAATGAACAGAAATCGATGTCCAAAAATATATTTTTGAAACAGTAAATATAAATACTTTTTTTTTTTTCAAATCTGGCAGAACCGAAAAAGCACGTTGAATAAGAGGTTATTATTTTATTTTATATTTCCGACAGGAAAGGGAATGTGAAACTTTTAAAATGTAGAAAGACAGTAAACACGAAGAGCAACTATAAAACATGAAAAACAACATGGATTCGAACTTCAGTAAGAAATATTTTTTAATTGTAACAATTAATATAAAATTTTTTAAAGATACGCCTTCAAAAAAGAACAAATATTCCAAATAGATGGGTATTTATTTATATATATATATATTTATTTATTTATTTTTTAGCGTTTGTATTTTCTTCCAAAAAAATGTAAAAATTTGAAAAAAAAAAAAAAAAACAGAATTGCAGAAAAACAGAAAATTTGAAAACTGATCGCACCAAGTCCTAATAAAAATGTTTTATGATTTTAATAAATATTAAGACCAGCGGACGGTTGGCCACTGTTGGGACTAAGTTGGGAGCATCGACTGGGAGATGGTTAGGTGGCGAAAGGCCCAGCAAGCCGGACATTTCTTAACGAAGATCGACCTGAAGGTGCGCAATTTCGTCCGGGAAGCATTTTCAGAAAGAATCACGTTTTGGGCACCTTATCGCCAGAGAAACGATTGGCGCGGATGCGAAGTCAATGCTACGCACCCTTTCTTGTTTGTGACGTCAAACGCCTAGCGAATAGCAACCCTTCCTTCTGCAAAGAGATCGCGCGTATTGTTCATTTGTTTTTCCGTAAATGTTATCAAGCAAAGACTATAATATTAGAAATGTTATTCACCGTTACTTACTATTAAAACATAGTTTAAAACAAAGAGCTTTTTCAGATAAAAATGCTTGAAATTTCGCAGAACATATAAACAAAGGTTTTTTTCCCCCTCAATTCAAAAATATTATTTCCCTAACTCGCTATGTTCGAAGAAATTGAGAAGTTAATTTAAAACAGTAGTAAAGATTCGCTTCTAATAAATATAATTCTATTAATCATATGTTTTATGACACGCTTGAACTCAGTTTATTTTGTGTTTGGCGATGCAGCTAGCTGAACGTTCTCGCTTTCGCCAACTCGCCAAGGCTGGTGCTCAAAACGTGATTCTTTCTGAAAATCCGGATCTGAAGATTCCGGGAAGTACTCCACCTATTGCACGACATCCCATCAAGTGCCCACGCTCGCGTGAGAGATGGCGGTATGGGATTGCCGTGCATGCGGTGGACTGTGCCCGTGATGACCCTGCGACGTCTTTCAGCTGATTGCGAGAGAATCCTTCGGCTCATGACTGCCCCTGATGGCAGTCGTTTGACATCCAGGGGCAAGGTCGATTCTTTCTTTATGAGGGACCTGCATAGCCGGTGCGACGGGACTGGCTTGCGATATTGCAGTGCCGTCCCTGCCGCATCGAGCTGGCTTTATGATGGCAGTTCTATGTTGTCTGGTGTTGAATTCATTTCAGCTATTCATGCACGTTATAACTGTTTATACTTTAAATCCCGGGCTGCCCGAGAACGAGATGCAGATAAGCAGTGCTCACGTGGCTGTAACGCATCTGAAACACTCAACCATATCTCACAAAGCTGCTATATGCTACTCATGGTTTACGTATTGTCAGGCACAATACACTTTGTAATTACTTCGCTCGCTCTCTTAAGTAGCGGGGTTATTCAGTCCACCATGAACCAATTTTCATAGTAAATAGCAAAAAGCTTAAACCTGACTTTGTTGCATACTCGCCAGATCATATTCTGGTAGTCGATGCCCAGATAATTAACGACTAGTCTTCTATGTCGGAAGCCCATCGGGCAAAAGTAGACAAGTATGAGATCGTGAGACCCCAACTACAGCAACTTCGACCTAATGGGGTCCATTTTACATCTTTAACTTTTAATTGGCGTGGTCATATGTCTATAGCCTCTTACAAGACTCTTTTAGCCTTTCATGTTTTACGACCTATTGATGTTAATATTCTTGCGATCAAGACACTCCTTGGCACGAAGCACATCTGGCTGGCGTTCCAGAACATGACTCTCAATAAGAGGAAGACCTGTCCCTCCATCTTCAAGGTACCTTGATTTTATGTTTGTTTTGTCTTCGGGTGAGCACTTACCCACTGTAAAGTGTGTTTATGTTAATTTCGATGTCCACGCGTTTTTGTGATGTACATTTGAAATAAATTATTATTAGCCGGACATTTCTTAACGTATAGGTCAGTGTGACCAGTAAGCCAGCACTTAGCTAACGTTGGACTAATCTTTTGGGCTACTTGAGGTATTACTGTTTCCTGTTTCACCAATGCTGCTGAAATTTCCTCTGTTCTGTGAATTTCGATTGCTTTTCAACATCCTCTAGATTTTGCACAAATATTTTCATTGCTTAAAAATACTAGCTCATTCATCAAAGATTTTTAATTGTTATGTAAGACACTTACGCAAGCCCTTTACCTGCCGAAATCTCTTGAACTGGACTGAACCACTGTCGTTTAGTTGATAACTTGATTTAATAAATTACATACTATCTGATAGTGCGAGTTTAATTTTCCTTACCATTTTTGCTTGGTGAGAAACCTTTTTTTATGTAAGCGGAAGGCTTTTAACTAATTTCACTAAAAAATGTAATTTAACAAATTACAATAACCATTTGGAATTTTTTTTTCAAAGACTAAAATTTAAGAAAAATTAAACTAATTCCATATTAAAATAAATTCAAAATTTTAAATATAAAAAAGGGGTCTTTCATAATCAATCGGTTCAGCATTAGATTGTTTCCTTTTTCGTGATCGTCACACATTTCGTAATTGGTGGGCTCAATAACCATACCTCGTTTTTTTGCTTTAAAAGATGATTTTTCATATGACTCCTTTCTTTGGATTCGGTTTTTTCCATATCTGATAATTTGCATTTACCTATTTTGTAATTTTTTTACTTTCTTCTTTATTAACCATGACATTTCGATTTCCTATTCAAATAAAAATTCTACTAACTGCAAAAAATTATAAATAAGACTATTTTAAGAATTATGAAGAAATATAATTTTTTCATCATTAATCCGAATTTGTACGTGGTCTAGAACAAATTTGTGCTTTCCAATTAATCTGAGTCATAAGTTACTATTTAAGCATTCCAAAGGAGCATTTTATTGTATTGTGAATTAAAAACTGCATTACTAAAAGTTTTCTTCATTTTTTGCGAAAGCATGCGGCTGTGTTTGGGCCTAATGTAGGGTTACATTTTTGGCATCACCTCCAGCCACTATACTTCATCTCTATTCCTTCTTTTTACTCTATGGCTATTTTACCTTAACTTCCCACAGAAATGCAGTACTTAAGTTGCCACCATTAAAGAAAAATAATTAAAAACTACAAAAAAATTAATATCTCACAAATTATTTCTCAATATTTCTGTTTAGTATCAATGCTTAGTTAAAAAAGAAGAAATGAAAAATAAATGTCACCGTATTTATGCATTTTTATGCGTTTACTACTTGAATACAACATCAAAATCTTTTTTGAAATATAAGTAATCAAATGGTATCTGGAAAAGTTTTATATGGATTTTCTTTTTTGCCCTTTTCGTCATTGAATAATAATAATTTTAAATTGAGTAGGTTAATCTTAAATTCACTCGAAAAATATTCATTCTACCGTTAAAAAATAATATCATACGGATGATCGCTGCATATTAGAAATCCATGCCGGAGAAAAGTGTTTGAATTCAACACTGTTACAGAGACCATCTCCACACTATTAAAAATAAAGGATTAACGTTTCACCATAAAACTGGATGCAGCAAGAGGTTTATAGAGATTGAACCAAGATTTTTGTTAAACTAGGAAAGAGAATTATACACTACACACAAAAAATCCACTTTATTGGTTCAAGCTTTGTTATCGTTGTGTGGCAACGGAGAACTAACTTTAATGGCGGCTGGCGTGTTACCCCTTTGGATGTGAGCAGCTATAACGGATGAAGGAGCTATATTTGCCAGTCCAGCTTTGGTTTATTGTCTCGTCAATAAATAAAATACTCGAGTGAGTACATTCGTGATTATTATTTATTTTATTTTTATACATATTATTATGTTTTGTTTTTGCGGTATGCAAAATTTATGCTTCTTTTACCAATATTTTGTCTAAGCCTAAAACGGCTCCCTCATATCTCACTTTGTATTCACAGCGAAATAAACCACTATTTTAAAGATATTAATAGCTTAAGTATAATAATTTAATTCATTTCTATGATTTATACAAGCGAAATTTTTTTTCTAATTATAATTATTTCTGTTTATAGAAAATTTCAATTTATGAATCAAGTCCCTAAATTTAGTGTTACATGTAAACAACTCCTAATACTACCATAAAATACCATACTACCATATATATTAAAAAATAATTTTTCAAATTACTTATAAGATGTTTTCCAAATTTTATGTGGCTAACTTAAATATAAGAACAATAACACACGACTTTTTAAACTTTTCATTTTTCTAAGTTAAATTAAATTATTTAAGAAGTGGTCACTATTTTAAAAATAAGAGATTAGACAACATACAATAAAGCTATAGTAAATTCCAATTGTATTAGGATTATTTTGATATTTTATTAACATAAAATTTGATAAAAAATATAAAAAGTGAAACACAAATTCTAATTTCTGTATACTTCATACTATTAAAAAATCCTGATATATGCCTGTATCACTGTGCTATTTTCATTGATAAATTATGCTTAATAATGCATTATAAATAGGTGCATGGTAAAAAGCTTTATATGATTAAAAAAATATTATGAAGCTTAAATAAATTTTAATTTTTCATTTTAAACACTTATATATGTAAATCTCTATTTGAGTTTTTAACGGTATTTTACATGTTAAAATCATTTTATAAAAACAAAATACTAAATAAAAGAGATGTGATTTTTAAACTTTATTTTAAAATTTACCGCTGAAATCAAAATTGTCGTTTTATTTATTTCATTTTATTTGGTTATGATCCTATATACCACCATTAATGAAGAATATTATTTTGTGAATGACACAAGGCAAGCATTCAAATATTACTGCCTCTTAAACGAATTTGAAAATATTTTAATAGGATTAATAATATATGTAGCAAAAATGAAAAATTATACAATCATCTTATTTTGTGTTTTTAAAAAATGCCACTAAATTATTTAACACTTATGCATGTAGATCACTATTTGAGTATTTTACATGTTACAAACAAAATACTAAATAAAAGAGCTTATATGATTTTTAAACTTTATTTTAAAATTTACCGCTCAAATCAAAATTGTCGTTTTATTTATTTCCTTTTATTTGTGATGATCCTATATCCCAACATCAATGAATAATATTATTTTGTGAATGACACAATGCAGGCATTCAAATATTACTGCCTCTTAAATGAATTTGAAAATACAACCGACTATTCTGCACACTCATGGGAATGGGATCGACCAAAATTGTTCAGATTATCGGGGTGTTCAGTATAGAGGGAGATCGGAAATGCATTACTACTACTACTATGTACGGTGACCGAGCCGGTAGTTGATCAAATAAGGTCGGTTCTACGGGGGTTTTATTATATTTCCTTTTTAGGTGCGTTCGTAATTATGTAAATACGTAGCACCTATTGTTGTCGCTCAGTCCGTCCGTCTGTCTGTCTGTCCGTCTGTCTGTCTGTCCGTCTGTCTGTCTGTCTGTCCGTCTGTCTGTCTGTCTGTCCGTCCGCATATAACAGCGCAAAAACTACCCAACCGAATCGTTTGAAATTTAAAATACATAATTATTACATAATTTTGTCGAGTCATTTCAAATTTTATGAAAATCGGATGCATAGATCAATTACAGGTTCAATCAAAAGTATTACGGTCAATGGGGAAAAAAGTTTCAAATGCATTTTAATCGTTTGAAATTTAAAATACATAGTTATTACATAATTTTGTCGAGTTATTTCAAATTTTTTGATAATCGGGTGCATAGATCAATTACAGGGGCAATCAAAAGTATTCAATTACATTATAGTCAATGGGGAAAAAGTTTCAAATGTATTTTATACGTTTGAAATTTAAAATACATAGTTACTACATAATTTTGTCGAGTTACTTCAAATTTTATGAAAATCGGATGCATAGATCAATTACAGGGACAATCAAAAGTATTCCGTTACATTACGGTCAATGGGGGAAAATGTTTCAAATGCATTTTAATCGTTTGAAATTTAAAATACATAGTTATTACATAATTTTGTCGAGTTATTTCAAATTTTTTGATAATCGGGTGCATAGATCAATTACAGGGGCAATCAAAAGTATTCAATTACATTATAGTCAATGGGGAAAAAGTTTCAAATGTATTTTATACGTTTGAAATTTAAAATACATAGTTATTAAATAATTTTGTCGAGTTATTTCAAATTTTATGAAAATCGGATGCATAGATCAATTACAGGGACAATCAAAAGTATTCCGTTACATTACGGTCAATGGGGGAAAATGTTTCAAATGCATTTTAATGGTGTTGCACTCATTCGAACTTAATAAAATTTATATGCAACTATAAAGTACATATTATAATATACATTTTACATAATCTGTGATGCAAAGAACATTTGTTATTGATTTACAAGGCCACACAAAAGTATTCCATTACATAATGGTATAGAGAGAACATTGCTTGATGAGCGTTTTAATTGTAATTCAGTATTTACAATTTTATGAGATTGAGATATAAGAGTAATATTTTTAAAACTTCGTTATCGTACGAACGCACCTCGTTTGCTACGCTTCACGTGCAATTTCCAACTTGTTTTAAGTTTTAAAAGTAAACTAACATGATTTCTACAATCTTTAATCCTCTAAGCGTCCTGCAGAATTTTACATGCAAGTTTAACGATTCATAAAATAAAAGTTACGGAAATTATTGATATGGAGATTTGTATTTTATAATCTTAGAAATTTATTTATCATATGCAATTCAAAAAATGAATATTAATAATGACTTAAATAAACCTTTTAATTCAAAAACGACGCGACGAAAAAACTCAGGCTGCTTAAAGGGTTAATGAATGCCCTATGGGCAAAAATGAAATCTGCTGATATTAAATAGCAACAAAATTATAAGCAAATAGTTTGTTTAATTGTCATTTTCTCAGTAGTTGGTCAATCAAAGAAATTAGTCCAAAATTCCAAAATTAATCTTTAAAATATCATGCTTAAATTTTTATTAAAATTATTCCATATAATGCTATTATTTGAAATAAGAATGATGGAAGTGGATTATTTTAACTTACCACAGTTATCTTCAACTTATCAAAAACTAAATTTTTACATTTTTTAATTTAAAAAAAGTCATAAAATGGCTTCTGTTACAGCAGGTGGCTGACAAAAATGTGACAACAGGTGCTCCAACAATTTAACTGAAGTTTCTATCAAACAAATTGAAGTATTCAAACAAATTGCAATTTCAAGTATTTACTTACAATCTAGCAGTGATTTTATCTGTTTATTTTTTAATCAATTTTGTTGAACCTTTTTATTCATCTGAAACAGTTTCTGCGAATTTTCATGATCAGAATTCGAATTCAGATAGCAAACATGTGTTCAGTTTACAGAGAGATGGAGTATGGTTTATGGTTTAACCTTTCACCAGAAAATTTGATTAGAAAAAATCCTGAATCATGGTTCAACCTATCGCCACAGTGTTTGATTAAAAAACACAACCATGGTTCAACCTTTAACTAGAAAATTGGATCAAAAAAACCCATATTCATGGTTCAACTTTTCACCAGAAAAATGAATTAAAAAACCCCCTGAATCGTGGTTCAACCTTTTACCAGAAAATTGGATATATAAAAATCCTGAATCCTGGTTCAACATTTCACTAACATAATGGTATTTGTGAAAGCACCAATAAACTGGTGAAACTTATCACCACTATCTTGGTTGCAACTAAATTTTAGCTACTTTTCACCATTTTCTTGGTGAAACATCGAATTTCATTTTTAACAGTGTAGACGTTTGTATCTAGGAAACTCAAATCAAAAGCAACCAATGAACTACCGGATAAATTATATCAACTTTGATACTTGCCGATGATAATGTACAAGTACGGTGAAAATCCTACGAAGCGATGGATCTTTCTTGCCAGAAAAGTACTCCCCAAGCTGGTGTAATTCGCATTCTCACGAGGAAATATTTACATGAACTGAAATGTGACCTGTGGTACATATGATATTGTCCTCCATAGAGGTCAACGTTACCGTGATACAATTGATGAATACGTGCTCTTATTTGTTTGTCTGCAACATATCACTACACTGTTAAAAATCTGCTGCATTTTGCTGCAACGCACTCCCCTGCTTGTATAGAAAACGGTTACTTGGCCGTGAAATGGCGCTTTCTCATTGGTTGGAATAGAGATATTATATACAAGTGGTGGAGGGCGTTGCAGCAAAATGCAGCAGATTTTTAACAGTGTAGAGATGTCTTCTATACGATAGACTTTAAAACACAATAAATAAACACTCCATAAGCACCAAATTGATTTCCTGGCTAGCGAAGTCGCCTGCTCTTAATCCTATCGATCACATCTGCAATGTCACCGAAAAAGACATTCAAGCCTCTGAACCCTTGGATCAAATCTTCGTGAATTGGGGAAGAATGGTTTAAGAATCGGTAAGCATTCACAATTGCTTCCAGTGTCTTGCCGAGTCTATGATCCGACCAATTGTAGCCATCATCAAGGCGAAATGTAATGCTATACGATCAAGTGCGGATCTGGAGAGTCCTCAAGAAGGGGGGGGGGGGCGATTTTAGAAATTTGGAAACTCCAGTCTGATGCACGGGTCGGAGCTCATTTTTTTAAATGCGGGTCGTGTTTCGACTACTTTTTTTGCTGTGGTTTGGGTTTGGGTCCGGTTGGTTTCCATTTTTTTCTTCCTTGTCAGGTTAATTTCTACATGGGTCGTGTTTGGGTCCAGTTGACTTCTACTCTTTGCTGCGGTTCGAGTTAGTTTCTGATTTTTTGCTTTTGGGTCGGGTTTCGGTCCGGTCGATTACAACATTTTGTTGTTGGTCGAGTTGACTTTTACTTTTTAGCTGTGCTTAGCATATTTGGGGCAGTTTGACATACAATTCTGATTTGGGGCAATTTAGGATTTGGTTTTTACTTTTGTGAGAAGGGATCAGGTTGACCCGAATTGATTGGGGTAAATCCTTTGATAAAATGTTTGTCCTTTTTCGCAATTTTTGGACGAAATAAGCGTATGTTTCACAATCCTTTGAAGAAATTCATGTTTTCTCCGTGATCATTTCACAAAATTTGATGTCCGTTTCGCTTCTATTTTTTGCTGCTGGTCGGGTTAATTTTTACTTTTTGTTGTGGGTTGCACTTGGATCCGGTTAACTTCTACTGTTTGCTGAGGGTCAAGTTAATTTCTGATTTTTTGCTTCAGGTCGGGTCTGGGTCCGGTTAACAACTATATTTTGCTATTGGTCGGGTTGACTTTTTTACTTGTTAGTTTCGCTTAGCGCATCGGGCCAGATTGTCATACATTTCGGATTTGAGTCAGTTACAGATTCGGTTTTTACTCTTACGAGAAGGGTTGACCCAGTTTTGATCGCGATCCTTTGACGAAATTTGCGTTTTTCTCCGATCCTTTAATGAAATTTGCTTTTATCCGTGAACGTGATCCTTCGAGGAAATTCAGACCTGTGCAGCTAAACGTACCGAACGTTTAGCTACACGGGTCGCGGTCGGACCAATAATGTTTATCATACATACTATGTAGATCAGAGACGGACCGAATATTTAGTTTTTATTCCAGACCGAGCCACGGCCTGGAAACTTTGTCTAATACAAACTTCTATGAAAAATGAAATCGAGACCAGGCTCAGTCTGGAAGAAAAAAAACCTGCCCCCACCCAAACCTTAAAAAAAAAAAAAAAAAAAAATCAAGACACGACCCGATTCAAAATGAGAGAAAACCTTACACATTCCAAGTCTCGCGGACTTACACTGGCGCGACCCGTGCCAGGCCGTGACGGACTCGAGCTTTATCCCAAGTTATTTCATGCATAATGTCATTTTGTAAACTCTTTATTAGCCCAAGGAGGGGCCTTCTGCCCGCCCTTCGCCCGCCCTGCCTATTCGCCCCCTGCCCGCGCCCCTTAGAACCACCACAGCATATGGACTGTGTCGGTCCCAGATCGAGCGTTTAGCCTTTATATCGGACGGAGCCTGGGTTTGAAAATTTTAGCCCGTGTATACCTCTAGTAGGAAGGAAGTCTACGCCAGACCCGACCTGGAAATAACAGTGTGGCTCGATCCAGCTCTTCAGAAAAAAATAAGACCCGATCCAGCCCGGTTCTGAAAGTGTGAAGACCTGACTCAGTTCCAGTATAATAAACTAAAGTTGGCGCGACACGACGCGGGTCGCGTCCCTCATCGCCCCCCTCCTAGATCTGCCATTGTATACGATACTACACAATCACCCTTAATTCAGCTGCTGTTCAATGTATACCCACTCTGATCTTTTTTAAACTACTGGCATTTGATGTTTCGTCACCTTAGATCATCTATCGTTGCACCACGGATGATCACATATTAGTAGTGAGCATTACTAATTGCAATTCCATGATGGTGTACAATACCAATAACATGCAGTAATCATATGATTGAAGCTCTGAATTTTTAGGTAGATTTCGTATGAAATACTACCTACTGCGATCGCTCCCATGTTGGAATTTCTGAAAATTTTTTGCAGATCTACGCCGATCACGACCCCTAGACCCCAAAACTACCATTAGTAAAAAAGTTTATATATATATCGGTGTATATCACTTTCTTTTGGACACGATAACTTCCATAATTATGCTCAGATCTTCTTCAAACTTTTACATAAAATCAAGGGGCATAAAATCTCGGTTAAGTTCGTTTATGGGCAAAATCGGACCAAGAGGGTGGAAGTTAGGAGGGTTTTAGTGAAAACAGAAACAACGCGGTAACTTCTAAATTAAATTAGATATCGAATCAGTTTAAAGTTTATATTACTTCTAAAAAATGGGCCAAAAGTTTATGCATGCCAGATTTTTGATAAAGTTAAAAATAGGCTCAAGGGGCGAAAAAAACAGGGTTTTTGGGAGAAAAAAAATCATAACTTCGTCAATTTATCAGATATCAAATCCAACTAAATTTTTTATAAATGTTCTCAAAATTATCTAAAACTTTTGTATTTACAAGTTTTTGATAGGAACAACTTTTACCGATGAAATAAATTAAAAACGAAAAGAAAAAGGGGGGTGGAAAAAGAAAAAAATCCATAACTTAGTCAATTCTTAAGCAATCAAATCTAAATAAATTTATTTAACATCTTCTCAATAATATCTACAACTTTTATATTAACACGTTTTTCATAAACTGCTTATATTCTGAATCATTTTTAAATACCCTTTTGATTTTAAACGCATCCAAACGACAGATCCTCCTATTTAGGAATTGCATAATGTGATGTATTAGCCAGATTTTTGATAAAAACAGAATATTTTTTCAAAAAAGACTGCCAAAAACGGTATTTTGAACAGAATTTCCCAAAGTGATGGTGATTGAAAAAATGAGGAAGTATAACAAATTGCATTTTTTCTGACTCATTTTTAATCCATTTTTGTTCTCAAACGCATCCAATTTACAGGTCCTTTTATATAGGAACTATATAATGTGACGGATTGGCCAGTTTTTTGATAAAGGCAGAATATATTTCGAAAAAGGCTGCCAAAATGAGCACTTCGCACAAAATTTCCCAAATCCATCATGATTAAAGAATTGAGGATGTATTCAAATAACAAATTGTTTATTTTATGATTCATTTTAAAATTCAATTTTGCTCTCAAACGCATTCAATTGACAGTTTTTTATTATTTAGGAACTATATAATGTGAGAATTCGTCGATTTTTTGATAAAGGCTAAATATATACTTTTAAAAAGCAGTCAAAGTAGGCATTTCGCACAAAATTTTCCAAAGCGATCATGATTTAAGAATTGAGGATGTATTAAAATGACAAATTGGTTATTTTATGACTGATTTTTAAATTTAATTTTGCTTTCAAACGCATTCCATTGACAGTTATTTGTTATTTAGGAACTGTGTAATATGCCGTATTGGTCAGTTTTTTGATAAAGGTTAAATATATATATATTTAAAGCTTTCAAAGTGAGCACTTCGCACAAAATTTCCCAAAGCGATCATGATTTAAGAATTGAGGATGTATTCAATTAACAAATTGGTTATTTTATGACTCATTTTTAAATTCGATTTTGCATTCAAAAGCATTCAATTGACAGTTTTTTGTTATTTAGAAACTATATAATTTGTGTATTGGTCAATTTTTTAATTATAAAGTTAGAATATATTTCAAAATATGTTGTCAAAATGGGCATTTGAGCCGAATTTCGCTTAAGATGATTTTGATAAAAACCAGTTCTTACATAAAAATAAATTAAAAAATTTTCAAAAGCGGCCAAAGAAAATTGTTAAACTGTGTTTATCTCTAATCATATTTTATTTTTTGTTTTTGAAATGAGCGCTCTTCGAAATCTACCTCCGCCTATAGGCCAAGCCGACAGGGATTTTAATTATTGTACTTGTTATTTATTTGAACTCTAAAATTTAAAATAAGTTAAGTGCTCATGTCGATATTCTCGTCTTTTATTTTTTTAAAAAAGGACTCCTGATAAGTTCTTTAAGACTGCCTGATACCAGTCACTTGCACTGGTTCCAAACTGCTTCTCCTTCCTGTTTGCAACACTATGTCTAAAGATGAACCATGCAAAAAAAAAAAAAAAAAAAAAAAAAAAGTAAAAGTAAATCAGAATTAAAAAAAATTTTTAGTAAATCCACACATTAAAACTAAACAATATACAAATACATATTTATTTAGTCAATATTACACATACACAAAAATTTGCCTCATCAATTATGATGGAGTTTCATCAAAATAAAAATGCTGATTGAGAATAACATTTTTTCAATGGGGATAAAAAAAAAATAGATGTTGTTGATTAAACTGAACAACATTCTTTTTTAACTATCATGCAATTTTCTTCAATAAGGGAGATTTTAAATGGAATTTCGAAGTTAATAAGATATTTTTAAGGCATGTATTAACTGTGGAGTTGGGAACCAGAGTTAAAAAATCTCACCAGCTGTGATTTAAAAAAAAAAGAACTTTCCAAAATTTTTATAAATTTTTGTCAAACTCTTTTAGGCCAATTCTGCGTGTTGCTGAGGGGACAGACCTCTTCAACAATTATAGAGTGATCAAACTGACGTTGCCAGAGTTGTACAAGCCATTATTGACAACTTTATTTCTAAGATGCGCTTGACCATCTGTTAAACTGGCCCTATCAATTATTTTCAAGATTAATGTATTTTACTATACAGTAAATAGATGGCAAGAAATACAGTACTTGGACAGTCCAAGCTCATTTTTCACAAAAATGTTGGATAGTCTACTGTGGTTTTCAATCTTTCAACTACTTCTTCATTAA
Source organism: Maratus speculifer (assembly GCA_964019185.1). NCBI lineage: Eukaryota > Metazoa > Arthropoda > Arachnida > Araneae > Salticidae > Maratus > Maratus speculifer. Next base: position 12,623,262 of record OZ025290.1, on the reverse strand, counting down.
CCCAGAAACGGACGTGGTGTGTTATGACATTCTCAGGGTGCGTACTGTCTTTTCTTTTGTCATCTTCAGCTTATTTTGTCTCAGAATTTGTTACAATAGTTTGCGATTAACTGAACGAAGAGTATTATTTAGTAATAATGATGACAAAAGTAAAAACTTTACGCAACATGAGTATGTCATATCCTGCACACTTGTTCCCGATTTAATTCTGAAATTACATTCTTGAACTGTCCAGAAAACTTAACATGACAAATGTAATGATTTCTTCTGCTTGATAACTGTTGCATATGATAGACCAATTCATTTGAAATTTAATCTTGGAGACTAGAATCGATTTGTGGTATCGTGAGAATTGTTGCAACTGATCTTAATAAAGAATGCATATGTAAATTGATGAGATTTTAAAACGCGTTTTAAACCAAAGCTTGGATAGTAGTATCTGTCTCTAGGCGCTCGTAAAATCATATTCTGGGAGAGGCAAAATATGGAACAAAGACATCTGCGAAGAGAGCAATTTTTATTATTGAGACTATAAACGTGAAACAAACAAAACATCAGTCTTTTTTTAATCAGAAATTTACACACAACACAATTTTTAAACATATCAACATTAAAAAACATTACACAAATGTAACAAATATGATATGAAAAATCCAAAAATATATGATCTTACTTCCTTCATACAAATTGAAGAAATGGAAGAGTTTATTGTTTTCTCCATAGAAAAAACCCTTTTCTTTTCTCTTAGTGCTTACTAATTATTTTAAATTACTTGACAAAAATAAATATGAATATTTTTGTTTTCAAAATCCCGATAAAAATGGAAGTCCAGTTATTTAATGATGAAATTCCAAGAAGGAGCAATTGTCCTTATTTAAATTTCGCCCTCTTTTACGGCCACTACTGTTTCTACCTTTTATTTAGGAGCGGGATAACTGCATCAAATTACTTGCTGTCATGTAGCAATTCTAAATATAAGGTCCTTCCAATTATTCTTGCAGAAAATGCTTATATTGTCATCAAATCTTGGAGGCAGGAACTGTTCCTTTGTTTATAAACTGTGTTACAACTTCTTCAAATCGCTTCGGAAATAAGTGATGTAGCAGATGATAAGCTCCTTCGAATGGTATTTTTATTACTCGAGGAAATAGCTTTTCAATTAGAGTATCTTTGTTTCTGAAATGCAGAGACACACATATATATATATAGCTAAATAAATAACAAGCAACTATTTAATAGCAATAAAAAATGAAAAATAACATACAGAATCACATTCATTACTTAAAATTTAATTAAAACAAAACTATAGTTTTGTTTCCATTTTTATGATAAAATGAAATTATTCCAACACTTGGAGTTTACAGTTTCATGTTACACTTCTATTTTTGTTTCCTGAATTTTTTAAATATTTATTTATGAATATTTTATTATGACTGGCGATGAATAATTGTTACATTTTCATAACTTCGACAGACACTTTTTAATAGAACAACCATTTACAAGCTTTTTAGAGACATTTTATTATTTCAGTAAGTTTAGGCTATATGACTACTGACTGTGACTTACAAAATCAAACATTTTGGTAACACATTTATTAAAATCCACAAATCCGTTCCCATTGTCTTGGCGAATAAAGATTGTTATCCATTGCCCACGATTAGAAATATTACCCCTTTTCCTGTTAGCAGTCAAGTAAAAAAATTGAAAGAATAAGCATATTACTGTTATAAATAACTGTCAACCGTTTGATCTGTCAGTAAGAAAATAAGAAAAATTCTTTTTTTTTTTTTTTTTTTTTTTTTTAGATGAGAATTTAGATGATTTGAAAAAAATTCCCCGTATTAGTCTGATTTTTAAAAAAATATTATTAAATTATTTCCTGAATAGTTAAAAATGGAACTTTATTAAATGATGGAGCAATATTGCTCCAAGTAACGGTACCACAAGCAAATAAATAATAATAATAATAATAATAAAACAAGAAAAAAACTAATACTTTTTTTAAACTCGAATAACGAGAGCACAAACAATAGGAAGCATCAAGTTTATCTATGTCAGGAATGTTTACAGTTAGTTATAAATACTCAAAATGATCTCTTTCAGCAACAACAGCTATATACTATTTGGTATATTGTACAAAAGTTAAAAACGTAATGTTTTCATGATAGACAGGGGATAGGGGAGCAGATTTCAAGCAGATACGGGAGACTTGGGAGGATTTTCTTTCCTTTCAGTTGTGATATTTAAAAGAATTTTAAAGCTTTTACCAATAGATGGCAATCAGACTACTGAAATGCTCAAACAGTAATCTTTAATGAAGATTAAGATGAGACTTCAATGATGATAGTTGAAACTAGTGTGGAAAAATTTGTTTTTAGCTTAGAAAGTGAGTTTTTAGAAATATTTTGTAGGATTTTCTCAGTAAAATGTATCAGAGAAATTTAAGTAATCTCGTTTTAAATAAAGCAGGAATATTGAGAGTTCATTCCAGGTATAAAGATAGTGCAGTAAATTAGGCTAAACTTTGGTGTAACCATAGGCTATACTTTTAAAAACGTTTTTTAACTATATGTATATAGGACATATATAGCATGTATGTAAATGGGGAGGATTGACCAGATGGTCAAAGCTTTCTTAATTAAATGATTTTGGAAATCTTTTTATTATACACTGTACATAATGGAATGAATAATAGCTATATTTCTAAAATAAAGTATTTTTTCTGTAAAGTTACAATAAAATGAGGTGATAAAAGTGAAAATGTTTAAAATGGACCAAAGAAATATATGAAAAATTGCCTTAGAAATAAGAAAAAATGTAATGAATTATAAATTGGAAATCTGATACGAACTTTCATTTAAATAGTACCTATATTTGGTATAGAAAGAATATAAAGATTAGAAAAGATGAAAGCAGCAGCTTTATAAATGTTAAGAATTTTTGCCTCTGAATAAGAATATAATAATGATTAAAACACTTTAAGAAGGTGTGTAGACAAGTTTTACCTAGATGAAGAAAATGAGATGAAGCCAAACGATGTGAAACAGGTCGAGTGTCACAAAAAGTGGGTATTTAAAATGGTATTTTTCTCTTGTGCCTTGATTTTTTTTTCTAAGTAAATTTGTTTATACACCGCATTAAGCAAATAATTTTTATTAATAATGAAATCATGTTGCATGAAATTATTTTGCTGAAAGAAGTTATTTTGCCTTTTTTAAACACCGATTTTATTTTCCGAATATAAATACAATTAATATTTCTTTAATTGAAACAAATAGTTCAATACAAAATAAAGTGTCTCCTATATGTGGGGAGCCTTGATCTATTATTTTCTCATGATTGCAATGAATAAATTTTCAAGTTTCTTATATATTACACTTATGTCGATGACCATATAACTGATTGTATAATAAAGAGATGCCTGAAAATGAAACTTTGTTCTTGGTTCAATATTTACCAAATAAAAAATCTTTAAAAAAAAATGTGTCAGCCTTCCCCAGTCTCCCCTACACAAGCAAATGAAATTATTTCTTTCAAAGCATTTATAAAATTGTGATTCTGTGGCATATACAGTAATAAGTTGACTCGTGCTAGGGCATTGCAAAGTAATGTTTGAAATAATTTGCTGGCACATTTTTCATTAATTTTCATTTAAGTGGAGTTTTTAATCAAATAACATAGGAATTTACATCTTTACCACAATTTTTAATAGACAAAAAAGACAATTTTAAATAGAAAAATTCTTTTCTTAAATAACGACTACAGACAACTTAGAAATTTCAAGCACTTTACATACATTCATAACGTGTTCTGAGTTGTACTATGTCAAAATCCCGTTTAATCTTCTAATTTCTATAATGGAATACGCTCTAGAAATTGTGTAAGTAATTCATAAAATTGGAATTCATACCAGAAAATTTCAATAATAAATTTGGCTTTATTTAAATTCGATATGTATGTTATAAAATCAAGCAAAAATTGCTATTTTAAATTTCTGGTGTGATCTTGGAATATCTGAATTAAAAAATCCTATAAATTTAGAAAACTGGCCGTAGAATGTGTGCTACCTCTTATATTAGAGGTTAAAACCTTTCGAATGATACGTTATTTAACATGATGCGTTTTTAATGTGCACAGAAAAAGGGATTTTAATATCAGAAATACATAATATGCTTGCTTTTCAACGTTCAAAATTGGAAAACTCTCACTTACTTGGAGTAATTGTAGTCATTAGATTGACTTTAATAGTTTCTTTTTTTTCTATCAACGTTTATATAAAAAATCTCTGCCGGATCGACACAGATAGTATTCGAAATCAGTATTAATTTCACCAACAGAAACTTAATCAAGTTTAAAGGTAACACTAGTTTAACAATTTTATCTGGCCGTCTTTGAAGAGTTTTCATCAGAACCATGTTAATATGATAATTTTTCCTTCAGCTTCTATTATTTTTTCTCTTTTTGAGAATATTTTTAATAACATTTTCCATCATCTTGTTACTATGAAAGTTATAGATAATATTAAGAAGGTTTATACAAAGTGTCCACTTTCAACGGTGGCCAATGGCTAATTTCTAAACCGTCAGTCATAGACATATAGTTCCAGTTGCAAAAATGCTTTAAAAAAGGCAAAGAATAGTTTTTTCACTGATTTAGGTCAAAAACAAAATTATTTAAAAAATGTGAAAATGAAATTTTAATACGGTCCCCCGGTCCTATAGTGATATTTAATAAATTTTTACCACCACTCTGACAAATAAGACAAAAAAAAAAGTCCCATTCCTCTGCGATTAAAACTGTCCGAGTAATAGCTGTTTAAAGTTGGAGCATCTTCTTTTGCTGCAAAATAGTGATCAGTCACAAATTTACTGGAAATAGAAATAAACGTCAGATATAAAATTTAACATTAAACATTGAGAGTAAAATATTTTTTACTTTATAATTTTAAATATCTATTGATGTTACATATTACAGCAAAATATACAACTTGTACTAAAAATACAAATAAGAAAATAAGAGAAATTTTGTTAAATTAAATTATGAAAAGCAACCGTCACAATTGATTATAAAATGATACATATTTAAAATTCTATTAGAATACTTAACCTAATGGAATTTAGTGTAATCCTATAAAATAAATAAATGGTAAGCACCTAAAATAGTATTATATTACATTGTCATTGGATATAAATAAGTATGCGAATTGAACCTCGATCGGATATTAGAAAGTGAATTAAAACTTGAATACAAATTTTAAACTAGGAAAACATACATAGGAACGTTTTAAGTAAAATAAAAGCTTATCAAAATACAGTAAAACCTCCATAACGGACACTCCCGAATAGCGGACACCTCTATTTAACGGACAGTTTTCCAATCCCCACTCCCAAAACCTTAATTTTTATATGTTTAACCTCTGAATAACGGACATTCCGAATAGCGGACACTAATTTTGACGATGAAGGCTGAGAATTTTATTTTTAATGTGAAACAAAATTGAAAAAAAGTAAAAAATCTCTAAATTTATTGGGAAAATGTGTCATAATTTTTCTGACCACTGATAAATTTAGGATTAGGCTGGGTTAAATCCCATGCCCTGTATTGAATTCAAGGGGTGATTTGGGAGAAAATGTCCCTTCCAGAGCTTTGATATGCCTCCTCCGTCGTAGAAAATTTTAGATTTTATACTAAGAAGCGGCAAAATGTGGTGAGCAGTTATACAATTTTTCTGTAAGAAAAAAAGTAAATATGATTCAAAAGTATTAAAGCTATTACCTTGACTAGAACTTGACACTGAAAAGCAAATTACATGTAATCGCAAGCAAAAGCAAAAGGTGTGCACAATTTCATTTCAGTTTTATTGCTTTAAAAAATTTAATTTCTTATTAATTATGTAATAAACGGTGGTATATTTTTACAGTCCTATATTTAGGATATATATGAGTCAAATAAGGAAACATACCCATTTATTATCAATTTTTTGAATCGCCGAGATTTTCCCAATAGCGGACACCTCCGAATAGCGGACAGTTTAAACGCTCCCGAGCTGTCCGTTATTTGGAGGTTTTACTGTAATACACTTTTTAAAAATAAAATCAGTTTCATTTCCTTACAAAATAAAACATATGTAAAAATACAATTGAGGATGCAAATTTCAAAACTCTCCTTATCGCCTTTGTTTTTCTTATCAGTCTCTACCAATCTGCACTAATTTAACTCTACAATCTCCAAATTTATAATGAAAACCAATGGATGCATTTAAAGGTTTTTCGCGATTTCCCAAAATTTAATTTTCTCGATAAAGTGAATTTTGAAACTCAATTATTTTAACCAGTCTAGAAATTAATTAATTAAAAGTAACACTACCGTAAAACTAATACGGTGGCAACACCTTCAGTTAAGTCACTTTAAAAATATTTCTTTACCTCATTTGAAACATTTTTGTAATTGGAACAAATGGTTTAGGAAGTAGCTATTGGACCGTTCTGGAAATGGACACCTTTTATAATACTTTAGGCACTTAGTGTACGTTGAGTTAAAGCAACTCATTCGTTTTCGGTTACAGAAAAGTGGTTTAAGTCATGAAATTTAAAGTTTCATAACTCGGTCAATTTTAATGTTAGATGAATGGCCTTTTTTTCTCTTACTTGTTAGAGTAGTCGGGAAAATTTACTAAATATCACTTATAGGACCGGGAGACCGTATAAAAATTTAATTTTCGTAATTTTTAAATATTTTTTTTACCTAAATAGCTTTAAAAACAATTCTTTACATTTTTAAAAGCATTTTTACAATTGGAACTATATGCCTATGACTATGAAATTAGCCACTAGCCCTTCCGTTGAGAGTGGACATCCTGTTTAACAAATTAAAACCGTGTAGTGACCGTTTCATAAAATGAACTACACACTATATTTTGAATTCTGGCGTTCTTTTTATTGGGACATGCACGAATTTAATAATGCAAACCTTTATATAGCTTCTCTGAAGGTTATTAAAAATTTTCATCACGCCAAATATACTTTTTTATCGCCTTAGTAGAAAATTAATTCTGACCAACGTGATGCCTATACATGAACTAAGGCTCCTGTCCCCGTCAGGCGAAGCTCTAATGCTAACCGCTGAAACTAATGCTAATCGTATGGGGAGATTATTTTCTAATTCTGATTTGCATTTCAACATTTTTAAATACTTTTTTTTGAACTGGACAGCTGAGATGCATCTCGACATCGCTCTTTTTTCACTTTTTCGATTTTGGTTTCAGATATTTTTTAAAGGGTACTTTCACTTTGAAAACCGGTTTTGAAAGTGAAAGTATCTTTATAAAATATATCTGCAACCAAAATCGAAAAAAAATGAAGAAGGACCAATGTCGAGATGCACCTCAGCTATCCAGTGAAATAAATAAATAAATAAATATAAATAAAAATGTCGAAATATAAATCAGGTATTAGAAAATATCATTCCCATCGGAATAGCATTAGCTCGCGAGAGATTTGCCTGACGGAAACAGGATCAGAGGGTTAAAATACCTATTAAAATTAGAGAATACTTCCAATAGAATTATCCTGCGTAAACATTCATTATTAATTGTGACAGGATTGATAGCAAGTTGAAGTGTTTATTTAGAGCAATACATTCAACTCAATGTTAGCTTATAATGTTAGTGCATAACTTACACTTTGAAGAAAGATTTCGTCCCGTAAAGAAACAAAGCATCCCCATCGTATATACCAAGTTGAGTTACATCATGTGCGAGTTTTTCGGTCGTTAAGAACTGTTCTAACGCCTCTAAGTTAGCCTGCCATTTAAAAGTATTGCCTTCTTTTACTAATGGTATGAAATCCAAGTCCAGCTCAGGATAAGTAACCGTTTGATTCTGAAAAGAAAACAAAAACAGAGTTTAGTTAACATAGTATGGGTGAATATCACAAAATAAGAGATTTTGGTTATCAGAGATACTAAAATTACAAATTGAACACGATTCAAAATTTTAAGATGTAAATTTATTTTCTATTGGAGAATAAAGAAATTTTTCATGTAAAATTGTTGAATTTTGAACAGTTTAAATAATAAGTTAATCTTTTTGTAATTATGTGTGATTTCTTAACATATGTATGGCAGGATAATGACCGCCCGGATAATGTCAATTTCATTCTAAAACATTTCTTACATTCTTGATTTTATTTTATCTTTAGGCCTAACATTTTAATTTTCTTTAACCCCCTAACCGCCGAGCAAAGGGCAAAATTGTAAAGTTTTCTTTTTTTGCAATTTATTTTAAATGTTAATAAAAGAAGTATTTTCTATCATGGTATAATTTTTTGTTACGTATATGCTTCTAAGCCTTGAAAGTATCAATCATAACTTTATTTCTTAAAACTGTATTATATTTGTAGAATTATACTAATTTAAATAAAGTTTCAACATCAGTGAAACCTGCAGCCTAGTGAAAGGATATATCCGGTCGCGGCAGTGGGAAGGTTAAAGGAAGATGTTTTCTATATAATAGCTCAAATTCTATATAATGTTCAACTTTATTAATTAATTTATGGAATCCAAGAAAACATATAATGAAAGTCTGATCAATTTCTAGAAATACTTTAAAAACATTATTTTTAAAGAAATGCCTAAAAAATCTTTTTGGTAGCTATGATTTTACCACTTCTGAATTGAACTATGTAAAACATAAGAAGAATTAATCTGCAGGATTATATTTATACCTGATAAAGAACTAAAATAAGTAGACCGGGAAAATGATATTCATTTCCAGTGATACTCATATTTTAACTATGGAAAATTATTTGCAAAATACAGAATTCGTTACCTTCCTCATATATATGTTTTATAAAGTATAAATATTAATTCGAAAAAAAAATAGAAAAAAATATTTGAACAGTATAGCAGAAAGCCCTTTACTTTACACACGTGACAGTGTGACATGCCAGGAAAATGATAATCTGAAATTTTAAGTTTTTTAATTTTTTTTTTTTTTTTTTTTTTTTTGTTATTTGAAATGTAATGTCTCTAGAAAATACTTCTAAGAATACCTTTTATTAGAATGTAAAAGAATAAATTACGTTATATAACATTTAATAGGAATTTTACTGTGCGGACTGTAATTTTCGTATTTTGTCATATTCTCCCGTATCAAACACATGCTTTGCGGAAGCCATGAAAGTCACATTTAAAACCTCCAATTTACATTCTACCCAATATACGCCATGGAAGTTTAGAATATTACTTTCATTAATAATTAATTTAAGTACATTCAATACATTGTTCGTATTGTGTCTCTGAATATGAAAAAGTATTAAAAAAAACAAAACAATAAAAGTCTTTACAATCTTTACATTCAACATTAGTGGTCATACGCAGGAATGTAGTGGAGGGTATAAGGGGGTATACGCCGTATATCTTCTGGATTGTTTAAAGGAACACAGTATATCCTCTGTTTTTCAAGAAAGCTATAGTATACACACTCTAGGGTATACCCTCTACTAAGAGCGTATATTCTCTGATATTTTTACGACTACATCCCTGGTCATACGTGAATTGGAATGTTCTCATGGAAAAACCAAATCTTTCAAAAGGCACCGTAAATATTGCCATAACCAGATTAGAACAACTCTTAACTGAAACTAATAATAAGAACCCAAATATGAAGGAACTATAAATGATGTAAAAAAATAGAGAGAGCCTCCAAATTAAATTGGAACAAATAAAGAATCAATATTTTGATAACCCGGATGCACAAATATTTAAACAACAAGAAATAGAGGATAATAAATGTTTAATTTAAATGTACCCGCTTCATTGACAATCACACTTATTACCGCTTTTAAATAAATTGCTGTTATTGTCAGTTTTGTATCATGGCTATTTTTCAAGCTGACTGCTCACAAGGCTATGTTACACAATGATTTATAAAATGTTCGTCAGTTTTAACAAAGACTTGTATCGTACCAGTATTTCACTTAACTTCGAGAACAAGTAGGATTCCGAAGTGGATTTAGCACGACGGATTACAAAAGACAATTTAATTCTGTTTACATATCAGAAGTAGTACAAAATTCTGAGAACACTGGTATACAACTTATATCAATATTATACGAAATATCTATAAGAAATCAACATCAACTACCCACAAGAATACTTTAAATACAAAGATCAAGCTTAGAAAAACATTTCGACAAGTCAAACCAATACACTTAAACTTTTTCTATTGTCTAAGAAAAAGATTTCAAGAAATTGGATTGGAAAAATAAATGTAGTTTAAAAAATATGGAACATCTGAGTCATCTAATCTAGTTAGTTTTTTTTCTAAGGACATTTTAACTGTCAGTTACAATTTGAAGAATCGAAAGAGATTTATAAGATTTGGAAAGAATGATGTGATATCAAAATTAATTTGGAAAATAGTAAAATAATTTTCAATTCCCTTCCACACACACACACACACACAAAAGAAGAAGAAGATTGTTTATAATAACACTTGAGGTGTGCAGAGCTATTTATACCTTGAGCAGGATGCTAAGAACAGAGTATTCTCTTTGCTTCACAACTAAAATGATTAGTTAATGTGTTTTAATTGCACTAATGTATACAATAAAAGCATGAACGCTAACAAAATGGATTATAGAAAAATTATAAATAGCACAATGAAAGATGGAAGAATATCTGCTAGAAATAACTAGAAGAGAGAAAACTATAACACGGATAAGAAGTCAGATAAAAGTCTTGATATCATCGACGGAGTAAAGTATTCAAAATGGAAATAAGGCTGACCACATAGTAAGAGAAGACAATAGATAGGATATAAATAACCTACATTAGAAGGCCAGAGAAAACGATCCTAGGTTAGACGGAGTAAAGAAATCAGAAAAGAGACTGCAGATATTTGGTTGACCAAAGTATAAGACTTACAACTGAAAAGTCTGAACAAAACCTACATTCGGTAGCTGGTTAAAAATAGTTTTTGTTGTTGATGATGAATGAAACATAATGCCGAATAAAAGTCTTTTGTACAAGATTAATTCTAACGCAATTATTCAAAATGATAAATACGTCAAATTAGTAGTTAGTAATTACATATCCAGCATTTATGAGTTCTATAACCTTCGATTTATATTGTTGAGTTGATTTATGTATCAGACCAGATGCTATGACCAGTAAGGTTATTTGAGTGAATTAGCACCTCCAGATTTGTCCGGGATAGCTCAGTTAGCATAGAATTGATACCTTCAGCCAAGACATCCCTGGTTCGATTCCTGACTCAGAATATTTTTCGCTCGGTTTTGAAATTATAACAGAAAAGTATTTTGGTGCTAAATATATTTTTGTTTATGCTAGACAAATGTTTTCATAGGGAAAAATAATTACTTCTGGAAAGAAGCTTTTCATGTATTGAACAACGGCTTTCTTAGCTTCAAGCTCATCTACTCCACTTGGAATTGCATTCAGAGATTCTCTAAGTACTTCTATGATGTTCATTATTATTCCACCATCTTTGACTCGAATAGTTCTAGCTGAGATATCTTCGACGATTAATTTTTCCACCATCTCGGGCTATAAGGATTAAAAAACATTCATTCTAAATAACTTATATATATTAAAAAAAGAAAATCATTTTCTTAAATATTTTATTGAAATACAAAATAAATAAATAAATAAATAAATAAATAAATAAATAAAAAATCAAGTTACTTTTTTCTGTCTTCAATAGAATAAAGTATTATAATCGAAATTTTTTCGACTTCCGGTTTTCGACAGATTCACACGTTTTAGAGGTCAGAGATTCCAAAAAACATGTTTTTACAAAACGTCTGTCTGTCCGTGTATCTGCGTGTATGCGTGTCCGTATGTCGCCATTCTACCATCAATAAGTGCATGAAGATATGCATAGAGTTAAACCAAATTTTTTGTGAATGTTTTTAGCTGTGGCCAGCAGGTCCTCCTTCAGTTTTGAAATATTCCACCGGAAGGGGGCGCCGCAATAACGATTTTTGTGAAATTTTCAATATTGTACTGACCAAAAGTGTATGAAGTTATGCATCGAATTGAACCAAATTTTTTGTGTAAGTGTATGGCTATGGCTAGTTAGTCCTCCCTGAATTAAAAAAAATCCGCCGGAAGGGGGAGGTGCAATAGAGATGTTTGTGCCATTTCCAATATTGTACCGATTAAAAGTGTATGAAGTTATGCATAGAATTGAATGAAATTTTTTGCATAACTGTTTGGTTATGATCAGCAGACCCTCCCTGAATTTGAAAAAAATCTGCCGGAAGGAAGCGCTATAATTGCGATGTCTGTGCCATTTTAATTCTTTTACCATTAAATAGTATTTGAAGTTATGCAAAGAACTGAACTAAATTTTTTATGTATGATTAGTTTTGAGTATTGCGAGTAGATCCTTCCTAAATTTGAAAAAAAATATGCCTATTGTTCTACTGTTCATCGGCTTATGTAGAGATGGAAACTCGTTTTTACTCCTATTAATTGGCTGAGCATAAATTTAAGATGAAAATCATAGTTGGTATAGTATTGAATTAATCATATGAACGCATTAACACGTGTAACTAAATTTTCAAATATTGAAATGTACGTATGAGATAGAAGAAAGTTTTTGGATTGACACATCCAACTAGTTTTTTTGACATTAGAGGGGATCAAAAATTAAATAGTTTTAATATGTATTATGGTTTAAATATTCCTTAATAAATATTCATTTCCTAAAAATAGTACCAGAATGCTTAATAAAATGTAAATTCAATGAAATGCTAAACTATTTTATGCTTAATTTATTATATTTGAAAGGTAAACGTGAAAAAATATGCTAATTTCGAGAAGAGAAATAATTGATAACTACTTATAATATCTGTATAATGTCTGGAGAGTATAATTTCCGATTTTATGAAACAATTGCAGAATCAGAAAAAGTTGAAAAAAGGAGAAACAACTTCTTTAGTCGAATACAAATGATAAAGTTAAAATTTTAAACTTGCGTGTATAAAAATGGCATTCTACAACGATAAATAAACCTATACATTAAAAGTTAACAAACTGAACAAAATTAGGCCAAACATATAGTTTTTCCCTTTTTGGGCTTTAGATTGTTACGGGTCACTGATTTAAAGTAAAAAAAGTCAAATATTTAAATTTCACTGAAATCAAATCAGCGACACTAAGAATCGATGATGATGGCGTGCTTTGCAACGAATCGTCAACCTTGTCCGCATAATAAGGCAAAGCACAGTTGTGACTCTTTTACAAAGTAAAGATATAATTTGTATTTTCATCTGGGAACAATTTTCAACTATTATTATCCATAAAGATGAATGTATATGTATAAAATAAAATTATTTTTCTGGAAAATATATGATGTGAAATCCAAACGTCATCAGAATAAACCTAGCATTCAGTTATTTGAAAGCTTTACCAAGATACTTTATCTCATCAGTACAAAAATGAAGAGCTATAGAGTAAAAGAATAGAATATGCACATAATTTATTCCTTTAGCGCATTTGAATTGAAGCAATTTCTATTGAAGCCTCGAAACAGCTATATGTGTAAATTTATTCTTGTTGTTTGCACAAGACTTTCTGTTCGTTTTTACCCATCATAGTTGTAAATTAACTAATGTAAAGATTTTAGTATTCGACTAAGTAATTACACAGTGCTCTGATGAAAGCTGTAACAATTATAATTCGTTTCGGCAGTGCATGAAACAAAGATCGATTTAAAAGCAATGAGAAATTTGAAGTTTTACTAAAGCTGTGGGCTAAAATTTAAAATTCAGTATAATATGAGCGTTCAATTAACTAATTGCTACAGTGACTGACATAGAACTTTCCCGTTAGGCCGCGTCAGTCATCGGTGACTGACAGTATAAAATATGATATGAAACTTAAAAAACATATGTTTTAAGTAATCATTAAGAAAGTACAATCCTGTAATAATTAAAAATTAAGTAAGTCTTAAATAAACTTTCAGTAATTATTTAATTTTGTTTTCAGTTTTATATCATATTTTAGACTACCAGTCACCAGTGACTGATGCGGCAGAAACGAAAAGTTCAATGTCAGTCATAGGTGACTGATGTGGTACTCAACGTGTTAAAGAGAGAAACGTCTAATGCAAAATAATTCCTTTTACAGCTTTTTGAGGAAAGAAATTAGTTTTTACCACAGTGTACTTTTCTTAGACGTAAAACGTTAACGGCAATTACTGTTTGAAAAAACTAACAAGGAAGGTCTCCATACGGGCATACTCAGAAAAATATGAAAAAATTACAGAATTTTCTTCTCATATAGTTATATATGTTTATAAAAGAAATTTCGGCGGAACCTCCTTATAACGTCCGTAAAAAATTAATAAAAATTTCGTTATTTGGCGATTTATCTCCGGTTGGCAAAAAACGAAATTTCGAAAAATACGCTTTTACGCTTCGAATACTTTTTAAAGAAAAAATCTTTCTATGTTCAATTTATTTAAATAAGTTTAGTTTAAGTAATTTTAGTTTTGCATTTTACTTACCCATCATACGTAGTATAGGGTAAGAATTGCAATCGTTTTGAAAATCGAAAAAATTTTTATGACGGATTTACACGTTTCAGATACTGGAGATTCCGAAAAACATATTTTTAGAAAAAAAAAAAATTGCCGTCCGTCCGTCTGTGTGTCTGTGTGTCTGTCTGTCTGTCTGTCTGTAACCGCTCTATCTCCCGAACAAATTGAGATAGAGACTTGAAACTTTGTATGTGCTTAATATGCAAGAATGGGACGAAGTCTATTTAATATCAATAACCTCGATTATCCGGAACTATTTTTTTCGGGCTCTCGAAAAGTTCGTTCTGATGAAAGGTATACAAAAATTTTCGAAATGTTTTATTTTAAGGAAGGGACGTAAAAGGCAATAAAATAACACAAATTTTGCATAAAGAACGAAGTCGATCGAATTATTAGTTGTCGAGATATTTGTAATCCTGTTTTCCACATTTTTCGATTTTTCATGACCCTGTATTTCATTCAAATTTCAATTCAAAGTTATATTTCAATTGGAAATGAGACGCTTAATCCGACGCAGTAAATTGTTAGTTAATATGATTATTATTTTTGGAAGTATAAGGATGCTTCTTTTACGCAATCCGGTACTACTGGCGTATTTTGGAGTTTTATATAATTTGTCGAAATCGGCTCATCAGCATTTCATTGATAGAGCATTACTATGTATATTAAAACTATTTAAATGTGCGTTTAAACTTTATTTTGGAATTGCGAAGCATTTTATAAATAGTTTACATGCGTTTTATTTTCATATTTTATATTATGCGTATCCATGATGGGTAAGTATTACGGTGGTCCCCCAACGACTAGTTTACTTTACTTTAAGTGTAATTTTGTCATATACGTTTATATGTACTTATAACAAAATGAAATTAATATATTTTATCATTTAAAACACAATTTAAATTGATTAAAATTGTTCCAAATTGAAAAAAAAACACTGGTAAAAATCTGCTGCATTTTGTTGCAACGCACTCCCTTGCTTGTATAGAAAACGGTTACTTGG
Source organism: Maratus speculifer (assembly GCA_964019185.1). NCBI lineage: Eukaryota > Metazoa > Arthropoda > Arachnida > Araneae > Salticidae > Maratus > Maratus speculifer. The sequence goes on along the minus strand of OZ025290.1, from coordinate 12,607,690 downwards.
CCGTGAAATGGAGCTTTCTCATTGGTTGGAATAGAGATATTATATACAAGCTGTGGAGTGCGTTGCAGCAAAATGCAGCAGATTTTTAAGAGTGTTGCACAAGCTACAACACCGCTAAAAATCTGTACCATTTTCTGCAGCGTCACTCCACCGCTTTTATAGAAAACGGTCAATTCACCGTGCTATGGAAAATTCTCATTGGTCAGAAGAGAGACATTCTATAAAAGTAGTGGAGTGACGTTGCAGTAAATGCTGCAGATTTTTAACAGTGAAGTCAATTAAAATCAATTTTCAGATTCGTTAAAATCGTCTGCTTTTGGCGAGGAAATGCACTGCTCGCCAAATCCCGCGTCGCTTTCAGCTTTTCACGCCAATTATTCCAAACTATTTTTTTTTTTTTTTTTTTTTTTTTTTTTTTTTTACATATCTAATAATGTAATTCCGTCGCTAATTTTCACTGATCCTTTATTACCTACATGAGTAGTTTAATTCGTATTTTTTTCAAAAAATTCTGAGTATGCCCCCAATGGAGACCTTCCTTGTAAGAAAAGTCACCTTTTTAAGAGCAAATGTAAACGAAGCTCTGCCACCCATACTGTGTCCTACGAGAACAGCCTTTGGGATATCATGTTGTGTTAAGAAGTCACCTATATCGTCAGCAAGAACAACCCAGTCCATCTCATCTGTCCAAGGACTGTCTCCATGGTTTCGGGCATCGACAACGTATACCTGAAAAAGAAAGGGCATACACGCAAGGAAAAACAGATATTTAAACATTTAGCATAATTTTAAATCATCTTAATTTTGGCGAAGTACTCTAACCATACACTAACTCTTTGGTAGTTCCAACTAGCATTCTCGTCCAGCTCAATTGTCGAAGGTATGATGTAAATGTGCATTAATTATAATAACAATAATAGTAATAACAATAATAATAATTGTAGTAATAATAATAAAACAGAACATGATCGCGAATAATCTAAAAATTTCATAGAAAGATGCCTCGCTAAACCCAATTAAAAGTTTCACATGTCATGTAGTTTTTTTTTTTTTTTTTTTTTTTTTTTTTCAAAAAGCTTTTTATTATCGTCAATAAAATAAACAAATTAGCTATTAAATGGCTTTTGGTAGATATGTTTAATTTGTTTGCAGCAGTTTTCAATCACATTCATGATATTATAACTAAAAATAATCGAAAATTTGCCTATAATCAACATGTATGCACTTTTCAAAAAGAATGGGAATGAACGACAGAATGTCTTAAACTATCGTCCACAGAATTTGTTGCATAACTATTGTAAACGGTCTTCAAAACAATTTGACCAAAGAAAGGCTCCATTAACTAACTAAAAGTTCTGATACAGTACAAAAACAATACTGTTTTTGTACAAATATTTTGTGAACAGGATTATTATAATTAAAATTCACCTTATTTGGAAGTCAATAGCGACAGTGCTAAGATTTTGTCAGAAACAGCATTTCACCAATATCTATAGTTAAACTGATAATTAGGACTTAAATTGTGAAGAATGAAATAAACATAGGTCTGTGAGACCATTAAAACGTATTAAAGGTTAAAGTTACTTTTAGTTCGCACTGTCGAATCTAAATGCGGTGTTTTGCTTTTAATATTAATAGCTTCAAAGCCAGTGCGAGCTAAAACTATATGCTGTAAATAATTTTTGTTCAGAGTTTATCATTGGATTAAAATAAGCAAAATTGCCAAAATATGTTTTACATCGTTTTTCAAAAGTCCATATTATAGTGAAGCTGCAAAATTGGTTAAACGCTTTATATATCCCAATTTATAGAAGAACAACTTTATAAACATTGAAGCAGAACATACGTTTGTTTAAGTTGTGTGTGATTTGTAACTAACGAATTCGGTTAATGTTTATACATTAATCACCGATCCCCAGGATTATTCCTGTAAAAATTATTAATGCTGATGGATAAAAATAGAGATCGGCCAAAAATACGAGTTATTTTTGGCCCAAAATTTGACGGCGAAAATGCGGTTAAAATTTCGGCCAAACCTAAACTCAACCAAAACTATCTATCTGTATTCTACAAAATTTGTAAAAATTATCGTTTCTTCCTTCAGAAATTTTTAGCATTACTCATCTATTTGATCTGTATCGGCTCAAATGAGACTATTTATTGGAATGAACTTCATTATCAGTCATGGCTGATTCAAGACATGAGTTCAAATTATAAAGCAAGCAATGCATATATGACTGAACTTTTTTATGTATTCATTAAAAGCTACAGGCTTAACGGTAATGGGAAATTTTTAGTTTGAAATTGACATGTGTACACCTAAAACTAAAATATTTTTTAATAGAATGAAATTCGTATAATTAGAAAATCTTTCTGTGTCATTGATGAATTATTACGTTTTTTTCTACATGAAAATAAAAAAATTGAATACATAGAGAGAGGTCAACTTGGATCACATGTATAATTAATTAATAAATACCTATAATTAAATAATAATGATGATTATTTGATAAATAAATGTAATTAATTAATAACTATGTATAGTTATTAATAGATGTAATCTATGCCCATCATGAGGATTGTAAAGATATGAAATTTCGTGCACTAGTTCTTGAAATATGACTAACGCTAAAATCGCGTAATCCTATGAAATTCAGCATAGCAGCGCCACCTGTAGGGTGGTTGACATAAAAATGCAAACAAAACCGAGTCATGTGAAATATTAACTGAATCTGAAGTTTGATGGAAAACCGTGCATTTGTTATGAGATAAAGTGGCTATAAAAATAATAAATGCAATATAGCAGCGCCATTTGTGGAGCTATTTACAACAAAATGTAAACAACAACCCCTCTTGTCAAGGACTAATAGAATCTGAAGTTTGGTGGAAATTCGTACATTCGTTCTTGAGATAGAGCTGTTGTGGAAATTCAGTATAGAAGCACCAGCTATTGAGCGACTAACATCAAAACATAAAAAATGTCAATTTTTTTCAAGGACTAACTGAATCTGATTGAGACGACGGTTTCATCATCGTATAGGAGTCTGCGTTGCTAAGTCGTAATTTGTAGTTTCAATCCCAAATTCGAGTAAAATCCATCAATATTGAGAAAGGCAACACACAGAAGGCTATTTTCTAGAGACAAGTTTTTTTTATTGATTTCAGTTCCAAGAATGGGTGCCGTGCCAGAGAGGGACCATCTCAAAGATAGGTCCGATCGCTAGTAGTTACAGAGAAGGAGTGGTCACAAATACATTTTTCACATCGTCAAGTGTTGGCGCGATACATGTGCATAAAAATAGCCAAAAACGACTGATACGCACAAATTGCGATGAGAGAAGGCACGTGGCGAGTTTCCGTTACATAGACTTTCAATGACAGAAACCAAAGTGCACGATTTGAAATAATTAACGCCAAACGATAAAAGCTAGCATATGGCCCGTAAAACCACAAGGATTGAATTCTTTACATAGGGTTGACAAGAGTCCCACGGACTGGGACAGGAAATGAATTCAAATGAAATAAAATAAAAGACAAACATAATACATCTGTTTCTTAAGCGAGTAGCGTTTAACTATGAATAAATTCTGCCTAGTAACAGGGCTTATCAAAGATTGTTGCAAAGGGGGAAAAAATACATACAGTTACATGAAAGAACGGATATACGTTGTGGTTTTAACGGAAGAATTAGAGATAACTGAAATTATATTTTAAAGGAAAAATGGCCGTTAGCAACTGAATAGAATTAAAGGGATTCAAAATCTAGCTTATTAAATAAAGTTACACATTAAGGGAATATTGTAATTTTAACTAAGGGGGGAAAACAATTATTAACTAATATGTAAAGGAAAACGCCTTTACACTGATGTTTGAAGAAATTCCTTACAGTATTTCTGAAGATCGAGTTATTGCGAAAATCACACAAAATGCAGCATAAAAGTGCCACCTGTTGAGCGATTTACACCAAAATATAAATGACGTCATTTCATATCAAGGAAAAGTGAATCTGAAGTTTCATAAAATTCGTGCATTAGTTCTGGAGATTGAGCGAATGAGAAAATTTTAAACAATACTGCATAGCAGCGCCACCTGTTGAGCGATTTACAATACACGTAAACAAATATCAATTTTTGTCAAGGAATAACTGATCTGAAATTTGATGAAATTCCGAGCATTTATTCTGTTGAGTTATTGCGGAAATCGAACAAAAGGCACCGTAGGAGAGCCACCTGATGAACGATTTACACCAAAAACTAATCAGTACCAATTTATATCAGGGACTACCTGAATATAATTTTTTATTAAATTCCGTGCATTCGTTCTTGATATACTTCCACAGAATTTATGTCGCATACAGACAGGCAGACTAACGGACAGAGTCACATACTCCAAGACTCACAGACGGGCATTTTGTAAAAACAAGTTTTTTGGAATCTCTATGAACGTTTTAATGTAAATCGCTCGATAGATGGCACTGCTATGCAGCATTATTTACGATTTCCATAATCGCTTAACCTTCAGAATTAATACACAAATTTTCATGAAACTTCAAATTCGGTTAGTCCTTGACATGAAATGACGTTTTTTTATATTTTGGAGTAAATCGCTGAACAGGTAGCGCTGCTATGCTGCATTTTGTGCGATTTTCGCAATAGATCTATCTTCAAAATTAATGCACGGAAATTCCTCAAACTCCGATTTAGTTAGTCCTTGTCACAAATTGACTTTTTTTTACGTTTTGGTGTAAATAGCTCAGAAGGTTGTGTTTCTATGCTATTTTTTAAAAGATTTCAGCAACAGCTCTATCTAGAAAACTAATTCATCAAACTTCATATTCGATTAGTCTTTGATATGAATTGATGCTGCTTATATTTTGTTGTAAATAGCCCCACTAATGGCGCTGCTATACTGCATCTGTTATGATTTCTGTAACAGCTCTATCTCAACAACTAATGCACGGATTTCCATCAAACTTCAGATTCAGTTAATCCTTCACATATTTTTTTTTCTTTTTTTTACATTTTTGTGTCAATTTACCTACAGATTATGCTGCTATGCTGAATTTTGTAGGATTTACACGATTTTAGTGATAGTCACATAGTAAGAACTAATGCATGAATGTTTCATATTTTTAAAATCCTCATGATGGCATAGATTGATATTTAATTTTTGCACTGTGATAGCGAATTTCGAATTGTTAACACGTATGAGATTTAAGAAAGTTTTGGGATTGCTACATCCGACTAGTTTTTGTATGTAAAGCTTGAATTTTGTGATAGATTTTTAACTCACTTCTTCATAGTCTAGAATTATGGAAATCACGGTTACAGATGTATTTTCGATGCCAGTATAGCCTTTTAATATTTTTGAAGCTTAATTTTAAATTACATTCTCTTTAAGTTTTTTTTCGCTAGCCCACTAGTTGATAGAACAAAAGATTTAATGATGCACCAATACACGCAAGCCAAAATATATAAATTTGCTGCAAAACTACAATAATGGAACATTTTAAAAGCTAAAAAGTAGAAAATAAATTTAAAAAATACGCTTTTATCAATTGGTAATTTAATATTAATTAATTTACGACTATACGGTAAAGAATTAATTTAGAAATCCTATAAAGATAGCTTAAATAATGCTTAATTTTTTTTTTCTCCCGTTGGCCTGTCTTATAGAAACAGAGAAAAATTATATATTTTTGAGTAAATTCATTTGTTTGCGTTTTCAACCAGGCATATAAAAGCAGTGAATTTTTCATAAGTTCGATACTCTCGGCAAGAATTTCGCCATTTTTGGACATTGGTTATGTACAAATATTTATATATGTACGTAACCAATGCAATATTTTACTTTAATAGTATGAAAATTTCCCTTCATTTGATCTCAAATGAAGGGCTAAATGAATATGCTCATTTAATTTCAACTTTTTCACAAATTTCATTTGAAAATTTTGCTGCTACATTTGCATTTGAATTATTGAAACTTTTCTTATTACTCAGTGAGTCAACACATTTTAGATTTTTCATGTTGTATACGACAACGAAAAACACTTTTAAGGACGGTAGAAAATGTGTTAATTCTGAACACCTACTGAACCTACTGAAAAATTTGACCTTTCTATTAGACATAGTACCTGCGTAGACACCAACTTTACCACATGGTATCAGCGCAGCAGTACAATTTTAAAACAGCGCTAAAAACAAAATAAAAAAGAGTTAAAATAAGTTGATTTTCATTTCGAACAACTTTCTTCTTTTTCGTCATTTGATCAACTGACAAGACTGTTTCCACGCTAAATATTCACGAAGATGTGATGAGCCTGTCCGATACCTGGTATCATTACCCTAATTACATTTTAAAAACAACGGATACACTTACTGTTCGTCCAGTATTCCTTGCAATCTTCGGTGCTATATATTTCCATGTTTTCCTAGAATCAATCATGCCATGCAGCATAACAACTGGTGGTAAATTTTTCTTCTTGTACCATGGAGGATAGAATACATCAAAGGCGAGTTTCATGTTGAGACTTTCTATAAACTGAGAGGGATAGAAAATTCATTTTTTAACACCGTCGAGCTTATTTAGTGATGTCTTATATACAAAATTATGTTAATATAATATTTTTCTTAAGGCAAGCTTCTATAGATATGGTTAGATTTTTACAACATTTTCGGAAAATTTAATTTGTTCAAATAATGCACTCAGAACAAAGTTTTTTGGAGTTTTGTTTGAAGTTTAAGAAGAATTCCTCGCATCAATTTTATCTTTTTGAAACTGCTTAAAAAATAAAAAGTTCTTTATACGTTTTTATTGAATTAAAAAAAAAAGTCTAATTTAATTTTTAAAAAGCAAAATGTTAATAGTTTGAACGGTTTAACCATGAAAACTTTAATCATTATAAAAAAAAAGGGCCGATTAAAGTTTTTGATTAACTTTTTTATAAGAAGTGATACCGATAAGTTAAATTGGCTATAACGGCTTAAATATTTTCTGAAACAAAAAACGATTTTGTGGCACATTCTAAAACAGCTTGCAGGCCCTTAATTTTTTAAAAAAGTTTTTGGGAGAACCTTCATTTAATGTGATGAATTAATTATTATATTCAATAGTAATTTATTAAATGATCCTCTATAGTAAAATCCCCGCCTAATGGAATATATATTTTAACCCTTTAACGATCAAAGCATTTTCATTGCTAAGATGTCGAAATAAATGAATGACACCGGTAATTAAGAACAAATATATTTCTAAATAAGAAAACGTGATTTTTCACATACATAATAAAAGGGATATTTTTAAATAAAAATACCGGTGCCAGTGTTGCATATCGGAATTAAAATTTTGTGGTTTCGTGGCGAAACCAATGAACGTTAAAGGGTTAAAGTAACTCGTTTAAGAAATATTTTGAAATCTGTGAGTGTCGATTTTTTTCGAATTTTAACTCTGGAAAGATGCAGAATGCGTTCTTTCAAATATTTCATAGAAAAATTGCAATCGTGTGGTTAAAACAGTGCCTTAAAAATGATACTACAAAAGTGTGGCTTTGAAGAACATAATAATAGCTGTAACAAACACTGTAAAAAGAATCATGATTTTTCCTGCACTTTCTGCTGTAGTTTTTCTGGCAACGATGCTGTGAAATTGAATTCAAGTAACAAATGAAATAAAAATCAAATTCTTCTGCTTACGTGAACCACGTAGCCAATAGCAACACTACATTATCCAAACTTTAGAAAGTTAACGGTATTTTTAACGCCAACAATTTGTAAATTTTACAATAACTGTACTTGCAGCACTTTTCATTGTAAAATGTCTTTTTTTATCCCCTTGAGACTCGCTTTGAGACTGCAGTAAGATACAGCTTGGCATATTGAAATCTTTACATTTTGAATAGAAAAATGCATTTTGACTATTAAAAATTATTAAGGTAAATGTGTCTATAATGAGCCATGTACCAATTTGGACCAGTAGATTTAATATTTGAAAAGAAGCCCAAAATATATTTCATGGAAACGATCGAAAGAAACCTAATTGACTAACATCCTTAAATGTTAAATGTTGTGACCATCTTTTTGTGATACCCTGCATACAAATGTGAGCAGTACTGGTAGTGATGTATACAAGGAGGAGGTTATAATGGTCATGACCCCCCGCTTCTCCGAAGGAAGAAGATATCTAAAGAACATTTAAAAAACGAAAAAAGCATAATTTTTTTTCATATTTACCCCTTGCTCAACAATAATAATCTTTCTGACTCTTTGTAGCTCTACTTAAATCTAATGTAGGTAATTTCTGACACATCCAGAAAGTCATTTATAATCTCAGATGCAAGACAATTGCAAGTGCACTTATTCACAACAAATGGGATTGATTAGCGCTTTCTCTTTTTCGGTAACAGTATAGAATCTTTCGTGAAATATCGGTAAAATGTGGAATTTTAAACTAAATTTCAAACCGCAACAGCCATTTACTCACTCATACAGGCATTTTTGTAATTGTCAAGTCCTAATAATTATCTTAAAAGCTCAATTTCTGAATAAGTCTTTGCCTTTATAAGAAAATGGGGAATTTTTAGGTTTCTCGGTATCTGAATAAAATGTATAAATTTTATGCTTTTAATAATACAAATATATATATATATATATATATATATATACATATATACATATACAGGGTGAGTCATAAATATCGAAACAATAGGCTATCTCCTTAAATATTGCCCTTAGACCCATACATCCAATTGCAAAGTTTCATAAAAAAAGGTGAATTTTTTGATAAGATAAGTTGCAACTCCATGGGGGGTCTATTTTAAAAAATACGAAAATTAAATTTTTATACGGCCCCCAGAGGATAAAACATCCAATTAGAAAATTGTTCCTTATTCATTCCTGAACTGAACAAAAAAAATTTCATCTTGATATCTTCAAAACTCAGAGAGTTATGACAATTTTAATAAATCGTGAGGTTTCAAGGGATCAGACACAAATTGAAATGCGTGTAATTGAAGAAACACTGCTGCTGTAATGGGTCCAGAAAACATTTATTTTATTTATTTATTTGTAAAGTTGGAATTTTGAATGTTTGGTGATGGTTAACCATATAATTTGTAAGCATTATCACATCATAAGACTCCTTAATATATATATTTTTTTAATTGAGTAAATTAAAATTGTCATAACTCAAAATATTATTTGTCGCGTTGAATTTTTTTCTTTTGATTAAACGAAAATGTCTAATTTTCAATTTTCATTCAGCAGTTTAAATAATATTTATTTTTTAAAAAAAGTATATTAAATAGCAATATTAAAAAAAAAGTAATTTTTGTAAACAAATCATATTTTTAAAAGTAAATTTTCTGAGCTGAAAAGTTAGCGTAACCGACGGTTATTGACGTATGTCAGTTTAAAAATGAGAAATACTGAAATAAAAACATTTGATGCAGCAAAGTGCATTTAGTTTTAAGATGGGCTCCTAACGTTTAAATGCTGTATAGTTTCGATTTCAGATTTTGTTTAAGTTTTGCCATTTTCACCTTCTTTAAATACTGTTTAAATGCGTCAGTTGATTTAAACTTTATTTTTATATCACGTCGATTTCAAATATTTTCATTGTGCTGTGACTCACAAACAGCCATTTCATAAAAACATGTTTTTCGGTATCTCTAAGCCCTAAAACGAAATTCCCATCGAAAACCGGAATTCAAAATTTTCATGAATCCAATACTTTCTTCTTGTAAAGATAGAAGAAAGCAAAAATAGGTTTAAAACCTTCATAAATTTTGAAACTGAATACAGTAAAACCTCTAAATAACGGACACCTCAGGAACGCAGAAATTGTCCGCTATTCGGAGGTGTCCGCTATTGGGAAAACAAAGATATTCAAAAAGTGCTAAGAAACGTTTAACATTTCATTAATTGACTTTTATGTGTCCTGAAACCTCTTTTATATGATTAATCAGAAATTAAAATTATTTTTTAAGCAATGGGGCTAAATAAAACTGTACACACCTTTACCCACTGTTCATTACATGCTTGTGAAAAAATCCTGTTACAAAAGTTAACTTTTGCTTGCGATTACATGTAATTTGTTTTTCAAAGTGACATTATTGGACATTATAGAGTTCCGGTCGGGGAGGGGGATTGCACTTTTTGGCTGTTAAAAGCATAAAATCTCAGTTTTCCGAGGGGATATTTTAATGCTCTGGAAGATGTCCCTCCTTGGCAACCCCTTCAATTCAACTCTGAACGTGGGGGGGGGGGGGTTTCCCCAACTCATTTATCACAAAATTCCCTGATAAATTTAGAGGCCTTTTTACTTTTTTTCATTTTTTTCTCCTTAAAAAATACTTTTTCATCCTTTATCGCCTTAAATAGTGTCCACTATTCGGAATGTTCGTTATTCAGATATTAAACATACACAAATTTAGGTTTTGAGAATGGAGATTGGAAAATAGTCCGTTAACCTCTTCAGTCCCTGAGTACCCAAATGGGTACATTAGTTTTGTCCCATTTTATTAATGATACTAAAATATAAATGAAATTTCGATATAAGAATAATATGTTTCGAATTCTAAGATTCGAGCTAATGAAAATAAAACAAAAATCTCGCTCGGAAGTCAAACGAGAGAAGAAATAATTCAGTAATAATTAAAAATACTGTAATAATCGCCAGTAGCGAAGAGGTTAAACAGAGGTGTTTGCTATTCGGGAGTGTCCGTTATAGCGGTTTAACTGTAGTATAAAATAGATTTTTGAAAATATTTCTATGTTATTTATTAAAATATATTTCCATTGATTCCGCTAATAGAAGAGTCATTTTCGCTATTACTTATATTTACTAAACTTATTGCCTGCGCCAATAAGTTTTTAAGACATTTTTAATGAGAGTTTATTTAATATCACTTAATTTGATAACTCTTTTAATAAGTGTTTAATAAGACGGTCCGTTCAATGAGTCGTGCCAGTTACGAAGTTGGCGGCAAGGTCGAAATATAGCAGACATCTAGCATATTTCATCGAATTTTAAAGCAAAAACCTATACGCTTTTATTTTATATCTAAAAGTTTAAGTGTTGTCTTGGATCGACATTTAACAATACGTAAATTTATGGTCGATCCCTTAATTGTACTTCAAATGAACTGATTTTGCTGCGCTCAGAGGCATGCTTAAGTGGTGTAAGTCAGGAATTTTGGAAAATTTTGGATATTAATATCTTTCGGGGATTTGCAGATATCGAGATGAAATTTTTTTTGTTCAATTCAGGAAGGGATAAAGAAATTTTTTCTAATTGGAAGTTTTATCCTCTGGGGGCCGTATAAAAATTTAATTTTCGTATTTTTTAAAACAGACCCCCCATGGAGTTGCAACTTATCTTATCAAAAAATTCATCTTTTTTTATGAATTTTTGCAATTGGAAGTATGGGTCTAGGGGCAATATTTAAGGAGATAGCCTATTGTTTCGATATTTATGACTCACCCTGTATGTATTTGAAAAATGGATATGACTTTTAAAAGCGTCAGAAAAGTAGTGCTTTTGGATATGGAGACAGCCTTCAATATAAAAATTACTTATTAAGAGATGTGACCCCCTCCCCTTCCCTCTACAGAAAAGAAGCCATGACCTGCCCCCCTCATCTAAATGAAGGGCTGAATCCGTCCTTACGTACCGGGTACAAAATTTATGCATACATACATTATGTGTGAAGTTTAGTAGCAGCATGTTCTATATTATTTGCAAACAATTTCTATAGGTAGATAGATGGATCCCCAGAACGATGCTAGTCCTTGGGGCCAGGATGCTCGATAATCTAAGTCAGAACCTGATTGCAAAGCGCATATTATTTAACAGATATTTATTTTGGAGTAGAATTACTATATTCAAATTTTCATGATAGTACAATGTTTTGGATAAATATTGCATTTCTGTAGAACAACATAGTCAAATTTTCTAGCAATATGGATATTCGTATACTGAAACTGTAAACGATAACATATTTCGCAGTTTTAATGTACGTCTGTTGAAAAAAAAATAATAATACGATAGGAAAAATGAGAATTATTAAAACGAAATTAAATTTTTTTTACATTAATGTGAAAAAATTTCGATATATTTGTTGCTTTTCAAGAAAGTTATAGAGAGGGAATAAATCGACTTACATTCAAAGGAACAAACGTTTAATTTTTGAATTTTAATAAAACTCGAGCGATCAAAATGATTTATTATTGTCTCGATAATACAATCTGAACCAATCAAACAAAAATATGAAAATTGGAGCATGCCTTTGAAAATAATATATACATAAATAAATATAATGTGCACTTAAATAAATGTTAAACTGAGTCATTTTACACTTTGAAAATATACATTGTCTGTGATCTGAACAATAGTTATTGTTTTATTTTTATTTATTTACTAGCATACGCAGCCCGCTTCGCCGGGCTTAATTTGAAAGTTTATTTAATAATTTATGTGTATGGTACGCTTCTCTCTCAGCTGGCGACGGATCCCCCGGTGACTCTACGCTTCTCTCTCAGCTGGCGACGGATCCCCCGGTGACTCTCCCCGGACCATCGGCACTCCACGTGCGTCGGGTGAGCGTCAGAACAAACTTTCAGCATATACATATGGGTGGTTGTACTTGAATGCACAGACCTGCGCGTTTTTTTCTATCTTGCTTTTATACCTCTGGACCGAGTTGGCGCATTGCCAAGATTTGCTTCCTCTGGACCGAGTTGGCGCATTGCCAAGATTTGCTTCCTCTGGACCGAGTTGGCGCATTGCCAAGATTTGCTTTCCCCTGTGCCTCAATTAATGAATTAATTATCCTCAGAATTCCTTTTATTTATAGAGATTTTTACATTTTCAATATTGCTGGAAAAGATATAAAATATTTTTTGCTGCATAAAATAATAAAGATAAAATAACATTAATTACTGAATTAGATTATTTCTATTTACCACTGAAAAATTGATGGCAAGGTTTTATATAATTTCAAATTTATAATAAGTTTTAATTTAATCTTACCTGCAAACTTTAGAGAGCTTTCACAATGGAAACACAAAGTTGGAAAAGAGAACTTGCGTATAAGTTACAGCCTTGTAACCATACTGTATGTAAATGTATTCATAAAAATAAAAAAATAAATGCGAGAGTGTTAAATGTATTCCAAACAGTAACTAAGACAATTCTCCGGAATACAAGCAGAGCAGTAAATCTGCAGATTTGAATTTGTATTTACTCAGCCAGTTTCAAGAGAAGCGTTTAGCAGAGAATCAGTGTGATTGATGCGATATGATGCAAAAAATTCCATTCGTCAGAATAGAGATATGAGTATGAATCATCATACATATTGTTTCTGTTGTCAGCATTATTTTTTTATGCAGCTACAAAATGAATTAGGTATTATTCGAAAAGTTTTAGAGCCGACTTCTGTCTTAATATCCTCACATTTCATCAAAACACGCTTTTGATTAATCCCAATCGGAACTAAAAACTGATACACGTGCCACTTAAGGTTCTGAAAATCCTTATCACTATTCCTAGAAGTAATTTTTTATTATAAAGTTTATCTAATTTAATCAAAGCTTTTTTTGAGATTCAACTACCGAAAACGTTCTGTGTTGAAAAACCGACAGTAAAAGATTTAAAAATAAAGCAGTGCGTTCTCGTCACAAAGGGATTAAATATTACAGTTAATTAAAAATTAAATGGACATCGATTTCACAAATCAAAGAAAATTTCTGAAATCAATCCACAAAAACAAAATTCTGCATAATATAAGGATCAGCAATCTATATTGTAAAGGCTAAACGTATCTGTGCTCAACGCATACGTCATTTTCCGAATGGCAACACTTTCACAGGCAATTCGGTTTTGTAATTTTCGGTACTTCAATTTTTATACTCCTAAAAATCGCACATTTTCAATTTTTACACAATCATATAGAGAAAAATATGTGCTTTTAAATGCGAAAGCTGTATCTCAATTTATTTTTGACATATTAATTTTTTTATAGTTTTTAGTACGAATTTTGTAATTGTGACAACAGAAATACGCCATTTTCTCTTAAAATTGATAAAAATTGAAATGTGTGCGTGCAAATTTTGAGAAGATGAAAACGAAGACGGGTTTAGATTTCACGTGAAATTCTAAGATCGTGTCAATTTGAAATATATTTTTTTTCATACCATTTATATCAAACATAAGAGCCCCAATTGATAACTTCATCTTAATATCTGATCTTTATTATAATTTACTTTATTGTTATATTTTTACATATGCGATTAAAGTTTAATTTAGACAGCTGAGTTTACTGAAATAGTATATATATTTTTTTAACTTTAGCTTTAAATAATAATTGTTTGAGAGTTAGAGTGCCATTGAAAGATGCATTTCTTACTGTGTCTGATTTTGTAGGTTTATTATAAATCAATGAAATAGTTCATTCTTAAACATTTACTTTCGTCGAAATTCGATGGGTTCCACCGTGTGATTATAAAAAGAAAATAGTTCCAAAAAAGATAAAGTCCGACGTCTCCGCACGGGTTTATCTTATATGTATGATTGATTGCAAAATTGAAATGTTTAGAAGAAGAAATGAATCAGTTCATAAGAAGCAGAAGTATTTCACATGTAGTCTTAAATTCATGCTTCATTATATTAAATGCACTATTTCAATTTTTAAAAATGGAAAATCTTTATGGTGGTCATTTACTATTTGGAAATATGATTGTTAAAATATTGTAACAGGAGTATTCATCTATCTATACATACAGACACAACATTCTGGTAAATTTTCAGATTTTGTAGAAGTGTTTTACTTTTTTCTTGAAAGTTTTATTATTATTTTTTTTAAGATTTTATTTTCCTTTATTAAATTAGTTTCCTTCAGGAAAAAAATATTTAAACATATGTAAAAAAGTACTATAAAATATCTAAATAATAACAAACAGATATATTTTTTAAAAAATTCAAGGGAAACTGGTCGTTGCTCTTTATAATATTTTCCGAAGTTTTTGCCATAATTTCATTGTTATTGTTTGAGTCAGAAAAAAGTTGCCAAAGAGCGCTAAGTAGCCAATTATTTGCACTTCAACTTCATACTGATATCTATCTGAGTTGCGTCGTGCGTGTCGTCATGTCATATGATTTCCCTTTTCACTCTGAAAAACAATTCAGAAGTAGAAGGACGAACATTCCGAGTCGCTGTTCAAAATATTAATTTTAGTTAATTTTCTACATGCTTTTTATATGTTATCAATAGTTTATACTATACAAAGTAGCATAATCCAAGAAAAACAGGTATGAAAATAAAAAAAAAGCATTAAACAGCAACATACCAAGTCCGGCTGAATTTCCCGTTGTACTTACTTTTGAAGCCAAACGTCAAAAAACCAGTATGACTTCTTAGTTCTTTTCCCTGCTTGGTTTAGGGTTACATTATACGTGTATCGTTTTCCTCCTCGAGAGCTGTTGTAAACGAAGTGGAAAATCGGGCCCCAAGCCCATAAAGGCCCCTGGTCCTTGTGAAATTACAAAGTTCTTTTTTAACCATTTGAAAAATGGTTGTTGTTTTCGGGAGAATGGACCCGATGATGTTACCACTTTTGAATGATGTTACCACTTTTGAATGATGTGGTCACTTTTGAATTTAAATTAATTTCTTTACTTTTAGAAGAGTTTTTATTTGAATTTAAATTAAATTCTTTACTTTTAGAAGAATTTTTATTTGAATAGTAAATTAAAATGGTTAAAATCATTGTAATAAAGGAGAAAACTAACAAATTTAAAAATGGGTAGACGGAAATTAACAGATACGGAAAAAGCCGAAGCCAAAGAAATGAATGAACGTGAATATCGCATTCAATGATATTAAACACAATACGCGTACTTAAACAATCATAAAGTGATCTAGACACACGGCAGTGTGTCAGCCAAGTTCAAAAAGTAAAAGTCGACACACCGGCCGTGGGTTATATTACCCGAACCATTTCGGGCCACTTTTGACCCCTCAATAACTTAAATTCTATTTGACCTACACAATTGCAATTTTTTGTGTCGTGTAAGACCATCTTCTAATTTCCTAATATTATAAATTTTTAAAAAAATCTTTTACCGTTCACGAGAAATTGACGTCTGAAAACCACTGTTTTTCCCACTGACTCACTCACTCACTCATAGAAATGTTTGACTACTTCCAGGTGACTTAGGAAATTGAAATTTGGTGTGGAGGTAGGTTATTGGATCTATAAATAGGAAAAAATCAGAAATCACCATTAATTAAACATTAATGGTTGTTAGAAGATAAATTATTGGATTACAATGGCGGTTTATGAGAATTTCACAAAATACCAGAAATAGTGCCAAGTTGGCGTCACTTTTGGCGAGTATCGGGACTAATCTCTGAAACTACCGAACCGATTTCAAAAGTAATGGAACCAAAATGATGGTATTCACCCCGGTTCAAGTATATGCTATATTTTATGTATATACCATTAACCACAAGAGAGTGAAGAAGCAAAAAACATTCTAAAAATGAGATTTTTGGTTTACTAATAAGCATAGAAGCACAAAATTCGGCATGTTACTTATTTATAAGATAAAAATGATCTCTAAGGGCATTTGCTAAAAAATAAAGAATTCAAAAAGGGTGAAAATGCACGAAAAGCATTCTAAAACTGTTCTAAATTGGGATTTTTAAGCAATCTCAGCAAACAACCATCTGATCTTAAAAGTAATGATCTTAAAATGATGGTGACATTCCTTGCTCCAATATAGGCTATATCTTATGTCAATGCCACTAATCCAAAAGAATTAAAAGAGCAAAAAAAATTCTAAAAATGCGATATCTGTATGTTAAGGGCTTAGAAACATCAAATTTGGCATGTTCATTACTTATAAGATATAAATGATCACTAAGAACATTTGTTAACAAATACAAAATTTAAAAGGGGTAAAAATGCGCGAAAAGCATTCTATAAACGTTCTAAATAGCAATATCAGCAATATTGGAAAGTTAGCGAACCGATTAAAAAAAAAAAAAAAAAGAAAAAAAAAAGTCAAAATGATGGTGGCAGTCCTTGCTCTAACAACAGTATTGGATAAATTGCCAGATTACAATGGGAGTCTATGGGAATTTGGCGAAATACCAGAAATAGCGCCAAGTTAGTATCACTTTTGGCGGGTAATTTTTGTCGTCAATTTGGCGATATATCGCCAAGTTGGAGACAAACTTTTTTGGTCGTCGAGATAATCAAGTAGTACCCAATCACATAAAAGAAACATCCTTATTAGTGGAATTTAATGGAACATAAGCAATCCTAATATTAAAAGTTTTAAATTTGATTCAAAGAAACAGTGAATAAACGCAGGAAAAAGCTGTAAGATTAATTAATATTAAATAAAACTAATTTAATATTAAGCCAATTTATTTCAAAAAGGAAACAAATACCGACTTATTTGACAAAAAATAATGATATCCTATCAAAAACATGAATGTGAAAAAATGCCAAGTTCGTTAAAGATTTCGCTAATAAAAGAAGTGATTTGACAAAAAATAATGATATCCTATCAAAAATATGAATGTGAAAGAATGCCAAGTTTGTAAAAGGTTTCGCTAATGAAAGAAGTGAGATCTAACTGCAAACCAAGTTCTTTCGAAGCTCCTTAAAACATAGCTCCTGTCATGCATAATATTCTTCAATTGCTTAAAATGAGTTGGTATGTTACTTGTTATTCAATAGAGCGACTTGGCAAGTTTTCAGCCCCTAACTTTAATGTTTGAGTAAGTACTTAATGTTTGAGTACCTAACTTTAATGTTTGAGTAAAATTTAATCTAGAATCTGATTGGGAAAGATCTAGTCATTCAAATGTTCGAATAACTACATTGAAGTTAAGGTATCGATAAATTAATTAAGTGATCAACTTTAAGTTCTGATCAATTAAATAGAGAAATTTGAATAACAGAAAACTTGTAAGTCGCTCTATTGAATAACAAGTAACATACCAACTCATTTTAAGCAATTGAAGAATATTATGCATGACAGGAGCTATGTTTTAAGGAGCTTCGAAAGAACTTGGTTTGCAGTTAGATCTCACTTCTTTCATTAGCGAAACCTTTTACAAACTTGGCATTCTTTCACATTCATGTTTTTGATAGGATATCATTATTTTTTGTCAAATCACTTCTTTTATTAGCGAAATCTTTAACGAACTTGGCATTTTTTCACATTCATGTTTTTGATAGGATTTTTATTTCTTCTTTTGCTATTTAAAATAAAAATTTAGTCAACATGTATAAGTTGCTTATTAGTTTGGCGATTCGTATCATTTGGCGAAATTGGTCGACGGGATAACTGAGTAATACTGTATTTGGTTTGGCGCAAAAACGTCTTTCAATGCAGAAAATGATAAAATCAAAAGATTATTGAGCCGCTGAAAACCAATTACGTGTTGAAAGGCGATCACGAAAAAGGAAGCAATTTAATGCCGAACCGATTAATTGTAAAACATCATGTCGCCAGGGCGACCAATCCACTAGCCATGGCGTTTTACTATCGGTCGGTTCTAACCAGGAAAATTTGAGTGCCAATAGTGATTCTAACAAGCCGGAAAATGTTATAGCTATTACTCTTGATTTTCCACCACCTAAAAAGAAAACTAAAAAGCAATCGGCTTGGGAAAAACTGGGAAAAAACTTTTTTGATTCGATGTCTGATGGACCCATTCACAGATGCATGTGCTGCGATCGATTTTGGTTTAAAACCTCCATCACCAAAATTCTGCTCTGTAAAATCAAACAATATATGCCAAAGTCTTACAAGTATAACAGTATATGCCAAAGCTGTATTTTAATAATGATTACTTTTGCACCAACAATGTTAAATAGTTTGAAATGTTTCTTTCGTCGCCAACTTTTATGCTTGGCGACAATAGAGTGATATAACTTAAACGAACCGTACCTTCAAATTGCAGCATGTATAAAGTCATTTATAGCAGTGGCACGGATAATACACAATAAAACAACTGGTATTTAGCTTAAAATGATAGATGAATGTATCGAGTGAAACATTTTTCAAATGGTTGGGGTAATTTCTTAAATTACAATTTTTTTTTTTTCTACTTTCTTTTTTCTTTTCTTTTTCTTTTTTTAAATTTGTTTAGCGGTTAAAAAAATCTTTAAATACTTTAGCGCCGAAACTAGCCTTTTTTGCGCCCGGGGCAAACATGGATTTTGGCGCCCCCAACATATATCCCATGTATCCTTTATAACAAACACACCAAAGAAAATCTTAATTAGAAGCCCCCTTCAATTTATTTTCTGTTGGCGTCCGGGGCACGTGCCCCCTCTGCCCCCTCTAGTTTCGGTCCTGAATACTTACACTATTTATGCAAAAAACAATGCTAGTAGATAACGTTGAATTTAGTCACTTTTCTCCGGGAGGAATTTCTCTGGATCCCGGGAAGGGGAAGTGGGAATTGCAGTTTTTTGACCATTGAAAACACAAAATATCAAATCTTCCTGGGGGAAGGGAAATCTTATTGTCCTCTCTCCGGCAGCACCCTGAATTCAACACTGATTTTCTTTTCTTTTCTTTTCTTTTTTTTTTTTTTTTTATTAAAGTTTTGCTTTGGCGGTAAAATTTGTGATGAAAATTGTTCTTTGTAAACACTCCTTCTTTTTTTTTATAATTTTTCTTGCAAAAATACTGTTTTGAGTGTAATATATGTCCCAATTACGAGGTAGTTCATCATCCTACTTTGGTCTTAACCCTTCCGGGTCCAAATTTTTTTCCATTTTAAGAAAAAAACTTGTATTTTAATAACGTTTATCATAGCTATCCAAATAAATTTACTGAAGTTTAAAAGTATCTTATTGTCTAAAATCTTACGAATATACTTATTCTTGTACCCTACTCAATAAATATTTATACGATGATAGGCTAAGGAAGAGTTTTTAAAGACTTTTGGAAAATAATGTATTACAACAGGATTTGAGGGGGTATTATAAATTTTTAATGCTTTTTGCGTTTTATCACACGTAAATGGTTCAGAAAAGTAACTTATATTTTAAATTCAAAAAGTGAAATATACGTATTAGAAAAAAAAAAAAAAAAAAAAAAAAAAAAAAAAAAAAAAAAAAGAATTGCTAACGGTGCAAAGAGAATTAAGTACCCTTTATTATTATTGTTATTACTTAATGTCAAAACATAAAAGAAGTCATAATAAGAAAGACATAGCCAAATACTATAATTTCTATATGTAGAAAGTAATTGTTCAGAAAAAATAATACTGGATGAAAAAACATCTACTATTAATGTACACCAGACCCGAAAGGTTTAAAACAATATCAAATAAATTAATTAAGAGAGCATATGAATGTTAAATCCTCTAAAATGTCGCTTGTTTGGTAACTGTATTTAATAATGAAACAATATTTTCTGAACATTTTTATAACAAACAGTACAATCCAATAATTACACTAGTTTAAAAGTATGTCATGTGTTCTGCATGAACAAAAGCAAAAGCAATGACTCAAAGGGTAATTTAAGTGATTTATCTTAAACTGTTAAAAGTACCATTTAAATTGCGCGTAGTATTACTTTTGATCCATTTAATATTTTTACATACTATTTTAGCAAAATAATTATTACCTCTAGATTTTCCACTGAACCTAAAAATAAGATCTCTTATATATTAGCAAAATTTCTCTCTCTCTCTTTTTTTAAATTTAGTTGAAAGTATCACATATTTTTTTCGGAGTTTTTCTATGCATACAATATTCTTGTGGATGAAACATTAAAAGCACGTAAGTTTAATCTTAGGATAGCGATACATTCTATAGTCTGTTAAAAAGTAAATTATGAAAATATATTAATTAGTTTAAGAGGAATTTTGCGCATAATTTTATATAAGGCACATTTTTAACATTTTGGAATAAACATTTTTAAAGTATCCTTCTAATCCTTGTTTTTATAAAGATTAAATGCAGAAGCGCCGACTTTTGAAAAATACTAACTGTGCTCAAAACGAAATTTCATTCAAGGGATCAAATGATTAAAAAAAAAAAATTACAAACTAAATTAATTGAAATTGGGTGGGTGAAGAGATTAAAACTACTGGGTGGGCTCGCACCTCATGGACCCGTATAAGTTGGAGCCACTGATAACATGACTAATTTCCCTTGTCAGCACGAAACCGAAGTTAGTTATGTCTTATTCATTTTTTTTATTCCGTTTCCAAAAATTATTTTAAATTTTCTTTAGCACGTTAAGTTTTTGATATATTTGCATGTATCGATTTATCCAAACTTTGGAACTTTTGTACTATTATATATGAACTAGCAGCCTTCGCCCGCTACGCTGGTCAGTTTTTTTTTTCTTTTTTAAGAAACTTTGAATTAAACTAAATTTTCATATCACAGTAATTTTTAGTTTTATATTGTACTTTAGACTGTCTCTCATCGGGTAAATATCAGTCATCTAAACGGAAAGTTCAATGTTAGTCACCAATGAATGACGTAGCGCTCAACATGTTAACAATTTTAATCACATAAATATTCATTCAACGGAACTTTTAAAATAAAGTCAAACTTTTGTAATTGAGTTCATCTGATAAAAAACATTTCCTAAATATTCAATTAAACAACGTAGAATGCTATATTTCATTTGTTACAAAATTTCTGAAAAATTATCCAACTAACAATGTAAAATCCATTAAAATCTATCTTGTAGAACTTAAGTTATAAGCGGCCGCAATGAAATTTCACTTTGCGTTTTATATATATTGAGATAATTAAATATAGCTTACATAATCATGTTAACTTGATTATAGAACTCTCTTTCAAAATTTTAGGTTCAATAGATTTTTTTTCAATAGCCCCCAATTTTCAACATTTTAGGTTCGGCAGATTTTTTTGTGCTGTGCTTAATACGAAATCCAGACTTTCTTTTATATATATAGATAAGGGTTGAAAATTTCAGGTTTTTGCGCCGAAGACACCGCCATAAAGGAAAATGTGACGTATATCGCGAACTACTGAACTTAAAATTATTTGCTTGGTACCATTCGATTCAGCATGAAAAAACACACTAAAATATGTTATCAGTTGAAAAATAACTGCAAAAGCCGATTTTTAAGGAATTTTTTTAAAGTTCGTTCCTTTTTTTAACTCCCTTAGGGGTGGAATTTTCGAAAATCCCTTCTTAGCGGCACTCGATGTTATAAGTATTATTTTTACCCCAATTTTCAAGATTTTAGGTTCGGCAGATTTTTTTGTGCTGTCATTAATACGAAATCCAGACTTTCTTTTATATATATAGATAAGGATTGAAAATGTTAGGTTTTTGCGCCAAAGACACCGCCAAATAAAGAGAATGTAAAATATCTCGCGAACTACTGAACTTAAAAAAATTTGCTTGCTACCATTCGATTCAGGATGAAAAAATACACTAAAATATGTTATCAGTTGAAAAATAACTACAAAAGCCGATTTTTAAGGAATTTTTTAAAAGTACGTTCCTTTTTTTAATTCCCTTAGGGGTGGAATTTTCGAAAATCCCTTCTTAGCGGCACTCGATGTTATCAGAAGATTTTAAACCCAATTTTCAAGATTATAGGTTCGGCAGATTTTTTTGTGCTGTGATTAATACGAAATCCAGACTTTCTTATATATATACAGATAAAGATTGAAAATTTTAGGTTTTTGCGCCGAAGACATCGCCAAATCAGGAAAATGTGAAATATCTCGCGAACTACTGAACTTAAAAGAATTTGCTTGCTGCCATTCGATTCAGCATGAAAAGATACACTAAAATATGTTATCAGTTGAAAAATAACTACAAAAGCCGATTTTTAAGGAATTTTTTAAAAGTACGTTCCTTTTTTTAATTCCCTTAGGGGTGGAATTTTCGAAAATCCCTTCTTAGCGGCACTCGATGTTATCAGAACTATTTTTACCCCAATTTTCAAGATTATAGGTTCGGCAGATTTTTTTGTGCTGTGATTAATACGAAATCCAAACTTTCTTTTATATATATAGATAAAGATTGAAAATTTCAGGTTTTTGCGCCGAAGACACCGCCAAATCAGGAAAATGTGAAGTATCTCGCAAACTTCTGAACTTAAAAGAATTTGCTTGGTACCATTCGATTCAGCATGAAAAAATACACTAAAATATGTTATCAGTTGAAAAATAACTGCAAAAGCCGATTTTTAAGGAATTTTTTTAAAGTTCGTTCCTTTTTTTAACCCCTTTAGGGGTGGAATTTTCGAAAATCCCTTCTTAGCGGCACTCAATGTTATAAGTAGTATTTTTACCCCAATTTTCAAGATTTTAGGTTCGGCAGATTTTTTTGTGCTGTGATTAATACGAAATCCAGACTTTCTTTTATATATATAGATAAGGATTGAAAATTTCAGGTTTTTGTGCCGAAGAAATCGCCAAATTTGGAAAATGTGAAGTATCTCGCAAACTACTGAACTTAAAAGAATTTGCTTGGTACCATTCGATTCAGCATGAAACAATACACTAAAATATGTTATCAGTTGAAAAATAACTACAAAATCCGATTTTTAAGGTATTTTTTAAAAGTACGTTCTTTTTTTTTAACCCCCTTAGGGATGGAATTTTCGAAAATCCCTTCTTAGCGGCACTCGATGTTATCAGAACTATTTTTACCCCAATTTTCAAGATTATAGGTTCGGCAGATTTTTTTGTGCTGTCATTAATACGAAATCCAGACTTTCTTTTATATATATAGATAAGGATTGAAAATGTTAGGTTTTTGCGCCAAAGACACCGCCAAATAAAGAGAATGTAAAATATCTCGCGAACTACTGAACTTAAAAAAATTTGCTTGCTACCATTCGATTCAGGATGAAAAAATACACTAAAATATGTTATCAGTTGAAAAATAACTACAAAAGCCGATTTTTAAGGAATTTTTTAAAAGTACGTTCCTTTTTTTAATTCCCTTAGGGGTGGAATTTTCGAAAATCCCTTCTTAGCGGCACTCGATGTTATCAGAAGTATTTTTAACCCAATTTTCAAGATTATAGGTTCGGCAGATTTTTTTGTGCTGTGATTAATACGAAATCCAGACTTTCTTATATATATACAGATAAAGATTGAAAATTTTAGGTTTTTGCGCCGAAGACATCGCCAAATCAGGAAAATGTGAAATATCTCGCGAACTACTGAACTTAAAAGAATTTGCTTGCTACCATTCGATTCAGCATGAAAAGGTACATTAAAATATGTAATCAGTTGAAAAATAACTACAAAATCCGATTTTTAAGGTATTTTTTAAAAGTACGTTCTTTTTTTTAACCCCCTTAGGGATGGAATTTTCGAAAATCCCTTCTTAGCGGCACTCGATGTTATCAGAACTATTTTTTACCCCAATTTTCAAGATTATAGGTTCGGCAGATTTTTTTTTGCTGTCATTAATACGAAATCCAGACTTTCTTTTATATATATAGATAAGGATTGAAAATGTTAGGTTTTTGCGCCAAAGACACCGCCAAATAAAGAGAATGTAAAATATCTCGCGAACTACTGAACTTAAAAGAATTTGCTTGCTGCCATTCGATTCAGCATGAAAAGATACACTAAAATATGTTATCAGTTGAAAAATAACTACAAAAGCCGATTTTTAAGGAATTTTTTAAAAGTACGTTCTTTTTTTTAACCACCTTAGGGATGGAATTTTCGAAAATCCCTTCTTAGCGGCACTCGATTTTATCAGAACTATTTTTACCCTAATTTTCAAGATTATAGGTTCGGCAGATTTTTTTGTGCTGTGATTAATACGAAATCCAGACTTTCTTTTATATATATAGATAAGGATTGAAAATTTCAGGTTTTTGCGCCGAAGAAATCGACAAATTTGGAAAATGTGAAGTATCTCGCAAACTACTGAACTTAAAAGAATTTGCTTGGTACCATTCCATTCAGCATGAAAAAATACACTAAAATATGTTATCAGTTGAAAAATAACTGCAAAAGCCGATTTTTAAGGAATTTTTTTAAAGTTCGTTCCTTTTTTTAACCCCCATAGGGGTGGAATTTTCGAAAATCCCTTCTTAGCGGCACTCGATGTTATAAGTAGTATTTTTACCCCAATTTTCAAGATTTTAGGTTCGGCAGATTTTTTTGTGCTGTGATTAATACGAAATCCAGACTTTCTTTTATATATATAGATAAGGATTGAAAATTTCAGGTTTTTGCGCCGAAGAAATCGACAAATTTGGAAAATGTGAAGTATCTCGCAAACTTCTGAACTTAAAAGAATTTGCTTGGTACCATTCGATTCAGCATGAAAAAATACACTAAAATATGTTATCAGTTGAAAAATAACTGCAAAAGCCGATTTTAAAGGAATTTTTTTAAAGTTCGTTCCTTTTTTTAACCCCCTTAGGGGTGGAATTTTCGAAAATCCCTTCTTAGCGGCACTCGATGTTATAAGTAGTATTTTTATAGCAATTTTCAAGATTGTTGGTTCGGTAGATTTTTTTGTGCTGTGATTAATACGAAATCCAGACTTTCTTTTATATATATAGATAAAGATAGAAAATTTCAGGTTTTTGCGCCGAAGACACCGCCAAATCAGGAAAATGTGAAATATCTCGCGAACTTCTGAACTTAAAAGAAATTGCTTGCTACCATTCGATTCAGTTGAAAAAATACACTAAAATATGTTATCAGTTGAATAATAACTAAAAAATCCGATTTTTAAGGTATTTTTTAAAAGTACGTTCTTTTTTTTAACCACCTTAGGGATGGAATTTTCGAAAATTCCTTCTTAGCGGCACTCGATGTTATCAGAACTATTTTTACCCTAATTTTCAAGATTATAGGTTCGGCAGATTTTTTTGTGCTGTGATTAATACGAAATCCAGACTTTCTTTTATATATATAGATAAGGATTGAAAATGTTAGGTTTTTGCGCCAAAGACACCGCCAAATAAAGAGAATGTAAAATATCTCGTGAACTACTGAACTTAAAAGAATTTGCTTGCTGCCATTCGATTCAGCATGAAAAGATACACTAAAATATGTTATCAGTTGAAAAATAACTACAAAAGCCGATTTTTAAGGATTTTTTTTAAAGTACGTTCCTTTTTTTAATTCCCTTAGGGGTGGAATTTTCGAAAATCCCTTCTTAGCGGCACTCGATGTTATCAGAACTATTTTTACCCCAATTTTCAAGATTATAGGTTCGGCAGATTTTTTTGTGCTGTGATTAATACGAAATCCAAACTTTCTTTTATATATATAGATAAAGATAGAAAATTTCAGGTTTTTGCGCCGAAGACACCGCCAAATCAGGAAAATGTGAAATATCTCGCGAACTTCTGAACTTAAAAGAAATTGCTTGCTACCATTCGATTCAGTTGAAAAAATACACCAAAATATGTTATCAGTTGAATAATAACTACAAAATCCGATTTTTAAGGTATTTTTTAAAAGTACGTTCTTTTTTTTAACCACCTTAGGGATGGAATTTTCGAAAATTCCTTCTTAGCGGCACTCGATGTTATCAGAACTATTTTTACCCTAATTTTCAAGATTATAGGTTCGGCAGATTTTTTTGTGCTGTGATTAATACGAAATCCAGACTTTCTTTTATATATATAGATAAGGATTGAAAATGTTAGGTTTTTGCGCCAAAGACACCGCCAAATAAAGAGAATGTAAAATATCTCGCGAACTACTGAACTTAAAAAAATTTGCTTGCTACCATTCGATTCAGCATGAAAAAATACACTAAAATATGTTATCAGTTGAAAAATAACTACAAAAGCCGATTTTTAAGGAATTTTTTAAAAGTACGTTCCTTTTTTTAATTCCCTTATGGGTGGAATTTTCGAAAATCCCTTCTTAGCGGCACTCGATGTTATCAGAAGTATTTTTAACCCAATTTTCAAGATTATAGGTTCGGCAGATTTTTTTGTACTGTGATTAATACGAAATCCAGACTTTCTTATATATATACAGATAAAGATTGAAAATTTTAGGTTTTTGCGCCGAAGACATCGCCAAATCAGGAAAATGTGAAATATCTCGCGAACTACTGAACTTAAAAGAATTTGCTTGCTGCCATTCGATTCAGCATGAAAAGATACACTAAAATATGTTATCAGTTGAAAAATAACTACAAAAGCCGATTTTTAAGGAATTTTTTAAAAGTACGTTCCTTTTTTTAATTCCCTTAGGGGTGGAATTTTCGAAAATCCCTTCTTAGCGGCACTCGATGTTATCAGAACTATTTTTACCCCAATTTTCAAGATTATAGGTTCGGCAGATTTTTTTGTGCTGTGATTAATACGAAATCCAAACTTTCTTTTATATATATAGATAAAGATTGAAAATTTCAGGTTTTTGCGCCGAAGACACCGCCAAATCAGGAAAATGTGAAATATCTCGCGAACTACTGAACTTAAAAGAATTTGCTTGCTACCATTCGATTCAGCATGAAAAGGTACATTAAAATATGTAATCAGTTGAAAAATAACTACAAAATCCGATTTTTAAGGTATTTTTTAAAAGTACGTTCTTTTTTTTAACCCCCTTAGGGATGGAATTTTCGAAAATCCCTTCTTAGCGGCACTCGATGTTATCAGAACTATTTTTACCCCAATTTTCAAGATTATAGGTTCGGCAGATTTTTTTGTGCTGTCATTAATACGAAATCCAGACTTTCTTTTATATATATAGATAAGGATTGAAAATGTTAGGTTTTTGCGCCAAAGACACCGCCAAATAAAGAGAATGTAAAATATCTCGCGAACTACTGAACTTAAAAAAATTTGCTTGCTACCATTCGATTCAGGATGAAAAAATACACTAAAATATGTTATCAGTTGAAAAATAACTGCAAAAGCCGATTTTTAAGGAATTTTTTTAAAGTTCGTTCCTTTTTTTAACCCCCATAGGGGTGGAATTTTCGAAAATCCCTTCTTAGCGGCACTCGATGTTATAAGTAGTATTTTTACCCCAATTTTCAAGATTTTAGGTTCGGCAGATTTTTTTGTGCTGTGATTAATACGAAATCCAGACTTTCTTTTATATATATAGATAAGGATTGAAAATTTCAGGTTTTTGCGCCGAAGAAATCGACAAATTTGGAAAATGTGAAGTATCTCGCAAACTTCTGAACTTAAAAGAATTTGCTTGGTACCATTCGATTCAGCATGAAAAAATACACTAAAATATGTTATCAGTTGAAAAATAACTGCAAAAGCCGATTTTAAAGGAATTTTTTTAAAGTTCGTTCCTTTTTTTAACCCCCTTAGGGGTGGAATTTTCGAAAATCCCTTCTTAGCGGCACTCGATGTTATAAGTAGTATTTTTATAGCAATTTTCAAGATTGTTGGTTCGGTAGATTTTTTTGTGCTGTGATTAATACGAAATCCAGACTTTCTTTTATATATATAGATAAAGATAGAAAATTTCAGGTTTTTGCGCCGAAGACACCGCCAAATCAGGAAAATGTGAAATATCTCGCGAACTTCTGAACTTAAAAGAAATTGCTTGCTACCATTCGATTCAGTTGAAAAAATACACTAAAATATGTTATCAGTTGAATAATAACTAAAAAATCCGATTTTTAAGGTATTTTTTAAAAGTACGTTCTTTTTTTTAACCACCTTAGGGATGGAATTTTCGAAAATTCCTTCTTAGCGGCACTCGATGTTATCAGAACTATTTTTACCCTAATTTTCAAGATTATAGGTTCGGCAGATTTTTTTGTGCTGTGATTAATACGAAATCCAGACTTTCTTTTATATATATAGATAAGGATTGAAAATGTTAGGTTTTTGCGCCAAAGACACCGCCAAATAAAGAGAATGTAAAATATCTCGTGAACTACTGAACTTAAAAGAATTTGCTTGCTGCCATTCGATTCAGCATGAAAAGATACACTAAAATATGTTATCAGTTGAAAAATAACTACAAAAGCCGATTTTTAAGGATTTTTTTTAAAGTACGTTCCTTTTTTTAATTCCCTTAGGGGTGGAATTTTCGAAAATCCCTTCTTAGCGGCACTCGATGTTATCAGAACTATTTTTACCCCAATTTTCAAGATTATAGGTTCGGCAGATTTTTTTGTGCTGTGATTAATACGAAATCCAAACTTTCTTTTATATATATAGATAAAGATAGAAAATTTCAGGTTTTTGCGCCGAAGACACCGCCAAATCAGGAAAATGTGAAATATCTCGCGAACTTCTGAACTTAAAAGAAATTGCTTGCTACCATTCGATTCAGTTGAAAAAATACACCAAAATATGTTATCAGTTGAATAATAACTACAAAATCCGATTTTTAAGGTATTTTTTAAAAGTACGTTCTTTTTTTTAACCACCTTAGGGATGGAATTTTCGAAAATTCCTTCTTAGCGGCACTCGATGTTATCAGAACTATTTTTACCCTAATTTTCAAGATTATAGGTTCGGCAGATTTTTTTGTGCTGTGATTAATACGAAATCCAGACTTTCTTTTATATATATAGATAAGGATTGAAAATGTTAGGTTTTTGCGCCAAAGACACCGCCAAATAAAGAGAATGTAAAATATCTCGCGAACTACTGAACTTAAAAAAATTTGCTTGCTACCATTCGATTCAGCATGAAAAAATACACTAAAATATGTTATCAGTTGAAAAATAACTACAAAAGCCGATTTTTAAGGAATTTTTTAAAAGTACGTTCCTTTTTTTAATTCCCTTATGGGTGGAATTTTCGAAAATCCCTTCTTAGCGGCACTCGATGTTATCAGAAGTATTTTTAACCCAATTTTCAAGATTATAGGTTCGGCAGATTTTTTTGTACTGTGATTAATACGAAATCCAGACTTTCTTATATATATACAGATAAAGATTGAAAATTTTAGGTTTTTGCGCCGAAGACATCGCCAAATCAGGAAAATGTGAAATATCTCGCGAACTACTGAACTTAAAAGAATTTGCTTGCTGCCATTCGATTCAGCATGAAAAGATACACTAAAATATGTTATCAGTTGAAAAATAACTACAAAAGCCGATTTTTAAGGAATTTTTTTAAAGTACGTTCCTTTTTTTAATTCCCTTAGGGGTGGAATTTTCGAAAATCCCTTCTTAGCGGCACTCGATGTTATCAGAACTATTTTTACCCCAATTTTCAAGATTATAGGTTCGGCAGATTTTTTTGTGCTGTGATTAATACGAAATCCAAACTTTCTTTTATATATATAGATAAAGATTGAAAATTTCAGGTTTTTGCGCCGAAGACACCGCCAAATCAGGAAAATGTGAAATATCTCGCGAACTACTGAACTTAAAAGAATTTGCTTGCTACCATTCGATTCAGCATGAAAAGGTACATTAAAATATGTAATCAGTTGAAAAATAACTACAAAATCCGATTTTTAAGGTATTTTTTAAAAGTACGTTCTTTTTTTTAACCCCCTTAGGGATGGAATTTTCGAAAATCCCTTCTTAGCGGCACTCGATGTTATCAGAACTATTTTTACCCCAATTTTCAAGATTATAGGTTCGGCAGATTTTTTTGTGCTGTCATTAATACGAAATCCAGACTTTCTTTTATATATATAGATAAGGATTGAAAATGTTAGGTTTTTGCGCCAAAGACACCGCCAAATAAAGAGAATGTAAAATATCTCGCGAACTACTGAACTTAAAAAAATTTGCTTGCTACCATTCGATTCAGGATGAAAAAATACACTAAAATATGTTATCAGTTGAAAAATAACTACAAAAGCCGATTTTTAAGGAATTTTTAAAAGTACGTTCCTTTTTTTAATTCCCTTAGGGGTGGAATTTTCGAAAATCCCTTCTTAGCGGCACTCGATGTTATCAGAAGTATTTTTAACCCAATTTTCAAGATTATAGGTTCGGCAGATTTTTTTGTGCTGTGATTAATACGAAATCCAGACTTTCTTATATATATACAGATAAAGATTGAAAATTTTAGGTTTTTGCGCCGAAGACATCGCCAAATCAGGAAAATGTGAAATATCTCGCGAACTACTGAACTTAAAAGAATTTGCTTGCTGCCATTCGATTCAGCATGAAAAGATACACTAAAATATGTTATCAGTTGAAAAATAACTACAAAAGCCGATTTTTAAGGAATTTTTTAAAAGTACGTTCCTTTTTTTAATTCCCTTAGGGGTGGAATTTTCGAAAATCCCTTCTTAGCGGCACTCGATGTTATCAGAAGTATTTTTAACCCAATTTTCAAGATTATAGGTTCGGCAGATTTTTTTGTGCTGTGATTAATACGAAATCCAAACTTTCTTTTATATATATAGATAAAGATTGAAAATTTCAGGTTTTTGCGCCGAAGACACCGCCAAATCAGGAAAATGTGAAATATCTCGCGAACTACTGAACTTAAAAGAATTTGCTTGCTACCATTCGATTCAGCATGAAAAGGTACATTAAAATATGTAATCAGTTGAAAAATAACTACAAAATCCGATTTTTAAGGTATTTTTTAAAAGTACGTTCTTTTTTTTAACCCCCTTAGGGATGGAATTTTCGAAAATCCCTTCTTAGCGGCACTCGATTTTATCAGAACTATTTTTACCCTAATTTTCAAGATTATAGGTTCGGCAGATTTTTTTGTGCTGTGATTAATACGAAATCCAGACTTTCTTTTATATATATAGATAAGGATTGAAAATGTTAGGTTTTTGCGCCAAAGACACCGCCAAATAAAGAGAATGTAAAATATCTCGCGAACTACTGAACTTAAAAAAATTTGCTTGCTACCATTCGATTCAGCATGAAAAAATACACTAAAATATGTTATCAGTTGAAAAATAACTACAAAAGCCGATTTTTAAGGAATTTTTTAAAAGTACGTTCCTTTTTTTAATTCCCTTAGGGGTGGAATTTTCGAAAATCCCTTCTTAGCGGCACTCGATGTTATCAGAAGTATTTTTAACCCAATTTTCAAGATTATAGGTTCGGCAGATTTTTTTGTGCTGTGATTAATACGAAATCCAAACTTTCTTTTATATATATAGATAAAGATTGAAAATTTCAGGTTTTTGCGCCGAAGACACCGCCAAATCAGGAAAATGTGAAATATCTCGCGAACTACTGAACTTAAAAGAATTTGCTTGCTACCATTCGATTCAGCATGAAAAGGTACATTAAAATATGTAATCAGTTGAAAAATAACTACAAAATCCGATTTTTAAGGTATTTTTTAAAAGTACGTTCTTTTTTTTAACCCCCTTAGGGATGGAATTTTCGAAAATCCCTTCTTAGCGGCACTCGATTTTATCAGAACTATTTTTACCCTAATTTTCAAGATTATAGGTTCGGCAGATTTTTTTGTGCTGTGATTAATACGAAATCCAGACTTTCTTTTATATATATAGATAAGGATTGAAAATGTTAGGTTTTTGCGCCAAAGACACCGCCAAATAAAGAGAATGTAAAATATCTCGCGAACTACTGAACTTAAAAAAATTTGCTTGCTACCATTCGATTCAGCATGAAAAAATACACTAAAATATGTTATCAGTTGAAAAATAACTACAAAAGCCGTTTTTTAAGGAATTTTTTAAAAGTACGTTCCTTTTTTTAATTCCCTTATGGGTGGAATTTTCGAAAATCCCTTCTTAGCGGCACTCGATGTTATCAGAAGTATTTTTAACCCAATTTTCAAGATTATAGGTTCGGCAGATTTTTTTGTACTGTGATTAATACGAAATCCAGACTTTCTTATATATATACAGATAAAGATTGAAAATTTTAGGTTTTTGCGCCGAAGACATCGCCAAATCAGAAAAATGTGAAATATCTCGCGAACTACTGAACTTAAAAGAATTTGCTTGCTGCCATTCGATTCAGCATGAAAAGATACACTAAAATATGTTATCAGTTGAAAAATAACTACAAAAGCCGATTTTTAAGGAATTTTTTAAAAGTACGTTCCTTTTTTTAATTCCCTTAGGGGTGGAATTTTCGAAAATCCCTTCTTAGCGGCACTCGATGTTATCAGAACTATTTTTACCCCAATTTTCAAGATTATAGGTTCGGCAGATTTTTTTGTGCTGTCATTAATACGAAATCCAGACTTTCTTTTATATATATAGATAAGGATTGAAAATGTTAGGTTTTTGCGCCAAAGACACCGCCAAATCAAGAGAATGTAAAATATCTCGCGAACTACTGAACTTAAAAGAATTTGCTTGCTGCCATTCGATTCAGCATGAAAAGATACACTAAAATATGTTATCAGTTGAAAAATAACTACAAAAGCCGATTTTTAAGGATTTTTTTTAAAGTACGTTCCTTTTTTTAATTCCCTTTAGGGGTGGAATTTTCGAAAATCCCTTCTTAGCGGCACTCAATGTTATAAGTAGTATTTTTACCCCAATTTTCAAGATTTTAGGTTCGGCAGATTTTTTTGTGCTGTGATTAATACGAAATCCAGACTTTCTTTTATATATATAGATAAGGATTGAAAATTTCAGGTTTTTGTGCCGAAGACACCGCCAAATCAGGAAAATGTGAAATATCTCGCGAACTACTGAACTTAAAAGAATTTGCTTGCTACCATTCGATTCAGCATGAAAAGGTACATTAAAATATGTAATCAGTTGAAAAATAACTACAAAATCCGATTTTTAAGGTATTTTTTAAAAGTACGTTCTTTTTTTTAACCCCCTTAGGGATGGAATTTTCGAAAATCCCTTCTTAGCGGCACTCGATGTTATCAGAACTATTTTTACCCCAATTTTCAAGATTATAGGTTCGGCAGATTTTTTTGTGCTGTCATTAATACGAAATCCAGACTTTCTTTTATATATATAGATAAGGATTGAAAATGTTAGGTTTTTGCGCCAAAGACACCGCCAAATAAAGAGAATGTAAAATATCTCGCGAACTACTGAACTTAAAAAAATTTGCTTGCTACCATTCGATTCAGGATGAAAAAATACACTAAAATATGTTATCAGTTGAAAAATAACTACAAAAGCCGATTTTTAAGGAATTTTTTAAAAGTACGTTCTTTTTTTTAACCACCTTAGGGATGGAATTTTCGAAAATCCCTTCTTAGCGGCACTCGATTTTATCAGAACTATTTTTACCCTAATTTTCAAGATTATAGGTTCGGCAGATTTTTTTGTGCTGTGATTAATACGAAATCCAGACTTTCTTTTATATATATAGATAAGGACTGAAAATTTCAGGTTTTTGCGCCGAAGAAATCGCCAAATTTGGAAAATGTGAAGTATCTCGCAAACTACTGAACTTAAAAGAATTTGCTTGGTACCATTCCATTCAGCATGAAAAAATACACTAAAATATGTTATCAGTTGAAAAATAACTGCAAAAGCCGATTTTTAAGAAATTTTTTTAAAGTTCGTTCCTTTTTTTAACCCCCATAGGGGTGGAATTTTCGAAAATCCCTTCTTAGCGGCACTCGATGTTATAAGTAGTATTTTTACCCCAATTTTCAAGATTTTAGGTTCGGCAGATTTTTTTGTGCTGTGATTAATACGAAATCCAGACTTTCTTTTATATATATAGATAAGGATTGAAAATTTCAGGTTTTTGCGCCGAAGAAATCGACAAATTTGGAAAATGTGAAGTATCTCGCAAACTTCTGAACTTAAAAGAATTTGCTTGGTACCATTCGATTCAGCATGAAAAAATACACTAAAATATGTTATCAGTTGAAAAATAACTGCAAAAGCCGATTTTAAAGG
Organism: Maratus speculifer; assembly: GCA_964019185.1. Classification (NCBI taxonomy): domain Eukaryota; kingdom Metazoa; phylum Arthropoda; class Arachnida; order Araneae; family Salticidae; genus Maratus; species Maratus speculifer. Next base: position 12,572,951 of record OZ025290.1, on the reverse strand, counting down.
AATTTTTTTAAAGTTCGTTCCTTTTTTTAACCCCCTTAGGGGTGGAATTTTCGAAAATCCCTTCTTAGCGGCACTCGATGTTATAAGTAGTATTTTTATAGCAATTTTCAAGATTGTTGGTTCGGTAGATTTTTTTGTGCTGTGATTAATACGAAATCCAGACTTTCTTTTATATATATAGATAAAGATAGAAAATTTCAGGTTTTTGCGCCGAAGACACCGCCAAATCAGGAAAATGTGAAATATCTCGCGAACTTCTGAACTTAAAAGAAATTGCTTGCTACCATTCGATTCAGTTGAAAAAATACACTAAAATATGTTATCAGTTGAATAATAACTAAAAAATCCGATTTTTAAGGTATTTTTTAAAAGTACGTTCTTTTTTTTAACCACCTTAGGGATGGAATTTTCGAAAATTCCTTCTTAGCGGCACTCGATGTTATCAGAACTATTTTTACCCTAATTTTCAAGATTATAGGTTCGGCAGATTTTTTTGTGCTGTGATTAATACGAAATCCAGACTTTCTTTTATATATATAGATAAGGATTGAAAATGTTAGGTTTTTGCGCCAAAGACACCGCCAAATAAAGAGAATGTAAAATATCTCGTGAACTACTGAACTTAAAAGAATTTGCTTGCTGCCATTCGATTCAGCATGAAAAGATACACTAAAATATGTTATCAGTTGAAAAATAACTACAAAAGCCGATTTTTAAGGATTTTTTTTAAAGTACGTTCCTTTTTTTAATTCCCTTAGGGGTGGAATTTTCGAAAATCCCTTCTTAGCGGCACTCGATGTTATCAGAACTATTTTTACCCCAATTTTCAAGATTATAGGTTCGGCAGATTTTTTTGTGCTGTGATTAATACGAAATCCAAACTTTCTTTTATATATATAGATAAAGATAGAAAATTTCAGGTTTTTGCGCCGAAGACACCGCCAAATCAGGAAAATGTGAAATATCTCGCGAACTTCTGTACTTAAAAGAAATTGCTTGCTACCATTCGATTCAGTTGAAAAAATACACTAAAATATGTTATCAGTTGAATAATAACTACAAAATCCGATTTTTAAGGTATTTTATAAAAGTACGTTCTTTTTTTTAACCACCTTAGGGATGGAATTTTCGAAAATTCCTTCTTAGCGGCACTCGATGTTATCAGAACTATTTTTACCCTAATTTTCAAGATTATAGGTTCGGCAGATTTTTTGTGCTGTGATTAATACGAAATCCAGACTTTCTTTTATATATATAGATAAGGATTGAAAATGTTAGGTTTTTGCGCCAAAGACACCGCCAAATAAAGAGAATGTAAAATATCTCGCGAACTACTGAACTTAAAAAAATTTGCTTGCTACCATTCGATTCAGCATGAAAAAATACACTAAAATATGTTATCAGTTGAAAAATAACTACAAAAGCCGATTTTTAAGGAATTTTTTAAAAGTACGTTCCTTTTTTTAATTCCCTTATGGGTGGAATTTTCGAAAATCCCTTCTTAGCGGCACTCGATGTTATCAGAAGTATTTTTAACCCAATTTTCAAGATTATAGGTTCGGCAGATTTTTTTGTACTGTGATTAATACGAAATCCAGACTTCCTTATATATATACAGATAAAGATTGAAAATTTTAGGTTTTTGCGCCGAAGACATCGCCAAATCAGGAAAATGTGAAATATCTCGCGAACTACTGAACTTAAAAGAATTTGCTTGCTGCCATTCGATTCAGCATGAAAAGATACACTAAAATATGTTATCAGTTGAAAAATAACTACAAAAGCCGATTTTTAAGGAATTTTTTAAAAGTACGTTCCTTTTTTTAATTCCCTTAGGGGTGGAATTTTCGAAAATCCCTTCTTAGCGGCACTCGATGTTATCAGAACTATTTTTACCCCAATTTTCAAGATTATAGGTTCGGCAGATTTTTTTGTGCTGTCATTAATACGAAATCCAGACTTTCTTTTATATATATAGATAAGGATTGAAAATGTTAGGTTTTTGCGCCAAAGACACCGCCAAATAAAGAGAATGTAAAATATCTCGCGAACTACTGAACTTAAAAAAATTTGCTTGCTACCATTCGATTCAGGATGAAAAAATACACTAAAATATGTTATCAGTTGAAAAATAACTACAAAAGCCGATTTTTAAGGAATTTTTAAAAGTACGTTCCTTTTTTTAATTCCCTTAGGGGTGGAATTTTCGAAAATCCCTTCTTAGCGGCACTCGATGTTATCAGAAGTATTTTTAACCCAATTTTCAAGATTATAGGTTCGGCAGATTTTTTTGTGCTGTGATTAATACGAAATCCAGACTTTCTTATATATATACAGATAAAGATTGAAAATTTTAGGTTTTTGCGCCGAAGACATCGCCAAATCAGGAAAATGTGAAATATCTCGCGAACTACTGAACTTAAAAGAATTTGCTTGCTGCCATTCGATTCAGCATGAAAAGATACACTAAAATATGTTATCAGTTGAAAAATAACTACAAAAGCCGATTTTTAAGGAATTTTTTAAAAGTACGTTCCTTTTTTTAATTCCCTTAGGGGTGGAATTTTCGAAAATCCCTTCTTAGCGGCACTCGATGTTATCAGAAGTATTTTTAACCCAATTTTCAAGATTATAGGTTCGGCAGATTTTTTTGTGCTGTGATTAATACGAAATCCAAACTTTCTTTTATATATATAGATAAAGATTGAAAATTTCAGGTTTTTGCGCCGAAGACACCGCCAAATCAGGAAAATGTGAAATATCTCGCGAACTACTGAACTTAAAAGAATTTGCTTGCTACCATTCGATTTAGCATGAAAAGGTACATTAAAATATGTAATCAGTTGAAAAATAACTACAAAATCCGATTTTTAAGGTATTTTTTAAAAGTACGTTCTTTTTTTTAACCCCCTTAGGGATGGAATTTTCGAAAATCCCTTCTTAGCGGCACTCGATTTTATCAGAACTATTTTTACCCTAATTTTCAAGATTATAGGTTCGGCAGATTTTTTTGTGCTGTGATTAATACGAAATCCAGACTTTCTTTTATATATATAGATAAGGATTGAAAATGTTAGGTTTTTGCGCCAAAGACACCGCCAAATAAAGAGAATGTAAAATATCTCGTGAACTACTGAACTTAAAAGAATTTGCTTGCTGCCATTCGATTCAGCATGAAAAGATACACTAAAATATGTTATCAGTTGAAAAATAACTACAAAAGCCGATTTTTAAGGATTTTTTTTAAAGTACGTTCCTTTTTTTAATTCCCTTAGGGGTGGAATTTTCGAAAATCCCTTCTTAGCGGCACTCGATGTTATCAGAACTATTTTTACCCCAATTTTCAAGATTATAGGTTCGGCAGATTTTTTTGTGCTGTGATTAATACGAAATCCAAACTTTCTTTTATATATATAGATAAAGATAGAAAATTTCAGGTTTTTGCGCCGAAGACACCGCCAAATCAGGAAAATGTGAAATATCTCGCGAACTTCTGAACTTAAAAGAAATTGCTTGCTACCATTCGATTCAGTTGAAAAAATACACCAAAATATGTTATCAGTTGAATAATAACTACAAAATCCGATTTTTAAGGTATTTTTTAAAAGTACGTTCTTTTTTTTAACCACCTTAGGGATGGAATTTTCGAAAATTCCTTCTTAGCGGCACTCGATGTTATCAGAACTATTTTTACCCTAATTTTCAAGATTATAGGTTCGGCAGATTTTTTTGTGCTGTGATTAATACGAAATCCAGACTTTCTTTTATATATATAGATAAGGATTGAAAATGTTAGGTTTTTGCGCCAAAGACACCGCCAAATAAAGAGAATGTAAAATATCTCGCGAACTACTGAACTTAAAAAAATTTGCTTGCTACCATTCGATTCAGCATGAAAAAATACACTAAAATATGTTATCAGTTGAAAAATAACTACAAAAGCCGATTTTTAAGGAATTTTTTAAAAGTACGTTCCTTTTTTTAATTCCCTTATGGGTGGAATTTTCGAAAATCCCTTCTTAGCGGCACTCGATGTTATCAGAAGTATTTTTAACCCAATTTTCAAGATTATAGGTTCGGCAGATTTTTTTGTACTGTGATTAATACGAAATCCAGACTTTCTTATATATATACAGATAAAGATTGAAAATTTTAGGTTTTTGCGCCGAAGACATCGCCAAATCAGGAAAATGTGAAATATCTCGCGAACTACTGAACTTAAAAGAATTTGCTTGCTGCCATTCGATTCAGCATGAAAAGATACACTAAAATATGTTATCAGTTGAAAAATAACTGCAAAAGCCGATTTTAAAGGAATTTTTTTAAAGTTCGTTCCTTTTTTTAACCCCCTTAGGGGTGGAATTTTCGAAAATCCCTTCTTAGCGGCACTCGATGTTATAAGTAGTATTTTTATAGCAATTTTCAAGATTGTTGGTTCGGTAGATTTTTTTGTGCTGTGATTAATACGAAATCCAGACTTTCTTTTATATATATAGATAAAGATAGAAAATTTCAGGTTTTTGCGCCGAAGACACCGCCAAATCAGGAAAATGTGAAATATCTCGCGAACTTCTGAACTTAAAAGAAATTGCTTGCTACCATTCGATTCAGTTGAAAAAATACACTAAAATATGTTATCAGTTGAATAATAACTAAAAAATCCGATTTTTAAGGTATTTTTTAAAAGTACGTTCTTTTTTTTAACCACCTTAGGGATGGAATTTTCGAAAATTCCTTCTTAGCGGCACTCGATGTTATCAGAACTATTTTTACCCTAATTTTCAAGATTATAGGTTCGGCAGATTTTTTTGTGCTGTGATTAATACGAAATCCAGACTTTCTTTTATATATATAGATAAGGATTGAAAATGTTAGGTTTTTGCGCCAAAGACACCGCCAAATAAAGAGAATGTAAAATATCTCGTGAACTACTGAACTTAAAAGAATTTGCTTGCTGCCATTCGATTCAGCATGAAAAGATACACTAAAATATGTTATCAGTTGAAAAATAACTACAAAAGCCGATTTTTAAGGTATTTTTTAAAAGTACGTTCTTTTTTTTAACCCCCTTAGGGATGGAATTTTCGAAAATCCCTTCTTAGCGGCACTCGATGTTATCAGAACTATTTTTACCCCAATTTTCAAGATTATAGGTTCGGCAGATTTTTTTGTGCTGTCATTAATACGAAATCCAGACTTTCTTTTATATATATAGATAAGGATTGAAAATGTTAGGTTTTTGCGCCAAAGACACCGCCAAATAAAGAGAATGTAAAATATCTCGCGAACTACTGAACTTAAAAAAATTTGCTTGCTACCATTCGATTCAGCATGAAAAAATACACTAAAATATGTTATCAGTTGAAAAATAACTACAAAAGCCGATTTTTAAGGAATTTTTTAAAAGTACGTTCCTTTTTTTAATTCCCTTATGGGTGGAATTTTCGAAAATCCCTTCTTAGCGGCACTCGATGTTATCAGAAGTATTTTTAACCCAATTTTCAAGATTATAGGTTCGGCAGATTTTTTTGTACTGTGATTAATACGAAATCCAGACTTTCTTATATATATACAGATAAAGATTGAAAATTTTAGGTTTTTGCGCCGAAGACATCGCCAAATCAGGAAAATGTGAAATATCTCGCGAACTACTGAACTTAAAAGAATTTGCTTGCTACCATTCGATTCAGCATGAAAAGGTACTTTAAAATATGTAATCAGTTGAAAAATAACTACAAAATCCGATTTTTAAGGTATTTTTTAAAAGTACGTTCTTTTTTTTAACCCCCTTAGGGATGGAATTTTCGAAAATCCCTTCTTAGCGGCACTCGATGTTATCAGAACTATTTTTACCCCAATTTTCAAGATTATAGGTTCGGCAGATTTTTTTGTGCTGTCATTAATACGAAATCCAGACTTTCTTTTATATATATAGACTAGCGGCCCGCCCTCGCTTTGCTTCGGGTAGAGCCCAGTCCGTGCCACTACTGACACCGCAAATTGTTACTACCACTTCATCCCATTAAAAATTCAACTACTAAAAACATTACCCTCCTTTAAGGGAAGGTTGGATAAAAAGTAGCCTATATTTTAATCTAAGGTGTCAGATACCTCCATATAAAATTTCATAAAAATCGATCCATCCTTTCTTGAGTTATAAATGGTGTAACTAACACGACTTTGTTTTATGTATATAGATTATAGTAGTCCGCCCAGGCTTCTCACGGGTATTAAAGAAAATTTTCAAGTTATAAATTTTTACACACACACTCATAACCTAATAATTAAAATGCCGTCCGTCTCTGACATTGACTCCTCTCCCGTGCCCCATTGGCGCCTACTTCGCATATTATGTTGCAGGCTAACCGAGCAGGACTGAACGGCTACCACGCGACTTTTTTTCTAATAGTACTTAGATTTTTAAATTCGTGATATCTTTCGAACGGAATATCCGAATCGAATAAATCAAAAAGTTATTTAAAGGTATTAAAACAGTCTTGATTATAAAGTAATTTATTTTGATAAGGATTAATACCATGGTAAAATAAAGGGCTTTTACAGAGACGGCATTTTAATTATTTTTTTAAAATAAAAAAACACTTATTGTGACGTAACTATAACAGTTAGACATATGCTGTCGCGACATTTTTTGTAGATAATTATGTGTTCTGCAAAGTCACAGTACATTATTTTGTTCTATAATCAACAGTATTCGCAGCGCACGCGATGTAAGGATTTTATAAGGTCATTTTTCTACACCTTGGGTTACATTATTGCCATTTTAGCAAGGATCCTTATTTTTAAAAAATATATATAATATAGTCTATGCTCACCAGAAATACTGTAGCTTTCCAACGATGAAAGAATTTTTCAAATCCGTCAAGTAGTTTCGGAGCCTATTCAATTCAAACAAACAATCAAATCTTTCCTCGTTATAATTTTATATTAATTAAATAAGTAATATTTATCACTGGGCTTAGTGAAAAGTCCGCATTTGAAATGGTAGAAACGTTACAATTTTATATATTTGACCGCTCCCCCTGAAAAAAAAATCCTTCCGCCTCATATTTGATGCTCACTACTCTTTAAAATATTTACTATCTGTTATAACTTTTTTAAAAACTGCAAAACAATCGTTTTGTGATTTTTTTAAATTTTAATTAATTCGCGTTTCAGCATTTCTTTTCCTTTTTTAATAATTGCTAAATATAGTTTTAAAAATTATAACACACTCTTTTATATCAGATCGGACTAAAAAGTAATTTTTTATTTTTATTTATTTATTTTTTTTTTGGGGGGGGGGGGGTAGCATAGTTACGATTTTCATACGTGTTTCAGTGATTGTCATGTGTCTAGGGTGTCAGGTAACTTTTAATTTCTCCAATTGCTTCTGATCCGTTTATCCGGCGTTTTATTTTTATCCTTTTAAGCGGTGACTATAGCCTATGTTCACCGGAAATAGTGTAGCTTTCCAACGGTGAAAGAATTTTTTGAATCCGCCAAGTAGTTTCGGAGCCTATTCAATTGAAACAAACAATCAAATCTTTCCTCTTTAAAATATTAGTATAGATAGTATTTGCACGCAATGTAAGGATTTTTGGTACTTCTAGGTTACCCCGTCGACCAATTTCGCCAAATTATGCAAATCGCCAAACTAAAAGCCAAATTATACATGTTGACATAATTTTTATTTTAAATAACGAAAAAACAAATAATTAGTAGAATATTAATAAAAAGTCGAAACAAAAATTACTTAATGACATTTTAAACACGTGAATCGCATTTAATGTTATTGAATGTGACATTCACGATCATCCATTATTGGCATTTAATCTTATAGTTTGGCGATAATGTTTTGGTCGACGGGGTAACCTATAAGTACCGGATTTTTTAAGGTTATTTTTCTACACCTTGGGTTACATTATTGGCATTTTAATAAAGATCCTTCGGTACTTCTAGGTTATCCCGTCGACCAATTTCGCCAAATTATACAAATCGCCAAACTCATTGCCAAACTATACATATTGACATAATTTTAATTTTAAATAACAAAAGAAACAAATAATTAGTGGAATATTAATAAAAATACGAATAAAAAGTGAAAATAAAAATCACTTTATTGCATTTTAAAAACGTGTGTCGTATTTAATTTCACTGAATGTGACATTCACGATTATCCATTATTGGCATTTAATCTTCTAGTTTGGCGATAGCTTTTCTGTCGACGGGATAACCTAGTAGTACCGATCTTTTTTTTTAAATATAAAAGAGTCTATGTTCACCGGAAATAGTGTAGCTTTCCAACGGGGAAAGAATTTTTCAAATCCGTCAAGTACTTTCGGAGCCTATTCAATTCAAACAAACAATCAACTATTTCCTCTTTATAATATTGATAGATGTGACGTCATTATTTACCGATTTTTATTAGTTACATATATCCATGCCTCTTGTTCTTTTAACAAATACTTCAAAATTCCTATTTTATTTAAAGTGTGACGTCATATTTTTCCAAATCAAATATTTTATTAATAATTTAATTCTTTCTCGTTCACTTTACTTCTAATTATGTCGCCATTTTTCTCAGAGAATCTCTTATTAACTTAGCCGATATTCGTGTGTCTTATATAATAAAACACTTTTTTTTCCAAGTATGACATCATCTTTATTTTCCTTTGAATTCTTTTTACTTTAATTTTTCACGTGGATACTGTTCAACTGAAAATTAATTGCCGGGGAGAAATTATTCCTCCAAATTTTGATTTTCTTGGCAACGGGAAAGAAAAATGGTTATTTTTTATCGGAAAAATTTTAATTGATTCTGTATGAAAAATAAGGAAATTTTGAATTATTAAGAAAAATATTTGAATAAATCAATTAAAAATTAGCCTATGTTCACCGGAAACAGCGTAGCTTTCCAACGGTGAAAGAATTTTTCAAATCCGTCAAATAGTTTCGGAGCCTATTCAATTCAAACAAACAAACAATCAAATCTTTCCTCTTTATAATATTAGTATAGATAAGGATTGAAAATGTTAGGTTTTTGCGCCAAAGACACCGCCAAATAAAGAGAATGTAAAATATCTCGCGAACTACTGAACTTAAAAAAATTTGCTTGCTACCATTCGATTCAGGATGAAAAAATACACTAAAATATGTTATCAGTTGAAAAATAACTACAAAAGCCGATTTTTAAGGAATTTTTAAAAGTACGTTCCTTTTTTTAATTCCCTTAGGGGTGGAATTTTCGAAAATCCCTTCTTAGCGGCACTCGATGTTATCAGAAGTATTTTTAACCCAATTTTCAAGATTATAGGTTCGGCAGATTTTTTTGTGCTGTGATTAATACGAAATCCAGACTTTCTTATATATATACAGATAAAGATTGAAAATTTTAGGTTTTTGCGCCGAAGACATCGCCAAATCAGGAAAATGTGAAATATCTCGCGAACTACTGAACTTAAAAGAATTTGCTTGCTGCCATTCGATTCAGCATGAAAAGATACACTAAAATATGTTATCAGTTGAAAAATAACTACAAAAGCCGATTTTTAAGGAATTTTTTAAAAGTACGTTCCTTTTTTTAATTCCCTTAGGGGTGGAATTTTCGAAAATCCCTTCTTAGCGGCACTCGATGTTATCAGAAGTATTTTTAACCCAATTTTCAAGATTATAGGTTCGGCAGATTTTTTTGTGCTGTGATTAATACGAAATCCAAACTTTCTTTTATATATATAGATAAAGATTGAAAATTTCAGGTTTTTGCGCCGAAGACACCGCCAAATCAGGAAAATGTGAAATATCTCGCGAACTACTGAACTTAAAAGAATTTGCTTGCTACCATTCGATTCAGCATGAAAAGGTACATTAAAATATGTAATCAGTTGAAAAATAACTACAAAATCCGATTTTTAAGGTATTTTTTAAAAGTACGTTCTTTTTTTTAACCCCCTTAGGGATGGAATTTTCGAAAATCCCTTCTTAGCGGCACTCGATTTTATCAGAACTATTTTTACCCTAATTTTCAAGATTATAGGTTCGGCAGATTTTTTTGTGCTGTGATTAATACGAAATCCAGACTTTCTTTTATATATATAGATAAGGATTGAAAATGTTAGGTTTTTGCGCCAAAGACACCGCCAAATAAAGAGAATGTAAAATATCTCGCGAACTACTGAACTTAAAAAAATTTGCTTGCTACCATTCGATTCAGCATGAAAAAATACACTAAAATATGTTATCAGTTGAAAAATAACTACAAAAGCCGATTTTTAAGGAATTTTTTAAAAGTACGTTCCTTTTTTTAATTCCCTTAGGGGTGGAATTTTCGAAAATCCCTTCTTAGCGGCACTCGATGTTATCAGAAGTATTTTTAACCCAATTTTCAAGATTATAGGTTCGGCAGATTTTTTTGTGCTGTGATTAATACGAAATCCAAACTTTCTTTTATATATATAGATAAAGATTGAAAATTTCAGGTTTTTGCGCCGAAGACACCGCCAAATCAGGAAAATGTGAAATATCTCGCGAACTACTGAACTTAAAAGAATTTGCTTGCTACCATTCGATTCAGCATGAAAAGGTACATTAAAATATGTAATCAGTTGAAAAATAACTACAAAATCCGATTTTTAAGGTATTTTTTAAAAGTACGTTCTTTTTTTTAACCCCCTTAGGGATGGAATTTTCGAAAATCCCTTCTTAGCGGCACTCGATTTTATCAGAACTATTTTTACCCTAATTTTCAAGATTATAGGTTCGGCAGATTTTTTTGTGCTGTGATTAATACGAAATCCAGACTTTCTTTTATATATATAGATAAGGATTGAAAATGTTAGGTTTTTGCGCCAAAGACACCGCCAAATAAAGAGAATGTAAAATATCTCGCGAACTACTGAACTTAAAAAAATTTGCTTGCTACCATTCGATTCAGCATGAAAAAATACACTAAAATATGTTATCAGTTGAAAAATAACTACAAAAGCCGTTTTTTAAGGAATTTTTTAAAAGTACGTTCCTTTTTTTAATTCCCTTATGGGTGGAATTTTCGAAAATCCCTTCTTAGCGGCACTCGATGTTATCAGAAGTATTTTTAACCCAATTTTCAAGATTATAGGTTCGGCAGATTTTTTTGTACTGTGATTAATACGAAATCCAGACTTTCTTATATATATACAGATAAAGATTGAAAATTTTAGGTTTTTGCGCCGAAGACATCGCCAAATCAGAAAAATGTGAAATATCTCGCGAACTACTGAACTTAAAAGAATTTGCTTGCTGCCATTCGATTCAGCATGAAAAGATACACTAAAATATGTTATCAGTTGAAAAATAACTACAAAAGCCGATTTTTAAGGAATTTTTTAAAAGTACGTTCCTTTTTTTAATTCCCTTAGGGGTGGAATTTTCGAAAATCCCTTCTTAGCGGCACTCGATGTTATCAGAACTATTTTTACCCCAATTTTCAAGATTATAGGTTCGGCAGATTTTTTTGTGCTGTCATTAATACGAAATCCAGACTTTCTTTTATATATATAGATAAGGATTGAAAATGTTAGGTTTTTGCGCCAAAGACACCGCCAAATCAAGAGAATGTAAAATATCTCGCGAACTACTGAACTTAAAAGAATTTGCTTGCTGCCATTCGATTCAGCATGAAAAGATACACTAAAATATGTTATCAGTTGAAAAATAACTACAAAAGCCGATTTTTAAGGATTTTTTTTAAAGTACGTTCCTTTTTTTAATTCCCTTTAGGGGTGGAATTTTCGAAAATCCCTTCTTAGCGGCACTCAATGTTATAAGTAGTATTTTTACCCCAATTTTCAAGATTTTAGGTTCGGCAGATTTTTTTGTGCTGTGATTAATACGAAATCCAGACTTTCTTTTATATATATAGATAAGGATAGAAAATTTCAGGTTTTTGTGCCGAAGACACCGCCAAATCAGGAAAATGTGAAATATCTCGCGAACTACTGAACTTAAAAGAATTTGCTTGCTACCATTCGATTCAGCATGAAAAGGTACATTAAAATATGTAATCAGTTGAAAAATAACTACAAAATCCGATTTTTAAGGTATTTTTTAAAAGTACGTTCTTTTTTTAACCCCCTTAGGGATGGAATTTTCGAAAATCCCTTCTTAGCGGCACTCGATGTTATCAGAACTATTTTTACCCCAATTTTCAAGATTATAGGTTCGGCAGATTTTTTTGTGCTGTCATTAATACGAAATCCAGACTTTCTTTTATATATATAGATAAGGATTGAAAATGTTAGGTTTTTGCGCCAAAGACACCGCCAAATAAAGAGAATGTAAAATATCTCGCGAACTACTGAACTTAAAAAAATTTGCTTGCTACCATTCGATTCAGGATGAAAAAATACACTAAAATATGTTATCAGTTGAAAAATAACTACAAAAGCCGATTTTTAAGGAATTTTTTAAAAGTACGTTCCTTTTTTTAATTCCCTTATGGGTGGAATTTTCGAAAATCCCTTCTTAGCGGCACTCGATGTTATCAGAAGTATTTTTAACCCAATTTTCAAGATTATAGGTTCGGCAGATTTTTTTGTACTGTGATTAATACGAAATCCAGACTTTCTTATATATATACAGATAAAGATTGAAAATTTTAGGTTTTTGCGCCGAAGACATCGCCAAATCAGGAAAATGTGAAATATCTCGCGAACTACTGAACTTAAAAGAATTTGCTTGCTGCCATTCGATTCAGCATGAAAAGATACACTAAAATATGTTATCAGTTGAAAAATAACTACAAAAGCCGATTTTTAAGGAATTTTTTTAAAGTACGTTCCTTTTTTTAATTCCCTTAGGGGTGGAATTTTCGAAAATCCCTTCTTAGCGGCACTCGATGTTATCAGAACTATTTTTACCCCAATTTTCAAGATTATAGGTTCGGCAGATTTTTTTGTGCTGTGATTAATACGAAATCCAAACTTTCTTTTATATATATAGATAAAGATTGAAAATTTCAGGTTTTTGCGCCGAAGACACCGCCAAATCAGGAAAATGTGAAATATCTCGCGAACTACTGAACTTAAAAGAATTTGCTTGCTACCATTCGATTCAGCATGAAAAGGTACATTAAAATATGTAATCAGTTGAAAAATAACTACAAAATCCGATTTTTAAGGTATTTTTTAAAAGTACGTTCTTTTTTTTAACCCCCTTAGGGATGGAATTTTCGAAAATCCCTTCTTAGCGGCACTCGATGTTATCAGAACTATTTTTACCCCAATTTTCAAGATTATAGGTTCGGCAGATTTTTTTGTGCTGTCATTAATACGAAATCCAGACTTTCTTTTATATATATAGATAAGGATTGAAAATGTTAGGTTTTTGCGCCAAAGACACCGCCAAATAAAGAGAATGTAAAATATCTCGCGAACTACTGAACTTAAAAAAATTTGCTTGCTACCATTCGATTCAGCATGAAAAAATACACTAAAATATGTTATCAGTTGAAAAATAACTACAAAAGCCGATTTTTAAGGAATTTTTTAAAAGTACGTTCCTTTTTTTAATTCCCTTATGGGTGGAATTTTCGAAAATCCCTTCTTAGCGGCACTCGATGTTATCAGAAGTATTTTTAACCGAATTTTCAAGATTATAGGTTCGGCAGATTTTTTTGTACTGTGATTAATACGAAATCCAGACTTCCTTATATATATACAGATAAAGATTGAAAATTTTAGGTTTTTGCGCCGAAGACATCGCCAAATCAGGAAAATGTGAAATATCTCGCGAACTACTGAACTTAAAAGAATTTGCTTGCTGCCATTCGATTCAGCATGAAAAGATACACTAAAATATGTTATCAGTTGAAAAATAACTACAAAAGCCGATTTTTAAGGAATTTTTTAAAAGTACGTTCCTTTTTTTAATTCCCTTAGGGGTGGAATTTTCGAAAATCCCTTCTTAGCGGCACTCGATGTTATCAGAACTATTTTTACCCCAATTTTCAAGATTATAGGTTCGGCAGATTTTTTTGTGCTGTGATTAATACGAAATCCAAACTTTCTTTTATATATATAGATAAAGATTGAAAATTTCAGGTTTTTGCGCCGAAGACACCGCCAAATCAGGAAAATGTGAAATATCTCGCGAACTACTGAACTTAAAAGAATTTGCTTGCTACCATTCGATTCAGCATGAAAAGGTACATTAAAATATGTAATCAGTTGAAAAATAACTACAAAATCCGATTTTTAAGGTATTTTTTAAAAGTACGTTCTTTTTTTTAACCCCCTTAGGGATGGAATTTTCGAAAATCCCTTCTTAGCGGCACTCGATGTTATCAGAACTATTTTTACCCCAATTTTCAAGATTATAGGTTCGGCAGATTTTTTTGTGCTGTCATTAATACGAAATCCAGACTTTCTTTTATATATATAGATAAGGATTGAAAATGTTAGGTTTTTGCGCCAAAGACACCGCCAAATAAAGAGAATGTAAAATATCTCGCGAACTACTGAACTTAAAAAAATTTGCTTGCTACCATTCGATTCAGGATGAAAAAATACACTAAAATATGTTATCAGTTGAAAAATAACTACAAAAGCCGATTTTTAAGGAATTTTTAAAAGTACGTTCCTTTTTTTAATTCCCTTAGGGGTGGAATTTTCGAAAATCCCTTCTTAGCGGCACTCGATGTTATCAGAAGTATTTTTAACCCAATTTTCAAGATTATAGGTTCGGCAGATTTTTTTGTGCTGTGATTAATACGAAATCCAGACTTTCTTATATATATACAGATAAAGATTGAAAATTTTAGGTTTTTGCGCCGAAGACATCGCCAAATCAGGAAAATGTGAAATATCTCGCGAACTACTGAACTTAAAAGAATTTGCTTGCTGCCATTCGATTCAGCATGAAAAGATACACTAAAATATGTTATCAGTTGAAAAATAACTACAAAAGCCGATTTTTAAGGAATTTTTTAAAAGTACGTTCCTTTTTTTAATTCCCTTAGGGGTGGAATTTTCGAAAATCCCTTCTTAGCGGCACTCGATGTTATCAGAAGTATTTTTAACCCAATTTTCAAGATTATAGGTTCGGCAGATTTTTTTGTGCTGTGATTAATACGAAATCCAAACTTTCTTTTATATATATAGATAAAGATTGAAAATTTCAGGTTTTTGCGCCGAAGACACCGCCAAATCAGGAAAATGTGAAATATCTCGCGAACTACTGAACTTAAAAGAATTTGCTTGCTACCATTCGATTTAGCATGAAAAGGTACATTAAAATATGTAATCAGTTGAAAAATAACTACAAAATCCGATTTTTAAGGTATTTTTTAAAAGTACGTTCTTTTTTTTAACCCCCTTAGGGATGGAATTTTCGAAAATCCCTTCTTAGCGGCACTCGATTTTATCAGAACTATTTTTACCCTAATTTTCAAGATTATAGGTTCGGCAGATTTTTTTGTGCTGTGATTAATACGAAATCCAGACTTTCTTTTATATATATAGATAAGGATTGAAAATGTTAGGTTTTTGCGCCAAAGACACCGCCAAATAAAGAGAATGTAAAATATCTCGTGAACTACTGAACTTAAAAGAATTTGCTTGCTGCCATTCGATTCAGCATGAAAAGATACACTAAAATATGTTATCAGTTGAAAAATAACTACAAAAGCCGATTTTTAAGGATTTTTTTTAAAGTACGTTCCTTTTTTTAATTCCCTTAGGGGTGGAATTTTCGAAAATCCCTTCTTAGCGGCACTCGATGTTATCAGAACTATTTTTACCCCAATTTTCAAGATTATAGGTTCGGCAGATTTTTTTGTGCTGTGATTAATACGAAATCCA
Source organism: Maratus speculifer (assembly GCA_964019185.1). Lineage (NCBI taxonomy): Eukaryota > Metazoa > Arthropoda > Arachnida > Araneae > Salticidae > Maratus > Maratus speculifer. Next base: position 12,557,118 of record OZ025290.1, on the reverse strand, counting down.
AACTTTCTTTTATATATATAGATAAAGATAGAAAATTTCAGGTTTTTGCGCCGAAGACACCGCCAAATCAGGAAAATGTGAAATATCTCGCGAACTTCTGAACTTAAAAGAAATTGCTTGCTACCATTCGATTCAGTTGAAAAAATACACCAAAATATGTTATCAGTTGAATAATAACTACAAAATCCGATTTTTAAGGTATTTTTTAAAAGTACGTTCTTTTTTTTAACCACCTTAGGGATGGAATTTTCGAAAATTCCTTCTTAGCGGCACTCGATGTTATCAGAACTATTTTTACCCTAATTTTCAAGATTATAGGTTCGGCAGATTTTTTTGTGCTGTGATTAATACGAAATCCAGACTTTCTTTTATATATATAGATAAGGATTGAAAATGTTAGGTTTTTGCGCCAAAGACACCGCCAAATAAAGAGAATGTAAAATATCTCGCGAACTACTGAACTTAAAAAAATTTGCTTGCTACCATTCGATTCAGCATGAAAAAATACACTAAAATATGTTATCAGTTGAAAAATAACTACAAAAGCCGATTTTTAAGGAATTTTTTAAAAGTACGTTCCTTTTTTTAATTCCCTTATGGGTGGAATTTTCGAAAATCCCTTCTTAGCGGCACTCGATGTTATCAGAAGTATTTTTAACCCAATTTTCTAGATTATAGGTTCGGCAGATTTTTTTGTACTGTGATTAATACGAAATCCAGACTTTCTTATATATATACAGATAAAGATTGAAAATTTTAGGTTTTTGCGCCGAAGACATCGCCAAATCAGGAAAATGTGAAATATCTCGCGAACTACTGAACTTAAAAGAATTTGCTTGCTGCCATTCGATTCAGCATGAAAAGATACACTAAAATATGTTATCAGTTGAAAAATAACTGCAAAAGCCGATTTTAAAGGAATTTTTTTAAAGTTCGTTCCTTTTTTTAACCCCCTTAGGGGTGGAATTTTCGAAAATCCCTTCTTAGCGGCACTCGATGTTATAAGTAGTATTTTTATAGCAATTTTCAAGATTGTTGGTTCGGTAGATTTTTTTGTGCTGTGATTAATACGAAATCCAGACTTTCTTTTATATATATAGATAAAGATAGAAAATTTCAGGTTTTTGCGCCGAAGACACCGCCAAATCAGGAAAATGTGAAATATCTCGCGAACTTCTGAACTTAAAAGAAATTGCTTGCTACCATTCGATTCAGTTGAAAAAATACACTAAAATATGTTATCAGTTGAATAATAACTAAAAAATCCGATTTTTAAGGTATTTTTTAAAAGTACGTTCTTTTTTTTAACCACCTTAGGGATGGAATTTTCGAAAATTCCTTCTTAGCGGCACTCGATGTTATCAGAACTATTTTTACCCTAATTTTCAAGATTATAGGTTCGGCAGATTTTTTTGTGCTGTGATTAATACGAAATCCAGACTTTCTTTTATATATATAGATAAGGATTGAAAATGTTAGGTTTTTGCGCCAAAGACACCGCCAAATAAAGAGAATGTAAAATATCTCGTGAACTACTGAACTTAAAAGAATTTGCTTGCTGCCATTCGATTCAGCATGAAAAGATACACTAAAATATGTTATCAGTTGAAAAATAACTACAAAAGCCGATTTTTAAGGTATTTTTTAAAAGTACGTTCTTTTTTTTAACCCCCTTAGGGATGGAATTTTCGAAAATCCCTTCTTAGCGGCACTCGATGTTATCAGAACTATTTTTACCCCAATTTTCAAGATTATAGGTTCGGCAGATTTTTTTGTGCTGTCATTAATACGAAATCCAGACTTTCTTTTATATATATAGATAAGGATTGAAAATGTTAGGTTTTTGCGCCAAAGACACCGCCAAATAAAGAGAATGTAAAATATCTCGTGAACTACTGAACTTAAAAGAATTTGCTTGCTGCCATTCGATTCAGCATGAAAAGATACACTAAAATATGTTATCAGTTGAAAAATAACTACAAAAGCCGATTTTTAAGGTATTTTTTAAAAGTACGTTCTTTTTTTTAACCCCCTTAGGGATGGAATTTTCGAAAATCCCTTCTTAGCGGCACTCGATGTTATCAGAACTATTTTTACCCCAATTTTCAAGATTATAGGTTCGGCAGATTTTTTTGTGCTGTCATTAATACGAAATCCAGACTTTCTTTTATATATATAGATAAGGATTGAAAATGTTAGGTTTTTGCGCCAAAGACACCGCCAAATAAAGAGAATGTAAAATATCTCGCGAACTACTGAACTTAAAAAAATTTGCTTGCTACCATTCGATTCAGCATGAAAAAATACACTAAAATATGTTATCAGTTGAAAAATAACTACAAAAGCCGATTTTTAAGGAATTTTTTAAAAGTACGTTCCTTTTTTTAATTCCCTTATTGGTGGAATTTTCGAAAATCCCTTCTTAGCGGCACTCGATGTTATCAGAAGTATTTTTAACCCAATTTTCAAGATTATAGGTTCGGCAGATTTTTTTGTACTGTGATTAATACGAAATCCAGACTTTCTTATATATATACAGATAAAGATTGAAAATTTTAGGTTTTTGCGCCGAAGACATCGCCAAATCAGGAAAATGTGAAATATCTCGCGAACTACTGAACTTAAAAGAATTTGCTTGCTACCATTCGATTCAGCATGAAAAGGTACATTAAAATATGTAATCAGTTGAAAAATAACTACAAAATCCGATTTTTAAGGTATTTTTTAAAAGTACGTTCTTTTTTTTAACCCCCTTAGGGATGGAATTTTCGAAAATCCCTTCTTAGCGGCACTCGATGTTATCAGAACTATTTTTACCCCAATTTTCAAGATTATAGGTTCGGCAGATTTTTTTGTGCTGTCATTAATACGAAATCCAGACTTTCTTTTATATATATAGACTAGCGGCCCGCCCTCGCTTTGCTTCGGGTAGAGCCCAGTCCGTGCCACTACTGACACCGCAAATTGTTACTACCACTTCATCCCATTAAAAATTCAACTACTAAAAACATTACCCTCCTTTAAGGGAAGGTTGAATAAAAAGTAGCCTATATTTTAATCTAAGGTGTCAGATACCTCCATATAAAATTTCATAAAAATCGATCCATCCTTTCTTGAGTTATAAATGGTGTAACTAACACGACTTTGTTTTATGTATATAGATTATAGTAGTCCGCCCAGGCTTCTCACGGGTATTAAAGAAAATTTTCAAGTTATAAATTTTTACACACACACTCATAACCTAATAATTAAAATGCCGTCCGTCTCTGACATTGACTCCTCTCCCGTGCCCCATTGGCGCCTACTTCGCATATTATGTTGCAGGCTAACCGAGCAGGACTGAACGGCTACCACGCGACTTTTTTTCTAATAGTACTTAGATTTTTAAATTCGTGATATCTTTCGAACGGAATATCCGAATCGAATAAATCAAAAAGTTATTTAAAGGTATTAAAACAGTCTTGATTATAAAGTAATTTATTTTGATAAGGATTAATACCATGGTAAAATAAAGGGCTTTTACAGAGACGGCATTTTAATTATTTTTTTAAAATAAAAAAACACTTATTGTGACGTAACTATAACAGTTAGACATATGCTGTCGCGACATTTTTTGTAGATAATTATGTGTTCTGCAAAGTCACAGTACATTATTTTGTTCTATAATCAACAGTATTCGCAGCGCACGCGATGTAAGGATTTTATAAGGTCATTTTTCTACACCTTGGGTTACATTATTGCCATTTTAGCAAGGATCCTTATTTTTAAAAAATATATATAATATAGTCTATGCTCACCAGAAATACTGTAGCTTTCCAACGATGAAAGAATTTTTCAAATCCGTCAAGTAGTTTCGGAGCCTATTCAATTCAAACAAACAATCAAATCTTTCCTCGTTATAATTTTATATTAATTAAATAAGTAATATTTATCACTGGGCTTAGTGAAAAGTCCGCATTTGAAATGGTAGAAACGTTACAATTTTATATATTTGACCGCTCCCCCTGAAAAAAAAATCCTTCCGCCTCATATTTGATGCTCACTACTCTTTAAAATATTTACTATCTGTTATAACTTTTTTAAAAACTGCAAAACAATCGTTTTGTGATTTTTTTAAATTTTAATTAATTCGCGTTTCAGCATTTCTTTTCCTTTTTTAATAATTGCTAAATATAGTTTTAAAAATTATAACACACTCTTTTATATCAGATCGGACTAAAAAGTAATTTTTTATTTTTATTTATTTATTTTTTTTTTTGGGGGGGGTAGCATAGTTACGATTTTCATACGTGTTTCAGTGATTGTCATGTGTCTAGGGTGTCAGGTAACTTTTAATTTCTCCAATTGCTTCTGATCCGTTTATCCGGCGTTTTATTTTTATCCTTTTAAGCGGTGACTATAGCCTATGTTCACCGGAAATAGTGTAGCTTTCCAACGGTGAAAGAATTTTTTGAATCCGCCAAGTAGTTTCGGAGCCTATTCAATTGAAACAAACAATCAAATCTTTCCTCTTTAAAATATTAGTATAGATAGTATTTGCACGCAATGTAAGGATTTTTGGTACTTCTAGGTTACCCCGTCGACCAATTTCGCCAAATTATGCAAATCGCCAAACTAAAAGCCAAATTATACATGTTGACATAATTTTTATTTTAAATAACGAAAAAACAAATAATTAGTAGAATATTAATAAAAAGTCGAAACAAAAATTACTTAATGACATTTTAAACACGTGAATCGCATTTAATGTTATTGAATGTGACATTCACGATCATCCATTATTGGCATTTAATCTTATAGTTTGGCGATAATGTTTTGGTCGACGGGGTAACCTATAAGTACCGGATTTTTTAAGGTTATTTTTCTACACCTTGGGTTACATTATTGGCATTTTAATAAAGATCCTTCGGTACTTCTAGGTTATCCCGTCGACCAATTTCGCCAAATTATACAAATCGCCAAACTCATTGCCAAACTATACATATTGACATAATTTTAATTTTAAATAACAAAAGAAACAAATAATTAGTGGAATATTAATAAAAATACGAATAAAAAGTGAAAATAAAAATCACTTTATTGCATTTTAAAAACGTGTGTCGTATTTAATTTCACTGAATGTGACATTCACGATTATCCATTATTGGCATTTAATCTTCTAGTTTGGCGATAGATTTTCTGTCGACGGGATAACCTAGTAGTACCGATCTTTTTTTTTAAATATAAAAGAGTCTATGTTCACCGGAAATAGTGTAGCTTTCCAACGGGGAAAGAATTTTTCAAATCCGTCAAGTACTTTCGGAGCCTATTCAATTCAAACAAACAATCAACTATTTCCTCTTTATAATATTGATAGATGTGACGTCATTATTTACCGATTTTTATTAGTTACATATATCCATGCCTCTTGTTCTTTTAACAAATACTTCAAAATTCCTATTTTATTTAAAGTGTGACGTCATATTTTTCCAAATCAAATATTTTATCAATAATTTAATTCTTTCTCGTTCACTTTACTTCTAATTATGTCGCCATTTTTCTCAGAGAATCTCTTATTAACTTAGCCGATATTCGTGTGTCTTATATAATAAAACACTTTTTTTTCCAAGTATGACATCATCTTTATTTTCCTTTGAATTCTTTTTACTTTAATTTTTCACGTGGATACTGTTCAACTGAAAATTAATTGCCGGGGAGAAATTATTCCTCCAAATTTTGATTTTCTTGGCAACGGGAAAGAAAAAGGGTTATTTTTTATCGGAAAAATTTTAATTGATTCTGTATGAAAAATAAGGAAATTTTGAATTATTAAGAAAAATATTTGAATAAATCAATTAAAAATTAGCCTATGTTCACCGGAAACAGCGTAGCTTTCCAACGGTGAAAGAATTTTTCAAATCCGTCAAATAGTTTCGGAGCCTATTCAATTCAAACAAACAAACAATCAAATCTTTCCTCTTTATAATATTAGTATAGATAAGGATTGAAAATGTTAGGTTTTTGCGCCAAAGACACCGCCAAATAAAGAGAATGTAAAATATCTCGCGAACTACTGAACTTAAAAAAATTTGCTTGCTACCATTCGATTCAGGATGAAAAAATACACTAAAATATGTTATCAGTTGAAAAATAACTACAAAAGCCGATTTTTAAGGAATTTTTAAAAGTACGTTCCTTTTTTTAATTCCCTTAGGGGTGGAATTTTCGAAAATCCCTTCTTAGCGGCACTCGATGTTATCAGAAGTATTTTTAACCCAATTTTCAAGATTATAGGTTCGGCAGATTTTTTTGTGCTGTGATTAATACGAAATCCAGACTTTCTTATATATATACAGATAAAGATTGAAAATTTTAGGTTTTTGCGCCGAAGACATCGCCAAATCAGGAAAATGTGAAATATCTCGCGAACTACTGAACTTAAAAGAATTTGCTTGCTGCCATTCGATTCAGCATGAAAAGATACACTAAAATATGTTATCAGTTGAAAAATAACTACAAAAGCCGATTTTTAAGGAATTTTTTAAAAGTACGTTCCTTTTTTTAATTCCCTTAGGGGTGGAATTTTCGAAAATCCCTTCTTAGCGGCACTCGATGTTATCAGAAGTATTTTTAACCCAATTTTCAAGATTATAGGTTCGGCAGATTTTTTTGTGCTGTGATTAATACGAAATCCAAACTTTCTTTTATATATATAGATAAAGATTGAAAATTTCAGGTTTTTGCGCCGAAGACACCGCCAAATCAGGAAAATGTGAAATATCTCGCGAACTACTGAACTTAAAAGAATTTGCTTGCTACCATTCGATTCAGCATGAAAAGGTACATTAAAATATGTAATCAGTTGAAAAATAACTACAAAATCCGATTTTTAAGGTATTTTTTAAAAGTACGTTCTTTTTTTTAACCCCCTTAGGGATGGAATTTTCGAAAATCCCTTCTTAGCGGCACTCGATTTTATCAGAACTATTTTTACCCTAATTTTCAAGATTATAGGTTCGGCAGATTTTTTTGTGCTGTGATTAATACGAAATCCAGACTTTCTTTTATATATATAGATAAGGATTGAAAATGTTAGGTTTTTGCGCCAAAGACACCGCCAAATAAAGAGAATGTAAAATATCTCGCGAACTACTGAACTTAAAAAAATTTGCTTGCTACCATTCGATTCAGCATGAAAAAATACACTAAAATATGTTATCAGTTGAAAAATAACTACAAAAGCCGATTTTTAAGGAATTTTTTAAAAGTACGTTCCTTTTTTTAATTCCCTTAGGGGTGGAATTTTCGAAAATCCCTTCTTAGCGGCACTCGATGTTATCAGAAGTATTTTTAACCCAATTTTCAAGATTATAGGTTCGGCAGATTTTTTTGTGCTGTGATTAATACGAAATCCAAACTTTCTTTTATATATATAGATAAAGATTGAAAATTTCAGGTTTTTGCGCCGAAGACACCGCCAAATCAGGAAAATGTGAAATATCTCGCGAACTACTGAACTTAAAAGAATTTGCTTGCTACCATTCGATTCAGCATGAAAAGGTACATTAAAATATGTAATCAGTTGAAAAATAACTACAAAATCCGATTTTTAAGGTATTTTTTAAAAGTACGTTCTTTTTTTTAACCCCCTTAGGGATGGAATTTTCGAAAATCCCTTCTTAGCGGCACTCGATTTTATCAGAACTATTTTTACCCTAATTTTCAAGATTATAGGTTCGGCAGATTTTTTTGTGCTGTGATTAATACGAAATCCAGACTTTCTTTTATATATATAGATAAGGATTGAAAATGTTAGGTTTTTGCGCCAAAGACACCGCCAAATAAAGAGAATGTAAAATATCTCGCGAACTACTGAACTTAAAAAAATTTGCTTGCTACCATTCGATTCAGCATGAAAAAATACACTAAAATATGTTATCAGTTGAAAAATAACTACAAAAGCCGTTTTTTAAGGAATTTTTTAAAAGTACGTTCCTTTTTTTAATTCCCTTATGGGTGGAATTTTCGAAAATCCCTTCTTAGCGGCACTCGATGTTATCAGAAGTATTTTTAACCCAATTTTCAAGATTATAGGTTCGGCAGATTTTTTTGTACTGTGATTAATACGAAATCCAGACTTTCTTATATATATACAGATAAAGATTGAAAATTTTAGGTTTTTGCGCCGAAGACATCGCCAAATCAGAAAAATGTGAAATATCTCGCGAACTACTGAACTTAAAAGAATTTGCTTGCTGCCATTCGATTCAGCATGAAAAGATACACTAAAATATGTTATCAGTTGAAAAATAACTACAAAAGCCGATTTTTAAGGATTTTTTTTAAAGTACGTTCCTTTTTTTAATTCCCTTTAGGGGTGGAATTTTCGAAAATCCCTTCTTAGCGGCACTCAATGTTATAAGTAGTATTTTTACCCCAATTTTCAAGATTTTAGGTTCGGCAGATTTTTTTGTGCTGTGATTAATACGAAATCCAGACTTTCTTTTATATATATAGATAAGGATAGAAAATTTCAGGTTTTTGTGCCGAAGACACCGCCAAATCAGGAAAATGTGAAATATCTCGCGAACTACTGAACTTAAAAGAATTTGCTTGCTACCATTCGATTCAGCATGAAAAGGTACATTAAAATATGTAATCAGTTGAAAAATAACTACAAAATCCGATTTTTAAGGTATTTTTTAAAAGTACGTTCTTTTTTTTAACCCCCTTAGGGATGGAATTTTCGAAAATCCCTTCTTAGCGGCACTCGATGTTATCAGAACTATTTTTACCCCAATTTTCAAGATTATAGGTTCGGCAGATTTTTTTGTGCTGTCATTAATACGAAATCCAGACTTTCTTTTATATATATAGATAAGGATTGAAAATGTTAGGTTTTTGCGCCAAAGACACCGCCAAATAAAGAGAATGTAAAATATCTCGCGAACTACTGAACTTAAAAAAATTTGCTTGCTACCATTCGATTCAGGATGAAAAAATACACTAAAATATGTTATCAGTTGAAAAATAACTACAAAAGCCGATTTTTAAGGAATTTTTTAAAAGTACGTTCCTTTTTTTAATTCCCTTATGGGTGGAATTTTCGAAAATCCCTTCTTAGCGGCACTCGATGTTATCAGAAGTATTTTTAACCCAATTTTCAAGATTATAGGTTCGGCAGATTTTTTTGTACTGTGATTAATACGAAATCCAGACTTTCTTATATATATACAGATAAAGATTGAAAATTTTAGGTTTTTGCGCCGAAGACATCGCCAAATCAGGAAAATGTGAAATATCTCGCGAACTACTGAACTTAAAAGAATTTGCTTGCTGCCATTCGATTCAGCATGAAAAGATACACTAAAATATGTTATCAGTTGAAAAATAACTACAAAAGCCGATTTTTAAGGAATTTTTTTAAAGTACGTTCCTTTTTTTAATTCCCTTAGGGGTGGAATTTTCGAAAATCCCTTCTTAGCGGCACTCGATGTTATCAGAACTATTTTTACCCCAATTTTCAAGATTATAGGTTCGGCAGATTTTTTTGTGCTGTGATTAATACGAAATCCAAACTTTCTTTTATATATATAGATAAAGATTGAAAATTTCAGGTTTTTGCGCCGAAGACACCGCCAAATCAGGAAAATGTGAAATATCTCGCGAACTACTGAACTTAAAAGAATTTGCTTGCTACCATTCGATTCAGCATGAAAAGGTACATTAAAATATGTAATCAGTTGAAAAATAACTACAAAATCCGATTTTTAAGGTATTTTTTAAAAGTACGTTCTTTTTTTTAACCCCCTTAGGGATGGAATTTTCGAAAATCCCTTCTTAGCGGCACTCGATGTTATCAGAACTATTTTTACCCCAATTTTCAAGATTATAGGTTCGGCAGATTTTTTTGTGCTGTCATTAATACGAAATCCAGACTTTCTTTTATATATATAGATAAGGATTGAAAATGTTAGGTTTTTGCGCCAAAGACACCGCCAAATAAAGAGAATGTAAAATATCTCGCGAACTACTGAACTTAAAAAAATTTGCTTGCTACCATTCGATTCAGGATGAAAAAATACACTAAAATATGTTATCAGTTGAAAAATAACTACAAAAGCCGATTTTTAAGGAATTTTTAAAAGTACGTTCCTTTTTTTAATTCCCTTAGGGGTGGAATTTTCGAAAATCCCTTCTTAGCGGCACTCGATGTTATCAGAAGTATTTTTAACCCAATTTTCAAGATTATAGGTTCGGCAGATTTTTTTGTGCTGTGATTAATACGAAATCCAGACTTTCTTATATATATACAGATAAAGATTGAAAATTTTAGGTTTTTGCGCCGAAGACATCGCCAAATCAGGAAAATGTGAAATATCTCGCGAACTACTGAACTTAAAAGAATTTGCTTGCTGCCATTCGATTCAGCATGAAAAGATACACTAAAATATGTTATCAGTTGAAAAATAACTACAAAAGCCGATTTTTAAGGAATTTTTTAAAAGTACGTTCCTTTTTTTAATTCCCTTAGGGGTGGAATTTTCGAAAATCCCTTCTTAGCGGCACTCGATGTTATCAGAAGTATTTTTAACCCAATTTTCAAGATTATAGGTTCGGCAGATTTTTTTGTGCTGTGATTAATACGAAATCCAAACTTTCTTTTATATATATAGATAAAGATTGAAAATTTCAGGTTTTTGCGCCGAAGACACCGCCAAATCAGGAAAATGTGAAATATCTCGCGAACTACTGAACTTAAAAGAATTTGCTTGCTACCATTCGATTCAGCATGAAAAGGTACATTAAAATATGTAATCAGTTGAAAAATAACTACAAAATCCGATTTTTAAGGTATTTTTTAAAAGTACGTTCTTTTTTTTAACCCCCTTAGGGATGGAATTTTCGAAAATCCCTTCTTAGCGGCACTCGATTTTATCAGAACTATTTTTACCCTAATTTTCAAGATTATAGGTTCGGCAGATTTTTTTGTGCTGTGATTAATACGAAATCCAGACTTTCTTTTATATATATAGATAAGGATTGAAAATGTTAGGTTTTTGCGCCAAAGACACCGCCAAATAAAGAGAATGTAAAATATCTCGCGAACTACTGAACTTAAAAAAATTTGCTTGCTACCATTCGATTCAGCATGAAAAAATACACTAAAATATGTTATCAGTTGAAAAATAACTACAAAAGCCGATTTTTAAGGAATTTTTTAAAAGTACGTTCCTTTTTTTAATTCCCTTAGGGGTGGAATTTTCGAAAATCCCTTCTTAGCGGCACTCGATGTTATCAGAAGTATTTTTAACCCAATTTTCAAGATTATAGGTTCGGCAGATTTTTTTGTGCTGTGATTAATACGAAATCCAAACTTTCTTTTATATATATAGATAAAGATTGAAAATTTCAGGTTTTTGCGCCGAAGACACCGCCAAATCAGGAAAATGTGAAATATCTCGCGAACTACTGAACTTAAAAGAATTTGCTTGCTACCATTCGATTCAGCATGAAAAGGTACATTAAAATATGTAATCAGTTGAAAAATAACTACAAAATCCGATTTTTAAGGTATTTTTTAAAAGTACGTTCTTTTTTTTAACCCCCTTAGGGATGGAATTTTCGAAAATCCCTTCTTAGCGGCACTCGATTTTATCAGAACTATTTTTACCCTAATTTTCAAGATTATAGGTTCGGCAGATTTTTTTGTGCTGTGATTAATACGAAATCCAGACTTTCTTTTATATATATAGATAAGGATTGAAAATGTTAGGTTTTTGCGCCAAAGACACCGCCAAATAAAGAGAATGTAAAATATCTCGCGAACTACTGAACTTAAAAAAATTTGCTTGCTACCATTCGATTCAGCATGAAAAAATACACTAAAATATGTTATCAGTTGAAAAATAACTACAAAAGCCGATTTTTAAGGAATTTTTTAAAAGTACGTTCCTTTTTTTAATTCCCTTAGGGGTGGAATTTTCGAAAATCCCTTCTTAGCGGCACTCGATGTTATCAGAAGTATTTTTAACCCAATTTTCAAGATTATAGGTTCGGCAGATTTTTTTGTGCTGTGATTAATACGAAATCCAAACTTTCTTTTATATATATAGATAAAGATTGAAAATTTCAGGTTTTTGCGCCGAAGACACCGCCAAATCAGGAAAATGTGAAATATCTCGCGAACTACTGAACTTAAAAGAATTTGCTTGCTACCATTCGATTCAGCATGAAAAGGTACATTAAAATATGTAATCAGTTGAAAAATAACTACAAAATCCGATTTTTAAGGTATTTTTTAAAAGTACGTTCTTTTTTTTAACCCCCTTAGGGATGGAATTTTCGAAAATCCCTTCTTAGCGGCACTCGATTTTATCAGAACTATTTTTACCCTAATTTTCAAGATTATAGGTTCGGCAGATTTTTTTGTGCTGTGATTAATACGAAATCCAGACTTTCTTTTATATATATAGATAAGGATTGAAAATGTTAGGTTTTTGCGCCAAAGACACCGCCAAATAAAGAGAATGTAAAATATCTCGCGAACTACTGAACTTAAAAAAATTTGCTTGCTACCATTCGATTCAGCATGAAAAAATACACTAAAATATGTTATCAGTTGAAAAATAACTACAAAAGCCGTTTTTTAAGGAATTTTTTAAAAGTACGTTCCTTTTTTTAATTCCCTTATGGGTGGAATTTTCGAAAATCCCTTCTTAGCGGCACTCGATGTTATCAGAAGTATTTTTAACCCAATTTTCAAGATTATAGGTTCGGCAGATTTTTTTGTACTGTGATTAATACGAAATCCAGACTTTCTTATATATATACAGATAAAGATTGAAAATTTTAGGTTTTTGCGCCGAAGACATCGCCAAATCAGAAAAATGTGAAATATCTCGCGAACTACTGAACTTAAAAGAATTTGCTTGCTGCCATTCGATTCAGCATGAAAAGATACACTAAAATATGTTATCAGTTGAAAAATAACTACAAAAGCCGATTTTTAAGGAATTTTTTAAAAGTACGTTCCTTTTTTTAATTCCCTTAGGGGTGGAATTTTCGAAAATCCCTTCTTAGCGGCACTCGATGTTATCAGAACTATTTTTACCCCAATTTTCAAGATTATAGGTTCGGCAGATTTTTTTGTGCTGTCATTAATACGAAATCCAGACTTTCTTTTATATATATAGATAAGGATTGAAAATGTTAGGTTTTTGCGCCAAAGACACCGCCAAATCAAGAGAATGTAAAATATCTCGCGAACTACTGAACTTAAAAGAATTTGCTTGCTGCCATTCGATTCAGCATGAAAAGATACACTAAAATATGTTATCAGTTGAAAAATAACTACAAAAGCCGATTTTTAAGGATTTTTTTTAAAGTACGTTCCTTTTTTTAATTCCCTTTAGGGGTGGAATTTTCGAAAATCCCTTCTTAGCGGCACTCAATGTTATAAGTAGTATTTTTACCCCAATTTTCAAGATTTTAGGTTCGGCAGATTTTTTTGTGCTGTGATTAATACGAAATCCAGACTTTCTTTTATATATATAGATAAGGATTGAAAATTTCAGGTTTTTGTGCCGAAGACACCGCCAAATCAGGAAAATGTGAAATATCTCGCGAACTACTGAACTTAAAAGAATTTGCTTGCTACCATTCGATTCAGCATGAAAAGGTACATTAAAATATGTAATCAGTTGAAAAATAACTACAAAATCCGATTTTTAAGGTATTTTTTAAAAGTACGTTCTTTTTTTTAACCCCCTTAGGGATGGAATTTTCGAAAATCCCTTCTTAGCGGCACTCGATGTTATCAGAACTATTTTTACCCCAATTTTCAAGATTATAGGTTCGGCAGATTTTTTTGTGCTGTCATTAATACGAAATCCAGACTTTCTTTTATATATATAGATAAGGACTGAAAATTTCAGGTTTTTGCGCCGAAGAAATCGCCAAATTTGGAAAATGTGAAGTATCTCGCAAACTACTGAACTTAAAAGAATTTGCTTGGTACCATTCCATTCAGCATGAAAAAATACACTAAAATATGTTATCAGTTGAAAAATAACTGCAAAAGCCGATTTTTAAGGAATTTTTTTAAAGTTCGTTCCTTTTTTTAACCCCCATAGGGGTGGAATTTTCGAAAATCCCTTCTTAGCGGCACTCGATGTTATAAGTAGTATTTTTACCCCAATTTTCAAGATTTTAGGTTCGGCAGATTTTTTTGTGCTGTGATTAATACGAAATCCAGACTTTCTTTTATATATATAGATAAGGATTGAAAATTTCAGGTTTTTGCGCCGAAGAAATCGACAAATTTGGAAAATGTGAAGTATCTCGCAAACTTCTGAACTTAAAAGAATTTGCTTGGTACCATTCGATTCAGCATGAAAAAATACACTAAAATATGTTATCAGTTGAAAAATAACTGCAAAAGCCGATTTTAAAGGAATTTTTTTAAAGTTCGTTCCTTTTTTTAACCCCCTTAGGGGTGGAATTTTCGAAAATCCCTTCTTAGCGGCACTCGATGTTATAAGTAGTATTTTTATAGCAATTTTCAAGATTGTTGGTTCGGTAGATTTTTTTGTGCTGTGATTAATACGAAATCCAGACTTTCTTTTATATATATAGATAAAGATAGAAAATTTCAGGTTTTTGCGCCGAAGACACCGCCAAATCAGGAAAATGTGAAATATCTCGCGAACTTCTGAACTTAAAAGAAATTGCTTGCTACCATTCGATTCAGTTGAAAAAATACACTAAAATATGTTATCAGTTGAATAATAACTAAAAAATCCGATTTTTAAGGTATTTTTTAAAAGTACGTTCTTTTTTTTAACCACCTTAGGGATGGAATTTTCGAAAATTCCTTCTTAGCGGCACTCGATGTTATCAGAACTATTTTTACCCTAATTTTCAAGATTATAGGTTCGGCAGATTTTTTTGTGCTGTGATTAATACGAAATCCAGACTTTCTTTTATATATATAGATAAGGATTGAAAATGTTAGGTTTTTGCGCCAAAGACACCGCCAAATAAAGAGAATGTAAAATATCTCGTGAACTACTGAACTTAAAAGAATTTGCTTGCTGCCATTCGATTCAGCATGAAAAGATACACTAAAATATGTTATCAGTTGAAAAATAACTACAAAAGCCGATTTTTAAGGAATTTTTTAAAAGTACGTTCCTTTTTTTAATTCCCTTAGGGGTGGAATTTTCGAAAATCCCTTCTTAGCGGCACTCGATGTTATCAGAACTATTTTTACCCCAATTTTCAAGATTATAGGTTCGGCAGATTTTTTTGTGCTGTGATTAATACGAAATCCAAACTTTCTTTTATATATATAGATAAAGATTGAAAATTTCAGGTTTTTGCGCCGAAGACACCGCCAAATCAGGAAAATGTGAAATATCTCGCGAACTACTGAACTTAAAAGAATTTGCTTGCTACCATTCGATTCAGCATGAAAAGGTACATTAAAATATGTAATCAGTTGAAAAATAACTACAAAATCCGATTTTTAAGGTATTTTTTAAAAGTACGTTCTTTTTTTTAACCCCCTTAGGGATGGAATTTTCGAAAATCCCTTCTTAGCGGCACTCGATGTTATCAGAACTATTTTTACCCCAATTTTCAAGATTATAGGTTCGGCAGATTTTTTTGTGCTGTGATTAATACGAAATCCAGACTTTCTTTTATATATATAGATAAGGATTGAAAATGTTAGGTTTTTGCGCCAAAGACACCGCCAAATAAAGAGAATGTAAAATATCTCGCGAACTACTGAACTTAAAAAAATTTGCTTGCTACCATTCGATTCAGGATGAAAAAATACACTAAAATATGTTATCAGTTGAAAAATAACTACAAAAGCCGATTTTTAAGGAATTTTTAAAAGTACGTTCCTTTTTTTAATTCCCTTAGGGGTGGAATTTTCGAAAATCCCTTCTTAGCGGCACTCGATGTTATCAGAAGTATTTTTAACCCAATTTTCAAGATTATAGGTTCGGCAGATTTTTTTGTGCTGTGATTAATACGAAATCCAGACTTTCTTATATATATACAGATAAAGATTGAAAATTTTAGGTTTTTGCGCCGAAGACATCGCCAAATCAGGAAAATGTGAAATATCTCGCGAACTACTGAACTTAAAAGAATTTGCTTGCTGCCATTCGATTCAGCATGAAAAGATACACTAAAATATGTTATCAGTTGAAAAATAACTACAAAAGCCGATTTTTAAGGAATTTTTTAAAAGTACGTTCCTTTTTTTAATTCCCTTAGGGGTGGAATTTTCGAAAATCCCTTCTTAGCGGCACTCGATGTTATCAGAAGTATTTTTAACCCAATTTTCAAGATTATAGGTTCGGCAGATTTTTTTGTGCTGTGATTAATACGAAATCCAAACTTTCTTTTATATATATAGATAAAGATTGAAAATTTCAGGTTTTTGCGCCGAAGACACCGCCAAATCAGGAAAATGTGAAATATCTCGCGAACTACTGAACTTAAAAGAATTTGCTTGCTACCATTCGATTTAGCATGAAAAGGTACATTAAAATATGTAATCAGTTGAAAAATAACTACAAAATCCGATTTTTAAGGTATTTTTTAAAAGTACGTTCTTTTTTTTAACCCCCTTAGGGATGGAATTTTCGAAAATCCCTTCTTAGCGGCACTCGATTTTATCAGAACTATTTTTACCCTAATTTTCAAGATTATAGGTTCGGCAGATTTTTTTGTGCTGTGATTAATACGAAATCCAGACTTTCTTTTATATATATAGATAAGGATTGAAAATGTTAGGTTTTTGCGCCAAAGACACCGCCAAATAAAGAGAATGTAAAATATCTCGCGAACTACTGAACTTAAAAAAATTTGCTTGCTACCATTCGATTCAGCATGAAAAAATACACTAAAATATGTTATCAGTTGAAAAATAACTACAAAAGCCGATTTTTAAGGAATTTTTTAAAAGTACGTTCCTTTTTTTAATTCCCTTAGGGGTGGAATTTTCGAAAATCCCTTCTTAGCGGCACTCGATGTTATCAGAAGTATTTTTAACCCAATTTTCAAGATTATAGGTTCGGCAGATTTTTTTGTGCTGTGATTAATACGAAATCCAAACTTTCTTTTATATATATAGATAAAGATTGAAAATTTCAGGTTTTTGCGCCGAAGACACCGCCAAATCAGGAAAATGTGAAATATCTCGCGAACTACTGAACTTAAAAGAATTTGCTTGCTACCATTCGATTCAGCATGAAAAGGTACATTAAAATATGTAATCAGTTGAAAAATAACTACAAAATCCGATTTTTAAGGTATTTTTTAAAAGTACGTTCTTTTTTTTAACCCCCTTAGGGATGGAATTTTCGAAAATCCCTTCTTAGCGGCACTCGATTTTATCAGAACTATTTTTACCCTAATTTTCAAGATTATAGGTTCGGCAGATTTTTTTGTGCTGTGATTAATACGAAATCCAGACTTTCTTTTATATATATAGATAAGGATTGAAAATGTTAGGTTTTTGCGCCAAAGACACCGCCAAATAAAGAGAATGTAAAATATCTCGCGAACTACTGAACTTAAAAAAATTTGCTTGCTACCATTCGATTCAGCATGAAAAAATACACTAAAATATGTTATCAGTTGAAAAATAACTACAAAAGCCGTTTTTTAAGGAATTTTTTAAAAGTACGTTCCTTTTTTTAATTCCCTTATGGGTGGAATTTTCGAAAATCCCTTCTTAGCGGCACTCGATGTTATCAGAAGTATTTTTAACCCAATTTTCAAGATTATAGGTTCGGCAGATTTTTTTGTACTGTGATTAATACGAAATCCAGACTTTCTTATATATATACAGATAAAGATTGAAAATTTTAGGTTTTTGCGCCGAAGACATCGCCAAATCAGAAAAATGTGAAATATCTCGCGAACTACTGAACTTAAAAGAATTTGCTTGCTGCCATTCGATTCAGCATGAAAAGATACACTAAAATATGTTATCAGTTGAAAAATAACTACAAAAGCCGATTTTTAAGGAATTTTTTAAAAGTACGTTCCTTTTTTTAATTCCCTTAGGGGTGGAATTTTCGAAAATCCCTTCTTAGCGGCACTCGATGTTATCAGAACTATTTTTACCCCAATTTTCAAGATTATAGGTTCGGCAGATTTTTTTGTGCTGTCATTAATACGAAATCCAGACTTTCTTTTATATATATAGATAAGGATTGAAAATGTTAGGTTTTTGCGCCAAAGACACCGCCAAATCAAGAGAATGTAAAATATCTCGCGAACTACTGAACTTAAAAGAATTTGCTTGCTGCCATTCGATTCAGCATGAAAAGATACACTAAAATATGTTATCAGTTGAAAAATAACTACAAAAGCCGATTTTTAAGGATTTTTTTTAAAGTACGTTCCTTTTTTTAATTCCCTTTAGGGGTGGAATTTTCGAAAATCCCTTCTTAGCGGCACTCAATGTTATAAGTAGTATTTTTACCCCAATTTTCAAGATTTTAGGTTCGGCAGATTTTTTTGTGCTGTGATTAATACGAAATCCAGACTTTCTTTTATATATATAGATAAGGATTGAAAATTTCAGGTTTTTGTGCCGAAGACACCGCCAAATCAGGAAAATGTGAAATATCTCGCGAACTACTGAACTTAAAAGAATTTGCTTGCTACCATTCGATTCAGCATGAAAAGGTACATTAAAATATGTAATCAGTTGAAAAATAACTACAAAATCCGATTTTTAAGGTATTTTTTAAAAGTACGTTCTTTTTTTTAACCCCCTTAGGGATGGAATTTTCGAAAATCCCTTCTTAGCGGCACTCGATGTTATCAGAACTATTTTTACCCCAATTTTCAAGATTATAGGTTCGGCAGATTTTTTTGTGCTGTCATTAATACGAAATCCAGACTTTCTTTTATATATATAGATAAGGATTGAAAATGTTAGGTTTTTGCGCCAAAGACACCGCCAAATAAAGAGAATGTAAAATATCTCGCGAACTACTGAACTTAAAAAAATTTGCTTGCTACCATTCGATTCAGGATGAAAAAATACACTAAAATATGTTATCAGTTGAAAAATAACTACAAAAGCCGATTTTTAAGGAATTTTTTAAAAGTACGTTCCTTTTTTTAATTCCCTTAGGGGTGGAATTTTCGAAAATCCCTTCTTAGCGGCACTCGATGTTATCAGAAGTATTTTTAACCCAATTTTCAAGATTATAGGTTCGGTAGATTTTTTTGTGCTGTGATTAATACGAAATCCAGACTTTCTTATATATATACAGATAAAGATTGAAAATTTTAGGTTTTTGCGCCGAAGACATCGCCAAATCAGGAAAATGTGAAATATCTCGCGAACTACTGAACTTAAAAGAATTTGCTTGCTGCCATTCGATTCAGCATGAAAAGATACACTAAAATATGTTATCAGTTGAAAAATAACTACAAAAGCCGATTTTTAAGGAATTTTTTAAAAGTACGTTCCTTTTTTTAATTCCCTTAGGGGTGGAATTTTCGAAAATCCCTTCTTAGCGGCACTCGATGTTATCAGAAGTATTTTTAACCCAATTTTCAAGATTATAGGTTCGGCAGATTTTTTTGTGCTGTGATTAATACGAAATCCAAACTTTCTTTTATATATATAGATAAAGATTGAAAATTTCAGGTTTTTGCGCCGAAGACACCGCCAAATCAGGAAAATGTGAAATATCTCGCGAACTACTGAACTTAAAAGAATTTGCTTGCTACCATTCGATTCAGCATGAAAAGGTACATTAAAATATGTAATCAGTTGAAAAATAACTACAAAATCCGATTTTTAAGGTATTTTTTAAAAGTACGTTCTTTTTTTTAACCCCCTTAGGGATGGAATTTTCGAAAATCCCTTCTTAGCGGCACTCGATTTTATCAGAACTATTTTTACCCTAATTTTCAAGATTATAGGTTCGGCAGATTTTTTTGTGCTGTGATTAATACGAAATCCAGACTTTCTTTTATATATATAGATAAGGATTGAAAATGTTAGGTTTTTGCGCCAAAGACACCGCCAAATAAAGAGAATGTAAAATATCTCGCGAACTACTGAACTTAAAAAAATTTGCTTGCTACCATTCGATTCAGCATGAAAAAATACACTAAAATATGTTATCAGTTGAAAAATAACTACAAAAGCCGTTTTTTAAGGAATTTTTTAAAAGTACGTTCCTTTTTTTAATTCCCTTATGGGTGGAATTTTCGAAAATCCCTTCTTAGCGGCACTCGATGTTATCAGAAGTATTTTTAACCCAATTTTCAAGATTATAGGTTCGGCAGATTTTTTGGTACTGTGATTAATACGAAATCCAGACTTTCTTATATATATACAGATAAAGATTGAAAATTTTAGGTTTTTGCGCCGAAGACATCGCCAAATCAGAAAAATGTGAAATATCTCGCGAACTACTGAACGTAAAAGAATTTGCTTGCTGCCATTCGATTCAGCATGAAAAGATACACTAAAATATGTTATCAGTTGAAAAATAACTACAAAAGCCGATTTTTAAGGAATTTTTTAAAAGTACGTTCCTTTTTTTAATTCCCTTAGGGGTGGAATTTTCGAAAATCCCTTCTTAGCGGCACTCGATGTTATCAGAACTATTTTTACCCCAATTTTCAAGATTATAGGTTCGGCAGATTTTTTTGTGCTGTCATTAATACGAAATCCAGACTTTCTTTTATATATATAGATAAGGATTGAAAATGTTAGGTTTTTGCGCCAAAGACACCGCCAAATCAAGAGAATGTAAAATATCTCGCGAACTACTGAACTTAAAAAAATTTGCTTGCTACCATTCGATTCAGGATGAAAAAATACACTAAAATATGTTATCAGTTGAAAAATAACTACAAAAGCCGATTTTTAAGGAATTTTTTAAAAGTACGTTCCTTTTTTTAATTCCCTTAGGGGTGGAATTTTCGAAAATCCCTTCTTAGCGGCACTCGATGTTATCAGAAGTATTTTTAACCCAATTTTCAAGATTATAGGTTCGGCAGATTTTTTTGTGCTGTGATTAATACGAAATCCAGACTTTCTTATATATATACAGATTAAGCAGTATAAAGCATTATCAAAGTAAATTTCTTGTTTTATGTTATGACAAGATGACCTGCCCGGCGTTGCTCGGGCCCGTGATGTTATTCAGTTTTTAAATGTGTTATTTTTTTTCTAAATGACTCTTAAATTAAACTCAAATTTCTATGGTTTTATATCTTTAAGTCCATTTTGTCAAAATTTATATGTTTAAATGGAAAAATCGCGAAAGGTTATTGAATTTAACACTAGAACCGCGGCGACGGGTCATTTTGACCCGTATCATGCGCAGAAATGTCAATTCGAACCAGAAAACTCTTTATAAAATAAGCTAAATATAAGCTGAGCAAAAATAATTTCAATAAATTACTTAAAATAGTTTTAAATGAAAATTCCGGTGAGAAATATTTTTATAAAATTTGAATGAATTTTCCAGCGGTTCTAGTGTTAAAGCACATGCTGTTTGGTATTTTATTCTCTGTGTAATTTGATTTTTTAGAAACTATGCTTACCGAAAGCGAACGAAACTGCGACGGAACACTCAGGTTTTTACTTAATTCGTAAATAAATTCACATATTTTATTTTGTAAAAAAATAATTTTGTCCGTACGAAAGTTCCAAAATTTTTGTAAGTAATGTAAATCTGGTTTATTGAAAGCCTCTAAAATGATTGTGCTAAAATAAAGACATTTAGTTACTTTTAGCGTAGGAAAAATGTATTCTGCATGAGCCGGGATATGATTCGTGTTTGCGGTGTCTTTGAACGGGTTAAATCTCGTACTTTATTTAAACAAATTGCACCATAGATTATAAAAGTGTTTTAGCTTTAAGAAAATATTTTCGGTTTTTCAGGACGTATACAATTGCGCCATGCAAAGGCAAAACCGCAATGAAACGACCAATTGCACCATCGGTTAGAAAAAAGTTTCAACTTTAAGATCTTTTTTTTGGTTTGTTTATGTCTTAAAAATTACGCCCTGGAGGGGCATTGACAAAAGGGAGAAAAATAGTTTTGGAAAAACGACCATTTTAGAATATTTGTTTTCAAAGGGTTAACTGCAACATTTTTTCGAATTGATTATTGCATTTGAAATCTAAAAATATGATCTTTCGAAATATGTCTCTTAAGTTTAACTGCGTCGGGCAGTTTGGTTGATTTGGATTTAAACAAAATGATCCAAAATCAGAAATAAACGCCGATAAATGGTTCTTCTTTCGTTTAGGTGCGTAAAAGGGTTTGTGCGCATGTGCAAAAGATTTCTTTCCCCGAACATTAAAAAAATGACTTTTTCAAGAAAGTAAGTTCCACTTCGTAATTAATATACCTGAAATTAATCAAAATATTAAAATTCTGAGCTTCAGGTGCATCAGAAGAGATATTGGGCTACTCTCATAAAAATTTTGAACCTCGTACGTCCCATAGATTTCGCTAGCCATCGCAGACACACAGACACACACACACACAGACAGAGCGATTTGTTATTTTATTAGTATAGATTACTATCTAGTTTACTTTACAAAAATTTTGTTTGTGAGATTATTCGTAACATTTGACGGTGAAATAGTGTGCCTAATTTTTATATTTGTCATATTTTTCGAATAATGTTTCTTGCCGCTCAAAATCTTCTGCCACATAAGTATGCTAATAAGCTTCTAAACCAGTTTTTTTGCGCTAATTTAAAATCTGGCATAAGTTTTTTTTTTTTTTTTTTTTTTTTTTTTTTTTTTTTAAGCGATTTTTTTTTTCGCAAAACAAAGCAGAAAATACTTTTTATATTAAATTGTGATGCACATCCGCTAGTTATGATAGATTCTATTAATTGTTTTCTTTTTAATTTTTATTATCTCCATTGTTTATTATGTACTTGATAGAAATCTTTCTGACCCTGTCAACGCTTTTGACGATTAGATACACATCCCTAAAAAGTATTTTATATAACATTTGTGCCAATACCATACAAAAGTAGAAATTAATTTTACTCAAAAAGAAAAAAAAACTGATATATAGAAAAAGATTACAGATTTGAAATCAGCATAAAAAATCTAGCATAGAAAAACATTACGTCATTTCTGTGCCAATTACTTTAAGAAAGTAATGGTAACATTACACCATTTACAAATACGCAAATTATGCATAATAACTAATACATAAATGTTAATAATATGCAAATTAGGACACTTGCATGCAGAAAGTAGTTCACTGATCATTTTTTTAATAAAATTTAATTCAATCTGACATGTATGGATATAAATAAAATGATGTATTGAATATAAAATAAGCACAAAACCAATTTTATTATTATATTTATTCTTATTTATTACATGCCTCACATTAGCGCCATTTCTTTGAGTGTCCGATTAACCCTATGTAATTTTCAGTCGAATGGCTATTTGCGTGGAAATTTTATTTATATTTATTTTTATTTCTGCGAAGACTTGATGACAATGCATGAGATATTGTTTCTCTCTCTTTTTTTTCCTGATTATACTTTGTAAAATCATCATCGAGGCTTAGATTACAGACTTTCAAATTGTTAGTAAGATTTGAATTTTTGCTTCCGAATAACCTTTGCGGTCAAAATTTCTTTTCACTGATAGATTTCAAATTGTAATATTAGGTCGGATCAAATGAAAACGAAACAGAAAACAGAAAAGTGAAACGGCAATGTTTATTTTGATCATAATCTCCAAAGCCATGCAAGAATTTACCCAACTGCTTTACCAAGCAGTAAATACTTTAGTCATAGAAGTACCTTGACTGAAATCGGAACCATTTTTGAATATTGTCCACAACTTCGTTGTCCGAGTAAAAGAGCGAATGTGCAATGCCTTTTTCCAACGGACCAAACATAAGAAAATCATAGGGCATAAAATCGCCTGCTATAAAATACAGTGGGTATTTCATCACTCACCATCGAAATTTCTCTAGATTACCTGCCGAAAAGCCATCCTGCACATGATGCAAAGTCCATCATACACATGAGTCAATGCCAGTGCATGTTCTCCATACACTGCCTTCATTACCCGACGTACTTAGTGAAACTCATCTCCTTCTGCTTGTAAATGACGAATAATAATGTGTTTCTCCATTTTACTCTTACTTTCGTTCCGCAAACAGAGATAAATAACAACAAAATTCGATTACTTGTGGAACGATATTTCTGGAAGACCACCAAAGCATATGACATGCTGCTGCTTGCTTATCATTTCCGGAATAGGGATTGCCTTCCATACTTAACACTCTACCTTTACACAAGATTTTTTAAGCACTCATAGTAAAATAACCAAATTATAATCATTGTTACGTTTTCATTTGATCCATCCTTATAGATTATATGCCGAATTAGCCGCTAATCTTACTGACTGAACGATGTAAATCACAGTCGACCAGTAAATAAGGATTTAAAAGCACAGCAGCCAATACCAATAAGTTTCTTGCAAAAAATACAAGTGGCCTTCAGCTGTTTTTTGGCAGCTAAAGTGCATAAGCAACACAACTCTCATCCCTCAGTAGATTTTCTACAGTTGACACATTTCTGCCTCCAGAAGAAGCTGTTGCATTAAATTGTTTGGCGCATAACAACAGTAGCACACTATTTCTTCAAATGTATGTACTTGACGTACTTTTGTATTAATTTTCAAGAAATGAATCTAGTATTTGGACTGTGGCTGATTTCTCTGGAGAAGAAAGTTCGTTATGATGTTTGTAAATTCTTTTGGCGAATCGAAGTGAATTAAGTGAGAAGAATTTTCTATCCTTTTTACTATGGCTTTTGGGAATAGTTTCTTAATGGACCAATCCTGATCCCTGCAAAGAAACATTATAAAAATTAATATACAATAATTTTCTTGGAAAAAAATATATACAGAGTGAGTCAAAAATATCGAAACAGGTTGTCTCCTTAAATATTGCCCTTAGACCCATACTTCCAATTGCAAAGATTCATAAAAAATAGTGAAATTTTTGATAAGATAAATTGCGACTCCATGGGGGATCTAGTTGAAAAAATACGATAATTAAATTTCTATACGGCCCCAGTAAGATAAAAATTCCAGCTAGGAAAACTTTCCTTATTCAGTCCTGAATAAGACACAAAAAATTGCATCTTCATATCTTCAAAACTCGCAAAGTTAGAGCCGTTTAGACACAAATTGAAATGTGGGCAATTCAAAAAACAATTTTACTTTAACAGTTCTAGGAAATGCGTAAAAAATCTATTTTTTGAGTTTTAATTTTGATTTTTTACTCCTTTTGTGTTGATTATTAGCCTTATAATTTGCTAAGAAAATCACATCCTAAAATTTCTCATCAATTTATAAAAGTTTCATGTTTTTAGTACTGGTTTAAATGGGATAATTAAAAATCGTAACATTATTTATAGGATTTTAATTTCTATCCATGTAATTAAAGATAAAAATCTGATTTTAGTTTTAGTCCAGGGTTTTTGTTTTTTAATATTAATTTAAAAACTATTAAAAATATTTATTGAAAAAATAATATAATTTAAAAAAAATCATATTTTCAAAAGTAAATATTTTTTCAAATTTGCCGAAACAAAACTAATGTAAAAAAAAAAATGACGTGTTTCAAGTACTTTTTTTCTTTAAAAATTCTTAACATTTAATAATTTAAAGACAAGAAATAGTGGGGAAAAATTCATTATGCGGAAAAACGAAATGTACTGTTTAAATGTCCGTCAGTTATTTAAAAGAATGCTTTTTCTAAGATGCAGATTAAATCTTTTTTTTTTTTTTTTTTAATTTAGCTCTGTCAACTTCAGGTTTTTTATCGTTTTGGAGAGGATGTTAAAAAAAAATCTGTATTCTCGGCCCAAGCCGGGCCAGATCCAAAATGTTAATTTTATCAGAAGACTCGCCAGGCCTTGCCCAACATTCTTTTCATAAAGGAGGGGACTGATTCCTTCTTCCTAGGTGTACAACGGACGAAATTTTCAATCCCGGTCTCGATAAAACCCGTATTAAAATCATTGTCTCTGACTGACTTAATACATGCATAAAATAAATAAAATTCGGCTCAATCGAAATTTTTATGAAAAACACATAGATTTAAAATTTTTTCTTTTGAAAAAAAAAAAAAAAAAAAAAAAAAAACTTTAAAATTCATTTTTTTTTTAAAGAATAGTATATTCAAAGGCAAAAAAATTAAATACAATAAAATCAGTGAACAAAAATCATCCTATGACGGAATTCTGTTTTAAATGGAAAATATGTTGATCCATGCAAAATAAATACAATAATACCTGAGAAAAAAATAAACTCCAATTACACCTCTTAGGGAGGGCATCTGCCTAAAACGTATTTTTTCTTTCCTATGTGATTCCGTCTTAAAAGGTTTTACTGTATAACATTTTCAAAGTCTCCAACACATGGGATATGGATTAACGATATTAAAATATAAGTGAAACATTTACTTATAGATAGAGATTTATTGATAAAATAAATATATTACAGCCTTTGGCGCTTCTTTAATAATAAAAAGTATACATATTATAAAAAACGAAAAGCTATAAAAGGAGTTTTTGTTCAGAACTCTTCCATACGAGACAATTTATCCCACACCGAAGTAAAAAATTATGTAGAAATTTGCGGCTGAAACAGGCTATGATTTAAACTATATTCCAGTTCGGCCCGGGTTGTGATTTTAACATTTTTTTCAGGCCGGGCCCAACTTTTTTCCCTATGGGTCAGTTTGGGACCGGACCTAGATATTTCGATCCATGCAGACTTCCAGTTCAGACCACCAACATATTTTGAGAACAAGTTTAGATTTAATTCAATACGCTGCGTTGTTATATCCAAATGAGAGGCACTGTCTTAAATCGACATTTAGTAATAGACAATTTATGGACGATCCCTCACTTGCTTTGAAAATTAACCGAAAACTGTTCGTTTACAGGCATGGTAAAGTGGTGTAAGTCACGAATTTTGGAGAATTTCGAATTTTAATATCTCTGTAAGGTTTTTAGATATCGAGATGATTTTTTTTTTTTTTTTTTTTTTTTTTTTTTTTTTTTTTTTGTTCAATTTAGGAATGGATAAGGAATAATTTTCTACCTGGGAATTTTGCCCTACGGAGGCCATATAAAAATTTAATTTTCGTATTTTTTCAGATAGACCCCCCCATGGAGTTGCAACTTATCTTATCAGAATTTTCACCTTTTTTATGAATTTTTGCAATTGGAAGTATGAGTCTAGGGGCAATATTTAAAGAGATAGCCTATTGTTTGATATTTATGACTCACCCTGTATAAATTGACTAAACAATTATTCTTTGCATCAGAAGCTAATGTAGATTTTTTTTTCTTTGAAAATACTACATAAATGATTAATTTGAAAGTTTTTTTTCAGCATCTTTATTGGATTCATAAATTAAGTTTTAAATGCATTAACAAGCCGTGCTTCTTCATATTTTGCTTTTATGTTACCGAATTTAGACTTTTGTAACCTATGTTACTTTTAAAAGTAAATAAATAAAGTAATTGACAATTATTTCAAATTTCGCAATGTTAAAGCACATATTAATAATCGAGTTTATTTTTCAGATTTAAAAAAAAAGCTGTGTTAATAGATTGAAAACTTTTTATACCTTTTTTAAAAATATAAAACTGAGTGAGAGCAGGAATAAATTTAACCAACAACAACAACAAACAATTTATTGACCCATGTAAGTAAGACGCGAAAGAAAGTACGCATCTGAATTATTCTCCTTGTAAAATTAGTCCTTTTGCTTTATTATTTTTCTCTTTTAATTAAACACTATATTATAATTACCTCAGAAACCAACATATTTTCGATTTTTAAGCAATCATTTATAAAAACAAAGTTGAAATCCTGCTGCTGATTTTCGGAAACTTTTACCAGTAGTTAGCGAAATCATAAAATTTTGAAAAAAAAAAAAAAAACCTTATATTATTTAAATTAAATTAATTTTTTTTTTCTGTGTCGAAACATAATCTTTAAATCAACAATATTCGCGAGGTGTCCATAGCACAGTGATAAAGCGTTAGTTGTGGGGATTAGACGCGGAGGGTTGTAGCTTGAGATCTGTCATGCGGAACTTAAGAAAATTTAATTTTTATTGTTATTACTCTTCATTTTCAGATGGATTTAATTATAGGAAACATCCCTTTTTTGGGCATTTTAAAGATGTATTTCATTTTATTATTTTTATTTATTTATTTTTTGTGCAGCGGTAATTTTTTATTTATTTTTCCTTTTGGCAGAGAATATCAGGATTTTTTGGCATTTCAATTTAAAAAAAATCCGGAGAATTATTCTCTTATATTTTTAAAAAAATGCACATATGTTTAATGATTAATAAGATATTGTCACCTGAAATAATTTTCTTTTGTTTGAATACCATCTACTGGCTATGTTTTGAAATAATATAATTTTACGGACAATTTTTTTCAGTTGTCATTATAAATTATAGAATTAAGCATTATTCAGTAATTGAAAGGATTTTCTTTTTTTAATTTCGAATTTTAACAAGTGTTAAAATATTTTTGGCGCCATCTAGTGAGTGTTTAGAAAATGGAAGTTTTAATATGATTTTTTCTTAATTATTTGAGAATTTTAAATGTGTTTTAAACCATTTTTTTTTTCCTTCAAAATTTTCCATATTTTATTTATATCTGCGCTATTTTTTTAATTGTTGAATTTAAAATTATTCTGATTTTTTAAAATTTTATTGAAATAATTTTATTTGAATGTTTTTAATTTGATTAAAAAATATTTTTCTTTATTTTTAAATTAAATGTAATTGTGCTGCTATTTATATAAAGATTTAGTAGTTTTAAATTGACAATTTTGATTTATTAATTTAAAGATAAAGTGTAAAAAAAAAAAAAAAAAAAAAAACATATTAAAAGAAGTCCTCTGTGTGATCTACGATCATACTCATTTCCTTGTTAGGATTGCTGTTAATTTTCAGTTAACACTAGAACGACCAAGACCGTCATTTTGACGGTTTTCAAATTTCATGCTTAAAAATTTTATATAATTTATGGCGAGTTCCAAAATTTTATGATACGATTTTTAATGAAACATAAGAATATTTAAATATTCCTATTCAATTTCCTCTCACCCATTTTAATTTCCGTAATCAGTATGACCTATACCTATTTATACCAAAACCCGTCAAATTGACGGCTTTGTTAATTAACAAACTCATCCCGAAGTGGTGCGGACTTCTCCTTTTTCCACATGGACTAGCCCTTTTTGCCCATGCGCAGTACGCTCCAAGCTTCATATTAATTGTACCAGTGACTGGTAAATGTAATTAGGACGCGATCATTATCAATTGTACTTCTAATGTGATAATGTTCTTAGTGAAAAGTGCAGTCTGTGAATAGTGTAATCTGTGTAAAATCCAATCTCGGAAAAAAGTATTGATGTATTTTTATGAAAAAATATCATTTATTTTTTGTAAATTCTAGTCAAAAATGAAACGATTTCGAGGAAGAAAAAAATTATTTGGAGAATACAAAGAACCCACTAGTATAAATGAAGACTGTTCGGACACTAATTCAAGTAATAATAATGACTCTGAAAATTCTGGAGTTGAAATTGAAGTACGAGATATTGAAGAATGTGAAGAAGAAAAATATGAAAGTGAGGTTTCAGGGAGTGAAGATGAAATTCCCCAAAAGAGCCACAAACGCAGAAAGCGATTGCGAATATGTTCAGATAGTGAATCGGACAGCCAAACAGAAACTGAAAAAAGACAGGAAAAAGAAATTATTCTCGACGGTACCGAATGGGAAGAAATAGGGAATGGTTGTGTTGGTAGACTCCCATCACACACTATATTCAACGATACTTCCGGCCCAACTGGTTATGTGAAAGAAACATTATGCTTGGTAATGTTAGCCGTGCATTTAGACTTATATTTGATAATCGAATGATGAAGCACATAAAAACTTGCACTGAGCTT
Organism: Maratus speculifer; assembly: GCA_964019185.1. Taxonomy (NCBI): domain Eukaryota; kingdom Metazoa; phylum Arthropoda; class Arachnida; order Araneae; family Salticidae; genus Maratus; species Maratus speculifer. The sequence goes on along the minus strand of OZ025290.1, from coordinate 12,527,083 downwards.
GAGGTAGAGGTCTGCACGGGCCGGAATTTCCAGGCCCGGCCCGTAGGAAAAATTTTTCGGCCCGACTCGGCCCGTTGTAAAACTCAAAAGTTCGGCCCGGGCCCGGCCTGGCCCGTTTAAATTTTTATATTTTAGGCCCGGCCCGGCCCGTACAGAAATCAGTGAAAACAGGCCCGGCCCGGCCCGTTTTGGCCCGTTACAATTTCTACGATTTCTAAAAAAATCAGATTTTTTTCATATAATTAAGATTTCTTTAAAGAATACTGCATACATATCTATGGAATGATTTTACAGTATATTTTACAGGAAATACACATTAGCAACATTAGTGATTACTAAGATTCTTAGGCTTTCAACAATCAAATAAAGATTCATCAAAAAATTAATATGGCTTAGAATAAAAGAAAAAAGAAAGAAAGTTAAAAACATCGTAACTTTTGAAGCTGTTTAATAAAAGAAGATTTATAAAAATATTTTTATATCATTTTATTAAAGATTTTAAATCCATATTCATTCGTTAACTCAAATATGCGCCTTTCTGATACATTTCTAAATTCATTTTTTTTTCTCAGAAACGTACAGCTGGTATCTTTATTCAGAAACTATATAATCAAGTGGAAATATCCGTTTTTTGATACAAGCAATTTAAGAATACTGAAAGGAAATAAATTACTGTTATAGTTAGCATTTTCAATAGAATTTCCGGAAGCTATAACATGGGAAGGGAGGAAAACCTGCAACCATTTGAGAAACCATTGTATCTGAAAAAATTTATGCAAATATTTTATTCATTAAAAATGAAAAATGCTATTCGATTCCAAATGCCTTCAATAGTCAGGCTTATCACTTTTATATTTTTACAATTAAAAATTAATCTGAAAATGTGTCAAACTTTCGCGCTATTGAGAAATTAACTTAAAAACCATCAAACTTTCGCGTTATTGAGAAATTAACTTAAAAACCATCAAACTTTCGCGTTATTGAGAAATTAATTTAAAAACCATCAAGAAGTATATATCCAAAGATTAATCTAACATAAGTTCTTTATCGCTGATAATAATTTTACAAATCATGTTGTCTGGCCTACAGATCTTGAGAACAATTAAGTCTTGTTATCGTCTGGCAAGTCTATATGTAGAAAAAAAATGCAAGCTTGATCTCGGCCCGGTATGAGTCAGCTAAAAAAATATTAAAACGGGTTACACACAATTTAACTGTCCGATGCCGATCTCACACTGTACAAGTTACATTTTGATATTGATGCTGTCAAACTAGTATGGCTCGTGACGCACATTTATATTTATTCTCGTTAAAACCATTTTCGTTGAAAATAGATCATATTTTATCGTTTCTACTTAAATCTTCAAAACGGGCCGGCAGGCCCGAAAATTTTTTTATCGGCCCAGCCCGGCCCGTATGGCCCGTTCAATTTTTTTGCCGGCCCGGCCCGGCCCGTTAGAAATTTTGAAACGATTCCGCCGGGCCGGGTACGGGCCACGGGCCCGTGCAGACCTCTAGCTTGAGGCGAGAAATTTTTTACAGAAGGACGATTGGAAAATTACTATTAAAGAACTGTATGCGTTTGTAGCTATTTAGTATGTTCGAAGAGCCTATGAAGCGAGAAATTTGAAATTATCCTATTTGTGGTCAGAAAAATGGGGACCTTCTTTCTTTCGCGAAACTATGAGTAGAAATAGATTTTTAGAAATTATGAGATTCATTCGTTTTGACCAAAAAGGTGAGAGGAGTGTTCGCTTACGAACTAACAAATTTGGATTAGCTTCCGAAATTTGGAAGTCCTTTATTGATAACAGCCAAGCTTGTTACAAACCAGATCAGAATATAAGTGTAGATGAACAATTGTTTCCCAAAAAGGCAAGATGCAGATTTCTGCAATATATGCACAACAAACCAGACAAATTCGGAATTAAATTTTGGTTATCTGTAGACGTGCTAAGTAAATATCTAGTAAATGGCTTTCCCTATTTAGGCAAAGATGAACTTAGACCACCAGGAGTACCTTTGAATGAATTTGTAGTTTTGAATCTTGTTAAAAACTACGTAAATTATGGGAGGAATATACACAACATATTTTTTACAAGTATGCAGCTCGCAAAGAAGCTAATGGCCAAAAAAACAAGTCTTGTTGGAACTATACGAACAAATAAAAGAGAATTGCCGAAAATAGCTAATATTTGAAAAGATAACATGGCTCTTTTCTCCACAAAACTCTACAAATCAAATGATATTGTTTTAACAGTTTACAAAAATAAGCCTCGTAAAAAAAGTACTACTTCTTAGCTCTAAGCATAAATCTGTAAAAATTGCTTCTAATCGAAAACAAATTCTTGCAACTGTGTCATTTTACAATGAATCTAAGTTTGGAGTAGACGTAGTTGGCCAAATGGCCCGCAAATATAGCGTAAAAGCAGGGCCACGCAGATGGCCTTTGCAGGTATTTTATAATATTTTGGAGTTGACAGCAATCAATGAGTGGATTTTGTATAAAGAGACTTGTGATAAAAATATAACTAGAAAACAATTTTCATTTCAATTATCCGAAGAACTCTCCAGTGAATATAGGTGCTGCCGAAAAGAAACACCCTCCCAAAAACAAGAACGGAAATCAATGGATTGTGCTCTAGAAAATTCACAAAATATTCCTTATGATCGCAAATCTTGCTAGATTCGATTATGCAACAAAAACAAAACGATTTATACTTGCAATGTATGCAACAAATATGTTTGTGGTAAGTGTTCATCTAAGACAACATGTAATTGTAAAATATGTGCCTCATAATTATTTTATTCATATCAAATGTGCTATACTATAAATGCAAATACAAACTGGTTGTATTTTATTAATAATTAATGAATTAATACATTACATGTTATTTTTGTTAAATTATATATATTTTATATTTAAAACTAAGTCAAATATCTTTGTGGAAAATGTTCATCTAAGATAAGAGACACTTGTAAAATATCTGCCTTATAATTATTTCTGGCATATCAAATGTTCTATACTGTAAATACAAATAGAAACTGTTTTTGTTTAGTTTTTTTATATTTATCATTAATGAATTATTATATTAAATATTGTTTTTGTTAAATTATATTCTTTTATTTACATTAACAAAGTTTATATAATATGTTGCAAGCGTTAATCTAAGATAACATGTAAAATCTGTGCGTCATAGTTATTTCATGCATAGCAAATGTACTATAAATGCAGATAGAAACTGTTTTTTTTATTGAATTTTTATTAATAATTAATGAATTATCATATTAAATGATGTTTTTGTTGAATTATATATTTTTATTTACATTAACTAAGTCAAAAGTTACAATGAAAGCCGTGATCAAAAAACCGTCAATTTGACGGATGCGGTAAAACTATGTATATATGAAACACTGGTAGTTCTAGTGTTAAACATTTTCAGCCATGAAAAAAAGTTATACGCAACAGTGCAAAATATTATTAAAATATGTAATATGTAATAACGTATGCAATAATGTTGACTTATATTCTTGTATAAGTCAATACGAAGCGAGTTGCCAGTAACAGCCAATCAAATGCTTAGAAATTTGACGATGGAAAAGCTTTTTTTAGACCAGCCAATGAAATGCTTAAAACGAAAAAAGTGGTACAGTGGCTGCGGGGAAACTGACGAATCGTAGGCGATTTTTGTCGCTTGAAGTTTTTAGATGTAATAGCACTTTAAGTTCTATTACACATAAAAAATTGAAGCGACAAAGATCGTCTGCAACTTGTCAGTTTCCCCCATCATTTTTTTCGTTTTCTAAGCGTTTCATTGGCATTTCGATAAAAGGCTTTTCCATTGTCAAACTTCCAAGCATTTAATTGGCTCTTACTAGCGATCACTTTGTTTCAGGCGTCAAAATTGCTCTCACACAAAAGAGTTGCCTCTTTCCAAGCGACTCCTCTGGAGCTATAAGATAACATGCAGACGCTTGGAATTTGAAGCGACTTTTCGTGTAATAGCACTTTAAGGTTCTCGTCCCCGTCTGGCAAAACACGTGAGAGTTAATATTAATCCATTTAGGAGGTAATTTGCTAATATCTCGTTTGCATTTCAACATTTTGAAATATTTTCTTTGCATTAGATAGCTGAGGTGCATCTCTACATTGCTCCTTTTTTACTTTTTCGATTTTGGTTGCAGATATTTTTTATAAAGTCATTTTTACTTCCTAAATAGGATCCGAAAAGGAAAGAGTCGTTATAAAAAATATCTGCAACCAAAATCAAAAAAGGAAAAAAAGGGGCGATGTTAGACATACATCCCAGCTATCTAACGCAAAAAATAAAATAAGATAAAATGAAATAAATAAATAAAAATGTCGAAATTCAAATGAGATATTAGCAAACAACATTCCCATAGGATTGGCATTAGCTCTCGAGCACTTCGCCTGACAGACACAAGCCTAACAGTCAACCAAGGGCGGCTCCAGAATTTGCCCGACGTGGGGGCACTGTATCCCCGACAGGGGGGGCCAAGTTCATAACATATATCAGAGGTCCCCGCATGCTGGAGCAGGTCCAAAAAATTGCGTGGGCAAAAATTTCAAGGGCCCAGTTCGTACAAAATAAATTAATGTTTCGGTCTGAGTAAAATTTAAAAAGTTGTCCTGCTTATATGGTCTAGCAAGTATTATATATATTAGCCCCTTCCCCCTCCCCCCTCCCCTCCAAAAAAAAGTTTAAATCTCGACCCGACTTGACTCTATTTCTACAAAACATGAATTTTACTTCGATATTGTTATAAACTGTTTTACACGAAGAGTTCTGATCAAAAAGAATTAATCTTTTTTTTTTTAACTATTTGGAAAATAGTTGTTGATCTCGGTGGAGAACTGGAAAATCTGAAGCAGATCTGAATCTTTTTATTGGTTGAATTCCGGAGCTTATTTTATTTTATTCGTTTTGTGATTGGTCCATATTTAATGTCCAAAAATGGAATACTTCTGTTGACACGATGACAAAAAATGTAATAAAAACTTTTAAAATATTAATAATTTGAAAACAAATTGTGGTAAAGTTTGTTAACAAATTTCATTTAAAAGAGCATTTTTTTCTCTATGTCACTGTGTAAAAATTTAAAATGTGCGATATTTAGAAGTTTAAAAATTCGCAGTTCCGAAAATTGTAAAACTGAAATTTCATTTAAACCTTGTTTATGTTGGGCCCAGGAATATTAATGTTTAATCCATGTCGTACGTAATATATGAGGCGTAACTGAATGTATTACTGAAAGCAAAAATACAAATGAAAAACTTACATAATTTCTTTAAAAAGTTAAATTATTATTATCAACAAAATTACGAATTCTGCGTATAAAGAAGTTTTAAAATTAAAGCACTCGGGTAAAAATATCAAATTACATACAAACGCAAAGAAATAAGAAATCATTTGAACTTACTCGTATGAAAGACTTGAAACTTTTCATGTACTGCAGAAAAATATTATAGTTCACACATTCGTAAAAAGATTGAACTCATAAAGTATTTATAATTAGTAGAAATAATAATTCAAATGCAAAATTTGCAAAGTCATAAATTTCATTGTTTTATAGTCAGATTCGTTCTTTAAAAGGTCATTGAAGCATTGTTCTTACGGTTACTGTATTATTAATTATATTATTTTTGTAAAAAAAAAGCATTAAATAGACGATTTCGATATTTTTAAATAAAAATACTAGATTAGGAAAAAGAATTAACTCCTTATATCTGTGGTCAATGGACAAATGTCGATAATAGGGAACTGCACCTTATGTAACTCTGAAATATCCTTCAAGACTATCAGAGCAGATGTTTTTCTAGTAATTCCCACAACAACATTGAGATGTATAAAGGTTCTTTTTACAACCAATCAGCAAGAATACGTTTGCTGAAGCTAAACAACATATTCATCGATCTCTTTATCATTCTAGCAGTCGAAAAGTTTGTTTTATATTAACTTGCAGAACAGAATTTGAAAACTACTCAAAACAGATAGTCATGCATTTCCTTTTGGTGAACCGCAGCTGTTCTTTGCAGTTTAAACATCGTTAGTTTGAAATCTAAATAAGAATACGAGTATAAAGAAACAACATACTTGGCTAGAACAAAATCTGTATAAAATTGAAATTTCTTTCATATCCTTTTTCGTTAAATCTGAACACGTTGCTGTACTAAATACTAATTTCCTTGAAATTAATGTGAAAGTAATTAATCGAACTAGAATTTTTGAAATATATAAATTTTAAGAGTTTATAAGTACCGCGTTTTACTTTTTTCATCATTTTCTAATTTAGTCATTTTTGAGAAAATGTAATTATTTTATAAACTCTCAAAAAACATTTCGCAAAAAATAAAACATACAAGCAGTAATTTGCTGGAACGCACGTGTGGTTGGAACGGATTTTTCTATTCCTTGAAGAATTTTCTGTCTTTTGATTGTAGAATTTTTTTTAAAAATTGAGATTTGATTCATGATTTTTTCATATTTTGAGAGAAAATAGAGGTAAGTAAAAAATCAGTCAATAATAGAAAATCCTAGTACACAGCGTTGTTGCACATTTAATTAAACAATCCTTTAATTAAAAAAATGCATCTGTAGATATTGGAGGATTTCGGGTAGTTTTAGCATTAAATTGATTAATTTTCTTTATTTTCGAAAAAATTTTCAAATTAAAGCAGACTTTTTTAGCTATAGAAATAATAATAAAAACAATGGGGGAAAATATCTTCAATTTCCATTTTGTTTTAGAGTGTACATTGATCAAATGCACAAAGTGTGATGTTCCAAATTTTGATAAGATCAGAATTTAAATCTGAAACAAAAACTTTAACACAAAATTTCCAAGAGAAATGTAAATGAAGTGAAAAATTGTAAAATAGTTGGGAATCTAAAAGTGAATTATTTTAATATCAGCGAAAAGCGATCTGCAATTATAAATATATCGCTGATTCAAACTGCGGGTTATGCATGAGATTTAGCTGCGGGTTAGAGGTCTGCGAGGAGAAAAATTTCCCGCTCAACATTGCCGAAGCATTCCTTTGATTTTCATCTTTTCTATTATTTTAATAAATTTCTGCCTTCTGACATAAGATTTTTTTTTTAATTTTGATCTTAGATTTCTCATTTTTACATATTTATAGATAAAAGGGATTTAAATTCCTTTTCTAACACGAATAGTACTAAGCAACACAGATGCCAGAATACCCATGTAATTTGACGAACATGCTGTTTAGGTGTGAGTATTTCAGGTATTTTGTGTTTTTTCTGTATATTTTGCGGGAGGTGGAGTAGAAATGGCAAAATTAAAGTGCAATTTTTTCTGTTTTTACGGAATCTAATCAATGGAGGGGGGATAGTTCAATTCACGGATTGTTTACCGAGCACGGAATCCTCCGCGGAATGGGTTATACCTGACCTGAGCTAATTAATTATATATCCATTCAACCTGAACCAGTTTTTAAAAAATAGATAACCCGAACTTGACAAAACTTCTAAAATCAATAGTATTCATTCCGAACGCAATCCCAACTCAGTATGTAAAAACAAAATTCCATCTTGTAAAGCAATAATGGAAAAGTAGTCTAGTATCAATTATATTTTTTATGTAGAAAAATCGATATATCTGTATATTGATTCATTGACATTCAAATAATGTAATTTTTCATTTTAAAATATATTTTGGGGATACTTTTGAGGAATGTGATAGAATTGAGCCCATACGCTAAAACAATTAAAATTACCCGACTCGAAAAATAGAAGTCAATCCTAAACTTTCCGAAAAAAAATTAACTTTAGCCAGGTCCGACTAAAACCACCAGTCTAGTTGAGTTTAATTTTCCGAGGAGATGCAGGATCGGGTTTCTACCCGAAACCCGATTTGAGCTAGACATCTCTACATTTTGACCTGAACCCGAAATATTTCAACCCAACCAAACCCTAATTGTAGCTGATGAAAAAATATATCCATGCTGTAATGCAGTTATGTAAGAATATGTTTACAAATATATATTCAGTAACAATTTCAGATTTTAAGTAAAAAAAATCAGTATACATAAATTCATTGACATTCAAATACAGTTTTTCATCTTAAAATAAGTTCTGTAAATTCTTTTGAGAGATCAATTCTTCTCGAATCAAGAACCATAAGTATCAACATCCAACCCGAACCTGAAACAAAGTTAATCCGACTTTAATCCGACACTCAACGACAAAAATTTAGGCTCAACCCGATCCGGTCCAGACTGCGAGTCATGTCAGGTGCAGTTTGCCCCACACGATGAAGCATTCTACTTGTTATCCAAGACAACCCCGACAAAATAATTTTCGTTTTCGTATTTTAACTGAACTAAAAATTCTTCATTACCAAGCCGATCGTAAATCCAAAATAAGCGAAAACTGATCCACAAATTTAATGCAGTTAAAAAAAAAGTATAAAATTGATTTTTAGTATAAATTTTATCTTTTTGTTGAAAAATAAACATGCATAGAGTCATTCATGCATCATCCTATGCTGTCATCCATGTAGATTTTTATTTTAAAAATTCAGATTTTTTTTCGACAATTCGGGTTTATCTAAACTCAAATTGTAAGAATCAAACTTCAGTCAGAAACCGATGTACAAAAAAGAATTAGTTTAGTCAATCCGACTTTCAAAAAAAAAAAAAAAAGCTCCATATTTCGACCCAATTTGAATGGGCTGAAATTCAAAAGTCAAAATATTTTTCCCGACGAAATTGAATTTTGACCCTGATGGGGGGGCCAGGTATGCCCGACAGGGGGGCATATGCCCCCACGGCCCCCCCTCTGGCGCCGCCCTTGCAGTCAACTAGTCCATTTTTTAGTTTATCACTTCTCCTGAATAGAAAAATTTACCTAATTTTAATGTTAATGAATCATAGGATCCTGAAATTAAATGAGGTCAGGATTATGATTCGGAAATAGCGTTAACACAAAAAAAGCATTATTGGCAGCTATGGACACGTATATATAATGAATGAACAACTATCAAAAACATTAAGAAATCTTCAGAAAATCTTACGCGCCGATTCATGCCCATCTCCTTAAGCAAATGACACATGCATCGTACTGAAAAGAATGCAGGAGCTTGGAGATGGAAAGAAAGGAAAAGGTAATTTAGGTTTCAATTTTTCGGAATTTCTAATGTACTGGGCTGCGGAGTCCTGTATTTATGAGCTCCGGTGAATATGCGACTAATATTTAACTGTTTACTAGCACCAGAGCTGGACCCCGCGCCGGTGAACTCCGACGCAAATTAAATTCTACCTATATGTAAATAATATGTATCTTCTTTTTAATTTTTTAAACTGCTTATTACACATACATTCTTAGCTTATTGACTCGCCTGACATTGGCTGGATCCGTAACAAAAATAAAATAAAATAAAATAAAAAATAAATAAAATAAACACGACATTAAAAAACTCTAAAAATTAGAATACAATATTGCGAATTTTTTTTTAAAAAGCTGCATGAAAATTTCTGTGTACAGTGGTTTTTCAAAAAGACAAAAGTTCTTTCGTTATTGTTAAACATAAATCTAATTAATTTTGCTCATTTATGGAAACTAGAATATTTATTAAAGAAGGAAAAATTAAATAGGAACCATGGACTCGAATAATTGTTTAGAAATAAATAAGTTTTAGGTGTTTTTTTTGTTAAATTAATAAATGGTACTATCATTTATTTTGTTATTTTGACTATTCATCTTTTGTAAAAAAAAAAATACACAAGCTCATCTATCCTGTTATTTTTAAACTGTAGTAGAATTATGAAAAGTGAACTTTATGAAACATTAAAAATTACTTACAGGTTAAAGAATCCTTTGCTCCCATAAAGAAATAAGGCATCGCCATTGAAAGTGGTGCCAATATCAGGAAGATTTTGAACTAAAGCATCTTTTTCCAGCATACTTGCCACAACATCTATATTGCATTCTAGTCTAAAACTGTCTCCTTCTTTAACTAATGGAATAAAATCCGGGTCATAGTTTGCTATCGCCTTTTCCTTGTCCACTAGAAACTAAATAATAAAACAACTTTTAGAAAATCATATTTTAATCTAACAATTGTTTGAATTTTTAATGTTAATAATTTGCTGATTCCGAGGAAAAAGCTAAACGCACTAAATCATGTTATTTTGTGCACGGCACAGTTTACGATAGTAGAAAAAGAATGGTACCGATCGATAGAGAATAATGTCTGTTATTAATAATAATCTCGGCTTATTTACTAGGAGAAGGTCCTTTAACCCTGTATGATCGCATTACGTTTGGTCTGAATTAAACTTCGTTGAACGAATAGTAGTACATAATATGCAAGATTATGAAGGGAAAACAAAATACAACCTCTGACAATAAAGTTCGGTGAATAGTCCTGTAACATTAATGTAAATGAATCATTAACAAAAGTTACTGTACCATCCTTCGAAATAGTCACCTTCCATACCTATGCACCGCTGAGATCTGCTATACATGTCCTGGAAAATTCGCAAGAAGTCTTCTTTTGGGATAGAGTTCAAAAGCTTTGTCGCGTTTTGTTGGATGTAGGTAATATGGTCAAATTTCTTTCAAAAAGAGTTTGAGTCGTGGAAATAGGAAGAAATCTGAAGGATTGAGATCTGGCGAGTATGGTGGGTGTTCAATTTGCACCATCACTCATGAATTTCTTTCGGTGTGTTCCAAAGATTAAAAACAAACTTTAAACTAATTTTTTGTTTTTTCATTTTCCTGTTCTCAGTTAAAAACCAACACACTGAACAAGCACTTTGTAAAGCACGTCTTACACAGAAAATAAACGACGCTCAACTGAACAACGGTGGGGAAAGATGGTCAACACTTGCTTCTATGCAGGTGCAAGATTTTGTTTCCCCAGTGTTGCCAGATCGGCCGTTCTGAATTCATTCACCGAACTTTTTTTGTCAGAGGTTGTATATTGTCGGAGCACAACTCCGGCTTCATTGCAAAATTATACTTTTGTGACGAGATAGCATCTAAAATATTTCTTGGAAACACAACATCTTACAAAAAATGAGCTGGATGTTCGTAGTGTCAAAATCTTAGCGGATATTGAAAATCAAAAATATTCGTCAGCCGTAATACCCTAAAATGTCGGCTTTCAATATTATCATAGAGATAACATCGCGGTTGTTTAAATCTGTATACTTAAAAAACGGGCTTTTTTTGTAGTCATCTGCACTGAATTTTAGACTGCATTAATTTTTACTAACATATATATATTTTAATGAAAGCTGTTCATCTATAAGGGCGCTAGGTACTTTTTAAAAATATCCTATTTTATATTTAAAATTCTATTTTCAAAGATTTTTTTTGAAATTTCTTCAAAATACAGTCGAACTCGCTTATAACGAGCTCGGATTTAACGAGAACTCGGATTTAACGAGTCAAACGAGAATATTTGGTTGGATCAATGTTAAGTCTATGGAACAGAAATCACTTTTAACGAGCAAAATCCGGTTTTAGCGAGCAAAAATTTTTCTGTCTTGCAATCTTTTTTCTCACTTTTCTAGTCTTTCTGTCTTATCTCTTTTTTTCTTCTCCGCGGTTTAATACTTTTGTAGAAAAATTCCTCCAGCATTCCAATGTCAATAGGGAGGATTCAATAATCCGGTGCAACAGGTGGGGCTTATTATAAACAGGGGGGGGGGGGTGAGAACAGCTGCACCTGCTAATGTGTAGAGGTCAAGTAGGATGGTCAGATGTTCATTCTTTGGCCTGAGTTCGTTGAGTACACGCGACAATTTTTATCCTCTGACTATGTCGAAAAGCAAAGCTTTATCGGTTGACGAGAAAGTAAAAATTTTACAGGAGTTGGATGGCGGTGCTAAAAATGTCGAAATCTGCAAAAGGTATGGATTGTCTTCATCTACTGTTTCCACACTGCTAAAAAACAAAGCTAAGTTAATGGATGCATACGACCAAAATAAAACAGACTGTAAGCAATTGAAGAAGTGTTCGAAAGAGGATTTAGACGAAGCGTTACTGAAATGGATGAAGGTGCAACGTAGTGCTGATTTTCCTGTGAGTGGAGTTATTCTAAAAGTGCAAGCAGAAAAATTTGCTGAACAACTTGGATATTCTGAGTTCGTGTGTTCTAATGGATGGATTGATCGGTTTAAAGTTAGACATGGCATAACTTTTGGAAAAATATGCGGAGAAGCCAAGTCTGCAAACATGGCGGACATTGCAAAATGGTTGAGTGAAAAGTGGCCAGGCATCAGAGAAGGATACGCAGCAGATGACATCTATAACGTTGATGAAACAGGGATATTCTACAATGTAACCCCACAGTATTCCTTAAAATTTAAAGGTGAAAAATGCATTGGAGGCAAATTAACTCTCTAAAAATAGGTTAACAGCTTTAGTGTGTTCGAACATGTCTGGCACTGACAAGAAAAAACTCTTGATTATCGGCAAATCAAAGAAACCTAGATGCTTCAAAAATGTGAAAAAGCTACCGGTAGACTATGATCATAGCCGAAAAGCCTGGATGACTTCAGATATTTTCACAAAATTCATTTCTAAACGGGAGAGACAACTGCGGAGAGAAAATCGTAAAATTCTCCTTTTGATAGATAATTGTTCAGCTCATTCCAAAATCACTGGACTTTCCAATATCAGGATTGAATTTTTGCCACCAAATTCTACATCTGTTATCCAGCCTATGGACCAAGGAGTCATAAGAAGTTTTAAGTGCCACTTCCGTAAGCAACTAATTTTGATGATTCTGGACCGAAGAGATAGAAGTGCAACAGCATCAAATACCAATGTGAGCGTACTGGAAGCTATATGTTTGATGAACGATGCATGGGAAAATGTCACATCAACATGCATCATCAAGTGTTTCCATAAGGCTGGATTGGAGAGTTATCAAAGACGATCAATCCACTGAGGAAGAAGAGGTTGACAATTTCTTACAAACTGCAAATTTGGAAATGACCAAAGAAGAATTTCTAAACTATGTATCCATCGACGACGATTTGATGACCTCAGATGTACAAACTACCGAAGATATTGTAGCTGACGTACTAGCGAATTCAGCGGAAAAACATGGCGAAAGCGATGAGGACACTGATGAATATGAATATGAAGAAACTGAACCACCCCCAACTTGTTCTACTATGTTGGAGTTCGTTGAAAAAATGCAGACCTTTTTTGAAGCGAGGGATGTCAGTGATGACGTCTTCCGGGCGATGAGTCTTCTCCGAAGAACAGTAGCACAGGAAAGAGACAGGGGACGAGTTCAAAGTAGAATAATAAAATATTTTAAATAGTAGGTAGATTAATGAAAAAAATAAATGTTTTGGTAAGAATCTTTTCCTTTATATTTCTTTCCGTTTATTGTTTCTTTCCTTTAAGACTGTAGCGCAAGTAGAAATTTTTTGCTGGTTGGGGGGGAAGGGGGGGGGGTTAGTTGTCATTAAAAATAACAAAAATATTAATTAAATTAATTAATGTAATTAAAGTAAGTAAGTATTAATTAAATTTTAAGTAAACTCAATCATTTGACCTCCCAAGCACCCCCCCCTCTTCTGGTTGCACGCCTGCCTTGAGGACCCGCTTATTACGAGCACTCGGATTTAACGAGTACATGTTACGGTCCCTTTGTGCTCGTTATAAACGAGTTCGACTGTACTGGCAAACGGAATTGCTGCAGAGAAATAACTGCAGGGCTCCCAAATGGTCCGCCAACTGAACATCAATATTTTCTTAGAAAAAATTTCGTATTAATATATATTTTTTTCAAATTGCACAGAAAGCACATTTGGAGGTTTATTTTAGCATAAATGTTGTAGAAACCTACTATGGCATTTTTTGATTAATATATATATATATATATATATATTGGTGTTCAGTTTGCGAACCATTTGGGAGCCCTGCAATTGAGTTTATTTATCTTTATTGATTTATTTTCTTAAGACGTCTTTTTTTTTTCTTTTGTGCGAATTAATAAAATAGCGAAATTGAACCTCAGATTTCCATAACCTTCTAAATAGATACAATTTACGTAGAAATTTAAATTAAAAGAAAAGAAGGGAAATCATATGGGCCATTTTCAAATTTCGCTTACATATGCTGTTCCAGAGTAAAAAGAAGAAAACTCAAACATAAATTAATATTTAAAGTTTGATTTGAGCTATGTTTTAGCTAAAGAATATTATATTGAACATTTCTAACATGAAAAATTAAAAAAAATCAATAAAAAATTTTGAGATATAAATCTTTAAAATTTTGATACTAAGCAAAAATACCTGTACCATTCCAAGTCCCATTCCAACTATAAAAAGACTGAATAATATAAACTAAGACAGACTTGAATACATTTTTAAAAAATAAATAAAATTTATATACAAAAAATAAAACATTAAAAAATACAAAAATAAACGTTTCGCCTAGCTACACGCAAGGCCTCATCAGTACAAATAATTATTCATTGCATAACAAACATTGGAACAAATCAAGACAGTAACAGTTAGTGACCGTAACAATAACTAACTGTAACTGTCTTGATTTGTTCCAATGTCTGTTATGCAATGAATAATTATTTGAACTGATGAGGACTTGCGTGTAGCTTGGCGAAACGTTTATTTTTGTATTTTTTAATGTTTTTTAGTGTTTTATTTTTTGTATATAAATTTTATTTACTTTTAAAAAATGTATTCAAGTCTGTCTTAGTTTATATTAGTCAATCTTTTAATAGTTTTTTTTTTTTTTTTTTTTTTTTTTTTTAATTAAGATGTTAAATGTATGTCTATTGCAAATTCCTCTTTACTTGTCAGTTATATATTCGGTTAATGTTGGAAAGTGTTTTATAATTTATGCCTTTTGCATGTTTTTTTCGCTCTTGTTTTAAATTAGTAATGAAAATTTTAACAAGTTAAAATTAATCTTGAAATATAAGATTAAAAAGTAGAAAAAAAATATACCTCGGAGCAAAAATCTGCTAACATTTCAAACAAATTCTTCTTTGCTTCATTTAACTCTGCGTCAGGAGGAATCAAATTCAAAAATTCTTCAACATATTTACGAAGCATTTGCGTTACATTAACACCACTAGATATAACATTGCGTGGCGTCATGTCTTCAACCACAAGAGCAGATACTTTATGAGGCTAAAAGGAAATGAAGAAATAACATTAGTTAATAATACTAGTTATGTGTTTAACACATAAATGTTTAACATTAGACAATTTTTAACATTAGCCATATAACTACTTTAATATTATTAGGTATATACACATATTTATATCATGTATCAAATGTAAGGCCAATGTCCCAGTTACTCCATCCATTTTCCAAGAATGGGGTAACTGGGTCATGCATCAGGTGTAACTGGATCATATTGGGTCCAATTACCTCAATATATATATATACAGGGTGTCCGAAAAGTCTGGAAACGGCCGAATAACTCGAGAAATACATATGAGATTGAAAAACGTAAATATACGTGTTAAATATTAAATAAGCTACTCTGTGATACCAAATTTGACCTTCGAAACCGACTCCCTGGGTGTCAGAGGGGGTCCAACTTTGAAATCTTAAATTATAACCCCCATTTTTTATTGCAGATTCGGATTCTACGGACAAAAATACGCAACTTTTGTATTTGATGTTTATTTCGAATCCTCGTTTATCACGGTGTATTCGAGCATATTAAATCGATACATTTTTCGGCTTTTCCAACGGGATTTTCCCTAATCGAAACTAATTGGGGAGAATTTATGACATCAAATTCCTCGTCTTTTGCAAGAATAGCGTTTCCTGAAAATCACCGGTGCCGATTATTTCGATAGTACTACACACAGTTAAAAATTTGACCCATTTGCTGTAGCGTCACTCCACAGCTTTTATAGAATATCTGTTTCATGACCAATGAGAATGTTCCATAACATAGTAAAGTACACTGTAAAAAATTGACACTTTTGCTGCATCGTCACTCCACCGCTTTTATAGAAAACGATTACTTTACTGTGTTATGGAGCATTCTCATTGGTCACAAAAGAGATATTCTATAATAGCTGTGGAGTGACGCTGCAGCAAATGGGTCAAATTTTTAACAGTGTAGCACTATTGAAATAATCCCCACGGGTGATTTTCAGGAAACGCTATTTCTGCAAAAGATGGGGAATTTGACGTCAAATATTTTGCCCAATCAGTTTCGATTAGGGAAAATCCAGTTGGAAAAGCGGGAATATGTATCGATTTAATATGCTTGATTACACCGTGATAAACGAAGATTTGAAATAAACATCAAATACAAAAGTTACGTATTTTTGTCCGTAGAATCCGAATATGCAATAAAAAATTGGGGTTATAATTTAAGATTTCAAAGTTGGACCCCCTCTGACCCCCAGGGGGTCGGTTGCGAAGGTCAAATTTGGTATCACTGAGTAGCTTATTTAAAAATATTTAACACGTATATTTACGTTTTTCAATCTCATATGTATTTCTCGAATTATTTGGCCGTTTCCAGACTTTTCGGACACCCTGTATATATATATATATATATATTGAATTTCTCTTACTACAAAAAATTGATTTCTCCTTTTTTTAAAAATTTTTTTTGGCTTAAATAAAGAAGATTATAAAATATCTTATTAAAAATACATTGTAATATTTTTAAAAGCATATTGTGGGTATCAAACCAAATTTCTTCATTGAGACAGCCAAACTTTGAAATTTTACGATACAAATGAAGAAATGTTCATAAAATAAGTAATATTATTAGAAAATTATCGAAACCAATAAAAAAAATTATCTTCGATATATAAATATAGTTACATTCTCCATATGTTTATTGGACATATCACGCTCCAACTCGAATAAATAAAAAAAGAGAATGAATTACTTACTTAGCTGTTTGTTCATATATTTATCGCTTTATTTTTTTTTCTTAAAATACCCATGTAACTTTAGTTCTTATTAAACAAATTAAAATACACGATTATTCACTTAATTCCTATGCCTTCTTTATAAATAAATCTAATAATTTCACGTTTAGTGCTTTTTTTACACTCCTTAACAGCAGAGCTTTCCCTTACAACGCTCTTTAGTTGATGTATAATTTACATAATATGTCTGATTTAAATTTTTTAAGCTATTTATACTGCTTCAAACAGGACTTGACACACCATATTAAACTAGTCAGACGTGGCAACGCCAAAACTTTCTTCGATATTATGCGTGTTAATACTTCCCGAAAAATGCAGCATATCAGTGCCACCTGTAATGTGGTTTAAACCAAAATCTAGTCAGCAACAACTTAAGTCAACTTATAACTGAAACTGAAGATAATGAAAATCCGCGTGTTAAGCTGTTATCAGATTCACAAACTTTACGGGAGACAAACTTTTCAGCCGATTTTAACCCCAACTTTTTCCCGTTCAAAGAGAGAAAAAGGTTGCAAATGTCTTGGAAAAAGTTGGAGGAAAAAGAAGAAAACCAGTTCTACTTGTACCAGGCGTTAATATTTATTGCCTATTCGTATCAATCGCTTATCTCTGAATCGTTGAAATGTTAGATGTTTGATGAAAAGTCTTGCCTAGGGAAGACTTTTTTGGAACTGCAGAAAAAAGTTGGAGGAACACTGCTGTTTGCTATCACACTGAGTTTTGGATGGAAATTCCGCGAAAGATTGGAGGAAATCATGTGTTGGCTCAAAAGTCTATCGAAATGTTGTTGAATCTGATAGCAGCTTTACTTTTTGAGATAGAGCTACTGCAAAATCTAAAAAAAAAAAAAAAAAAAAAAAAAAAAAAAAAAAAAAAAAAAAACCTGCATAACAGCGCACATGTTGGGTGATGTACACCAAAAACTAATCAGGATCATTTTTTTGTATCAGCACTATTTTGTACTAACTGAATCTGAAGTTAGAAGAAAATCCATTCATTAGTTCTTCAGATACATTTATTACGAAATCCTAAAAAATACAGTATAGCAGCCTCATCTTAGGACAATTTACACCAAAAATAAACAACACTAATCTACATCAGTGACTAAGTCTGAAGTTTTGGAAAAATTCGTGAATTAGTTCTTGGGATACAGCTATTGCGATAAATTAAATGTAATAAAAAAATTACATCTAATTTTACTGCAACTTTAACTGCAAAAACTGCTGGCAACATTGCTCCCAGCAGTTTTTGCCGTAATTTTTTTTTTTTAGTACATGAAACAGTTGTCCCAAATTCAGAGCAAAAAACTACCTCAAATTACTTTTATTGAAACAATTTGATGCAGACAACTCTATACTAAGAGATATCAAGTATTACGAGAGATTCCCTAAAATAAATTTTCGTCTTATTTAATCGCAAAATTTCTATGATTAAATGAGGTAAAAGCTACTTTAAAAAAAAATCTGGTATTCCGCGGATACCAGATTAGATGATAGCACTATTGTAAATTAAAATATCTAAATATGTTTAATATATATAGTAATGCTTTATTAATCAATTGCTAATTAACCAATTTCGACAAATTATATAAAACGCCAAACTACTCAAGGCATACCGAATTGCGTAAAAGAAATATCTTTATAACTCCAAAAATAATAATCATATTAACTAATAATTTACTGCGTCGTATTTAGCGTCTCATTTTCAATTGAAATATATCTTTCAATGGAAATTTGAATGAAATACAGGGTCATGAAAAATCGAAGAATGTGGAAAACAGGGTTGCAAATATCTCGGCAACTCATAATCCGATTGATTTCGTTTTTAATGCAAAATTTTTGTTATTTTATTGCCTTTTACGCCCACTTCTTAAAAAATAATAAAATTCGAAAAATTTTATGTACCTTTCATCAGAACGAATTATTCGAGAGTCCAAAAAAAACAGGTCTGAATAATCGAGGCTACTGATATTAAATAGGCATCGTTCCATTCTTACATACTAAGTACATGCAAAAATTCACGTCTCTATCTCAATTTGTTTGGGAGATAGAGCGTTTATAGATACAGAGACGGACGGACAGCAATTTTTTTCTTCTTCTAAAAACATGTTTTTCGGAATCTTTAGTATGTGAAACGTGTAATTACGTCATTTTTTTTTTTTTTTTTTTTTTCAAATTGGTTGCAAGATTTACCCTATCCTACGTATGATGGGTAAGTAAAAGTATTTAGTTTTAAACTTAAAAGCTAAAAAACATGGAATTTTGGAGACTTTGCATGAGAATTTTCGCAAAAGCAACAATAAAACAAGCAACTAAAATAAAAGTAGAAAACGAATTCTTACGTATTTGAGAGCGAAATTCATGGCAATTCTCCCGCCCATGCTGCTTCCAATCAAAATAGCTTTAGGTATGTCATTCTGCTGCATAAATTCAAGTACATCATTTGTTAATACGTCGTAGTTCATCTCTTTCACCCAAGGGCTTTTACCATGGTTACGTGCATCTGGAACATACACCTGTGAAGTAAAACCCTTTATTAATATCTTAACAAGAAGTGCACAAAAAATCATCATATTAGGTAGATTTCGTATGAAATACTACCTATTGCATTCTCTCCCATGTTGGAATATTTGAAATTTTTTTTTAGATCTACACCGATCATGACTTCTAGACCCCAAAACTACCTAAAATGTTTATTAAAATGTTTATATCTATCTATCTATCTGTCTATATATATATATATATATATATATATATATGTATGATATATATATATTTCACTTTCTTCTAGACACGATAACTTACATAATTATGCTCAGATTTTCTTCAAACTTTTCAAGAGCCATAAAATCTCGGTCGAGTTTGTTAATGGGCAAAATCGGACCAAGGGGGTGGAAATAGGGAGGGTTTTTGTGAAAACCGAAAAAACGCGATAACTTCTTAATTAAAATAGATTTCGAATCAGTTTAAAGTTTATATTACTTCTAAAAAATGGGCTAAAAGTTTATGCATGACAAGATTTTTGATAAAGTTAAAAATGGGCTCAAGGGCGAAAAAAACAGGGCTTTTCAGAGAAAAAAAAAATCATAACTTCATCAATTCTCAAGATATCAAATCCAACTAAACTTTTTATAAATGTACTCAACATAATATAAAAATTTAGCCATTACAAATTTTTGATAGGACCAACTTTTAACGATGAAAAAAATTAAAAACGAAAAGAAAAGGGGGGGGGGGGGGAGAAAAAAGAAAAAAAATCCACAACATACTCAATTCTTAGGTAATCAAATCTAATTAAATTTCTTTTACATTTTCTCAATAATGTTTACAACTTTTATATTGACAAGTTTTTCATAGGACGAATTCTTATATCAAAAATAAACTAAACAAAAATAGGAGTTGGAGAAAAAACCTCAAATCCAAACTGCTTTATTCTGACTCATTTTTAAATTCATTTTTGATTTTAAACGCATCCATATGACAGATCCTCTTATTTAGGAACTATATAATGTGATGTATTGGCCAGTGTTTCGGCAGGATATATTTTTAAAAAAGCTGCCAAAAAGGGTATTTTGAATAGAATTTCCCAAAGTAATAGTGATTGAAAAATAGAGGAAATATAACAAATTGCGTTTTTTCTGAGTCATTTTTAAATCCACTTTTGTTCTCAAACGCATCCAATTTACAGGTCCTCTTATTTAGGAACTATATAGTGAAACGGATTGGCCAGTTTTTTGATAAAGGCAGAATGTATTTCAAAAAAGTCTGCCAAAATGGGCACTTCGCACAAAATTTCCCAAAGCAATCATGATTAAAGAATTGAGGATGTGTTCAAATAACAAATTGGTTATTTTATGACTCATTTTTTAAATCCAATTTTGCTCTCAAACGCATTCAATTGACAGTTTTTTGTTATTTAGAAACTATATAATGTGCGTATTCATCAATTTTTTCATAAAGGCTAAATATATTTTTTTAAAAAGCTGTCAAAATGGACACTTCGCAAAAAAAAAAAAAAAAAAAAAAAAAAAAAAAAAAAAAAACTAAAACGGTCATGATTAAAGAATTGAGGATGTATTCAAATAATAAATTGGTTATTTTATGACTCATTTTTAAATTCAATTTTGCTCTCAAATGCATTCAATTGACAGTTATTTGTTATTCAGGAACTATGTAATGGGCCGTATTGGTCAGTTTTTTGATAAAGGCTAAATATATATTTAAAATTAAAGCTGCCAAATTGGGCACTTCGCACAAAATTTCCCAATACGATCTTGATTAAAGAATTGTGGATGTATTCAAATAACAAATTGGTTATTTTATGACTCATTTTTAAATTCAATTTTGCTCTGAAACGCATTCAATTGACAGTTTTTTTTTTTGTTATTTAGAAATTATATAATGTGCGTATTGGTCGATTTTTTAGTAAAGTCAGAATATATATTCAAAATATGTTTTCAAAAAGGGCATTTGAGCCGGATTTCATTTAAGAGGATTTTGATAAAAGCAGTTCTTACAGAATAATGAAATTAAATTTTTTTCAAAAGCGGCCAAATAAAGTAGTTAAACTTGTTTTATCGTTAATAATATTTTATTTTTTGTTGTTGAAATGAAAACTCTTCGAAATCTACCTCCACCTATAGGCCAAGCCGACAGGTATTTTTTTGTTTAATTTATATCATTAGTTTAACTGGTGTGACAGAAATTCTTACATAACTATTGTGAAGTGGTCTGTGAGACCACTCCATGGAAAAGATGATTAAAAAGCGCTTTTGACTCATAGAATATGTTTTTTTACTAAACTTTTTGTACTAGACTGTTAAAAGAATTAAAGAATTTAAGAATTAAATATTTTCAATAGAACAAAAAAAATAAATAAATAAATAAATAAAAATAAAATAAAAATAAATAAATAAATAAAAATAAAATAAAAATAAATAAATAAATAAATAAATAAAAAGTAAATAAAAATATCTTTCGGCTTGGCATACAAGCGGAGGTAGATTTCGACGTTAAATACTCATTTCAAGTACAAAAATAAATAAATAAATAAATAAAATATGATTAGGGATAATCCAGTTTAGTAACTTTATTTGGCCTCTTTTCAACAATTTTTAATTTCATTTTTCTGTATGAACTGGTTTTATCAGAATCATCTTAAGCGAAATTTGGCTCAAATGTCCACTTTGATAACATTTTTAAAAATATATTCTGAGATTAAGAAAAAATCGACCAATGCAGCACGTTATAAATTTTATAAATAAGAGAAACTGTCAATTTAATGCATTTGAGAGCAAAATTGAATTTAAAAATGAGTCATAAAATAAGCAATTTATTATTTGAATATATCCCCAATTCTTCAATCACGATCGCTTTGAGAAATTTTGTTCGAAATGCCCACTTTGACAGCATTATTTGAAATACCGGGTGATCCAGAAGTTCCGGGAGTTTTAAAATGCTAATAATTAGTAAAGTATAATCAATAAAAAGATGCGGTTTTCACAGAAATTCTTAGAAACTTGAAGGATTTCGTTTTTTAATAACAAAAAATATATTATATTAGTTATACTTTTTGCCAACAGGTGGCACTGAAATTGATATTATAATATTGCTATGGTATGATACAGCTCATTAAAAATAAAGAATAAGTGTCTAAAGGTTACAACTTTTCTGTAAGATGCCCATCACTTATAAGTACAGCCGTGAGACGATGTAAAATAGCCTGCACAGCATTAAAAAGCAATTCAGAGGTTATCTTTGAAAAGTTCTGGTGTATAGCATTTTTCAGCTGGATCAATGACGTAGGCCGATTTATGTACGCATGAGACTTCAAGTAGCCCCACAGTCAAAAGTCACAAGATGTAAGATCTGGAGATCATGGAGTCCATTCGTGTTGAAAAGTGCGACTCAGGACACGGGTATCTCCATGCGTAGTTTTCAGGATTGTAGTAACAAAAGAAGAGATGTGGACAGGCTCTCCATACTGGATGAATGTTACGGAATAGAGCGCTTTTTTCTATTTCAATCGAGGGATGACTTTATCCTTTAAAAGCGCTGCATATCTGTCACCTGTCACGGAAACTGTTTGCAATCACCACCGGAAATTTCCTAGAAGTAAAAAGGGTCAATAATGACAGAAGCTGTAAATCCACACCACACTGTCAGTTTTACGTTATGAAGAGGTTTTTCCACCAAGGATGAGGATTTTCTTTAGCCTATATGCGATAGCTTTGCATGCTCACGCTTCCACGTAGGGAAAAGTACAGGTGTATGCTGTATGCCTCGTCTGTCCACAAAACATTTGAAATCAAGTCCTCATCATTCTCCAATTTTACAAAAACCCAATTAACAGTTTCTTGACGTGAGTTAAAATCAGATGACTTTAATTCATGCACATGCCGAATTTTATACGCATATCTCATGAGAATGATCCTTAGTGATCTCCATACGGTTTCACAAGAAATTCCACTTCGTCGTGAAATCGCACGTGCACTGTATTCAGTTCTGATCAGTGCTGGTGATGTTGTTTGAATAGTAGCATCCAGCTCTACCTCATTTACGAATGCAGCAGACGTTTGGGGTCTCCCGCTTCTTTAGCGATCTTCCAATGAGCTGTTTCCTCAAACTTTTTTATCATAGCCTTCAGATTTGTAATGGTCATCGGTTCTTTTCCGGTTTAAATTCCACACATTGTACGATAAGAACGCAAAGCTAAACTTGCCGATTCATCCTTTTTATAAAACTGCTTATCTAACAAAGCTTTGTCATGCAAAGAAAGCATTTTTTAACTTAACATTTACACATCAAATTTTGCATCGAAATTCCTTTCAAATGCAATTTCCTTAACATTCGAAAAAGGGTTTGAACCATTAACGGTCCTTAAAGATAAATCTGAGCAATAATCTTAGAAAAGATGTTGAGCAATGAATTCATCAGCTAATATAACGCATGATATAGAAACTTTCGATGCTGTAGCCCCACTTGTTGCTAAAAATGTTAACTATTTATCTAAAAAAATTCATTATAAACGAATATCCCACACTTTTCTGAGCATATATCTGAAAACCACATCTTCCCATTGTATATAGTTTTCTAATTATTAACATTTCAAAACTCCCAGAACTTCTGGATCACCCGGTATATTCTGCCTTTATCAAAAAACTGTCCACATTATGTAGCTCCTAAACAAGAGAACCTGCCATTTGGATGCGTTTAAAATCAAAAATGAATTAAAAAATGAGTCAGAATATAAGCAGCTTGGATTTGAAATTTTTTATTCAATTCTTTTTTTGTTTAATTTATTTTGCTGTAAGAATTGGTCCTATAAAAAACTTGTCAATATAAAAATTGTAGATATTATTGATAAGATGTAAAATACATAAAATCGGATTTCATATCGTAAAAATTGACGAAGTTATGTATTTTTTTCATTTTCCTCCCCTTTTTTGGCTTCGTTTTATTCTTTGTTTTTTTTTTTTTTCGGTAGACTATTTTCTATCAAAAACTTGTAAATAAAAAAGTTTTAGATGATATTAAAAACATTTATAAAAAAAATTAATAGAATTTGATAGCTTGAAAAATTGACAAAGTTATGAATTTTTTTCTCCCCAAAACCCTATTTTTTTCGCCCCTTGAGCCCATTTTTAATTTTATCAAAAATCTGTCATGCATAAAGTTTTGGCCCATTCCTTAGAAGTATTATAAACTTTAAACCGATTCAATATCTATTTTAATTAGAAAGTTATGAGTTTTTTTTTTCTGTTTTCAAAAAACCCTTTCCTATCCCCCCCCCCTCCCCTTGATTTTATCTATCAGTTAGGAAGATATTTGAGCAGAATTATTGAAGTTATCGTGTCCATAAAAATGTGATATACATAGATAGATAGTCTGTGTATATATATAAAGATTTTTACTGATAGTACTTTTGGGGTCTAGAAGTGATGATCGGTGTAAATCTGCAAAACTTTTTCAGAAATTACAACATGGGAACGACGCCAATAGGTGGTATTTCATACGAAATCTACCTAAAAAGCCCAGGTCGGGAATCGAATCTAGATCCTTGGCATACAGGGCCAATACTGTACCGTTTCAGTTAACTGTGTCGGCAACCGGTGACATCATTCGCTCAGTCAACATCTAGATTCGCTTCCTAGGATGGGCATTTTTTCGTTCAGTTGGAAACATTCATTTCGTATGATAACTTTACCAATTAGTTTGACTGTGTTAAAAATATTAACCCATCAAATTGTTCTATGATTTCTCTTGGTGTCAAACCTTTATTTACTAATGTTTCGATTGAAGGTTCCCTTTTTTTGATTGGGAACGAGATTACGTGAATTTCATTTCTTTGATATTGAAGACGAAGATTTTGTTAATTTAACTGAAATTCGCATCACTCAAAGTACTTTTGAATTTGAAAATATATTTTTTAAATAATTAGGCAGCTTAAGTATAGGTAATCCTTTATTTCCAATTCTTTGTAATATTTAAATGCATTATTTTGAGGAAAAGTTATTAAATCTGGTTAGTTTTAAATGTTGGATGCGTTATGTTGACGATTCTTTTGTTTCAATTGACAATCCTTTTACTATTTCTACCATACTTTAAACCGTTAATTCTATCGAAAAATATATTCAGTTTACTTTTGAGTTAGAAAATTGGAACCCCCTTTCCTTGATGTTTTAGTTACCAAATATGATTCTTCTTTCAAAACTTGTGTTCATAGGAAATTTTTTTGTCTCATGCTCTTTCAAATCCTCCTGTCAACCAAATAAACCTGTGTTTTTTACACTATGTAAATCATGCTCACAAAATTTTTTAATACTTTGCATTCCTTAAGAGGCTACTTCATTCAAATCAAAAGACTCGCTCGCTAATACAAATCCTATGGAAGGTATCTCGGTTGCATTTCAATATTTTAATTTTTTTTTTTTTTTTTTTTGCATTAGATGGTTGAGATCGATCTGTATGCAGCCTGTTTTTTATCATTTTTTTTCTTTTATACAGATATTTTTTATGAGGACGCTTTTATTTTCGGAATCGTTTTGGAAAGCGAAAGCATCCCCATACAAAATATTTGCATCCAAAATTGAAAAAGTAAAAAAGGCGTGCGTTCAGATCAATCTCAGACATCCAATGCAAAAAAATCATTTAAAAATATTGAAATGCAACTGAAATATCTTTATAAATTTCTTCCATTGGATTAGCATTAGCGAACAGGTCTTTTCACCAAACTTTTACTAAAGTAGCCCCTTAAGGACAATGGCGGATCTAAGGGGGGGGGCGATGGGTCGATCGCCCCCCCTTGAGCCCAATAAAGTATCACCAGAACGACATTAGATGCCCGCACGGAAAAATTGTCGGTCCTAAACTCGAGACCGGCGCGACCCGACCCGGGTCGCGCCAACTTTAATTTATTCTACTGAGACTGGGTTAGGTCTTCACACTTTCAGAACCGGGTCGGTCAGGTCTTATTTTTTTCTGCAGAGCTGGATCAAACCACACTGTTTTTTTCAGGTTGGGTCTGGCGTAGACTTCCTTCCTACTTGAAGTATACACGGGCCAAAATTTTCAAGCCCAGGCTTCGTCCGGTATAAAGACAAAACGCTCAATCTGGATTGACACAGCCCATATGTTGTGGCGGTTCTAAGGGGCAGGGGAGGGGGCGAAGTCTCTCCCCCTTGGGTTAATAAAGGTTTTATAAAGTGACATTATGCATCCTCATGAAAAATAACTTGGGGCGAAGTTCGGGCCCGTCACGGACTGACACGGGTCGCGCCAGTGTAAATCCACAAGACTTTGATTGGGTAAGGTTTTCTCTCATTTTGAATCGGGTCGTGTCCTAATCTTGCTTTTTTTTAGAAGATTCGGGTGGAAACAGGCGTCTTTTTCTTTCTGGTCTCGATTTCTTTTTCCCTTGAAGTTTGCATTTGACAAAATTTCCTGGTCGTATTTCGGCCCGGAATAAAAGCTAAATATTCGGTCCGTCTCTGATCTGGATAGCATGATAAACATTATTGGCTCGACCGCGACCCGTGCAGCTAAACGTTCCGTACGTCTCTGACCTGAATTTCTTTGTAGGATCACGTTCACGGATAAAAGCGAATTTCGTTAAAGGATTGCGGAAAAACGCAAATTTCGTCCAAGGGTCGCATCAAAACTGGGTCAACCATTCTCGCAAGAGTAAAAACCGAATCTGTAAGTGACTCAAATCCGAAATGTATGACAACCTGCCCCGATGCGCTAAGCGCAGCTAAAAAGTAAAAGTTAACCCGACCAATAGAAAAATATAGTTGTTAACCGGACCGGACCCGACCCGAATCAAAAAATCAAAAATTAACTTGACCAGCAGTTAAGATAGAAGTTAACCGGATCCAAAAGCGACCCACAACAAAAAGTAAAAATTAACTCGACCCTCAGCAAAAAATAAAAGCGAACCGGACATCAAATTTTGTGAAATGATCGCGGAGAAAACAC
The DNA here is from genome assembly GCA_964019185.1 of Maratus speculifer. NCBI lineage: Eukaryota > Metazoa > Arthropoda > Arachnida > Araneae > Salticidae > Maratus > Maratus speculifer. The sequence goes on along the minus strand of OZ025290.1, from coordinate 12,499,660 downwards.
GAATTTCTTCAAAAGATCGCGAAACAGACGCTCATTACGCCCAAAAATTGCGAAAAAGAACGAAAATTTTATCAAAGGACTCAACCCAAACTCTTCTCGCAAAAGTACAAACCAAATCCTAAACTGCCCCAAATCAGAATTGTATGTCAAATAGCTCCAAATGCGCTAAGCATAGCTAAAAAGTAAAAGTCAACCCAACCAACAACAAAATATAGTAGACGACCGGACCCAAACCCGACACAAAAACAAAAAATCCGAAATTAACTTGAACCCCAGCAAAGAGTAGAAGTCAACTGGACCCAAACACGACCCAAGTGGAAATAAACCCGATCAGAAGCAAAAAATGGAAGGCAACAGGACTCAAACCCGACCCACAGCAAAAAAGTAGACGAAGCACGACCCGCATTAAAAAAATAAGCTCCGACCCATGCATCAGACTTTGAGTTTCCAAATTTCTAAAATCGCCCCCCCCCCTGGAGGACTCTCCAGATCCTCCCTTGCTTAAGGATGAACTTAATTACCTAAAAACTGTTGCTTTCAAAAGAGGTATCAATCCTTCTGTTATCAGTAATGCTGTGAAGAAAATCAATAGACCGTCTAATAATTTTGCTCTTTTATAATCTGCCAAAATCAAACCTGATAATTTGGTTGTCCTTTCTTTTTATCCTCCTTTGTGTTTCAAATTAGTTGAAGTTTTAAGCCGTTTCAATTTCATCGTAATCTTTAAACATGTCAATAAATTCAAATTCCCCTCCACTAAATCTCTTGTTCATGTTCTTCATAAATGGGGAATTTATATAATGGTCCATATAATGGATGTGGTTTATCTTGTACTAGTCAAACTAAAAGAACTCGCGAAATCCGTTTAAAAGAACACTCGTGTTATGTAACGACGGGAAATTTCCAAATCCTCCATTGCCAAGCATTCTTGGGATTCCAGCCATTGTTTTAATTTTCAAAATGCTAAAATTGTTTTTAATGTTAATAGTATGTCTGAATTGGTATTTCTTGAAAATTTAAGTATTTATCTTAATCGTGAAGTTATTGTTAATGATAAATCTGATTCCACCATGTTCTCTGCAGTTTGAAAAAACCTTTTCGGTATTATCATATTTATTTATTTATTTATTTGTATTAACTATTATCAGTTTGATATTTTAAAAAATTTCCGCCATTTTTTGTGCTTTCATATTGTAATAAATGTGTAAGTTTTATTTTTATAATTTATTTATAATTTCATTTCATTATATTTTCATGTTTATTTTTTTTTCCAAAGTTCCTTCCTTATTCCCCTTCTACTCCGTATCCTTTATGTTCTGCTTTCTTATTGGCTATTGATTTCTACTTTTCCATTGGTTGTTTCTTCAGCTTGTTTCCTTTTCCCTTAGCTTTTATTTCAGTCTTGCTACTGCTTTCAAAGTAGAAGCACATCTTTCGCACGACGAAGAAGGACTTGGATCTTTCGATAGGCCTAGCACTTTTAAAACCTTTGTTGGTGTTTTAGGAAGATTTTTAATTTTTTATTTCAACTAGTAAAAATATAATTTTATTCTTTTTAATTTTTTATAAAGAATAAACATATTTTCTCAATTTACTTTACCTTTATTATTTGTCAAGATGTGTATATTATTCAGAAGATATTATGACATATACCACGTCAAAAAGAAGGTCTTTATCCATTCTGTTCTTTTCATATTTTAGTACTAGAATAAAAATTTAAATAGCATCGATATCAATCATAGTTTTTTTTTTTTTAAACATAAAACTCCTGTTTTTTTGCACTACATAATTTTTGAATCGATTCAATAACTAAAAAATAAGAAAATACCGTAATGCTGTTTTTTTCCATTTAAAAAAAAGTTTTTTGTGTGACTTCTTTAGTTATTACGTTATAGCTACAGAAGTGATAACTATGCTTTTAATGGGACAGTTTAATTCAAATTTTATCAAAATGCCGTTTTGTTCTTTCATACATAATAAATAAAAGGCTCCCCTTTTTAAAGTATATATATATATATATATATATATATATTGACACTATATTTTTAATCATACAGTAACAACATCGGGAGATATTGCAAATTTTGTTAATACAACTAGCGCAATTAAAAAATGAAAAATTTAAACGCTTTTTCTCTATATTCTTATTTTTGTCCCTTGCATGTTTTTATTTTTACTTATTTATTTATTTATTGTATTTCAAATAGAGATTTAAAATGTTTTGTTCATGTTCTTTATTTTATACGTAATAAATCTGCATATAGAATTAACCTTCAGGTTTTTATTTATTTTTAAAAATATAATAAAAATAATAATAGCTTTATATAATAATAATAATTAACAGCTTAAATGAATAATTTTTAAAATAAAAGTATAGAAAAAGTCTTAGATATCATTATTTTATTCTATGTGTTTTAGTAAAAAACATATATTTAATGGTATATTACATGTACCTAAAAATCCATGCGCAGTTTTGTGTAACATATATTTGAAAATATTTAAAAAAATAACTAAGCAAAAATATCAATATTTAAACAATAATGGGGATTTCTAAAAAATCCACATTTTTAAAAAATTAAAAAATTTTCAATTAAATATGCAGATTTTTTTTTTTTCAAAATGTACTTTTAGCGAAACATTGAAATGTAGTGAGTTCATCATCTGAACCATAGTTAATAAAATAAATAAAATTGTTGAAAAGGTAAACTGTCTCCTTAAATAAATAAATAAATAATTAAGAAAAAAAATGAGAAGATACTCAGAAGTAGTTCCATCACAAAGCTAAAAATATGTTTGGTGCCAGAAAACGCGCAAAACAGTAATGGGAAATATTTAATTTTTTTTAAAGATAGAAAACAACGATTAGAAATAAAGCATGAAAAGGTAGCAAACAGCCGTTTCGAATCTACTATCGAGATTTTTCATCAGTGCAAGACTCAGCGAGCGAGAAAAAGCAAAACTGAGCGAAGCTGAGTCTTGCACTGATGAAAACTCTCGATAATAGATTCGAAACGGCTGTTTTCTACTTTTCATGCTTTATTTGTGCATTTCTAATCGTTGGTTTTCTATATTTAAACATTTTTGCACAAAGGCTTTGTTTGCTTTTTTAATATTTAATCTTGGTCTCTCTTTTTTTTCCTTCTTCTTCTTTTTAAAATTTATTTCAATGTGTTTTAAAGCAACTTTTCTCACATTCAGATTACTGCTGAATAAATGGTTTTAGCTCCTTACTTTTCTCTTTGTCCTTTTCGCTAGTACTGGGGCGATATTCTTGTAACTAATACCAGAGAAACCCATTCCATGCAGAATAATGATTGGTGGCTGATAAAGTTCTTCGAGATTTCCTGATGAATACGTTCGACAATAGAGTTTCATTATATTCTGTAAACGAAAAGGAAGAAAAATGGCATATTTTTTGCACACTAAACTTCTTAAAAAAATATAAAAAATAAAAGTATAAGAACTAGGAAACAGAAATTTTGATTTTTAAGAATTTAGTGTCGTTCCCGATGTACATATAGCCATTAATTGTATTACAATATATGAACCATTTAATTTAATAAATTATATCACATTGAACATGGACGAAAAACATAATTAATTAAAATGAATATAAATGGAATTTGTAGAACCAAAGTAGAATCTTCGGGCTCCAAATACTTAGGAACTACAAATGAAATGTGTGGTTTCATCTTCGTATTTCCCATGTAAAAGCAAAATAATACGAATTGGGGGCTACCAACACACAAAAAATCAAAATTTAAATGAAGAAAAAACATAAAAAACAAGACACATCAAAATTACTAAATTGGATAAAAAAGTGAAAAAGAACAAAATAAAAATAATTATCATGAACATGATAATAATAAATAAATAAATTAATTAAAAACGGAGTAATGTGATAATAGAAAAAAATAAACCATACACTATAGTTTACCCTATTAAGATTTAAAACAAAATCATTTAATTTGACTATGCTAAGCTAAGCTCAATATTTTAATATAAGATGATTTAAGATTTAAAAATAGATAATTAATATATTTACCCTTTACATTTAGAATAGTATTTTAGGTCTCCAATTTATTGAAAGTTAGATACAATTTAAGCATGTAAATTAATTAAATTATATTAATAGAATTAATTGATGTAACTATACAATTATCCATACATTAGTGTCACTTAAATATCCATTATAATATGTTTTTCAGTTTAACGAATGTAATTCCCATTCTCAATTTTTTTATAATTAATAATTGCGTATTATCCAGATTACACAGCCCTCCTCCGTACTCTAACATCTACCCACCCAGCCATCCTATTATGTACAATTTTATATTTTATCATTTTTAATTTTTTATTATTTTTTTAATGTTTTAATAATTATTTTGTTCATTTTAATTATATTAAACTATTTAACATTTTATGAAATAAATACACATTGCAGAGGTTTACAACAAGTTATTTCTTGCATAATATAAAGTAGATTGTATTTACAGGGACATACAAAAGATTTCGGAAAATATACTGTATCCGGAGTACTGTGTACTATTACACCAAGATCTGAGTATTTTTAAAACTTCGTTATAGTACAAACGCACCTCGTTTTCTACACTTGACGTACAATTTCCGACTTGTTTTAAATATTTGATGTACAATTGCATTAATATTATTAGATATCTATGCAAATTTATTTCATGTTTCAAATGCAAGGTTGATGTCCTCACCAATTTTTCAAGAATTGGGTAACTGGGACATCTATCTGAGATAATTGGGCCCTATTGGGTCCAGTTAACCCAATAGTTACAAATAGTTTTTTAAGTTCTCTTACTACGAGAAATTAATTTCTCCATCATTTTTTTCTTACAGCAAAGAAAATTACATAATATTTTATTAAAATTACATAATAAAACTTTTAAAAAACATATTGTGAGTATCAAACCAAATTTCTTAAAGTGCGATCGCAAAACTGAAATTTTACGATACAAATAAAGGGGTGTACAAAAGTCAAAGTAACATTATTAGAAAATTATCGAGACCAATAAAAAATAGTTCTATTCGATATAAAAGCTTGATTAAATTCTCCACAGGTTTATTGGACATATCGCACTTCAATTAGGGTAAATAAATAAATAAAAAAATATGAAGTGCTTACGTACTTACATAGCTGTTTGTTCATACATTTATCCTGTTATAATTTTCTTTTGCACACCGTGCCAAAACTAATTTTAAAAAGTTGGAAATTGCACGTGAAGCATAGCAAATGAGGTGCGTTCGTACGATAGCGAAGTTTAAAAGTATCACTCTCATATATCAATCTCATAAAATTATAAATAGTTAATTACAATTAAATGCGCAGCAAACAATGTTCTCCCTATACCATTATGTAATGGAATACTTTTTTGTGACCTTGTAAATCTATAGCAAATGTTCTTTGCACGACAAATTATGCAAAGTGTATATTATAATATGTACTTTATAGATGCATATCAATTTTATCATGTTCGAATGAGTGTAACACCATTAAAATGCATTTGAAACATTTTTACCCATTGACCGAATGTAACGGAATACTTTTAATTGTTCCTGTAACTGAACTATGCATCCGATTTTGATAAAATTTGAAATGACTCGTCAAAATTATGTAACAATTATATATTTTAAATTTCAAATGATTCGGTTAGGAAGTTTTGACGTTGTTATATGAGGACGGACTGAACAACAACTATAGGTGCTACGTATTTACATAATTACGAATGCACCTAAAAATTAAAAAATAAAAATCGATACAAATTTCTTAGGAAAAATTTCAACTTTTAACTATTTTTGGGGTGTTTGGAGCACCGGAGAATATAAATAGATTTCAATAATAATTATAAAAAAAAGTTGTAAATTAATGTGTATTAAAAAGCAATTTTTGCATCTTGCGCTAAAAACAGTTTAGGAAAAAAAAAATTTTTTTCATATGATTTTCGATTTTCTCTAAGCAATACCAGGCTGCTGAAGGTAATCTCCCTCCTTAACCCTTTCCGACGCGGTATCCTTAGAAAAGGATACATTTAATTATAAATATATATATATATATATTATTCCCACAGTTAGAAAAAATTAATGTGTAAAAATTTCCCTTTTTTATGATTGGCCAATAAAAATATACTAGATTCATTGTATACGTGTGAATGTGATGTGATGTATCCGTACTGGATGATCCAAAAACACCTGGATAAGCAAAAATTAAAAAATTGAAAACGAACAATTAGCACGTTAAGGTTTTAACAGAAAAGTACATAAAGACGTGAAACTTTGTTAATGAAAATTTTAACATCAGAAAATTGATAATTACCATCATCATGTGGCGTTTCAGTGTGTCAGCAGTTTGTAATAGTGTCGCAGGACTGTTCTCAACGAAACTAAAATTATCGATGTTTAATTTTATAGACCCCATTAGTGAGAACAGCTGCTGTCCATTGTGAAACGAAACTGCATATCATCAGAAAGCTGTAATTATTCTAATTCCTGCTGTAATTCCTGGATCATGTCGGTAGAAGCTACAGGCAGTGAGCATATTTGGAAAAGCTTCAGTATTTACTGTCGAGCACAAATGCAGCTATTATTATTGTTATTATTATTTTATTTGTATTATTATTATTATTATTTTGTGTGTGTATGTGTGTTTATGTAAAAAGTGGATTGTGCCTGAAATATTGCTTCAAAATCATGTGCGTATAAATTTATTGTTAAATTGCAAACAAGACTTTTAACGTTTTGTATATTTTGAACTAAAGGTCGACCGAAACAGAATTTTACGGCCAGAAGCGAAACCGAATTTTGGTAATCTTTCTAATTATGGCCACGGAATTCGAAAATTAAAATGTCCAAAAACATTTTTTAAAGTAATTATTATGTACATAAATGTACATAATTATTAATTAATTATACATTTTTATTGTACATAATTATTATCAAATTATATTTGTGGCCTAAATTGGCTCTCGCTTTCTGTCCGTCTGACCAGAATATTTTATTGTCCTCGAAACTATTTTTCCTTTCTTTACTATGATACATTATGAGATACATGCATTAAAAAATAAAAGATTTATTTTTTTTATTAGATGCGGCACTTCAAACTTACTTATAACTTTGGTTATAATGTGTAGACAAAACTCAAGACTTGAAAAAAAAATTATATCCAATTTTTTCTTATTATTTTAATGTGACTTATTATTTATATATCTAGTTTATATATATATCTATAATGTACATGTCACTAGATATTGGAGTACCATTAGTGAACATTTCGCCATCAGAAGAATATATTATAGTTGCATGAGTATTGTCCGATGGAAATCATATCCCGAATTCGTACATCTCCTGGAATTTTTCAGACCATAAACATTCTTAGGTGCCAGTATTTTCTCATAGAAAATCTCTCCTTAAAAGAAGGTGAAATTTTTCACATTTAAGGTAAATTTCTCTTTCCAGGGAAAAATGCTGGTTACTTTCTTGGAAAATTCTCCGACCCATACGAACCCTGGATATCTGAATGAAATTTTAGTTGTAAAAAATTTAAAAGGATATTTAAAAATTCTAAAAAATATTTTTATACATTTTATCTTAATCTTCAATTATTTTTCATTTTGCTTTTTAAAATTATTACTTTATTTCCAGAATTAAAAATAACATATATTTTGTTTTATTATGAAAAAATTTTAAACATAAATCATACAATATTTTCCAATACATCGTATGAAAATCCATCAGTTTATCAATTACGCATTCCTGGCAAATGTTTTATTTGCCATATCTATTCATAAGATAAAAATCCAATTAAAACTTTTGATCGACGCTTTGAAAGGTGCTTCGTAAAGTAAATAAACTGAAAATTAATTTTTATTTCGCATACCATTTTGTCAAGTGATCTATTTAAGAGAAGAAAAAAATACGAGAGCCTTACGTTTAAAATTTCATATGTTTCCAAGTAAAAGTTAGGGATTCTATGTCAGACAACAAAATGGAAGCGAAATAGAGACACACTTGTGCTAAAAGATCTTCCAGCTATTTTGTCTAAATTTTCAGCTTACTGGAACTGCTATTGCTATCAAGTTATGTTCAAAGTAAGTGTTTATTATTGTTTTCTAAACTTATCATTCCGAATGCATTCAGAGAGTGTGTTTTGATTGTGATAGAAAGCAGTGGTATTTTAAAGTGTTGTCGGGGCATAAAGGGAATCTATCAGGAAAGACATGATTTTTAATGTTTCCTATCTGAAGGCAGTTTGCAGCTGTCCTTCTAATTAAAACGAATGTATTTGAAGCTGCTGAGCTAAGAATTCACAAACTACTTTTTCTAGTAAAGGACTGTAATATAGTGACCCATGCTCGACTATTTGGTACTATGTATTTTTGAGCACTTTTATTTACTATTCGAAAAATAAATATAAATTTTTTTACATATCTAAGTTAAATCGTCACGGCACAAAATGTTATGTAGCTAATCGCAATGTCCTTGCTTGTCAAAGATTACAAGATGGATTATTAATAGCTGTTGTTAATATTAATAGAGTGTTTGTACAGTAGGAGGCAATATTTCCTCCTAAAGTGTGAAAAATCATTTTTATCCTCATGAATGTCGATAAAAAAGTTTAGAAGTTAGACCATGTAAAAAATAATACACAAAGTTCCCTGCACAATATATTTTTTTTCAGCCTTCTTAAGGCGGTTGTTTAAAAATAAATAAATAAATGAATAAAATCATTCAACAACAGGTAAATTTCTGACACATTTTCCGACTCATATTTAAAAAAAAAAACCATAAAGAAATGGTATTTCAAAATATAATTAATAAAGTTTTTTTTTTTTTTTTTTTTTTTTTTTTTTACGAAATTAAAGAAAGAATTAAAACGATCTTTTTTCTTCTATAAGTAAAAAAATTTATAGTTAAAGCTTTTACGTTCCTTTTTTTTGCGCATTAATGTATATGTTTGAAAATTACTTCTAAAATTCATGAGATACTCTTAAAATTTTCGAAAGAGAGTGGAATTAATTTATAATGAAGCAAGTGACATAAATATTTTTTTTTTAGTCTAATGTTGATAATAAATAACATGTAACGTTCACTTTCACAGTACAAATTTTTTTTCTTTCTTTCCACTTCCATCACAATAAATAAATAAATAAATACAGAAAGTATTGTAAAAAATGCTGTGTTGATTTCCTACTACCAAAGAACTTTAAAAAAAAAATATTCCATATTTTTATGCCAGTGTATTAAAATTATTTTTTAAAATATTAGAAGCCTTTGCACGCTACGATGTAGATTTCTCCAAATAAATCTTAAATCAATCAAAAAAAACCTTTTTTTTTTTTAAATATTTAATAAAATATCCATAATTGTTGTTTTTTTATTCGTATAACTTTACATTATCCAGCTTAGTCAATGTTGGTGACATAATAGACAAAATAGCTCTAAAATTACTAAAGTACCAGCATTTAACTATTTTTTTTTTATTAGGTTTATTATCTTGAATTTTCCGGTTTCACCTAAAACTGAGAAATGGCGAATCCCCCCCCCCCCCCTAAAATCTTCGACCACCTTTTTAACTCTTTCGGGGAGAGGGGTTTTACAATCGCTAAAAAATAAAGTTTTCACAAAAATTGCTCTATGCATTTAGCTAACACATTATGTAAATTACATTTTGAATATGTTTATGCATCCTCAGTAAAGCATTATTTAGTAAACATGTAACATATAAAAATACGTAAATGATCTCATTTTCTTATTACTGATATCATTTTCTGATTCAGGTGGAGAAGAAAATCAAGTAGGAAATTTTAACATCTTTGCATTCAATTGGAAAATTATTATTCCTTATGTTGGTCTCATATATCCGAAACAGACATTTATAAATTCGTTTAATTAAGATTTTAAACACAGTCACAGCAGAAAAAAATCTTGACACTTGCGATTTTAGACGTTTTGTTAAATATATAAAAAAATATATAAGGAATAACTCCATAACTTCATATGTATAAACAAAATAGTACAGGTCATATATTTTCGCGAAGATTTTTTTCCAAAATCCAATAGAGGATTGTCAACAAATTGAAAAAGAACGAATTATCTTTTGAATAACCCTGCGAAAACTAATGAAGTAAAAACGTTCTAACTGCAGATTATGATTAAGTGGCTTATGGTAATAAACTGTGTTCATTTTTATGCGGATAGCATGTATACTTGTAAAGAAATTAAGGTTTTTATAAAAAGGTCCCAAATTTTGTCAAGTTTTTTGCTTATAATTTGCAGAGTTCTTAATAAAATAGAATGTTCTTTTCGGAAAATATGAGGCATAATATCCTGTAATCAAAGTTAAAAAATATTAATAATTGTATGAAACATGAGTAGGATTACTAAATTAATTTTCACTGCGCATTCGTCAACTCTATTAAAATTTCATTTGCAAATCGTATTTAGCTAAATATATAGAGCAACTTTTGTTAAAGTTTCAAAATCATAGACTGAGTTTATTCTGAAAGTTACCGTCGATAAAAGAAGATCAAAATCCGTTATTCCCAAAATGAATCAAAAAGATGAGGAGCTGTATCCAAATATAGTAGTATGTGCAATACTGTGTAGACACTAATCCGTGGAATATGGATACAGCCCCTCATTTTAACCGTTTGACTGCTACGCGGCGCAAAAGCGCTGCGATAGTTTATCTCGAAAACCGCGGCGCAGCGCTTTTGCGCTGCGAGTTCTTTATAATACAAAAAGAATTATTAAAATTGATTGATATTTGTCTAAATAACAGTGTTTTATATGACAACATTATTTTTTCCTTTAAAGAAATCAAAATATGTACCGCAATTTTCGTGCATTCTTGCAAAAATTGCTTAGCACTAAAACGGTTAAGTAGCTTTCATTACAAAAAGGAAAAAGATACCTATTGCAGCCTTCCGGAAAATTTTGGTATATTTTCACCGATCATAATCCCATACCCCAAAACCACCCTCCATTCAAATGTTGACATATATGTATATATATATATATATATATATATATATCCATATATATAAAACCATTAATACTATTACAATATATGAACCATTGAATTTAATAAATTATATAGCACATTGAACATGGAAGGAAAAAATAAAAAATTAATATGAATACAAATGGAATTTGTAGAACCAAAGCATAATCTTCAGGTCCCAAATACTTTGGAACTACAAATGAAGTGTGTAGTTTCATCTTCGTATTTGCCATGAAGAAGCAAAAAAATACGAATTTGGGACTACCAACATACACAAAAAACCAAAACCAAATGAAGAAAAAACATGAGAATCAAGACAGATCAAAACTACCAAATTGGATAGCCAAATGAAAAGGGAAAAATAAAAGTAATTATCGTCAGTATGATAATAATATGCAGGGTGTCCCTAAACTCATGGTATATACGTTAGGGGGTGATAGAACACATCAAGACGAGTAATAGTAAATAGGAAACCAAGGGTCCCAAACGTTTTCCAAAGGAGATAGCCGCCATTAAAGTTTGAAGTCCAAAATTTCAAATACATATAAAAAACGGAAAAATTGGTCGATTGATTTGCGGTTTTCACTAAAACTATTCTTTATGTTGGTATTTTCTTGAAAATAAATTATAAAGATAAATTTCGAAAAATACCGATAGATGGCGCTTTAGACTTTAAAGTAATGAAAAACTATTTTTTGCCGTGATTTTTTTCATCTCATTAAATGGTTTCGTAAGCTTATACTTAAACTTAAATTTTGAGCTCAAAATCTAAATAGTTGGGAGTGGTTAAGTAGCACAAACTTAACTGTGTTAGAGGGTTTAAATTTCAAGTGATTATAAGTAACGGAAAAATTGGTCGATTGATTTGCGGTTTTCACTAAAACTATTCTTTATGTCGGTATTTTATTGAAAATGAATTATAAAGATAAATTTCAAAAATGCCGATAGAGGGCGCTTTAGACTTTAAAGTAACGAATAACTATTTTTTACGTTATTTTTTTAATCTGATTAAATGTTTTCGCAAACTTAGACTTAAATTTTGAGCTCAAAATCTGAATAGTTGGGAGTCGTTAAGTAGCACAAACTGAACTGTGTTCAGAGGGTTCAAATTTCAAATGATTATAAAAAAACGGAAAAATTGGTCGATTCGTTTGCGGTTTAAAATAAAAGTATTCTTTAAGTCAGTATCTTCTTGAAAATAAATTTTAAAGATAAATTTCAAAAAATTCCGTTAGAGGGCTCCTTAAACTTCAGAGTAACCAACAACTAATTTTAACCGTTATTTTTTGTATCTAATTAAATTCTTTCCAAAACTTATTAAATGTTTTCGAAATTTTAGATTTAAACTTAAATTTTGAACTCAAATTCGGAATCGTTGGGAGGGGTTAAGAAGCGCAAACTGAAGTGTGTTCAGGAGTTGAAATTTAACCCCCCCCCCCCCCCCCTTGAACACAGTTCAGTTTTGCGCTACTTAAACACTCGCAACGATTCATAATTTGATCTCAAAATTTAAATATAAGCATTTGAAAGCATTTAATGAGATTTAAAAAAATAACGGTTAAAAATAGTGTGTAAAACTAGTAATGTAAAACTACTCCAATGTCGAAGGCGCCCTCTATCGGCATTTTGTGAAATTTATCTTTAAAATTTATTTTCAAGAAAACACTGATTTAAAGAGCAGTTTTAGCAAAAACCGCAAACGAATTGACTAATTTTTCCGTTTTTTTTTTATAATCGTTTGAAATTTAAACCCTCTGAACACAGTTCAGTTTGTGCTACTTAACCACTCCTAACTATTCAGATTTTGAGCTCAAAATTTAAATTTAAGTCTAAGTTTACGAAAACATTTAATCGGATGCAAAAAATAACGTAAAAAAATAGTTGTTCGTTACTCCAAAGTCTAAAGCGCCCTCTATCGGCATTTTTTGAAAATTATCTTTATAATTCATTTTCAATAAAATACCGACATAAAGAATAGTTTTAGTGAAAACTGCAAATCAATCGATCAATTTTCCCGGTTTTTATAATCATTTGAAATTTAAACCCTCTGAACACAGTTAAGTTTGTGCTACTTAACCACTCCCAACTATTCAGATTTTCAGCTCAAAATTTAAGTTTAAGTCTAAGCTTACGAAACCATTTAATGAGATGAAAAAAATCACGGCAAAAAATAGTTTTTCATTACTTCAAAGTCCTAAGCGCCCTCTATCGGCATTTTTCGAAATTTATCTTTGTAATTTATTTTCAAGAAAATACCAACATAAAGAATAGTTTTAGTGAAAACCGCAAATCAAGCGACCAATTTTTCCGTTGTTTATACGTATTTGAAATTTTGGACTCCAAACTTTAATGGCGGCTATCTCCTTTGGAAAACGTTTGCGACCCTTGATTTCCTATTTACTATTACTCGTCTTGATGTGTTCTATCACTCCCTAGCGTATATACCATGAGTTTAAGGACACCCTGTATAATTAAATGAATTAAAACAGAGTAATGTGATAATAGAAAATTAAACCATACACCCTATTAAGATTTAAAATAAAATCATTTAATTTGACAATTCTAAGTTAAACTCAATATCTTAATATAAGATGATAATACAGTAAAACCTCTAAATAACGGACACCTTGGGAACGCAGAAATTGTCCGCTATTCGGAGGTGTCCGTTATTGGGAAAACTTCAGAGATTCAAAAATCGCTAAGAAATGCTTAATGTTTCATTAATTTAATTTTATATGCCCTAAAACCTCTATTAATCAGAATTAATCAGAAATTAAAATTATTTTTTAATAAATAAAATTGAATTAAATTTGTACACGCTTTTATCCACTGTTTATTATATTCTCGTGAAATAATCGTTTTACTTGCGACAAAAAACAAAAAGTTTATTTTAAAAACAAAAGTTTATTTTTGCTTGCGATTACATGTAGTTTGTTTTTCTATATGACGCTATTGGACATTGTAGAGTTCCGAACGGGAAGGGAAGGATTGCACATTTTGACCTTTAAAGGCATATAATCTCAAAATATTCTTGGGTGACATTTCAATGCTCTGGGAGATATTCCTCCCGGGCAACACCCTGAATTTTACCACTGAACGTTGGGGAAAGGGGGGGGGGGCGAATTTTTCCCAGCTCTTTATCTACATTTATCTGTGATTACAAAATTTGTGACACGTTGTCTTGATAAATTCAGAGGCCTTTTTCATTTTTTTTCTGTTTAAAACATACTTTTTCGTCCTTTATCGCTGAATAAAGTGTCCGCTATTCGGAATGTCCGTTATTCAGAGGTTAAACATACAAAAATTTAGGTTTTGAGAGTGGGGATTTTAAAACTGTCCGTTAAATAGAGGTATCCGCTTTTCGGGAGTGTCCGTTATGGAGGTTTTACTGTATATGTATATATATATCTGATTTTTGTCATGCTCTAACTTCGTCTTTATGAACCGATTCCAATGAAGCTTGGTTTGTACGTAGTACATACAAGAAAATTTATTTAGTAAACCTGCTTATTTTTCTGACAATTATTAATATTTTAAAAATTTGATTACAGGGTATTATGTACAATGTTTTTTCTCATATTTTCTGAAAAGAACATTGTTTTTTATTAAGAACTCTACAAATTATAAGCAAAAGACTTTGCAAAATTTGGGACCATTTTTATAAAAACATTAATTTCTCTACGAGTATACATAGTTATATCCGCATATAAATGAACACAGTTTATTACCATAAACCACTTAATCAAAGTCTGAAGTTTGAACGTTTTTTTTACATTAATTTTGACAGGGTTATTCAAAAGATATCCGTCCTTTTTCAATTTGTTGACGGTCCCCTATTGGATTTTGGGCAAAAATTTTCGCGAAAATATATGACTTGTACTATTTTGTTTACATACCTGGAGTTTCAGAATAATTCTTTATGTATATTTCTAGATATATGACAAAACGTCTAAAATCGCAAGTGTCAAGATTTTTTTTTTTTTTTTTTTTTTTTTTGCAGTGACTGTACAGTAAAACTTTTAAAGACGGAATCATAGTAAAGAAAAAATACGTAATAGGCAAATGCCCTTCCTAGGAGGGTTAAATGGAATTTATTTTTTTTCTCAGGTATTATTGTATTTATTTTGCATGGATTAACAAATTTTCTGTTTAAGACAGAAATCCGTCATAGACAGATTTTTTTCTCTGGTTTTATTGTGTTTAATTTTTTACCATTTAAATATACCATTATTTAAAAAAAAAAAAAAGTTTAAAGGCTTTAATTTTTTTTTCTAAAATAAAAGCGATTTCAAAATCTACGTGGTTTTTGTAAGAATTTTGATTGAACCAAATTTTACTTTGATAACCATATAGTTCATAACCATATTTTTGCATATAGTGTTTTTTTGGTGTTTTTATATCTCTTTGTCGCGTGTCATTTGTATTGACCGTGAAATTGTTTGAAATTTTTATTTTTAGTTAAGTTTAGATCATGGTCTATATTTTAATTTAATTTTTTGCAATAGAGCGCGTGTTTTTTGTTATTTATATCTCATTGTCGCGTGTCATTTGTATTGTCCGAGAAATATTTTGAAATTTTGTTTTATTTATATTATGACTATGGAACTTATGACGGTTCCGAAACATGTCAATGTATTTTATTTTTACTATTACACCTTTCTTAAGAAAAATTAAAATTGTTATTAAAATGTCAAATTTTACTTATTTCATGCAAGTATCAGGTCAGTCAGAGACAGTAATTTTAATACGGATTGTTCGAGACCGGGATTGAAACTTTCGTCCAGAGCAAACCTAGGAAGAAGGAAGCAGTCCTCCTTCCGGTATGAAAAATACATTAGACCCCAATAAGCGAGTCTTCAGGAAAAAGTAACATCTCGGTCCTGACCCGGCCTGGGCCCAGAATACAGATTTTTTAACAGCCTCTCCAGGATGATAAAAAGCTTGAAGTTGTAAGAGCTAAATTTTTAAAAAAGACTTAATTTGCATCTTAGAAAAGCATTCTTTTAAATAACTGACGGACAGTAAAACAGAACATTTCGTTTTTTTTGCATAATGAATTTTTTTCCTGACTATTTCTAGTCTTTAAATTATTAAAAGTTAAGAATTGTTAAGCAAAAAGATACAAACTTGAAACATGTCATTTTTAATTATTTTACATTAGTTTTGTTTCGGACAAAATTTTAAAAATATTTACTTTTGAAAATATGATTTTTTAATAAATATTTTTAATAGTTCTAAAATTAATATAGAAAAACAAAACCCCCGGAACAAAACTAAAATCAGACTTTCATCTTTAATTAAATGAAAAGAAATTGAAATCCGATAAATAATGTTTGGAGTTATAACGATTTTTAATTATCCCATTTAAACCAGTACTAACCTCATGAAATTTTTATAAATTTTATGATAAATTTTAGGATGTGATTTTCTTAGCAAATTATATGGCTAACCATCACAAAAAAATAAAAAAAATATTCAAAATTCTAACTCAAAAGGTAGATTTTTTACACGTTTCCTAGAACCGTTAAAGTAACATTATCTTTTGAATTGCGCGCATTTAATTTTTTGTCTAACCCCTTAAAACCTGATGAATTATTCAAATGGTTATATCTCTGCGAGTTTTGACGATATGAAGATGCAACTTTTTGTGTATTATTCAGGACTGGATAAGGAAAATTTTCCTATTTAAAATTTTTATCCTACGGGGGCCGTATAAAAAGTTAATTTTCGTATTTTTTCAAGTAGATCCCCCATGGAGTTGCAACTTATCTTATAAAAAATTTCACCTTTTTCTGTGAATTTTTGCAATCGAAAGTATGGGTCTAGGGGTAATATTTAAGGAGATAGCCTATTATTTCGATATTTATGACTCACCCTGTATGCATGTGTACATGTTACATACCAATGTCTTGACCGAGTTCACTGGCCAACTTCATCCGCCATCTTGTTTCAAAATGGTGGCCATTTAAGTTTCTCAAAAGTCTTTTAAATGTATAATGATGTACAAACAAAAAATTAGAAATTGAAAAAATGTTCTTTCTTAAAGTTTTTTATCTTAATAATGAATTCCGGAGTATTTTTTGCTTTGTCATTACCTTAAAAAACGCCTGAGAGATAGCAGTTTGAATTTCTAATGTGGGTGACATTTTTAAAAAAATCAATTTGCCTACGACAGCTCGTATATGCAGATGGACAGATGGATGGATGGATGGGCTATAAGTACAGTCGAAGATCTATAATCCGCACACCCATAATTCACTGTTTCCTCATTGTTTTCTCATTTTTTAAAAATTTTTCTAAAAAAAAAGTTTTTGGATCACTAATTTGTAATTTTTTTAACTGTTCTTTTCATTGTTTACATTCGTAAAATAACGTGAATTATAAAAGACAGTGGATTGTGGGTGTGCGGATTATAGATCTTTGACTGTACTACTTTTTCACCAATTAAGAACGCACCTAAAAAGGAAATATATTCGAATTCTTTGGTGCAGTTCTGTATGTAACCAATAAAATTTATAACCACCAAGGAATATGAAAAAATTAGTTACATTTATTAATACATATCAAAACTGAAAAACATTTTGAGCTATTATTGCTCATAGACAGCACTGTAATCGAATTACTTTGCGCGCAGCTGTAAAGGAATGATAAATTCTACGCATAGCTTTATCTATATTGAACATTTTGTGGTACACCTCATTGATGTACAGTAGAATCTCGTTACAAAGAATATCATTTTAACGAATTTTTCTTTTTATCGAATATTCTTTGAATTCTTAAAAAAAAATTCTTATTATTTTGTTTCACTTAAACACATTTTTTAATACAACGAATTTAATCAGCGTACCGCGGAGATTCGTTACAACGAGGTTTTAGTGGATATCAAACGCAATATGTTTGAAAGAATATAATATCAGTGCATTGGAAACAATTTTTCCCCCACAGAATTTAATGCAACGAATTTCTTCGAAATGATTCGCACTTCGTTTACAAAACCGAAAATACTGTAATAAACTTCAATAACAAACATAAATTACATAGGATCTGAGCATATTGCTCATTAATGCGCGGCCAAACAGATGTGGCAAATCGATTTCATAAACATTGTTAGTACTATAAAGAAATAATAAGTATTTTAATAACAATTTTAATTTTTCTTAAAAAAAGTGTTATAGTAAAAATAAAATACATTGACATGTTTCGGAACCGTCAAATAAGTTCCATAGTCATAATCCTTCTATAGTAAAAAAAAAAACTAGCCTTAAAAGGAATGACTCCTGGAATGATGCTGATGTGGAAGATTTCCGGAACTAACGAATCCGGGTTGTCCACTCCTTCCATGAGTCGAATAGACCAATCAGGAAAGGGCTCCGTCTATGCATCGCCGTATGGGTTACCATAAAGAGAGGAAAGGTTACCATCGCCAACAATCGCCAAGTTTGTCGCCAACTTGGCGATATATCGCCAAATTTGGCGACCAAAATTAGTTGTCAAAAGTGACGCCAACTTGGCGATAACTGTAATATTTCGCCAATTTTTTAATTTCTTTACAACATCAGTCGTTTGATAAATCATTTGAGAGGTTTGCAACTGCTTATTCATATAATGGATGTCTTGTGTGTTATCCCCCATTCTGCTCCCCAGGGGGGACACATTTTTAATTTCTTTACAACACCAGTCGTGTTACACAAGATTTGAAAGGTCTGCAACTGCTTATTCATATTATGGATGTCTTGTGTGTCACCCCCACACTCTGCTCTCCCCAGAGGGGGGGGGGGGGTCACATTTCTAATTTCTTTACAACACCAGTTGTGTGACACATCATTTGAAAGGTCTGCAACTGCTTATTCATATTATGGATGTGTTGTGTGTCATCCCCCACTCTGCCCCCCAGGGGGGCACATTTTTTATTTCTTTACAACACCAATTGTGTGACACATCATTTGAGAGGTATGCAACTGCTTATTCATATTATTTGTATCTTGTGTGTAACCCCCCCCTGCCCTCAGAGGGGGCGCATTTTGTAATTTCTTTACAACACCAAATGTGTGACACATCATTTGAAAGGTCTGCAACTGTTTATTCATTTTATGGATGTCTTGTGTGTCACCCCCACTCTGCCCCCCCAGGGGGCACATTTTTAATTTCTTTACAACACCAGTCGTGTGACATATCATTTGAGAGGTCTGCAGCTGCTTATTCATATTATGGATGTCTTTTGTGTCGCCTCCCTCTCTGCCCCACAGGGGGGCATATCTTTAATTTCTTTACAACACCAGTCGTGTGGCACATCATTTGAAAGGTCTGCAACTGCTTATTCATACCATGGGGTATTGGCGAGCGCAGCAAGCAGGGGTAGCCAATAATTTGGAATTGCGAAGCGATTACGCGGGGGGGTTGGCGAGCATAGCGAGCAGGGGGGCGGGGCCCCCCTAGTATAAATAAAACAAAATTTCAAAATATTTCTCGGTCAATACAAATGACACGCAACAATGAGATTTAAATAACAAAAAACACGCGCTCTATTGCAAAAAATTAAATTAAAATATAGACCATGATCTAAAAATGAATTTGTATTGACCGTGAAATAGTTTTAAATTTTTATTTTTATTTTTTAGTTAAGTTTTAGATCATGGTCTATATTTTAATTTATGAAAATGAATTTAAAAATGAATTTGTATTGACCGTGAAATAGTTTGAAAATTTTATTTTTATTTTTAGTTAAGTTTTAGATCATGGTCTATATTTTAATTTAATTTTTTGCAATAGAGCGCGTGTTTTTTGTTATTTATATCTCATTGTCGCGTGTCATTTGTATTGACCGAGTAATATTTTGAAATTTTGTTTTATTTATATTATGACCTTGGAACTTATTTGACGGTTCCGAAACATGTCAATGTATTTTATTTTTACTATAACACCTTTCTTAAGAAAAATTAAAATTGTTATTAAAATGTTTATATAAAAGGTGAATGCTTTAAAATCTGATAATTTCAGAAATAATAAGTATTCATATTTAATTTGGAAAGTAATTGAATGATTTACGAAATATCGACAGTTGTAACACTGAGCTATTTATTATAACACAAACACAGATTTTCTGTCACATTTTCATCTTCTCAGTTTCACAACAGTTAAATTTTTATACCTTCATTTTTCTGTTGTTCACATCATTAAAAACAACTAGTCCGATCTGGCAATCCCAAAATTTGTCTTCTATCTTATACATGTTAATACTTCCTCAAAAATGCAGCATAGCAGTGCAACCGGTTAAGTGGTTTAAACCAAAAACTAGTCAGCAGCAACTTATGTCTACTTACAACGGAATCTGATGTTTGATGAAAATCATTAGCTTTTGAGATAGAGCTATTGCAAAATCTTAAAAAATAATCTGCATAACAACGGTGGTGGCATAACATCGGTGGTATACAGCAAAAACTAATCAGGTGCCATTTTTTATCAGATACTAATCGAATCTGAAATTAAAGGAAAATCCATTAGTTCTTTGAGATGTATTTATTGCAAAATCATGAAAAATTCAGCACAATAGCATCCTCTGTAGAGGAATTTACACAAAAACCTAAACAACTCTAATCTATATCAGGGACTAACTGCATCTGAAGTTTTAGAAAATCATGTGTCTTAATTCATGCGATAAAGCTATAAGGATAATCGAGCACCATGTTATAATAAGTGCTAACTAAATATAAAGTTTCAAGAAAAGCCATACACTAGTTTTTGAGATATGGCTATTGTGAATATTGTAAGTAATACAATATAGCAGCACCACCTGTTGAGTGATATACACCAAAAACTTATCAGATCTAGTTTACATAAAGGTTTCATCGAATTTAAAGTTTTGTGAAGTTCCGTGCATTAGTTCTTGAGATTGAGCTATTGCGATAATCACAAATAATGCACCATGACAGTACAACCTGTTGAGCGATTTGCACCAAAACGTAATCCGCATCAAGTTATATTAAGTACTAACTAAATCTAAAGTTTTAGGAAAATCTATGCTATAACTCTGGAGATATGGTTATTGTGGAAATTTTGAATAATGCAGCATAGCAGTGCCACCTGTTGAGCGACATACACCAAAAACTAATCAGATCTAGTTTATATCAAGGTGTAACAGAATCTAAAGTTTTGTGAAATTCCGTGCAATAATTCTTGAGACAGAGTGCCCACAAAATTTTTGTCACATACATACAGACAAACTCACAATCAGATATTTTGTAAAAACATATTTTTCGGGTTCTCTGACCCCTAAAATGTGTAAATCCGTCGAGAACAGGATTTCTTAAATTTTCACGGATCCAATATTTTTTTCTTGTAACGATAAAAGAAAGTAAAAATAATGGGGCCTACAATGAGAATGTAACTTACGTCACTGAAGTGTTTTTTCAGTATAAAAAGGATTAAAATAAAAATAAAACTTACAAGAGAATCCGAGTATATTTACGTTGTTAGTGAACGGACAGACAGACAGACGTGGCAAATCAATTTTATAAACACTTTTAGTGTTTTATAGAAATAAAAAAGAATCACCTTTAATTCCGAAAACAACTTAATCACTTACAAAACACTGACAGTTGTAACACTGAGCTATTTATTAGAACACAAATACAGACTTTTTGTCACTTTTTTTTTTTTTAATTTTCTCTGGTTTCACCTTAAATTTTACATCTTCATTTTTCTGTGATTCATGTCGTTAAAAATAAATAAATAAATAAATAAATAAATAAATAAATAAAAATAAAAATTACAATGAAAATGTAATTTATATCACTGAAGTGTGTTTATGTATAAAAAGGATTTAAAATATCCGAGTATATTTACATGGGTATCCGAGGAGTATATTTACACTTATTAGTGCACGGTCAGACAGAGAAGTTATGTTAGTGACCGTACATTACATAACCTCAGTGCACAGGCAGAGAGGTTATGTAGGTGAAAAACCTATTACACTTTTAATGTTATATAAAAAAAAATACTTACTTTTAATTCAGAAAGCAATTTAATCACCTACAAAAATTCAACAGTTGTAACACTAAGATATTTATTAGAACACAAACACAGACTTTCTGTCCCTCTTTAATTTCTCTGGTTTCACCTTCTCAACAGTTTAAATTTTAAACCTTCATTTTCCTCTTATTCATGTTGTTTAAAAAATAGGCGCAACAAATAGAATTTAATTTACGTCATCCAAGTCATCCAATAAAAAATATTAAAAATAAAGCAACTATCTTTCTATTGTACGGCGATGTTCATCTGATAAGCAACAAACTCAAAAAAAAAAAAAGCTATAATAATTAAACTAAAGGAAAGAAAATAACAATACTATGTACGTGACGGTTCGATTTTTTTAATTGCATTGTACGTAAGGAGGAAAAAGAAATAATTTGTCAATGACTTTTGTATGAGTATGATGAGTATTTTATGTGAAAAACTTGTTTAGAGCTTTGTAAATATGACTTCCTGAAATCTGTTTTATTTTTCTTATTTTTATGCTTGAAGTAAATTAAGGAAAATAATTTTTTATATAAATGTAGCAGGAAAAAATCCTTCAACTTGCTTTAAAAGCAAATATGTTGCTTTCTTTATTAAACAAATTGTAATAATTGCAACTATTATAAAATTACTGCATAAAAGCATATTTATTACGTAACTGCACGGCCCGAACGAAAGTTATCCTGGGCCGGCACGGTGTACAATTTAGAAGTTCGGCTCGAGACCGGCCCGGCCCATGTAGAAATCAATGAAATCAAGCCCGACCTGATATGACCTGTCTCAATTTCTAGAAAAAATTCAGATACAAACCGCGGAACTGAATTTGAAAACCTCGTTAAGGTTTCAATGATTACGTTAAAAAAGTTCAATATTATTTGCAAAACATGATGCTTGCGCTATACATTTTAAGAATAATTAAAGTCAGCTTCCGACCCGCCTCGGCTATGCAGAAAAAAAATGCAATCGTGATCTTAATGCGGCACGAGTCGACTGAAGAAATGTAAAATAAAATTAACCAGGCTCAGACACCATGTCTGATGCCGGTCTCTACGGTGGACATGCCATATTTCTGTATTCATGTTGTCAATCTACCATCGACTCGTGCACATTTATACTTATTCTTGCGAAAATTATATTAATTAAAAGTAGGTCATATTTTATAGTATGTGGATAATGTTTTATAATCGGGCCAGTAGGCCCTAAATTTTTTTTCCTGGCTCGGCCTGTCTATTTTGTTTCTAGATCCGGCTCGGCCCAGCCCGTTGAAAAAAATTGCCTTAATTCTGCCGGCCCGGCCGTTAGAAAATTCTCTACCACTCCGCCCGGCCCCGATACGGATCTCGGACCAAGCCCGGGTGCGTTCATACCTTTAAAACTGAGCTTATTACAAACATTTATTGATATCTTTGTAATGGGTACTTTTTTTGCATGTAATAAGCATTTAATACTAAACCTCAATTTAGGAATTTGAAAATATCTTTCTGAAATCTAATTTCCTTTTTTTAAATCTGTTCTTGTGTCTGAAAACAGAGAATATACTATTATGCCATCTTTTTCGAAAAATATAGAAGAAAAAAATGAAATTATCTTTTTTTTTTTTTTTTTTTTTTTTTTTTGGCATTAAAAATAATTTTTTGCTTTCTCAAAACAACACAACTGTTTCCATATTAGGTAAATATCACGTTTATTGCAAGCAAGGATTTCATTGTTCAGCTTTACACACTGCAAAAAAAATCTGTAAAGTTACTAAAAGTTTTCTGGAAAACTGGGATTCTTTGAACTTTTTATGTAGCGGTAACAGCAAAAATTAGACAAACATAAATAACAGCAAAACAGATACAGATTCACTCTGAAAATCAAAAAATCTGTAAAGTTACTAAGAATTTTTCAGAAAACTGGGATTCCAAGAATTTTTCATGTAACTGCAACCCAGGTTAAAGATAAAATTTTAGTACGATAACTGTAATTTTAATAGACTCGTTTGTAAAGTTACAGATTTCTGTAACTTTACAAAAATTAGTATTGTAGATTTACATCTTTTCCTGTACATTGTACAGATAAAATGTTAGTAAACATACAGATTTCGGCAACTTCACATCTGTAGGATTACAGTTTTTTTTTTAATAGTGTAGTACAAAATATTACTAGGGAGATTCTTTACCTGCTGTTATTTAATTGGAATAATTTTGATTAATGATAAACCTTTATTAAAATATATTCAATACATATAATAAAACTTACATATATCGTAATCATATATCGTCAAAATATCGTAATCATATCTTAATTACATTTATTTTTTATCTGTGAAATGTGATAATGTTACGATAAATCCTCTAAATGGCCACTGTTTGCGTCCAAACACAAATTCCATCATTTTGAACACATTACTCAAAATGCTAGGCCTACACTGTTAAAAAAAATAAAAATCTGTAAATTTACTTTTTTTTTCCCTAGGAAACTGGGATTCCTAGAACATTTATGTAATGGTAACAGCAACAAAAAAAATCATGTAATTGATTCTGTTACATGAATTTTTGCTTTTACGGCTATGTGAAAATTTCTAGAAATCCCAGTTTCCTATAAAAAATTTAATTACGTTACATTTTTCTTTTTTCAGTGTACACACAAATGGAGACTATCGAAGGCAAAGTATTTTTCAGGGCTTGTTTTGTCGATTGTATTGAAATACCCGCAGTTTCTAAAAGTTATTCTTTTTATTATATTTCTGTGATTAAATAAGTCGAAGAATGTTTTTGCAAAATGCAGATATTCGAATTCAATTGGATATATATATATATATAAAGTTTTATTTAGATGGGACTCCCAATATTAAATCTCTTTTTACTCATTGCAAAACAGATTGCAATGCAGATAATTTTTTAAGCATAACTTCTAAATTGCTTGAAGGTTGAGCAATGATGAAAAGCTTCTAGAAAGCTTCTTTTCAGCTTCTAGAAATCGATATCTGTTTAGAAAAATTATACGTTATATTTCATACTTTTTCAAAAATTAATTTAAATATACATTTAAATATATATATATTAATTGTAATTTATATATTTTTAAGTCAAAAATCGATCTCTGTTTTTAAAAAAAATTATACGTTACATTTCGTACTCTGGAAAAAAAAATTCTGTGATGTTACTAAACTTTTTCTAGGAAACTGGGATTCCTAAAACTTTTTGTGTAACGATAACAGCAAAAATTCATGTAACAGTTCTTTTATTTTTATTTTTCTTCTTTTCTTTCTTTTCTTTCTTTCTTTCTTACTTTTTTTTTGTTGTTATTAGTCCATTAAATTTAATTTTTCTCAAGATATTAAAAAAATACAGGATATCAAAATTCGATATAAAGAAGGTAAACTGTATTTGAAAGAATCATCTTTTCTTACTGTGAAATAAGTAAAAAATATGATGTAAAAAAATCTGCAACGTTACTAATGTTTTCATAGGAAACTGGAACTCTTAGAACTTTTTACATAATACCAACAGCAAAAATTCATGCAATAGATTCTGTTACGTACGAAATATGGGTAAATCAATTAAATGGTTAAGGAACAGATAAAAAAAATACAGGAGTAATAAGCTAAAATTTTAGATTCACATAGTTGATGTTTCTATAAATCGATTTATGTATCGATTTATGCTGTAAATAGTGAGCAGAATATAAATAATAAAAAATAATAATTTAAAATCATTGTTACTGCTATTATTAAATTAAGTTGCACACGAAAAAATGCTTATGTCTAAATTTTTGGAATTAGTGTATGTTACTGAATGTTTCACAATAAACTGTAAATATTTTCAAATATTTGCAGAAGTACATGTTATGAGGAAGTTTTAAGAATCCTCATGAGGATACAATGAAGCAACTCATTCTGTCCAAGTTAAATATAGCAATTAGTTAATATGGAAAACTATCTTGTTTTCTTTTTTCCTTAACTTAAATTGTATGCTTAAAAAGATACCATTAAAAAGTCATCTCTCTATGATTCGCTGATGAATGATTCTGAAAATGTGGCATGTGCTGTATATATGCCAATAATAATATCATTGTCTTAAGAACTTAAAACTAAAAAAATATCAAGGAAAGTATATAAGGAAGACATAAAGTATGCATTCTAACACAATAAAAAGCATTATTACTTGCCATTATTATGTATTCATCAAGCGAATTAAGGAATCCTTCTGTTGTTTTTTATAAAAAAAAGAATTCTACGTGGAACTATACATATATTTTTTGTAATGAAATATCACACGAGTCCTAGTTATTTTTTTCCATAGAAATATTTAATTTTCATTTCTACTTATCTATATTTTGAATGCAGGGTGTACAATAATTTGTGTTTTGTGACTTTCTGTCACAAAACTTTGTCAAATGGTGACAGAGACCCTGCTGTGAAGTAACCACTGTGAAAAGTGGTGAAAAGTCCCCATGTGACTTTAATGAGACATTATTTGGCAATTTATCATAATGCAACGTTCACAATAACTTTGAAATTGAGTCTCCAGATGAGAGGTCACACGAGAGTCTCAATGAAACGACATTGTAAAGCCACCTGGTGACTCGCCACAAAGCAGCAGTCACACTGACCTGTCAGTGGAGTCACATATAGTAGTCATTTGAGATTCATAAAAGAGACGTATGGAATTTCCTATTTTTTGTTTCGCCGTCGTGATTGTGTCTCTTGTGACCACGTGTGACCTGAATGAGATGTCATATGGACTAGCTGTTATGCAGGGATGGTAATTATTCGAAATATAATACTTCCTTTTGAACATTCGCGTGAAAATTATAGCTTGAAAATCCCTTAAAAATCGAAATTTTGGAGTCGTCCTCAAATTTTGCACATATGTTATATTATATAGAAATTAAAATGTCATAGACAGAAGTAACAGATGAAAATCTGAATGCAATACTTCTAATTTTTTTTTATTAACAATTTATTTTTTTCTTCTTTCTGTAGATTTGTATTGTATAAAAAAGAAAAATCATATGTGATAAAATTATTTTATAGATATCCAAATGTACGTAATAAGGGAAAAAATAATGACTAAAATAATTACAAATGAAAACAGATTTTTATAATATAGAAAGATTAATCACGAATCATTTATAAAGTCTACGACATCGTTAATAAATATATCTTCGTATTCCAAATGCAGTTGGTGAGTACCTCCTTCGATAGCACGAAATTGAGCAGATGGGAATACACTTCGAATATAATCTCTGTCAGCTGATCTAAAATTAGAAAAAAGATATCATCATAATTAATTATATTATATTATATTGCTCTATATCATAATTTCATCAATCAAAGAAAGAAATTTATGAGAAATTGCTGGAAACTATAGAGACAACAACAAAAAGAAAAAACCTGCATACTGTAAAAAAATCTGTAAAATTACTAAAATTTTCCTAGGAAACTGGAATTCCTAGAAAGTTTTATGCATCGGCAACAACAATTTTTTTTTTCTTTTTTGTGTAACTGCAACCCAAAAGACAGATTAAATTTTAATAGGATTTCTGTAATTTTAGTAGATTATTTTGTAAAGCTACAGATCTCTATAGCTTCAGATCTCTGTAGCTGTACAAAAACTACTTTTGTAGATTCACACCTTTATACATTTATTTATATTTTATTTTATTTTATTTTTGTACTGGGTACCGATAAAATTTTAGTAAATCTTTAGATTTCTGTAACTTATTATCGGTAAATTACATTTTTTTTTTAACATTTCAGACTCTCGAATAGCAGACACCTTTGTTATACCTGAATGCTTTTTCAATCTCCAACAGAAATATTGTTTACACATGGCTTTACCTCTGACTGTCGGACACTTCCGAATAACACACAAATTATGTGGTATCGAAGTGTGAGTTATTTTAAGATTTATTGTATATAAATGAATTGGATTGACTAAATCAGATACTATGGAAAATTGTACATGGAACTTCCGATAACTATAAAAAATATACAGATATTACCGTCATTGAAATACTTTCATTCATCTATTTATTAATTCATTATTGCTATTGTTCTACAAAGAAAACTATTTATGTCGAGTTTGAGGACAAAAATATTTTAATAAAGAGAATATACGACAGAAAATGGGGACGGACACTGAACCAACCTGGAATTCAGATTCTTTTCCGGCTGTAGATAGCAACGGCTTCAATCGGGACTTCAAGTTAATTATGTGTTTTCGAAATTGCTTAGATGGGTGGCATCATTTATCATATTAATTGGCGAAGTTTTGTTACAGTATTACGAAAACGTTGGAAAGTGTTTTATAATCTGTGTTTGCTGCATGATTTTTCTTTTTTGCTTATTTACTAATATCGAATAGGGGGCGATCTGAATAACTGATGCTCAAGTAACTAGAGTTCTGTTTACTTTAATTGCATGTATGAATTACATTTCGACTGAAATGTTAAAACTAAAGCGAGATTCCACTTAAGGATCTTCGGAAGTGATTTTTTAATTATTTTTGAAAATTTCCCTTGTTATTATGTTTTATATTAACATTTACTTTAAAACTTTGAAAATAAAAAATAAAAAATTTAGTAATTACCCAGAAATACTTTTTAAAGAGAAAAATATTTAAAATTATGTAAAAAATTGACATTTCCGGAAAACATGATTACTCAAAAATAAAACAATGTATTGACATTTTGTAAATTGCATAATATGCAGAATAACTTTCTCTAGAACTAGACTACACATATTATAATCGCATCTCCATCTCAGATAATATGGCAGTTAAAATACTAATGTAATGAAAAATTTGCAAAATTTCTCTAGTTAGTCATTTACACAAGTGTAAACGTAAAACTATTAAAATATATTATTATGAGTGTAGTGTTACAGTTTTTTTTTTATTACTGCTTCTCTTTAAAATTTTAATTATTCAAAATTCAAAACACCTCTTTCCTTTTTTTTTCTAGATACGCACAGGCCTTAATACTCCTGTGATTCCTTTTTCCGTTCCCACGCCTTCGCAAGCGTTGGTGAATGTTAGAAAGAAAAGCACACCCCCTCCCCTTAAGACTTGCATAAAATCCCTGCTCGGCAGAGAAGTGCAGTAATTGCTAAAAGCCCTTTTGTTAAGATTAAAGATGTGTGTGTTTCCCAAGCTATGAGTTGTCAGACAATAAATAGCGTACCCTATAATAATTGGCCACACACACAGTTTCTTAAGCCCTGGGTAATATTGCTAAAAGTACACTCCTTTTTTTTATGACCCATAAAAAATTGTATAGTGTCATTTCAGAGAGAGAGCGAGATACAGTTTCGACCATAAAAATATCCCCGTGCCTGTTACTCCTTTTGTGTGCAATACTTGGAATCCCTGCTGTAGATTTCATGGGAACGGGAGCTGAAAAACACCTGCCTGTGAAAAACCTCATGTAAGTCACGTGATTGAGATATAGAAACATGTCCTTATATGGACATTGGATTTGGTATTTGCGCACTGACCAACGGGAAGTCACCCTTTTGGTTGGGGAAAGTGGGGGATGCGTCCGTGTTCCCAGAAAAGTACCCCCGTATGTTAGAGGCTTACGTGCAATTGGTTTTTTTTAAAAAAAGGTCAGTCCTGGTGATAGGAGTCGTACGGAGAGCATCTGGTGGAAGAGATGCAAAAGTTCTGTCCCCCCCCCTCCCCTGTTTTGGATCTGGGAGAGGGGAGGCCAAAAAGAATTCTACGATTTTTCGACACTACTCCCAAAGATACGCTAAGTGGAAGTCGCAGAAGTGTTGCCTGCCAACTATAACAGAGAGTTTGCTGAAGAAATATGTCCCTTCCGAACTATTGGTCTAGAAAAAAGGGATCGGAGCCCCTCGTTTTAAGTTGAAATATCCTACATGTTGCAGTTGAGTATACCATAAGTACAATTGATTTCCCGAGCTCCCGCACTCTTAAGGCTTATTGAGATACGTGCTTAACGGAAGCCTTTATCGAGAGCAGAGTAATAAATGCCCCTTGGCGGCAAATGACTGTTAGCATGTGGCAGTGATCGTACAAGATTGTTTTCGTTGTTTCAAATACTTCTCAGGGTAAAATGTGGATACCCAAGAGCCGAAAAATCTCAGCCTAACGATTCGTGTCGCTGATGGATGATAGGCGATTATGTCGCAAAGCCCTCATGAAGTTACCGTAGCTCAGCGTACTGTTTCAGACGAAGGGAGGGTAGCGTAGAGACTGTTTTCAAAGACTACTCCAAGTCTAATTTGGGTAACAGAATCGCCATAAATTAGTTTAAAAAAAGTGCTCTGGTGCAAGGAAAATTTGTGATCCACGTGAATAATACATATGAAAATACCCTAAATGGGTGAAAGGTAGAAATAGCTGTAGGTAAGAAATGTATTTTGTATTTGTTCTTAAATTCTTTTATTATTATTGAATATTCTTGTTATGAATTAATATTTCCATATGTTTGCAACAAAATTTGTGTTAGTGAATTCAGATGCCTTTTTTTTTATGTTAAATTAAATAAAGGAGAATGTATTTAAAGGATATGCTTTAGTATAGTTCTTTAGTTTTTTTTTATTTATCCTACCTTGATATTAGTTTGTTTGAATTTTAATCTCAATAGTGTCAAAATAACTATACTAAATTTTGTAATACCATGAAATTAAAGTAGTTTCTTTGAATGTTTAAAAGTAAAAATAGTTTTCAACCATTTCTTTTTTTATTCAGAATTTTAAAGTAACTTATCAGGCTGGAAATCATATAAGCACTGATTAATTAATACACTTTTATCTTAAACTGAGTAAAGATATTTAGCTAATTAATAGAATTTTTAAAGCAAAACTGTTGAGAAGTTCACATGATTTAAAATGAATTAACTTATCTTATAAAAAAAAAAAAAAAAAAAAAAAAAAAAAAAAAAAAATGGAGAAATTAAAATAGATGTACTAACACTATACTTTTTTGGCCATAATGTCATTGTTGTATTGTGGGATGCTTGTGTTTATATTGTAGAAATCTTATTGTTTGTAAAATTTTTTTTTTCTTTCTTTGCTCCCCACAAATAGATGGGAGATTCCAGGGTCTTTCTTCTATTTTTTTTGAAATTTTAACAAAGGTCTTGAGCTTTAAAGTTATCTATTCGAGTTTGATATCCCATAAAACAACATTGGCAAAATATTGGGTTCACTGCTACAGATCCTTATATGCTACATCTGAGATCTAGACAGATTGAGAATTCTGTTGTGTTACCATTATTACTTACTGGAAATCATTAATATGTATAGAGACTTAATGAATATGTATTTTTTTTTTATTAGTTTTAAATTTTATCTTGGTAATCTTTCTTATTTCTGTAATTTCTTAACTTAATTTGTGTTATCTAATAGTATTTATCCTTATGAAATCTCCTTTTGTTTTGATTATCTTAAATTACAACAAAATTCATATAGAAGGTAGTCTAGTCCGGATCTCAGCTAACTCATTAGTAAAGTAGATGAAATATTTGAACTAATTAAGAAATTGAGTGTAGAAATGATTGTTTATATAGTAATGTTTATATGAAAAAACAATTTTATTGAAGGAATTTATTTTAATTAATTAAATTATGATCTGTAGCAGCATAAAAAAAAAAAAAGAACCCAACAAGTTGGTGCCGCGCTGTTGAACCTAATTATTGCAATTTACACGATAAGTTGATGCCGTGTGGCAGAGCCTAATTATTACGGTATACAAAATAAGTTGATGCCGTGTTGAAATGCCTGATTTTTGCAATATACACAATAAATTGGCACAGTACTGTAGAGCCTGAGTTTTACTAAACAGTGTTTATATTAAGTGTGCTTCAAAGTAAATAAATATATGTATTGTTGTTCTATTTTTATTATTTTGTTGTATGTTGTAAATTTGAGTAATAGGGGTATACATTGCTATTTTATGGGTATTTTATGCCATATTTAGAAGTAGTAAAAGTTTGTGTGTGGATATTTTATTATTCCCTTTTTTTCCCCTCTTTTATCTTTATTATTTTCAAATTTTGTATCGTATCTTGTGCACTTTAAAACGCAAAAATGGCACTCGACCCCTCTAAAGAGATGGCGAAAATTCAGCGAAAAACTGCCCTTATTGATAATCTCAATTATATTCCCCCATTCAGTGGCGAGGGTAATTCAGTTTCTTTTGGGGATTTTTATGAAAAATTGGACAGTTTTGCCAACATGTTTGGCTGGGATGATGAGGAAAAGAAATTTGCATTGCTATCTAGATTATCTGGTGCAGCTGCTAGACTGCTAAAAATTCACAAAATTAAGTCTTTTGAGGAGTTAGTTTCTATTTTAAAAAACAGATATAGTCAGCACATAACCCCAGATGTGCAGCTTAACAAATTAATGTATTTTAAACAAACTCCAGCAATGACAGTACAGGACTTTTATGACAGAGCATGCGACCTGTCACTAAACTCGCTCGTCATAGAGGGTATACAAGACGATGTTGTAGAAAAAAGCAGAAAAGCACTCCTTCACTCAGTGCTACTCAACAATTTGTCACCTGAAATAAGAAAAGGTGTCATTGCTAGAAATCCAAAAACGCCCGAGGAAGTCCTCCAAATAGCCCTACTTGAGGAAAAAGCTTATAAAAGCGTAAATCCATTCTACAACTCTTATGAAAGTAGTGAGAATATACCGAACCCCCAGAATGTACCATGTGCTGCCGTATTTTCTCAGAAAAGTGATAATGAGTCCCATAACAGACAGATTCAAAATTTAAAATCCCAAATTGATCTGCTCGCAGCTAAAATTGATAGTCTAGTTGAAATAAAATCCAAAGAAGTCCAAAATAATTTTAATCAGGGATGTGAAAGTAGCCAAACTGGAAATTTTTACTGTTTCAAATGTGGTTTGCCAGGCCACTATGCAAGAAATTGTACCCTAAACAGGTACACAAATGATTATGGAAGGGGCTTCCATCAAAATCCCAGGGGACGTGGACAAAATTCCAGGGGCAGGAACTATCAGAGTGAGAATTATAGAGGAAATAATAATAGAGGTGGATATAGGAGACAGAGGGGCAATTTTGATCAAGGGTATGAGACTAACCGAAGAAATAGAGATGATAATGCGAGCGGTGATACTCGTCAGGATGAACACAGTAACCCTACTACATCCAATAATGCTTTAAACGTGTAACGGCTGGTTTCGATTTGGTCGAGTCGTCTCCATATAGGCCTCCAGACCCCCCAATCATTTTTAGTATGTTCTCCCCCCATTCTTACCATTTACCTACTGCTGTGATAAAGGTAAATAATATTTCTCTTACTGCACTGTGTGATACTGGGTCAGCCATAAATATTTTAAGTAGTACAGCACTTATTAATTTAAATTTTTGTGAAGTTGTCGAGTGCAATACTCCTATTTTAACGGTAACTGGCGAAAGAGTAATTCTAAGCCAAAAAGTTTCTTTGAACTTTAAATTTAATGATTTATTATGTCAGTCTGAGTTCTTTATTGTCCAGGGTAAATTAGCCGATGAATTTAGTGTGATTTTGGGGATGCCCTTTTTAAATAAATATCAGGCTGTTATAAATTGTAAAAATAATAATGTTGTTTTAAGTATTCCAGTAGAAACACAATGTAAACAAGTAGTAGAGAGTCATGCAAAAAAATTGTCACCACTAAAAAATTCCCTAGAAATAAATATTGTAAATAATACCAGTGATATCAGAGTGAATAGTGCAGATTTAGAATGTCAACAAGCAGATATCTGTAATGATCAGTCAAAATGTAGGCCAAATGTCCCCATTTCTGCTAATAAACAGGGAGATGAGTATAGTAATAATGACACACCTATGAAAATTGTAACCAAAAAGGGTAAGGAAAGTTTAAAAGAAAAATGTGGGAATCTTAGTAGTAAAAATGTGACAGTTCAGGGTACGACATATCCCAGTATGAAAGTGAATGCAGATTTAAACAGGACAATTAAAGCAAATGAAGCAGATAATGATACTGCACATGTTTTTTGTTTACAAAATATATCACGCAGTAACTCGAGTACAAATGAATGTGAAATTAATAAGCCTTTAGACCTTAGACAGCAAACAACGAGTCAAACAGTCCATGCTAATAAAAGTGATTTAGAAAATAGGATACCCCAGACTGTTGAACAAAACAATCTTGACAATAATAACAACAACAGTAGTGAAATTACTACTTTAGCTCTTTTATGCGAAAGGATTTCTATTCCCCCTAATTCAAAATTAATAGCTGAAGTTAAGTGCAATAAAAATAATTCCATAACAGAAAATGATGTTCTAATGCTAGAACCTTTAGCGAAGAATTTAAGCCAAGGTCTGCTTATTTCTAGAGCCATATGTACTCAGGAACATGGCCTTTTTGTTTCTCTTGCAAATTTTTCAAATCATACTATAAAGCTAAGCAAAAATACATATGTTGCAAAAATCCAGAAATGTATAGATAAGTCGAATATACCACTTACGGATAATAGTTTAAGTTGTAATGTGAATTTAACTACTCCAATAGCTGACTTTGATCATGCTGATCTCACTTGGAGTTCTAATATTGACTTAAGCCATTTAGACCCTCCCCTAAAATCTAAAATGCGAGAATTTTTAGATCAAAATAAAGATGTATTTGCAGCATCTGTCCTAGAGTTACCAGGCTGTAATACCATACCCCATGTTGTCAATTTAACCTCTAATAAACCTGTAAAATCCAAAGCGTACAGAGTTCCATATAAATTACGTCAAGAAATGGAAGATCAACTTAATATTCTACTGCAAGCTGAAATTATTTCCCCATCTATGTCAGAATTCGCATCACCGGTAATACTTGTAGAAAAAGCAGACGGTTCTTATAGACTAGCTGTTGATTTTCGTAAACTAAACAAAAATCTTGTCAAAGACGCATATCCTATCCCAAACATTACTGATTCTGTGGATGCTTTAAGTGGAGCTAAATTTTTTTCAACACTAGATTTGACTAGTGGTTTTTTTCAACAGGTCATACGACCTGAAGACAGGCATAAAACTGCTATTATCACGCATAAAGGTCTTTTTGAGTGGAATAGAAATTGTTTTGGGTTATCTAATTCAGGGAACAGTTTTCAAAGGCTAATGAATGCCATTTTTGGAGATTTAGGAAATCTCGGAATCTTAGTATATATAGATGACATTGTCATTGCTTCTTCTGATGTAGACTCCCACTTTGAAAAATTAAAACTGGTTTTTGACAGATTAAGGCAGCATAAACTAAAGCTTAAACCCAGCAAATGTACTTTTCTTTCAAGTAAAATCCAATACCTAGGCTTTGAAATTCATAGCGGGCAAGTATCCCCTGTAAATAAAAATATTGAAGTAATTGAAAAATTGCAACCACCTACGACACGTAAAGGTGTCAGGTCATTTATTGGAACCCTCTCATTTTACAGGCGTTTTATACCTGACTTCACAAAAAGGGCATTAAATTTAATTGATTTAACAAAGGAAAGTGGGCATTTTGCCTGGACGAAAGAAGCCCAAGAGGAATTTGAGAATTTAAAAAAGGCTCTAATTTCTAAACCGTGCCTCTTATTACCTGATTTTAGTAAAGAATTTTATGTCTATACTGATGCGAGTGGAGAAGCATTGGGTGCAGTTCTGTCACAGTTGGATGAAGAGAATAAAATTCATCCAGTGGCGTTTGCTAGTAGGCGACTCAAAGGTGCAGAAACGAGATATTCTGCCACTGAGAGAGAACTTCTCGCTCTAGTTTGGGCAACTAGCCATTTTAAGTGCTACCTAGCTAACACCCATTTTACCATTTTTACAGACCATGCCCCCCTTACTTTTATGTTAAAAATTCATGATCCCACTTCACGTATAGCCAAATGGGTATGTACTCTATCTGATTTTGACTTTACCATTAAATATATAAAAGGCAAGTGCAATAGTGTAGCAGACTTTCTCTCTCGATTTGCAAAAATTGATGAAACACCTGAGATTAGCAGCAGTAATTTTTGTATACAGGTAGAAAAAGAAACTACTTTTGTACCGCATTCAAATTTAACTGATAAAATTAGTGAGTTGCAGAAATTCGATAAAAAGTGCTGTGAAATAGCCAGAAAATTAGACCAAAATTTAAACATAGCACCTAAATATATGAAATTTTTTTTTAGAGATGACATTCTTGTGTGTGAGGACACTAGAGATTCGAATATAATAAGTAACCCAATTAAATTGGTAGTCCCTAGGGAAATGATTGAGCAAGTGTTCGCTCTAACACACGATTCTTTGGCGGCTTGTCATCAAGGTTTTAAAAAGACGATTGACCGCATCCGAGAGCACTTTTACTGGCCCGGAATGTCAGCTGATATCAAGCACCTAGTGGAGTCGTGTATTAGTTGCCAACAGAAGAGGGCGTACAAACCTAACCAGCAGGCACCCCTTCAACGGATGCCTACACCCGAGTTTCCCATGAACAAGGTACATTTAGATCTAATAGGCCCACTACCGGTTACATTTTCAGGTAACACCTATATTGTCACGTATATCGACTCTT
Source organism: Maratus speculifer (assembly GCA_964019185.1). Classification (NCBI taxonomy): domain Eukaryota; kingdom Metazoa; phylum Arthropoda; class Arachnida; order Araneae; family Salticidae; genus Maratus; species Maratus speculifer. The sequence continues at coordinate 12,463,094 of OZ025290.1, read as the reverse complement.
TTACTAAGTGGCCAGAAGCTTATGCAGTTAATTCCACCACATCTGATGTTATCGCAGATACGCTTGCTGATTTCATTTCACGTTATGGCGCGCCTGCGGTGATAGCAACAGACAATGGGAGAAATCTGATATCCGAAGCGATCAAACATGTCTACGAAATGTTCGGCATTAAACATATCACAACATCTGCCTTTCATCCGGCATCGAATGGACAGATCGAGCGACAAAATTCTACGTTAAAAAATGCCCTTAGTCACATAGTAAATGAAAACCAATCAGACTGGGATACTAAACTTAAATTTGCCCTGTTAGCAATGCGTTCAGCTGTGCACTCCTCAACAAAATTAACACCCGCAGCAATTTTATATGGCAGGAATTTAAATTTACCATATAACCTATTTTCTCAGTCACCTAGATTTAGTTATAATGACGCCCCATCATTCTGTGAATTGTTAATCCCCGCCCTCCAAAAAATATATGCCGAAGTGTACGATAATTTGGTTAAAGTATCAGAAGTACAAGAAAAATACAGAGAGAAAACAGCGGTCGTTAAAGATTTAAAAATAGGAGATAGAGTATGGCTGTATAATCCATCTATAACTGCTGGTAATACGAGAAAATTGTCAAAACTAAACAACGGACCTTTTACAATCATTGAAAAACTCAGTGAGGTCAATTTTAAAATTGCATTAATTGCTAATCCTTCAAAAACCCAGGTTGTCCATGTAGATCGCCTCACCTTATTCAAAGATAGATGCATTTCAGGTGTAAATAAACAGAATGGAGACACTCATTCAGACCAAAACCACAGCCAAAGTCAAATGTCAACAACAACAAGTGAATCGAATATTCAATTCGATTGTACTGCACGTAAGAAAAGAAATCGGTTCATAAATCGATTCCCGCCACCCTTACCACGTACAGCATCCATCCAACCTGATACGCAAGGTCCCCATGCTACGAGCAGACGTCACGAGCAAAGCAATAGCGAAACTAGACCCGGGTGGGAAAACGAAACTAGTAAACAGATGGCCAGCGACGTTTCCCCATCACACTCAACTCCATCCGAGCGTATCGATGGAAAGGTTGATAGGTTGCTTGTTGAAACACAAGGAAAGACGGACTTATCGGATAGCGTTGGGCGCGAAGCGGAAATGATGCGAGTAGGAACGTCTAGTGATTCAGGCCGTGTGAGTCGTTCACGAGAACGATCCGGCATCAAAACAAAACAACAGAAGTGGCGGTCAGTATCGGGAGCTGATTACTCTTTGAGAAACAGGAATTCGCGTCCTACACTGTTAAAAATCTGGTGCTAGGTTGAACCAATTTATGGTGCTGCAATAGCTGCCATCATAAGATGGTGAAATGTTGTTCCAACATTTGGTGCTAAGGTTGAACCATAAAGTGGTGAAATGTTGAACCATAAAGTGGTGAAAGGTTGAACCATTAACTTTAACAGAATGCATTTAATGGTTCAACCTTTCACCACTTTATGGTTCACCATTTCACCACTTTAAGGTTCGACCTTAGCACCAAATGTTGGAACAACCTTTCACCACCTTATGGTGGCAGCTACTGCAGCACCATAAATTGGTTCAACCTAGCACCAAATTTTTGACAGTGTACTGCTAATAATTAAAATAAAACAACTTTTACTACATCTGAATTATAATAGAATAACTTTTTCTACAGGAAATTAATTCGTAAACATTTTTTTAAATAGGAACTTCTTAATCATTTTACCAATTTAAAATATACTTTTTAAATTTATTATTAAATTTTAAAAACTTATTTAAGCACAAAAAATTACGAAATTGCATTTTATCATTTTATTCTAAAATATATCAGATTCAAGTCATAGTAAGTTATTTTGATTAAAATATAAAGAATTTACAAAAAGTTTATAATCAAACGATACTTTTATCCTTTTTTACATTCAAAATCAATAATATCCTTACATTCTTGTAATTCATGAGAACATATTTTCTGAAATAATATTTAATTTAGTAAATTTTACTGCAGAGAATTTTTGTTCGTATTCATAAATTTTTTTTTAAGAATGAGCTTGATCCGAAATCATTTTCCAAGCCCAAAGTTAAAAATTACTTTAAAACAAAAGATATGATTAAAGTAGAATACACATTTAACGAAAACTTTGATATTTGAACCAACACATATAATATTCCACTTATATAACAAGCACTAAAAGCATGTACAGAAACTGATATGAACATTAATGAAGGAAGATGTTAATTAAACAATATATAGAACATAGTAATCTTACATATTAAAGCCAAAAATCATGCAAATAACAATACAAAATTGAAAACTATAGAATTAAAAAATATTTTGCTTAATACACACCAATATCGGCATCCATTACTGTTTTGCTTTTGTTCTTCACGAAAAGCGTCATAGATATGCGCAGAAATCTGTGTTTTGATTGGCTGTAAGTAGCACCATCTTTTGGTGCTACTTCTTATTTTTCAAACTTACTCCATAACATGGAGTTTTCGAAAAATAAGTAGTACCATATTTTGGTGCTTCTCTTTATTTTACTCCATAAATTGGTTCAACATTGAACGGAAAATTTTAACAGTGTAATTATAGATTTTAGAGCTGTTTAGCTTTATTTTTTTTTAAGATTGTATATATATAGGTAATTGTATTTATTTTAAACAAATTGTAGGCCCAATATAAACAAATTTAGATAGTGTGTGAACCTAATGGTGCTTTGTTTTGATTTTAATCCGCAATTGTTTAATGTGGATTTTTAGCCTGCAGCTTATTTTCTCTCGGGAGTGTTAGTAATATTACGATATATTAGGATCAATTAAGTGCTCCGCCTCCTGTTTGTATTCTTTTTTTTAATTTTTAGTGGATTTTAACGCTAATTTTGGGAACTTAGAAAAATTTCTGGTCAGGAAATTTTGGGAAAGTAGGCATGATAGCAATATATGTAATGCCTGTAAAACCCAGGTGCACCCCTTTTTGTATATAGTATAGTTACTAGTGTAAATATAGTTTATTCTTTAACAAAAAAAAAAAAAAAATAAAAAAATAAAGGTAAAAACTTTTGCAATTTTTTTTAACTTTACCTTTTTTTGGGGTATTTTTGGAAATTTGTTTCTCTATTTGGGAGATAGAGGATTTCTGATACAAGCAATGTACACCCCCACAGATATACTTATCTAGTTTTTGTACATCTTGTATATATATATATATATATTGTTTGTGTTATCTATTTTATTATGTTGTTTGATTTTTCTAACAATCGACCCTTCCCCTTATATGTGTAAATGGGGTATTTTGAAAAAGCTCGTATTCCTGGTCAAAGAAATTGGCAAGCTCTCGTGTGGAGTTAATATTATTTCACTTTAGGTGTTATTTGTGATATTGTAAGGACTTTATATTTTGTTACTGTCTGTATAAAAACTAGTTCCTCATCAGTGGTAACAAAGGTATACAATTATCACTCGAGGTTACACAAGGTAACCTATGCAAATATAGTGTTATGTTCTAAATGTCCATACATTGGTGTACTTCAGTTTGAAAGGTAAAATACATTATATTGTTTTTTTTTTATGTGCGCACGTTATGTAATTGTCCCCACTGAATATAATCAAGTGTAAGTGCTAATTTCACCTTCTTTTGTGTGTGTATACCCTATGTATGTAATGCAAGGTATTGTTCTTTTTATTGTATATGTGTATACAACATATTATCCTACTTATATGTGTACATATCTGTGATACCTCCAGCTGCAATGATATATTTATAGTGATTTTTATGGAATTGGTTGTTTCGGCCCTTTGGCTCAGTCCTGCTCACAGGATTCAAAATTTTTCAAAAATTCCTTTCTTTATACTGGACAAATCTTCCTTGCATTCGACCTGTGGGAAACTTTTTTTTTAAGGGCTTAATATTTACAGAGATGGTAGCATGTAGAAATAATCCCAGTGTATTGGTATTCGTAACTGTATGCCCAGCTTGAAAATCTAGGTGGGTATGCCACGTAAATAGTGTAGGTTTTGCAATAGCAACTTAGGCCCTAGTATACATTTAACTTTCAAATGTTATACCCAAACTTCAACATTGCATTCCGGAGTGCATAGTTGTTGTGGTGATTTAGTTAGGGTGAAGTTATCAACTTTTCGGGTCGTTGTGTGATCTGCTCTAGTCGGTAATCTTAATTCAACTAGTCAACCGGGGTACTACATTAACTTGTCATTTCACTTTTCCATTCACTTTGGATTCATTTTTTTTTGTACTTTTCTTCGACTTACCTTCTGGGATCTTCTAGCTAAAAAAATAAAATTCTTGTTTTTTGACCAAAACGAATAATGTTTATTTTTTTTCAACGAGGGGGAGCTCTTGTTACAGTTTTTTTTTTATTACTGCTTCTCTTTAAAATTTTAATTATTCAAAATTCAAAACACCTCTTTCCTTTTTTTTTCTAGATACGCACAGGCCTTAATACTCCTGTGATTCCTTTTTCCGTTCCCACGCCTTCGCAAGCGTTGGTGAATGTTAGAAAGAAAAGCACACCCCCTCCCCTTAAGACTTGCATAAAATCCCTGCTCGGCAGAGAAGTGCAGTAATTGCTAAAAGCCCTTTTGTTAAGATTAAAGATGTGTGTGTTTCCCAAGCTATGAGTTGTCAGACAATAAATAGCGTACCCTATAATAATTGGCCACACACACAGTTTCTTAAGCCCTGGGTAATATTGCTAAAAGTACACTCCTTTTTTTTATGACCCATAAAAAATTGTATAGTGTCATTTCAGAGAGAGAGCGAGATACAGTTTCGACCATAAAAATATCCCCGTGCCTGTTACTCCTTTTGTGTGCAATACTTGGAATCCCTGCGGTAGATTTCATGGGAACGGGAGCTGAAAAACACCTGCCTGTGAAAAACCTCATGTAAGTCACGTGATTGAGATATAGAAACATGTCCTTATATGGACATTGGATTTGGTATTTGCGCACTGACCAACGGGAAGTCACCCTTTTGGTTGGGGAAAGTGGGGGATGCGTCCGTGTTCCCAGAAAAGTACCCCCGTATGTTAGAGGCTTACGTGCAATTGGTTTTTTTTAAAAAAAGGTCAGTCCTGGTGATAGGAGTCGTACGGAGAGCATCTGGTGGAAGAGATGCAAAAGTTCTGTCCCCCCCCCCCTCCCCTGTTTTGGATCTGGGAGAGGGGAGGCCAAAAAGAATTCTACGATTTTTCGACACTACTCCCAAAGATACGCTAAGTGGAAGTCGCAGAAGTGTTGCCTGCCAACTATAATAGAGAGTTTGCTGAAGAAATATGTCCCTTCCGAACTATTGGTCTAGAAAAAAGGGATCGGAGCCCCTCGTTTTAAGTTGAAATATCCTACATGTTGCAGTTGAGTATACCATAAGTACAATTGATTTCCCGAGCTCCCGCACTCTTAAGGCTTATTGAGATACGTGCTTAACGGAAGCCTTTATCGAGAGCAGAGTAATAAATGCCCCTTGGCGGCAAATGACTGTTAGCATGTGGCAGTGATCGTACAAGATTGTTTTCGTTGTTTCAAATACTTCTCAGGGTAAAATGTGGATACCCAAGAGCCGAAAAATCTCAGCCTAACGATTCGTGTCGCTGATGGATGATAGGCGATTATGTCGCAAAGCCCTCATGAAGTTACCGTAGCTCAGCGTACTGTTTCAGACGAAGGGAGGGTAGCGTAGAGACTGTTTTCAAAGACTACTCCAAGTCTAATTTGGGTAACAGAATCGCCATAAATTAGTTTAAAAAAAGTGCTCTGGTGCAAGGAAAATTTGTGATCCACGTGAATAATACATATGAAAATACCCTAAATGGGTGAAAGGTAGAAATAGCTGTAGGTAAGAAATGTATTTTGTATTTGTTCTTAAATTCTTTTATTATTATTGAATATTCTTGTTATGAATTAATATTTCCATATGTTTGCAACAAAATTTGTGTTAGTGAATTCAGATGCCTTTTTTTTATGTTAAATTAAATAAAGGAGAATGTATTTAAAGGATATGCTTTAGTATAGTTCTTTAGTTTTTTTTTTTATTTATCCTACCTTGATATTAGTTTGTTTGAATTTTAATCTCAATAGTGTCAAAATAACTATACTAAATTTTGTAATACCATGAAATTAAAGTAGTTTCTTTGAATGTTTAAAAGTAAAAATAGTTTTCAACCATTTCTTTTTTTATTCAGAATTTTAAAGTAACTTATCAGGCTGGAAATCATATAAGCACTGATTAATTAATACACTTTTATCTTAAACTGAGTAAAGATATTTAGCTAATTAATAGAATTTTTAAAGCAAAACTGTTGAGAAGTTCACATGATTTAAAATGAATTAACTTATCTTATAAAAAAAAAAAAAAAAAAAAAAAAAAAAAAAAAAAAAAAAAAAATGGAGAAATTAAAATAGATATACTAACACTATACTTTTTTGGCCATAATGTCATTGTTGTATTGTGGGATGCTTGTGTTTATATTGTAGAAATCTTATTGTTTGTAAAAAAAATTTTTTCTTTCTTTGCTCCCCACAAATAGATGGGAGATTCCAGGGTCTTTCTTCTATTTTTTTTTGAAATTTTAACAAAGGTCTTGAGCTTTAAAGTTATCTATTCGAGTTTGATATCCCATAAAACAACATTGGCAAAATATTGGGTTCACTGCTACAGATCCTTATATGCTACATCTGAGATCTAGACAGATTGAGAATTCTGTTGTGTTACCATTATTACTTACTGGAAATCATTAATATGTATAGAGACTTAATGAATATGTATTTTTTTTTTATTAGTTTTAAATTTTATCTTGGTAATCTTTCTTATTTCTGTAATTTCTTAACTTAATTTGTGTTATCTAATAGTATTTATCCTTATGAAATCTCCTTTTGTTTTGATTATCTTAAATTACAACAAAATTCATATAGAAGGTAGTCTAGTCTGGATCTCAGCTAACTCATTAGTAAAGTAGATGAAATATTTGAACTAATTAAGAAATTGAGTGTAGAAATGATTGTTTATATAGTAATGTTTATATGAAAAAACTATTTTATTGAAGGAATTTAGTTTAATCAATTAAATTATGATCTGTAGCAGCAAAAAAAAAAAAAAAAAAAGAACCCAACAGTAGTCTATTCCTTCAAAATACTTTTGTAAACAAAGTACAGAAAATTTCATGGCATTTCATGCATATTTTTCTGTTTTAGGATGTTTTACATATAGTAAAAATATGAAGAACTTCAAAGCTAAAAATAACTTTAAAACACAATTCAAAAGCTGTAATAGATGTAATTTTAAGTGGCTGTAACTCGGGTTCTATTTTATACACAGACAAAATTTAAGCAGATTTCGATAGATAAAATATTGATTTTTAATAGTATTGTAAAAATGAAAAATCGATATTTTGATCGAAAATTACGTTTTAAAAGTGTTTTGATATTTTAATAAATGTTTGACGTGAGTGAAAATATATACTTACAATTTATAAGGTGACTTTGTCCCATACAATATTAGTGTAGGACCAGTATACTTTCCGGTAACACTCGCTGAATGTCTTTCGTTTAAAAAGTCTTCCAGGATGACTTTTAAATTTGTTTTCCAACTGAATTTTCCATCTTTATCTTTGCGTAGCGGTAAGGCTGAGCCATCGCCGCTGCCATCCCTGGAGCTACGATTTTCCTGTAAATTGGAAAAGCAAATTAATGTATTATGTAGATTTTTCCTTTTCAAATAGGGGGTCAAGGGCTGTCTATTAAAATCAATGAAGTTAATTTTGCGCCAAATCAGGGTAACTTTGCTCCACCTTTAGGGAACTTTGATAAATTCTACCATGGTTGAAGCTTCACGAATTATTTCCAATAAGCTGCCAAACTCACACTAATGCTACTATCTATAGTAACTTTTTTTTTTTTTAAGTGATGTTGTTTAGAGCAGCCGATAGCTTGTTCTAATAACTGCCCTCATAGCATGCATGGTCACAGTGAGTCACTTTGGTCACAACACATCTGTGACCAAAATGCCACCACTCAGTGACATCACATTGTGACTGAGATGTGACTTTCTTAAAAATCTTTAGAAAATTACAAATATTCTTTTACAGATGTTATTTCCTTTAAAAAACATGTTTCTGGCAATTTAAACATCGTCGCTTTTGTCACAGTTTCGTCACAATGTTAATGTCAAAGTAGATACAAATGACACATTTTTCACAATTTTGTCACACCGTGACTTCACAAAGTGGTCACAATGTGACGTCACAAACGAGCTCTAAAATGGCCATAACGACTTCACATTTTAGTCACTGTGACTTCACATCGACAATCGATGTTCGAAAGTCACAATGTGACTTCACAACGACGTCGCAGTGACGTCACCATGCCTTACGGGTGGAATGACACAACATTTTATAAATGGACTAATAAAAACAATGGGGGCAAAGATTCCAACAATAAATAAATAAATAAATAAATAAATAAATAATTGTTCCAATCACCACCGATAGCAGGAAATTTGGCGCTATACATGAAAAGAAAACATCAGAAACAGAAAAAAATTAATAATTTGGATAAAATGTCATGTTTTATTCATCGTATTCACTTTCCTGAAGAGGTATTCGACCACATTCAATGTGATCACCGTTCTCATGCACCACATCTTGTATTCTTTGTACAACATTTTCGACGACTGGAACTACATTTTTTTTTCTTGGAATCTTTTTTCCTTTGGTTTCATTAGTCCCCTTATAATTTTTAAAGCAGTTTCGGTTATTAAAATTAGCTACAGAGAGCTCAAAATAACGACAGTTAAAAAAAAAATAAAATAAAATAAAAACCACACACACACTGTATTTGAAACCAAAACTTTGCAATTAACTCAAGTGATTTATCAGATTTAATCTTTTTCTCTCTTGGACCAAAGTTACCATGGTAGACCAAAGTTACTCTATATTTTTTTAATTTAAAAAAAATATATATTAAAAACTTTCAAATCAGTAAAAAAAAAAAAAAAAAAAAAAAAAAAAAAAAAAAAAAAGATTAATTATACTGTTTACATGTTTTTGTTCTATCGAAGCCGTTATCAAAACAAAATGAATATTCTAAAATAGATCTGTGATGTAATGATTTGAAACGGCATCATTCAATTTTCATATACTCTTTCAGATTAATCATGTTATTTTTAATTTTTACTCAGATGTTTATTTTCATATTCGTAACCATCAGGCTCGGACTGGCCCGCCGGCCCACCGGACAGTGGGCCGGTGCGCCCTCGGTCAAGTAAATGTGCGCCCTCATCTACGTGAAGTTAATAATTTAAGAAATAAAAAATAAAAAATAAATAAATAAAATAAAACAAAAAAATAAAAATAAAAATATGACAAATACTAGAATAACTACAACATGGTTAAAAATATTCTTTATATATCTTTTTAAAAAACTTTAAAAATTTAAAAAATTTTCTAAGCATTAAAAAAACAATAAAAAGAATTTATTCCCTTTGCAAACGAAAATAATTGTATTGTTTATTATTGTTTGTTCAGGGCAACATCCAATCAAAATCTTTTAAAATCTAAAGTATATTTTATATGTTACCAATAGCGACAACGAACATGCAGACTGTCTGGCACCAAAGATCATCACTTTCGCTTCGATTTCATTTATTATTATTATCATTTAGTTTGCAGTAAAATCATTCATTTCAAAAACGGGAGCTTTGTGTTTCCGTAAAGTTTAATGTTTTGATTTTAATTTATAAAACATAAGTGGTTCTTATTAAAAGTATTTTTGTTATTAAATACATATCTAAACAATTTTAGAAAGAATATTCTCTACAAAAAAAGGTAATTCAAACTTTTTTTTTCTTTTGCTAAAAATTTTATTTTAATATGAAAACAAAACTGTTTTAATATTGTATATTAAATGTAACAATCAAAACCTGTCACTGATTTTCATGGTCATGGATATGGCGTGGGCGTGCGAAGAGAAAACTGCGCCCGGGTCAATTTGGCGCCCTCCCCCTGCCAACTTTTTCTTGTAGCAGGCCAAAAAATGAAGTCGTTAGTATAAATTTGGCGCCCTATTGAATAACCGCGCCCGGGGCGATCGCCCCTTTCGCTCAGTGCTGTATATGGTAAAGTAGGGCTGATCAACACCGCACCGCACCCCCCCAGGGAGCTACGGCGACCTTTGGATGTTCTCTTTATATCCCTTCCCAGGGCCGTAGCTAGAAAAGAACAATAAGGGGGGGGGGTCAAGAGATTGTAAGGGGCGCTCCTAATTTTTTTTTCTCTCTCTCTGACGCAAAAAGATAAATTAATGCCTATTCACATTGTAGTTGTATTATGTTTTTTATTAAACTGTTCTAATGAATTTATTTTACGTAAGAAGAGTATATGATGATGAAAATTTTGAGTGTATAATTGGTGCAAAATTAAACATTCTATTTGCTTCCTATGTACAAATAGGATGAAAGAGTGTTGAAACACTTATTTTAAATACAATTTAGTAACTCTGCAAAACTGTGAAAGGGTCTCAAAACTAAATTAGATTTTTGAACAAAATTTCATTTGAATTTTCGGAACAAAAATCCATTTGGTGACCTTGGAATCTTTTCCAGGGGGGGGGGCGGCTCAAAATATTTTAGGGGGGGCTGAGCCGCCCATAGCGCCCCCTTAGCTACGGCCCTGTCCCTTCCATTTTCTATTCTATCCCGTTTAAATTTTTTTTCTACTTTGCATTAGACGGATATAAATCTAACATAAAAATGATTTTCAAGTTCCCCGTTATGACTTTTATTATACAATAAACTCTGTATACGGCGGAATATTGTCTACAGCGGAATATTTGATTTTGTCCGAATAGTTTTTACGTATAAAAATCTATTCCAAAGGTTTTAAAAGTTATTTTGTTTGTTACATCGGAATTCGATATATAATTTACTTTGCTATTCCGACGATTGTTTTTATATAATTTACATGCTTTCCCTTTCTAATCAGAAATTTATTCTTTCATTTGATCGAACTAAATTAATAGATTTTCGAATCGATCCTAATTTATAAAATGATTAAGCTATTTAATTGATTAAGCTATTAAATGATTAAGCTTATTTATAATAAGATAAAGAAAATAAACGTACCGACATACCGATAAAAGATATTTCGGGTTACAGTAGAACTCGCTAATCCGAAATTCCGGTTAATCCGGACGGATTTTATATTTGAACAAATTAATTGATAAGATTAACTTATGAAAATTTTCAGATTACAAGATTAATGTCGAGAAAGTAGTGTAGAAGTAAGAGTTAAACAAAAAAATTGCAGTAAAGCAACTTTTTTATTTTTTAAACAGCTTGAAAAGAGTAAAAATATACTCAATTGTGGAAAAGTACAACATATGTATACGAATGTAAAATAAAAACATGCACAGTTGGCCTGCTCGTAGAAGCCATTTTTTTTTTTTTTTTTTTTTTTTTTTTTTTTTTTTTTTTAAATCTTATGTCATTTTGTCTGTCAATCGCTAAAAAACTCTTTTCTCAAACGCAAAAAAAATATTTAATTCGGATGATAAAAATTTAAATTTCCTTTCAGCAGTTTGATTTCACAAATTATAAATGATTTCTCGTTCCCCCTTCCCTCCCCTCCTTGTAGACGCGGTGAATGAGCTATTTATTGATTCCCGATTTTTTAATTGGTAATGGGTTGTTACATAATTTCTCATTCTCAATTCCATTGTATTATTATAAACATCAAATAATTGAACAAAACTGTAAGAAAAAGAGAAAAAAAAGAAGACCGAAATCGGGTTGCAAGATTTGGTACAGCAAAGTGTTCCAAATTGGAAAGTTCACTTTGTAGCCTGAAATGGTTTTATAAAACAAAAAATGGCAGATCCTTAATAACATTAACAATCAAAACATCTTAGCTAATGTATACATTATATCAAAACGATTGTTTTAAAGTTATTAAGGATCTGCACTGTTTTGAACCATTTTTGATTGACTACTTTGGGAATACTACAGTATTATTTTGAGAACAGTACTCTACGCAGAGATCTTACAACCTAGTTTGGGTCTTTTTTTTTTTTTTTTTTTTTTTTCTTTCTTTCCAGTGAAGGAATATTATTTTTTTTCCGAGAGTTGTGCCGGTTTATCCAGCAAGCCGAACCATCGGATGACGGACTAAAAGATCTTTACTGTGCTACTGAGTACTTATAACTAACATTTTTTTTAAATCGAAATTTCGGATTTTCCCAATTTTTGTAATCAAAATAGGAAACGGTCCCAATTCAGACTAGCGAAGCACTATTACATATTCTTACAGTCTGTTTGTTATTAATGAATATTATTGGCTTCCTATAAGATGATAAAATAATGAGTTTCGTTAAAAAAGTTGCGCCCTCCAAAAATTCAAGGTCTGCGCCCTTTACAATGACCCAGTCCGACCCTGGTAACCATGGCTTAACTCAAGCTATAATTTCTGTAGGTATTTTGCTACATCATTACATATTGAGTTATAATGTCAAATTTAATTTATAAAAACAATTAGATAGCCATTATTTGCAAGCACTGCAATACATTTCATTTAAAAAACAACATAAGGTATCCACTATCAATGGTGTACAACAGCTAATTTCTAAAGCTTTAGTCACAGACATATTGTTGCAATTACAAAAATGTTTTAAGTAAGATAAAAATTATTTTAGAATTCATTTTGATCAATAAAAACAATTCTTAAAAAGTAACGAAATTAACATTTTTATACTATCCCCAGGTCTGAAATGTGATAGTCAGAAAAAAACTTTTATTGCACTAACGAGTATTTTATCTAACTCTAAAAATGAAACTTTGAATTACATTGTATGCCAATTTTTCGCGTTTGAAAATAGATGAGTTTGATCACGCTTCGAAGAATCGTGCATAAAGTGCTTAAAGAATGAAAAAGTTTTGTTTCGCATGTATACTTCTTGATTACAGAAGAAGGGAAACATCGAGGAAGTTTTAAAACAGCTTTCATTTTTATTAATAAAGTTTTAAAATGCATAATCTAATAGCATTTTAACATATGTATCACTAAGTAAAGAATAGCGAATATTGCTTTTTTATCATTTTATTTAGCAAAATTTCTGTTATTTTTTAACTTATATTTTTATTACAAATTATCTTTTTTTCTTCAAAATGTTAGAAGGAAAACAGACTGAAAATTTGAATTTGCCACTTACCATATTGTTTATTAGTTGTATGTGAAGTATTATTGATCAATCATCAATTTTTTCTACTGGTTATAGTCGAAATCTCATAACAATTTGCCTCTAACAGAATGTTTGAAATATTTACACATTTAGAAGATAGTTAGAATGTACTTTTAATAGTTTCTACAGCGTATGGTAGAATTTCTATTTTTTAAGCAATGACATGTTATGTTATTTTAGAACACATTAAAAAAAAAAAAGAACGGATACAATAAGGGATTAAAATTTTTCAGTGTTTCACGCCAAATCTGTTTTATTTATTTATTTTATTTTTTAATTTTTCATTTGGCTACTGTTTTGTATTTTTTACTCGCCAAATCGTTAATGTTGGTCAAAAGCCAGCGAGAACCATGGATACACCAGATGAGAAGCATTATTAAATAAGATATAAGTACCTGAGGTGATTTTTCTTTCAAAAATGTATATATGATTTTCTTTGCCTCTTCTAAATCTGTAATTTCAGGAGAAATATGTTTCAGTGCCGGCTCCAACGAATTTACATATGCTATAGCCTGGTTGCGCAACTGTTGTGATGCAGGTTTGGGAGACATGTCTTCAACAATTAGTTTTTCAACTCTCTGAGGCTGAAAAATTGTATTCAAATCAGTTTGATAAACACAAAATAAAATTTTTCGTTCTTATAGCATAAACTGTTAATTTTAAAATCAATATTTTTCATTTATTAACCATTTTATTGTGGAAGAAAAAAATTAAGGAATTGAAAATAAATACAAAAAATCTAAAATCCGCACAATTAGGGACTGAGGGTTTTGTGGATTATACATTTTGGCGGATTATAAATCATCCATTTGCTTACATTTTATTTTTTAAAGTCTGACTATAAATTAGGAACAACTGCACAAAGATTACATTTACAATGCATACAAGAAAAGCATAATGCAACACTTTTATGATATATTTGATAATGAATATTGAAGAAAATTTAAATTCTTACAATACACATTTTATTGATTTTTTATTATTTTAAACATTGACACAATGCAATGATTGTTTCAAGTTTGGTTTGTTGTTAATATATATTTTTTTCTATAGTCTATGAACATTCATTACTTTATGCTTCAAGATAAAATTTGTAAATGACCATTATGCTAGAACTTTCATAAAGAGTATTCAAACCACTGCCGCAGTTTCAAACTAAAAGTTTTCTATTGGTATTAAGTCTGTGATTTTTAATGAACATGTAAAAAGAATCTTCAAAATTTAATCTACATGCATTGTTTGCTTTATAACTTGTACTCACATACTGAGTCAGTCATGACTGATAATTATAAACCGTAAATTTTATAGCCATAAAAAAGTTTCTTTGAGCTGTTACACGTCAAATCAATAAGTAGTATGGAAAATTTGCCAAGTAAAAAACGAGATTTTAAAAATATGCATAGTTTCGGTTGATCTCCAGTTATCATTTTCATCATACATATTTATAAATATGTATGATGAATTTCAATTATACTAAAATCATAGGAATAATAACCGTACTATCCAGTGAAAAGAACATAGGTTGAAAATCATTTTTAATTGAGAACGCTAATAAATTCTTTAAATTTAATATGATTTTTAGATTATCTATTAACTCTATAAAAAGTCTATCTTTATATGAATGATATCAATTATGCATCCAAATAATAGAGTTCAAAATTTATAAAATACTACAACAATGCAACAAATTTAAATCATTAAACAAAAAAAAAAAAAAAAAAAAAATCTATTTTTATTGATTATTATTTATTTATTTATTTATTTTTACCCTTTTTGCTGCAAACCACATGGCCGTTTTTCCTCCCATGCTGTGACCAACTAATACAGCTTCTTTAATGTGCAAACTTTCCATGAAGTCGAGCAAATCTTCTTGCATGACGTCATAAGTATGTCGGTCACTCCATCCACTATCGCCATGGTTCCTGGCATCATACGCGTATGCCTGTAAATAAGAAATACTAATAAAATTCTTTCGAATATAAAAAAAAAGATGTTTAAATAAATATAAGAAAGGGGATGTGCAAATATAACGTTATTAACTTTTTGGTAATTTTGGATCTCCTCTCCATATTTCGATATCATACGTTATCATTCCTTGAACCCCCCCCCCCCCCCCGGTAATGATGTCGTTATCAAAGCGGGTTTTTTTTTTCAGAATTTATTTATTTTTATTTATTTATTTATTTATTTATTTTGCTTGAAGTGATATACAAAACTGGTTACATTTATTTTTCGTAAAATTATTTTATTGTAACTCTTTGTTATATAATGCGTTTAACAGTAATAAAGTCTTGTTGCACTACCACCGAAAAGAGGTAGGGTGGGGAGTAGATGGAAATTCTTATCAACAAAGCAAGTGGACAACTTTTTTCCTCTTCCCTTTTATTTATTAGTAAACATAACTTTCATTTCAAATATACTTCACACATGGTTTCTCGAACCTTGATTATATATACATGCACATATGAAGAAAAACAGGAATGTCAAATGTCGAGATATTCCATAATTTAAAATTAAGTAATTTTATAAGTTAGTGATTCTAATAATAATTTTTATTTTCATAAAAATAACTACATTAAACAATAACACATTATTTTTAATCAAAGATCATGTTACAAATAAAAAAAAAGAAATTTTTGATTGGATAAAAAATGACATCGATATCAAAAAACAAACCTCCCTCCCCCTAAAGATATCTTACGGTATCATGTGCCAGACTTCCCCCCCTAAAATGATAACGTTATATATTGCACAGCTCCAAACTAAATAGTTCAGATGAAACGATTCGTTTGCATATGTACATATGAGGCCTAATCTAAAAAATTTTGAATTAGGACCGTTATGCCGGTGTATACCGATGCTATCGCAGATATTTGTAGATCAATCTGATCCTAAGAGAATTAATTAGGTCAGTCAGACTGCCCGTGTATTTTTGAGAAATAGGAAACATAATGACAAACAATGAATTAGTTATAATTTTGATGTCGTGACATCAACTGAAATCCCTTTCGTTAATTAAGATAGTTTATTTTTTTTTATAAGGAAGTATTAGCTATCTGTAATCATTCTGCTTTTTTCAGAGGGATTTTTAACTCTTTAACTATGGTTTGAGACATATAATTCCTAGTGGATTATTAGTTTATTCCTAGTGGATTGTTCACAAAACTCTAGAGTTTTGTGAAATTCCGTGCATTAGTTCTTGAGATAGAACGCCAGCAAAATTTTTGTCACATACAAACTCACAGAGTGATAGAGTGACAGAGTGACAGACAGACATTTTCTAAAAATCATTTTCAGAACCATTTAAACCGTATAAATCCATCGAAAACCGGAAGTCGAAAATTTCATGAATCCAATACTTTCTTTTTGTAAAGGTAGAAGAAAGTAAAAATGACACCCATACTTAAAGTATAGATATGATCGTGAAAATACTAGCTTAAATTTATAATTCCGGATTTTTCCGGATAAATTTGATAAATCTCGCCATATCTCCTCCCTCCCCTACCAAAAGAGACAGTTAAATATTGAATATAGCTGATTTAATGTACTTTAAATAAATAAATAAAAAATATGTAATAAAAATAAAAGTCCTTTATATATATATATATACTCACTTTTCTTCCGGTGGCTATAGCTATTGGTCGAATAACATTTTTCCACGTTTCTTTCGCAGATGTCATGCCATGCAAAAATATGATTGGAGATTTTCTACCAATGATGTCTATGTCTTGTGACCCAATCACATCATATGATAAAGTCACGCGTTCAGCCCTAAAATTAAAAAAAATAACATGGCTATTAAATGCAGAGATTTTAATAGTTTATTTCTACAAGCATTGCGACTTGTTTATAATACAATCGACAATTTTGAACATGGCATCATTATTGTAAAATTTCGGTAAGATGAAATTTCTAGTTCCGCCAAGCAAAGCTGCAATAATATACTGATAGTCCAAGAGCCGACAGCACAAAACACTATGTTATTGAGCACAAAAAAAAATCCTCTTTATTTTATGGAAGAATAGTAATAGGGGAATCTAATGATTCATGTCTGTTGGAAGTGAAGTGGTGCTTAAGCCAAAAATGATTACCACTAGTGGTTTACTCGTAGATTTAGCATTGTGTTTGTTCTACAATGAAAGATATGAAAACATGGAAAACTAGGTGCCGAAAAACACAATACGTCCCTACGAGTGAACCACTAGTTGGTATTCATTTTTGGCTCATGCACCACTTCTCTTCCGGCAGACATGGATCATTAGATTCCCCTATTACTACTCTTCCATAAAATAAAGGATTATTTCTTGTGTTCGATGACTTAGGGTTTTGTGTGGTCGGCTCTTGGACTATCAAGCACAAGATAAAAACTTTTATTTATGAAAGAGTAGAAGTAGGCGAATTTAATGATCAATGTCTGCCGGAAACAAAGTGGTTCATGGGCCAAAAATTAACACCATTAGTGGTTGACTCGCAGATTTATCATTATGTTTCCCTGCTCTCAGTCCTCCATGTTTTCATACCGTTGATTGTAGGACAAACACAATGATGTACCTATGAGTCGACAACTGATGGTATTAATTTTTGACTTTTGCACTTCTTCTCTCCCGGCAGGCTAGGATCATTTTATTTCCCTATTTCTTCTCATCCATAAAGTAAAGGATTTTTTCTTGTGCTTGACACCTTAGGTTTTTGTGCTTCGGCTCTTGTTTTATGAGTTATTTGTAGTTTTAACACAAATAGTTTTCCCAGCAAAATTGTTTAACATAAAATACAGTTTTAACTTGTCTGAAGAAAATATACGTCCCTGGTACATTTCCTTTTGGAAATTAATCTTTTTACAGTTTGACAAGTAGCTGTATTTTCAAAGTTCAATTTGTTTCCTAAATGATCGCTTCAGCAAGATTTCCCATTAAAGAAAGAAAATCATATGAATTGTAAAACATCGAGGGTGTTCCTCAAATCATGGGTCAAACTGTAAGGGAAGTTAAAGTAAAGATAAACGAGAACGAAAAATCGGTGTACGGCACAGATTATGAAATACTTTACAACACATTCAAAATACTATTCAAAACTTTACTGCTTATTAAGGTGAAAGAAGATGCTAACTAAACAATTTGAGAAACGTATAATCATAACGTATTTGAAAACCAAATTTCTGTTATTACCATGAATATTTGTGAAAAGATACTTTTTTCTGCAAACCTGTATGTAATCTATTGATACTACTACTATTGATGTATACTACATAGTATGTTAAAAGTTAGATCATTTTAAACGCTTAGTACACTTGAAATTTTCCATTCAGCAATTTCCGTCAATAAATGGATATTGATGAAAATTTTTGTGCAGTCTTGCATATAATTGACAGAATTTATACACATTAAGTAACATTTAAAAAATAATTAAATTTATAAACATATATCAAAACTGAAATCATACTTCCGGCAATTATTTTTCGTAGGCTTCAATATTTTATTTATTGTTCATTTTCTTCTGTAGCCATTTTTTTTTATCATAGGCCGTAATGTAGCGGAATTTGTTTGAGCGTGCCTGTAAGTAAACCGTAAATGCTAAACACTTTTTTTCCAATGCCGATCATGCCATATAATACTCAAGAACATATAATCGATTTCATGGCAATCGGACAACATTTACGAGAGTTAGAGTGCGAGCAGACGGACTGATAAGCCGAATTCATAAACACTTTTAAACTGTGATTAAAAGCGTTAAAAAAACATTTTTGATATAGCAGTGTGTGGACGCAAATGAGAAGTATTGATGAAAAACAAAACATATGAAAGAAACACAAACAAGCGTTTCATTGACATAAAATTACAGTAAGTGCTAAAATATGCCACCAACAACAACAGTATAAGCCTAGCCACACTGAAGGGGAAAAATACCACCTTCACCTAGAATGAGTAATTAGTTATTTCCGAATCCTTAAATTAGAAATATAGATTTCCAAACTATGCAAATAGAATAAACAACTAAGCTGTATAGTTGAAGTGGTCTAGTATTTCTAGTCTCTTGTTTTCTAGGTGACGAATCGGTAGTGAATCGTTTCAGAAATTATTGCTTGATTTCTGGAATGGTTTCATAAACCAGGATTATCGTTACTAAAACCAATTTCTTGTGTTCGCATCTATTTGCAGAGATTTTTAAATATGGTTGACCACAAGAAACTAGGAAAATGCTCTTGGATTCTAGAAAGAGACTTTAAAACTCCCCAGCAAAGGGAACAATGTCATCTGAGCAGTATGCTCTGACGCAATTGTAGTTGGACCTGTATTGTATTGAGCTATGAGATGAACCCGATTCTGGCGCCGACTTTGTTTTACCAGGTGGGTGAATATTCAACGTCCATTTTTTTAATAACTTCAATGCTATTACGTCTACTGATGAATTCACCGTCATGTATCCACTTAGCATAATTACTAACAACGATGTGTAGCGAATAATCCACAAGTCCTACAGTTTCGGAGATACTCGGTTTGGAGAGTTGGGCTATTGATGCGTTTTGTCCTCTATCAAAGTTGCAACAACAACAGCTTTTCCCATCACAGGCAGTAGTAATGGCAAAAATAATATCCCAGACACCGTAGCAGAAGTTAAATAAATACCATTCCTACCTGATTGTATGCCCTTAACGTTATCTATGCTAATTTTTTGCAAAATGTGGAAATGCTCATAATGTTTTGGTTCTTCGGTGTGAAACAAAATACAGTAATAAGGAAAAAATAAGACTCCATCTTATATAGGAGGTAATCACGATGGCATTCTAGAGTTATTATCTACCATGCGATGCCATTGAATTAATTACGTATGATAAAATTTAATAAAAGGCAAAAAAAAAAAAAAAAAAGAAACTTTTGCTACTGTTTTTTCTAAGTTGGTACCGATTTTCATAAAATTTGAAATGACTCATTAAAATTCGGAAATGATTATATGTATTTCATTTCAGACCACTCGGTTAGGAAGTTTTTGCGATATTATGTAGACAAACGGACGGACGGACCCGACAACGACTATGGGTACTACGTATTTATATATAATTACAAACGTACCTAAAAATAGTTATTCTAACTTTAATTTGAAATATCTCACTTGAAATTTTACTTATTGTGGGGAAAATGCATTTTTTTTTAACACTGACTTAAAAATAAAAAAAGAGGAGGGTCTATATTTGACGCGTATGTATATGTATATATATATGTATGTTCACCGTATATGCCAAAACTACGCGACCTATACATTTTTTTTTTACTAACTTAAGGAAAAAAAGAGAGGAGATTTTCAAACGACGCATTTCGAACATAATTTTTCATTTCAATTTCGACGATATCTCTCACAATATAACACCTAAAATTAAAAAAAATATATTTTTGAGTTCAGCGTTGCGAAGCTTTCACACAATATGTATTTATAAAGGTCTATTTTTTATGTGACTTAATTAGCTACTTTACATTTTTCCTAGATATATTTGTGAATGGTTAATGATCTATAAATATGTGCGTTAATAGCCTTTATTATTTATTTTCCCCATTCCAAAGCTTACGAGAAAAATGGCTGTGACAGACGGACAAGACAGACACAGGACTGATCTTATTATGGTTCCGTTGCAACTTTTAAAGTACGGAACCCTAAAAGAGAAAAATAATCGGAATTGGAAAGCAATTAAAATCAACTAAGATTTCTGTGGTACAATCGTTGCATTTGAAGAACTACGTTTTTACGGCAGTCGGAAATACAGGGTGGCCAAAAAGTCCTATCAATTTTTTAAATTTAATATAAAATCAGGTAATTGAAGTCAGGTTTATTTCTTAAAAAGTTTTATAATTATATATATATATATATATATATATTATACAAATCGTGTTTAGAATACAATTTTGCTACTGATTCCGAGCGCAGGATTATATTAGAAAGGTGCAGCTGTGTAACAAACGCTGCGTTATGATTTACAAAAGAAAGTACTTACATAGTTTCCGTTGTGTAATGCAAACTGCAATCCAAAAACTGTCATTTCATTCCCCGACTTTTATCGGAACACATAACTGATAGTGGAACAGTTTTATCCTTTGAAATTGACCGTGATAATAGACAGACAACAAAGTTCAATAGCAACATCGCTTACAAATTACAAACTCTATAACTCGCAATCATTGTTTGGTGTCAATAGTTTTCTTTGTTTTTAGTTCTCAGTCCCAAACGGAAGTTGAATATGTGTTTTCTTTCTTTCTTTCTTTCTTTTTTCTTCATACGCCTGTTTTCTTTTTGATTGGGATCTAGTTGTTATCAGAATACTAAGTCATGTCATGATTAGTTATAAGGAAGTCACTATACATAAAAGTTCGAAAAAAAGAAATATTAAATGTATATAAAATCATTTCCAATTTTAAATAAATTTAGATAATCTAAATCTGCATTTTAAAATGAATAAAAAAAAAAAAGAAAAAAAAAAGTTTTATTCAATATTTAAGGAGTAACACCACTTTTATTAAAGAATAACATAAAATTTTGAAAATATTTTTTTCCGCTTAAGTAACTCTTTATCAGTGCTGAATTCAAGAGGTAGCGCGGGAGAAAATATTTCCCCGGAGCACTAAAATGCCCCCTCCCTCGGAAAATTTGAGATTTTGGGTTTTCAAAGGTAAACAAGTTGGAAATTGCACGTGAACGTAGCAAATGAGGTGCGTTCGTACGATAACGAAGTTTTAAACATATTCAGATCTTGCTGATATAGTAGAGCGTACTCCGGATACAGTATAGTAGTCGAAATCTTTACGTTTCTGTAAATATGCAGGAAGTAATTTTTATTACACCTCAGCAACGTATATCTTATTCATAAAATGTGAAATAGTTGAATATAATTAAAACACGTACCAAACCATGTTTCCCCGTATAACATTATATAGTGGAATACTTTTGTGTGGCCCTGTAATTTAATAATAAAAATTCTTTGCATCACAGATTGTACAGAATGCATATTTTAGTATATATTTCTATTATGTTCGAATGAGTGTAACATCATTAAAATGCATTTGAAACTTTTTCCCCATTGGCCGTAATGTAACGGAATCCTTTTGATTGTCCCTGTAATTAATCTATGCATCCTATTTTCATAACATTTGAAATGACTCGACAAATTACGCAATAATTGTATGTTTTAAATTTCAAACGATTAAAATGCATTTAAAACTTTTTCCCCTATTGACCGTAATGCAACGGAATCCTTTTGAATGTCCCTGTAATTGATCTATCCATCCGATTTTCATAAAATTTGAAATGACTCGACAAAATTACGCAATAATTATGTTTTAAATTTCAAACGATTAAAATGCATTTAAAACATTTTTCCCTATTGACCGTAATGTAACGGAATCCTTTTGAATGTCCCTGTAATTGATCTATCCATCCGATTTTCATAAAATTTGAAATGACTCGACAAAATTATGTTATAATTATGTATTTTAAATTTCAAACGATTCGGTTGGGTAGTTTTTGCGTTGTTATATGCGGACGGACGGACAGACGGACGGACTGAGCGACAACAATAGGTGCTACGTATTTACATAATTACGAACGCACCTAAAAAGTGCAATTTTCCCCCCGGAACTCTATAATGTCTCCCAGGAGCTACAAAAGTTCCTCCCGGAGAAAAGTGGCTGAATTCAACACTGCTCTTTATACATGCGAAATTTATAGTTAATAGAAAGTGAAAACAAACTTTCAGAGCTATAGAATTCGAATGTACCACAGCAAGTGAACCGGTACAAAAATTTCAAGCGCATTTTTCACAAAACAAATTAATAGTTATTCTATTTTTGCCAATTTTTCATCAACTAACTAGAAACTTTAGAAAATTATTCGTTAATTAAATCGTATTAATATTTTCCTTGTGAAATACACTCTGTAAAAAAAGTAGAAGGACACTTGAATTTTTTTATTAACTTAATTGTGATTTATATTTACGGTCTGATTTTTTTAAGGGCATAATTTTATATGCATTCTTTTGTTGTGAAATGAAAAATTAATTGCTACCACAATTAATTTATAGGAAAATGAACTTATCTAAAAATTTCACTGTAAAAAAAAATAGAAGGACAGCTGTGGAAAATTGAATTTTTTGGACCCTTCTGCTATAGATAATGTAAGTAAGCATTATTATTTTATTGTTTTCATCAAAGAAAAAAATATATCTCCATTTTTAGGTTGATTTTTTTGTTTGTTTGTTTTTTTAGAATGCCGAAAGGAATACCTTTAAATAATTTTCAAAAAGGCCAAGCCATAGCATTTAGAAAAGAGGGTAAAAGCATCAGAGAGATTGCTAAGTTGCTTAATGTTAGTAAAACTGCAATATCCAACTATCTTAGAAATCCAGAGCATCACGGTACTAAAAAAAAGACAGGAAGACCTAAAACACTGACGCCTCGTGATGAAAGAAACATTATCCGAGAGTTGAAAAAAAAAAAGATTCCACAATTTCGAAGGTCTGATTACGAGCAAATCTAGCGCATGTGTCACGCCAAACTGTATATAACTATATAAAAAAGTCTAAAGTCTTTATTTTCAAGAAGAGACATCACCATCCAAAATGGACAAAAATGCATATAGCCAATCGCTTATCTTGGGCGAGAAACTACATGTTTTGGACCACGGAATGGACTTCTGTCATTTTCTCAGATGAGAAAAAGTTCAATTTGGATGGTCCTGATGGATATCAATACTATTGGCATTGTATCAAGAATGAGGAAGAATTGTATTCCACTCGACATATAGGAGGGGGGAGTTTGATGGTCTGGCTAGCAGTTGGATATGGTGGAAGAACGAGTCTAGTCATTTTGCATGGTAAACAGAACCATGAAGGTTACATCCAGTTGTTGGAATCTGAACTTCTTCCTTATGGTTCAGAATTAGGTGGAGAAGATTGGATTTTTCAACAAGATGGAGCAGCGATTCACACCGCTACTGGCGTTAAAAATTGGTTCCACACAAATAATATCCGCGTTTTGCCATGGCCAGCTAAAAGCCCTGACCTTAACATTGTTGAAAATATATGGGCGACATTAGTTCGTCGCGTATACAGTGGAGGAAGTGTTGTCGAGCTTCAGAATGCACTTAACGATGTTTGGGACAATTTTTGCCAAAGTGAAATACAAGCACTGTACGATTCAATGCCAAACAGAGTCTTTCAAGTGATAAAGGCAAATGGAAAGAAAACTTCTTATTAATATTTTAATTTTCATATAAAATACTTATGTGTCCTTTTACTTTTTTTACAGAGTTTCATGTAAGCAACAGAAACTATATTATGAAAAACAAATTATCTTCTTAATTTATTTTGGATTATTATGAATTTATACCCATTTAGTTATAAATTGTTAGGCAAATAAAGATATTTGCGGTAACTTAATAAGTTGTGCTTTTATTAGTAAAAAGTCTAGTGTCCTTCTACTTTTTTTACGCAGTGTATGTAGACTTTTCCAAAACATTGATATCTCATCCTTCTATGTCATTTTGAATAACAAAGTTTTGATTGAAATTTTACTTTGAATAGATGAGATTTTATCAAAAATGCTTGTCATTTTAAATACAGCAGACACTCGATAAACCGGGATTGGATAATCTGGGTGTCGGATAAACCAAGGACGATAAAAATCTCATATTTTTGTATATAATTTATAATATTGATGCTACATAGAAATTGTTAAAAAGCACTACGATTAAGAAATCATCGAGGGCAATTTTATCGGATGAAGAAAATGAAATGCCCTCAGAAGACACAGTATATACTAATGATTTCCAGCGAAAAATCTCAGGAGATTTGAGAAAGTTAAACTTTTCTAAAAATTTGTACAGAAAAATAGTGCAAGAATAGATTAACAAAGATTTGAGGTTGAAACGTTAAGAGGTTTTAAGTGACAATGGATACCGCTTCGCGTGTAGGGTTGCCAGATTTATCTAAAAAAAAAAAAAAAAAAAAAAAAGAAGATTTTGATTGACAAATGTTAGTTTTGGTTTCATCGTGATACTGCCCTTTCCATGTCATACTAAACTATAGTGAATGTGTCAAAAGTGTTTTCGGTGACAAAATTGTTTAAAAAGAGATTATTGATTAATCGATTTAATAATTATTCTATTAACATTATTAAATTAATTTTGATGTGATATATTCCATTATGAATCCAAAATTATTTAGAATAATAATACCATAATAATACCCAGACCATAACAGCTTTGCTGCCACCAGTGTTATGGTGTGATTTTTTTTCACTTATATAATGGTGTAATTTAAACATATGTCATTGGTGTAACATTACATATTAGTGTAATGTTACACGTGTTATCTTGGTTTGTCGTTAATCCACCATAAACTTGGTGGAAACTTGGCTGCCACCAACTTTATGGAGTAACGTTACACAAATGTTTTATAGTGTATACTGCAACGAATGCACAGTTAGAAACACACAATTCTTCCAAGAATTTTATATTTCTGATTGGATGGAGCCATTTTTATATTTGACGCACATGTGTATAAAATATTTTCTTCAAAAGATGAAATTTTAAAACAAACTAATATATATATATATATATATATATATATATTTACTAGCAAAAGTAAGATGGGTAGAAAAACGGAAGAAATCATCGTACGGGACATATTTAAACATACACAGTACGATACTCCTAAGAAGAACTAAAAACTTACAACTTACAATAAAAAAAATAAAAAAATAAAAAAAAAAAAAAAAAAAAAAAAACCGTACAATCTGGCAACCCTAGTTGCATGTCACTTTTAGTTCAGAAGAAACAAGGAACTACAAAGAATGCTCCTAAAGTGATGAAGAAAACTTAGTAACTAATCCAAAATTAAATTGCAGTGACGCATTAGGGACCCTGTCCTCGCTCGAGGAAACGCTCGGGAGCTAATGCTATTTCTATGGGGAAGCATTTTTCTAATAACCCTTTCGCATTTCGACATTTTTAACATTTTTGTTTTTTGCATTCGGTAGCTGAGGTACATGCCGACAGCGCACCTTTTTTACTTTTTCGATTTTGGTTGCAGATATTTTTTTTAAAGCATTTTCAGTTTCGAAACCGATTTTGAAAGTGAAACTAACTTTGTAAAAAATATCTGTAACCAAAATCGAAAAAGTAAAAAAGGTGCGCTGCCGGCTTGTACCTGAGCTATCCAATGCAAAAAAATTATTCAAAAATGTCAAAATGCGAAAGAGTTATTAGAAAAATGCTTCCCCATAGGAATAGCATTAGCTCGCGAGCGTTTCCTCGAGCGACAGGGGCCTTAATACACTCATACAGTGAGGCGTTACTTGATTACTTGGAGCAAGATGATGAAGGATCACCTGCTGAATAAATGATGTTGAAAAATTTGTGTAGAAAAATTTCTTCAAGAGTAAATGACAAAAGGTAAACACATTTCTATCATTTGATTTTTCCCAAAACAGTGAGCTAAACTACATTTCTACTTTTTCTTATACTGTACTAAATGTAAATTTAAATATAATAATAAAATTTATGTTCAGTCTGTTTCTTTTGTATTAATTGAATTGTCAATGTTTTATTATACAATAATTTGACACTTTCTATCCTTTTCCCAAAATTTGCAGAAATTCCATTATCCGTAATATTCGCTTATCCGGCAGGACGCATTTTCCGACCATCCCGCTTAATCAAGAGTCATATAATTTATATTTCACCAGTTTTTGGATTTTTTTTGTGATTGTTTCATTGTTTTAGATATCTAGATCCTAGATCAAATCTATGATGAGATATTGTATCCACCACTTGACCATCATTTTTTGATGCTCTCCTACTAACAACTATCAAACTACCATTTTTTAACACATTCCAACGTAGTTGAAAAGTGTTTATGAATTCGGTTTTGTCTGGCGGTCTGTCCGTCTGCCTGTGCATGCTTTAACTCAAATAAAAGTACTCGGATTCTCATTCAATATATTTAATGATGTTTACTATAGCTTGTTCGTCATTGAATCTGTGGGGTATATAGCATTAATAGTTCATTTACAGGGCACTCAAAAGAATTTTATTATATTATGGTCAATAGGGAAAATATTTATAGCATATTTTAATTTCATTATGCTTTCTCAAATGCATTGGAATTGATATAAATCACTGAATTTTACTACAAAATTATTATTATAGAATATGGAATCCATATCATTTATCGTTCATTTAACCCATCACTGTACGATATTTTTTTATTTTTATGAAAAAAATTATTTGAAATCTATATATAGATTTAATAATGAAAAAATAGTAAAAAAAAAAAAAAAAAAAAAAATTAAATTTAAAATTTTTAGGTGAAATGTGATTTTTATGGCTTGTATCCTATATACACACAATAGGAATTTTTAAATATTTTATTCCCACACTTTCTAATTAAATGGACTTAAATTAATTCATTTTAATTCCTTAAGGGTGTATTCGAAAAAATGCTTTTCCACCTTCAACAGCTCGAAAATATCCGATACAATTTCAGACACATTTTTAAAAGTAGAAGCATGAGACTTGCTGAGACGATTTTAGAAGACACGTACAAGTTGCCGTATGATGTCATTTTACGCTCCGTTCATTAGAATTTGATTTATGAACAATTATCTCCTCAGTATGACACTTTTTTTCGTTCACACATCTCCCGCTTCGGAAAAATCTGTTCAAATTGCCATTTTTGATTGCTTTGTTTGCAATATTTTCTGCATTTATCAAAGAATCGACAATCACAGCACCTTGTTTACTTTCTAAATAAGACAATTTACCAGTTTGATGCATGTAAGAGCAAAAGTGAATTTAAAAATAAATCGGAAAATAAGCAATTTGAATCGAAATACACCCTTAACATTCTGCAACTTTCTTTAAATTAATATTTTTAAATATGCAGTAAAAAAAAAAAAAAAAAAAAAAAAAAGTAAATTTTATCTTTAATAGCTTAATCGATTTTTTTTTTTTTTCATAAAACAATTTTTTTAAATTCATGGTAGATCGGGAGGCATATAATCACCTCATCGAGTTCACGAATGGAAATCTAGAGTTATTTACGTTTTGATTCGCATATTAATACGCATTTGGTCTGCCAAGTCATATCTTGGTGGAAAATACCTAAAAACTCTATTTTAGAGGTTGACTCGTAGCTTTACCATTATGCTTTCCTGCACCCAAAAGTATAAAAGCATCGAGGATTAGGAGTACCATAAATGGTAAACCGCCCCACCAGTGGCCGAGAAATTCTTTCTCCGAAATTGGTTGACGGTAGGTGCTGGGTTCGCACTCAATCGCGGCCGTCGGCTTAACTGTTGGAGTTTTTCCGTGGTTTTCTTCGGACCTTCGATTTCCTTGCTTAAATATGGGTTAAGTTCCCTTAGAAAAACCCCCGTGGAGGGCATCTCACTCTTTAGGGCTCGTATCCTGGGTGTAGATGGTTAACCGTCATAGACACAAACAACCGTAATGGTAAACCTATGACTCAACTGCTAAAATTAAATTTTTTGGGGTTTTCCACGAAGGACTAAACCAAGGATTTTCCAACTTGGCAGACCGATTGCGTTTTAATATGCGAATGGAGATTAAACTAATCCTAGATTTTCATCCTTGAATTCGTTAACAGTGTTCTTTTCCTACAGAATTACACAGTCAATATTCATATTAATATTACTTGATCGCATCAGAAAGTTTAAGTTTTAAAAACTGTAATCAAATTTCGTTATATTCGTTGGTTCACAAGGCCTATTTGTTTTCTAAAATTATTATTTTTAAAAGGGTATTTAGTATATTTGAGATATACTAATTCCTAACGTATTTTCAACATTTTTGCAATTTACATTGCCTACCCTTTTATACAATATTTATCTTCTTCCAACAGACCAAAAATTATAAAGCGCTTCAATTTTTTTTTTTTTTTTTTTTTTTTTTTTTTTTTTTTTTTTTTGCACACTATGTATAGATTAGAAATATTATAGAGAAAAGATCTTTGGTAATGGCCTTAATTTCCTCTCACGGTTTTGCTGCTACTTCTACTAAATCAAGATTTTGGGAAATGATTTAATATTTATCTCAATTTTTATTTTAATCTTTATAAGAGTAATATCTACATATATGAATCATACATACATATTTGAATTTGAATCAAAATTGTATACTATATTTGCAGGGTCCGATGTATGCATGCGGGGCATGCCGGGCAACTGCCCCGGGCCCCCTTTTTATGGGCCTCCATGAGACTAATCAGAATTTACATTAAAAGGACCAAATGATTAAAATTAGCAAAAAGTGACCAAATTTCATATATTTTCAAACATTTAGAAGGTAATGCGGTCATACTTTCCCTCTTTGTTTCCAGTATTCGTTCCATTTATGTAAATAAAAAAAAAACTACATTATTAGAAAACTAATGATTAAAGTTTTATTACAACAATTTAGTATTCTATTGTTTTTAAAAGAAATTCTTTATTAACGTTTTGCTGATTACGTGACAAGTTAAAATCAATAATTATGACCAGTTTGAGACGCTTTCTTTTCAGTGTCTTATAACGTACGTGGATAAAAAAATAAAAAGTTTCCAAAAAGATAATTCTCTCAACCTATCCATCAGTTTTTCTGAAATTATCCTACAAGTATTTTTTTTAAGTCATGACTATAGATACAGCTGTGACTTGTACCGGTTACAAAATGTATTACAGGGCCATAGCTAGAAGTGAACTCCAGGGGGGGGGGGGGGGCTCAAGAGAATGTAGGGGGGGCTCATAATTTTTTTTCTCTCTCTCTGGCGCAGAAAGATAAATTAGTGCAAATTCACATTGTAGGTACTGTTGTTTCTTATTAAACTGTTCTAATAACTTCATTTTATGCTAAGAAAAGTACAGGATGATGAAAATTTTGAGTGGATAACTGGTGAAAAATTAAACATCATGTTAGCGTCACATGTGCAAATAGGATGAGGGAGTGTTGAAACACTTATTTTAGATACAATTTAGTAATTCTGCATAACTATGAAAGGTTCTCAAAACTAAATTAGATTTTTGAACAGAATTTCATTTGAATTTTCGGAAGAGAAATTCATTGAGTGACCTTGGAAACTTTTCTGGGAGGGGCTCAAAGTATTTTAGGGGGGGGGGCTGAGCCGCCCATAGCGCCCCCTTAGCTACGGCCCTGATTTATTACATACAATACATATGAAGTTTTGCACTAACAACTTCTACATTATTCACAAAAATATTCTAAAGATAGATAGAAGGGATCCCCCTCCCCAGAATGATGCTTGCCCCCCTATCCTTTTTATAGCCTTAGTGGGGCCCTGTATATTTGAATTTATTTTTCTAATTTTCATGCTACAGCTTAAAGAAACATTATTGAAGCTTATACCAACTGATAGCTTCAAATTATAAAGCCAGATAAAATGCTTTAGAGATGTTACAGGCCAAACCCGATTGTAGGCCAAACTAGATTGGCCTAGGCCAAACTAGTTTATCCTAACGCCCATCGGATAGACTAGTTTTTCCTAGGCCAAACCGGTCTATCCTAACGCCCATCGGATAAACTAGTTTTTCCTAGGCAAAACTAATCTATCCTAAGGCCCGTAGGACAATCTAGTTTTTCCTAGGCCAAACTAGTTTGGCCTAACTCTTATAGGACGAACTAGTTCAGCCAGCTGTTTATTGGTCTGAACTAGTTTCTCCTAGGCCGATCTAGTTTATCCTAGGCCAATTCAATTTCGCGTGATTTTATTGAATTCAATAGCGCCACAGCGCCAACATTCTAGTTTGCCCTAGGCTGATCTAGTTTATCCTAGGCCAATTTAATTTTACGTGTTTTTAGCTCGCAGGCTTCAAAGCCTGAGAAATAATGGGCTCGCAGGTTCTGTATGTATGAATGTAGAATGTACGTATGTATGTACGAATGTACGTTCGTACGTGCGTATGTACGTAACGCGATAACTCGTGATAGAAATATCAGATTTGCTTCAAATTTTGGATGCACGTTCATTGATATAAGGTACTTTTCTGATTAATTTTGAGAATTTATTGGATAAGAATAAAGGGGAGCGAACGGGAGGCTAGTCCCCCACCGTTAATTTAGAGAAATGGATTTTTGATGCAGAATTATCAGTTTTTATTTAAAATTTTAGATATAGGATCATTCTGACAAGGCGCCTCCATGATTAGTTGTGGATGTTTATTGTTTAAGTGTAAAAAAGAGCAATATAGGTTACCCCCCATAATTTAGATAAATGGTTTTTGACATAGATTTTACGGATATGCTTCACATTTGTATATAGGTTCTTTCTGATTTTGCGATTCCTTGAATTGTTTTGGGGGTTTAAAGGTTAAGTATGAAGGGAAAAATGAACGATTACCCTCTTACATAGAAAAAACTAGTTTATCCTATGGGCATTTAGATAAACAAGTTTAATGTAGAAAAAAATAATTTATCCAATTGGCATAAGGATAAAATTGTTTGGCCGAGGCTAATCTAATTTAGCTCGAAAACGGGTTTGGCCAGTAAAAAACATACTCTCTTAAAAAAATCAGCGATTTTCACTCAAAAGGAGTGAATTTTCACTCCTTTCCAGTGTCGAAGATGCACTTATCCTATAGGAGTGAATTTCACCCTTACTGCGGAGCGAATATTTTCACTCCTTTTTGAGAAGCCCTTCCACTCCTTTTTGAGAAGCAATTTTCACTCCTTTTTTGACTAAATTAGTACATAAAAAGAGTGACGGTACTCCTTTTTGATCAGTTGTGTTTTCACTCCTATTATGATTAAATTAGTATGTACAAGGAGTGACTGCACTCCTTTTTGATAAGTTGTTTTTTCACTTCTATTTTGACTAAATTAGTATGTAAAAAGAGTGACTGCACTCCTCTTTGATAAGTAGTTTTTTCACTCCTATTTTGACTAAATTAGTATGTAAAAAGAGTGACAGTACTTCTTTTTGATAAGTTGATTTTTCATTCCTATTTTGACAAAATTAGTATGTAAAAAGGGTGACTGCACTCCTTTTTGATAGGTCCATCTTTTTCACTTTTTTTTTTATTGTATTGATTGAATATATAGACAAAATGAACGATTTCACTCTTATTTTGAGAAATTCTTTTTTGCTTTACTTATTTATAGCTTACTATGTTTGTAATAAGGGGGGGGGTATTCTTTGTTTTCAAAAGTAATTTATATGTGAAATAATTTTAAATATTTCAGTTTTTATGATTTAATATTATAATTACCTTTAATTCTATATTTTAATACAGATAAATAACAGAAGGTACTTATATATTAGCGCCGCCGCAGCAGAACTTGTGCTAATGCGCCAATAAAGAGAAATGTTGTTCTTCGTACGTGAACAAAAATAATGGCGTCAAAAAATGAGCAAAACAAGAAAGGCACTAAAAATTTCGTCAAAAATCAACAAAAACAAAGCAAGGATAACTGTGGTGGCGTTAATAAGCAAGTACCTAACAAAATTAAAGAGAAATTTTATAACAAATTTAATAAATATCTATGTCTTACTTTCTACAGTTGATGAATTATTTATGTAACATATTTACTAAAATCAGGAATGATTTTTTTCAAAACTAGCTTTATTAGTTTTCCTTCTTGTTTTAAAGTAATATGTATGGATCAAATTAATATCTTTCATTCGACTTAATTTTTTTTCACCTTAGTTTTGTATTTTACTACACATAAATAACAAAATTTGAGAAGTAATTTCGTAAATTTTTAACATTAGAAAAAAAAATCCTCCTACATGTAACATAAAATGTAGTTGTTGATATTTTCCAAAAATAGGTTTATAGTACAATGCTGGTATTGTAGATTTAATATTCATTCTAATCATGCTTTGAAATCTGCAAATCCAGTTAATAATTTCAGGTATTGTGTCCTAGGTCTTTGGATTGATATCTTGACACCACTATTTCTAATCAATAACTTAAAAATATATTTGTTAGAAAATACATATTTGTAAAGTTCAATAATGACGAGAAACTTATAAAATAAATAAATTATGACTGCAGTCTCTTAATCAGAGATGGAATTTCCGACTTTTTACATACCTGTATAATCCTAAAGAAAATGTTATTTTATTTAATCAGAACATTTTGGCGATTTAATGGAACAAAATTTTGTTTAAGATTATGATAGTATTCAAAAAATGAAAATCTCATCTCATCTCTGATAATATAGAATCAGTCATTATTTGTAACTTTTTTTTTTTTTTTTTTGTCTTGTAATGATGCAAAGGTTATGTTCTACAGTGAATGATTTGTTTTTTAAACAAAATGGATAAGAGTTTGAAGTTTATTAAAAGAATATTTAATTCGCATACAAACACTAGCTCACTAATGTTAATGACAGAATTTCTTTTAAAATACAATTTGCATTTCAATGTTTTTAAATACTTTTTTCTTCTTGATATTGGATAGCTGAGGCTGATCTCTACAAAGTTCATTCTTTACTTCATCGATTTTTCTTTTTGCAGGTTTATTAAGAGGTTACTTTAATTTTTAAAAATCATTTTGAAAATGAAAAAATCCTCATACAAAATAAATTGGAAAAAAAAAAACTATTTGAGATTTAGGTCGGTTATCTTAAATTTGGAAGAAAAAAAAGAGGTTTTTAAAAATATAGAAATACAAACAATATATTTAAAAGGAATTTTCTCATAGAACAAACACGAGTAAGTGAATGTTTTTGCATAAGTGAAGTAGACTCGTAAGTTTATGATATTGCATATAAACATATGAGAGGACTGTATAGACATATAATTTTTTTTCCATAACAAAATTCTGTCTTTGCATTTTTTTTAATTACTACTTTAAGTCATTGCACTGTGTATTTAAACATGTAAACAAAAATAAATCTTTGTAAAACTGCAAGTGCACTTTAGTAAAACATATATCAGGAACTGATGAAAAATGATTAAATGTAGTTGACGACTGACTTTTTTTTTCTTTTTAATTACTAACCTTATTCTAATTTTTCAAAAAAACATTGGATAAAATAATAATGGGAAAGTGCACCTTCCCTCCTCAATAACTGAAAAAAAAAAGAAAGAAAAGAAATGTTTGTTAATATTTACCTTTAGAGAGAATTAATGTGATAAACCTTCAGAATTGAAAGAACGCACATTAGCTAAAATAAAATTTATTACTTAAGTACATGTGGTCAGAAATGAAACCCAACCCTACCAATAGAGGTTATAATAGAATGCAGTAAAAGATATGTTTGCTTTAAAGTATTGAATTGTTTGTTTTTCTTTTTAGTGCCTTTAATACCAAACAGTCAAACACAAGAAACATAATATATTTCATCAAGTTTAATTTGTAAAAAATTATTGAGTATGTTAGAAGATGTTTCACACAAGAGAAAAACTCCTGTCAAACTATCATCCTAAGGTTAGGTGTTCAAAAGAATCACCGCACTTCTGTGTGCTTCTTAAAATAAATCGTAAATAAAATTTATTTATATTAATTTTACTTTAATAATTAAAAACCTTCAATTTTAAATGAAATCAGCATATTAACAGAACACCCATTTCATCATAACAAATATATTTTAGTGCTTGTCTTCCATTATTCATGGTATGATTAGTCTTTCAGTTTGATACATTTTATCAATCCAGAAAGCTTGCTGCATCACCTCAAAAAAGTTCTCTATATTCTCTATATAGAAGTAAATTCATATTAACTTTACATCTAGTTACAACCTTCTTTTTACTCTGCTAGTGCTATGATATTAATCTTTTGACATTTGTATGTGCATTTCATAAGTTTATGCACACTATTTTATCGTGTGTTAACACATTGGTACTATATTAGGCAGTTCTAGTAAGACTAGGGTTCACTGTCATAGGATCTAGTATCCTACTAACTTAGTCACTGTGTAACTCATAAAACATGCAATTCTTTCAATGATTTTTAACGAATTTGACAAATGCAAGTCAGCCATCTCAAGGAGGCAAAGTATTAAGCATCACAGCCAATACTTTAAAACTATCAGTGCAAAGCAAATCGAAAATTTTATACTTACTCATTTGAATATGCAGTACTAAAACAACAACAAAAAAAAAATAATTGCACAATAAATATATTTAAAATGAATCACATAAGAATTAAAACAATATTTTATTTTCTATACATATTATAAAACATTTAAGTGCTTGCATCCATGGCTTTCAAAATAATGTTCAGATTCTCCACTGAGCTGCAGTTCCATTAATAACTTTGTAAATCATAAAATTAAAAAACTCGACAGCTTGATAAACTTGACAGTAAATATATAATGGCTTTTAATACAAAAAAGTCAAAAGCCTTTAAGCCGCATTTCTCTACTTCAACTGATTCTTGATCGAGGATCAGGAAAACATTTTTCACCCGTACACAAGAAGTACAGCAGCTTTTCTTCAATTTCTTGAATTGCTTCTTTCAAAGAGCCATTGGTCTTCTGCAAATATAAAAATAAAATTAATAATCATTTATATTTTAACAGAAAATTAAAATACAAGAATAACTATTTTTTAAATATTGACTATGGTGTATTTGAAAAATATTACTTCATCATAACAGGAAATCTCATGTATAAAAGTATATTTTTAATTTGGTAAGCTTAGTTTTTACCGTAAAACAATTTATATGTTATTTTTCAATATAATACTTCAATATTAGTTCATAGAAAAGACCGACTTTTTACCTGAACCATTCCTTTATGAATCAATCAGATATCGGAAAAATCTTTCTTTCAGTAACATTATTCTATTAATTTTTTTAATAACTAACTTTGATAATTTTAATAAAAATATCTATCTACCCTATTAAAAGAGTTTTTTTTTTTTTTTTTTTTTTTTTTTTTTGTAAAGGAAGACTTTGCTGTACTGCTATAGAAAATGGATTTAGGTGAAACTGCCTGATTTTTGTGTTTTTGCTGTGAATACAGAATATCCTCCATCTCTCTATGATACTGTTATACAGGGTTGGTAAAAAACCGGGTTTAAAAAAAAAAAAAAAAAAAAAAAAAAAAAACCATGGTTTTTTTTGGTTTAAACCAGGTTTTTTAAAAATATGTTTTCCTATTATATATACATGCATATTTAGCAATAAAACAATGTTTTTGAATACATGAGTAATAACTTGATTTAAAAGTAATTATTCTAATCAATGAATTATTTAATATACAATGAATTATATAGAAAATTGAAATCTTTTCAAATTTTAAAAATTTTTAGAAAAAGCTATGTTTTATACCTCATAAATAAAATGTTCTACATAATGAAACATTGATACCTTGAAAATCTTAAAAAACAATCTTATTATACTATAAATAAATATATGATGTATTTTCATACATAAAACTTCATATATATTATTTTCACATGGCTATTCAAAATAATTTCTTTGAAATACTTTTTATATGAGATGTCTGATTGTTCTGTTAGAAGAGTCTCTAAGAATTATCTTTTATTGAAAGTAAAGCTTTTTATAAAGAATTTTTGGAATGATTTGAATTTAGCAGTAGAATCTTTACACACTTGATGTATTGTGTATTGTTGCTATTTGACACTTCTCTTCTGAAACTACCAGGTTAAAAGAAAAAAAGAAAGAAAAGGTAACAGTAAAATAAACAAAAATACCTATTTAACAGCTTTTTAGACTATTGAAAACATTGATCTTAAAATACAAAGCAGTTTTATAAATACTGTCATTCACTAAAGCATTTAAACAGCCATCAGACTACACGCTATATTACAACGCTTAGTACTTTTAAATGTCTAAACTAAAAATTACATCTTTTTAGGCATTTTATGAGACTTTTCTTCTGTTATGTCTCAAGCAAACCTTGTCTTGTTCCACCCCCTTCCTCCCCAATTTTCTTGGCTGATTTACGTAATGAGTTTGGTTATGCAATAGAAGATTTAAATATATTTTATTGCTTAATTTAGTTAAATGCAAACAGGTGCTTTACTAACACCCGATTTTTCAACGTCTTCTTATTCAACTTCATATCTAAGTTTCTTTTTTATTCTTAAAATATAATACCCCCCCCCCCCCCCACAATCAAAAAAATTTTCTTTTAGAGCTTGACTGAAATCTTAAAGGTCATTTTATGTTACTAACTGCACATCTGCGTTTCTCAAAGGAAAACATTTTTTTTCTAAATATTGCCATTTTTAATCTATTTTATTTTTGCTAAACTTACACAATTTAAGTGTTTTTTTAGCTTCAGATATATTTATCAATGCATAAAATTTGCATTCTTCATGCATATTAACATGACCTAGACTAGACTCGCAATGTCTCATGGTGACTGCTGAGATAAGACTTAGAAATAGAAATTACTTACATCCAATAATTTGAAGAACTTAAATTACAAAAATGAGATAATATTATATTAGATTTCTTCTAAAAAACCAATTGGTTTAAACTGTGCCAACCCAGCTGGAAACAGAATAAAATCAAAATGCAAAATTACTAATCCCAATTTGGAAATGTGAGAAAAACAAAAGCTTATTAAATCTAATAAACACAGAGCAAAGAAAAAAAATCATTGCCAATTATCCATTAGCATACTTAATAAAAAGAAATCAATGGAGAAAACTACTTAAGAATATGTTATATTCGAGGAATGATAAATCCTTGGTAAATTTCAACTAGTCAAGCAATTTAAATAGTAAAAGTACCTTTTTAGCTCAAATATGCACTTCTGGCTATATATCTGTATAACAATTAATGGATTTATATAAGCCTTAAAAAAAAGGGGGGGGGGGAGAAAGAAAAACTAAGTTTTTCTCTAACCAACTAATTATATAAAAAATAGTAGTATGTAGCCATGTAGATTTATAGCTTGTATGAAAAGTTGGGTTGATTAAAAATGTTTGTTTTTTAGAAATTTATTAATTCATCATTTTTCTACAGCTTTGTCGCTTCTGCATAACTTGGATTTTGCATTTTTCAATAATGTGTGAAACGGAATTCATTAGGGAAAAAGAATACAAAAAAACCAGATTGAAAAAAAAAAAACAGTATGGTTTTTAAAAAAACCCATTGGTTTAAACCATGATTTAAACCGTGGTTTAAACCAACTTGGTTTAAACCAAACAACCCTGCTGTTATAGGAAGCAAATTTAGATGAAAATATCTGAAATTAACAATTTTGTAAATTTTGATATCCTGAACAATCCAAATTTCACAGTCCATAGCAAAAACTGCCTATTTTTAGCATTTTCACATATATCAATTTCAGACCATTTTCAGGTGAACCTATTTTTTATGGAGTACTTCTGGCAGGATGGTCACAAATATTGTATTGAAAAATTCCCTAATAATTCCAGGTTAACTTTAAAATAATGAAATTTTCATAGATAATTACTTTAACAAATACATGTTGTCAATTTTTTTTAACTGTTCATAAACTTTTAATAAGTTTATACATAAAATTATTTACACAAGTTTTTACATATCTAATCAAAAATACGTTATACTGTACAATGTAAGAATACTGTGTTAACAAAATGATATCCAGTGAGGAGCTGAATGAAAATTTACTGTGCATAACGGTAATGACAATAAGGGCAAACTTCAAATAAGAATAATTGATATTTGCTTATTACCTCATCGCAGAACTGCTGGCTCTGAAAACCAGTCCATTTTAAACTGCTAGGCTTTTTTTGGTTTAAACTGATAAATAGTGGTGGAGAAATGCGAAAAATTGTGATAAAAGAATATCTATTAAAAAAGAAAACTGGTTGGATGACTCCAAATTAGCATTTGTAACTGCAATGTTCATGCATAGCTAGTCTGATAAATTAGCATCAATAAAATGAGAGAAAAGACAACTGAATGAAAGTTATTGATTGAAGTAATTATCTCAGAAGTTTGTCCTATCTAAGTTTATAACAAGGAAATGTAAAACAGATTGAGCACCCCCGTCCTTGAAAAAAAAAAAAAGTTGCAAAGATTGGTGAAAGTTTCTTTTGAACCCTTAAAGGGAAGTGATCCCACTTAATGTTTATTCTAAAATGCCACATTCACATTAAAATTTTAAAATAAAAGCTTGCCTTGATAAGTCACATGAAAAAAAGTTTTTATTTATTTGCAAATAAATTAGTTTGTAAATCCTGGTGCCATTTGTAATAGTACTTTGCACCTAAAAGAGTTAAAAATTAAAAAGCCAGCCAAATTCTTTCTCAGAAATGGTTGCTTGGAGGATTATTCAAAGAAGCTAATGAATGGTTTATACTAAAAGTTCCTGACAGAACAGATGGGTAAAATAAAAGACAGAGAATATCACTATCATTGTTTCAGATTCATGGCAGGCTTATAAAATAGTCTAAATTAAATAATAATGCAGGATTTGAAATATCAATATAATTTTGCAGATACAGATTACAAGTCATCAAACACTTTTGGGGTCAGCTAAATTGGGAAATAAGAAATACCGCCAAACAAAAGGTTAGGACTTAAATTAAGTAATGTTTAACTGAGTTTTTATGGTAAGAAATTCACAGAAAGGATGATTATTTCATCACTACTTTGAATGACATTAGAGATGTTTGTCCTCCAGAATAATTGCTGAAAATTTTGACTTCTTTTCTTTTTGTAATTTCAAGGTTTAATATAATATTTATAATGTGATCGTTAACATTTATTCTAATACAAATGGTTTTGGGATACAAGCGGATATAACTGTACTGCAAGCTTAAAGTTTGAAATTTGGATGAAAGGAATCCATACCTGCCACTTTTCGTGTTATAATTAAATTTGGTGATTTTAAAGACAGGTTTAGAGATTAAAACTTTGACTATTCTGTAAAACATAATTTAAATTGGATGATGATTTTAACCAAATCTTTTGTCATAAAATTTATTTATTTATTTTAACTAGACGCTTATGTAGCTTTTTATTCTGTTCTTGATCAGGATAATGTTTGCTATTAGATAAAAGGTTTTTTTTTCTACTTTATTTCCAATAGCATAAAAGCATTAAAATTCCAAAGTATAATACATACAGTAAACACATTAAATATTGATTAATAATTGCTCATAATAATTTTTATAAAACCCTTCCTTTTATTACCTTCTTGAATTAGTGAAATACTTTTGTGTAAGACAATATGTACAGAATAAACATAAAAATATCAAATCTTTATAACAGAATCTTTGGCACTGAGAATCATCCGAAAAATATATTAAAAAGCAGAATAGTAATTTAATTTGTTTCAGAAACTTAGGCTACATTCTTGTTTTGTAATTAATGAGAGATCTTTGTTTTTGAATTTTTGTATAAACAAAATTTTACCGTCAGCCTGAGCCCGAAAGCTGATATAAAAAGAGAGTCCAAGTTGGTTTCAGGCACGGACTGAGCCCAAGAGCTGAGATAATTTTTTTCTTCCCAGATTATTGCAATCATATTGGAAATCAACATATTTTTCAATGAATTTCCAGGTTAACTAATTTTCCTGATGTTTCCATGTTAGGTTTTTGACTACCCTGTTCTGGGATCTCTTTGCAGAAAGCTTTAAAAATGTCTAATTTTGCTCTGTGAAATACATTTTTGTGATAGATCAAATATGCAACAAATCATAGCTTTTTTTTCTTAAAAAAAATAATAATAAGATTAAATCTTTTACAAAGGAAATATGAAAACTAAGCTTTGCTTGCATGTAAATTTGTAAAAAATAAAGCTTGTGAATGTTAAAAAAGCTGCTCTTGGGTATACTTTACTACAGGGCTGCAGCTAGAAGTGAACAATGGGGGGGGGGGGGGGGGGTGCTCATATTTTGTTTTTTTTCTCTCTCTCTGATACAGAAACTTAAATTAGTGCATATTCACATTGTAGATACTATGGTTCTCATAAAACCGTTGTAATTACTTAATTTTATGCTAAGAAAAGTACATGATGATGAAAATTTTGAGTCTATAACTGGTGAAAAGTTAAACATCATCTGAGCTTCATATTTAGAAATAGGATGAGGGAGTGTCGAAACACTTATTTTAGATACAATTTAGTAATTCTACAAAACTGTGAAAGGGTCTCAAAACTAAATTAGATTTTTGAACAGTATTTCATTTGAAATTTTGGAACAGAAATTCATTGAGTGATCTTGGAATTTTTCCAAGGGGGGGGGGGGCTCAAAATAGTTTAGGGGGGCTGAGCCGCCCATGGCACCCCCTTAGCTACGGCCTTGCTTTACTATCTTCAAGATTCTCACAAGCTAACAAAATACAAAACTTTTTTTTTAATCAAGTGGCATTTTTTCATTTTATAACCTATTTAAGACACTTTTCAAGAATTTTAATTATGTAAATTACTATACTAAAATAAACTAAAGAAAACATACTCCAATAAATCTGACCAGAGCATCAGAAGAAAATAAAGTATCCAAGCTTTGATTACCAGAAACCTGTAAAAAACATTTTTAGCAATAAATAGATATCAATTAAACAAACCAGAAAAGCATATTAAAAAACTGTTACAAGGAAAACATACATTAAGAAAATTGTACATAGTAAAAGCTGGATATGTAACAAACATCTGGCCCTTAAGACAAATACTGTATGTCCCATTTTTATTATTGCACACTCATTAATAAAACAAATGCTTATTATTCAGTCTAATTTTAAGTCTTTAAATATTTTGTATAAATTTATATGAATTTTGCAAATGTAAAGAAATTGTTTCAAAAGTTATTGGAATAAAATCTTTGCTGAGTTAATTAATGAATCACACTACAGCTTATAGAACAACAGCAAAAAAATATTGCTGTTTTGCTCGACACATTTTATAATTTCTAAAAAATGAAGGCATTCTTCTGACATGTGTAAGAATGGTTGAAATAATATTGAATTATTTTATAATTGTTCAAAATTACACCTTATTATACATATTACATGCTTGAAAAGCTCATAGCTTAACTGTCAAATTATTTTTTTTACCATTTCTTCCAAACTTATTTTTTAAACAAAAATGTAATATTTCTAATATAAGGAATATTATTTAATACTATTAAAACAGAAGACTAACTTAAACAGATTTCTTTTCAATCATATGCAGTTTTGTTTATGCAGAATTTATTGTAATATTTCTCAGTTTAATTTATGCCTATAATTAGATCCCCCCCCCACACACACATACACACAATCTCTCATATCCGTATACTACCGTATATCCGTATATCGTAGTATATGTATATCCATATACT
The DNA here is from genome assembly GCA_964019185.1 of Maratus speculifer. Lineage (NCBI taxonomy): Eukaryota > Metazoa > Arthropoda > Arachnida > Araneae > Salticidae > Maratus > Maratus speculifer. The sequence goes on along the minus strand of OZ025290.1, from coordinate 12,420,606 downwards.
ATCATATAGTGTTCATTCTAGGCCATTTTTGAAGGGTGCAGCACCCTGCCCTTTTTCAAATTTACAAAATGCACCCTGCCCTTTTTAAAAGTAATAAAATGCATCACTTGTTTTACCCAGAGATTTTTAATAAGTATTTTTTTATTTGGTAGTATTTCTAAATTTGTGTGCCCAAAAATGACAGAATTTTCTCATTTCTTTAATAAAAAGAACATGAAACTCTTCAATCATGTTTTAATTTAAGGGTGTATTCGAAAAAACGCTTTTCCACCTTCAACAGCTCGAAATTTTCCGATACAATTTCAGACACATTTTTAAAAGTAGAAACATAAAACGTGCTGAGGGGAATTTTGAAGAGACGTACAAGGTGACGTGTGATGTCATTTTACGCTCCATTCATTAGAATTTGATTTATGAACAATTATCTACTCAGCATGACACTTTTTTTCGTCCCCAAATCTCCCGCTTCGGAAAAATCTGTTCAAAACGGCATTTTTGATTGCTTTTTCTGCAATATTTTCTGCATTTATCAAAGAACTGACAGTCACAGCACCTTGTGTAGTTTCTAAATAAAAGAATCTGCGAGTTTGATGAGTTAGAGAGCAAAAGTAGATTTAAAAATAAATCAGAAAATAAGCAGTTTGAATCGAAATACACCCTTAGTTGTATTTTAAATTTTTATATCATAAAATCATTCAAAATTAATGTTACTTGATTTATCATACTTAAAAATTAAGTATTTTTTCTGCTCTCTGTTTTCCCCTTCTAAAGGCAATAACAATTTTTTTCTTCCAAAAGTGCCCTTTTCTGCTACAGTAGTGTTTAATATGGAGTGCATAATTATGATTCAGAAATAGTGTCAACACACACACAAAAAAAAGGACTGTTTGCAGATATGCATACATACATAATATAATGAATGTACAGTAGACTCCCTCAAATCTGCAAACCAGAAATTTGCAACTCTCTAAAATCCGCAAATATTTTATGGATGTAAACTTGGAAACTTTCAGTTCAGATATTGGGACAAAATATGATTTTTTTTTTTTTTTTAAAGTTTTGTATCAATTCCATATATTTTTTAATTTGCAATTTTCTTAATAATACTCTATTCATGTTTTTTTCTTGAAGGATGAATAAATTTTTTTGGAAAAAATTGAAGATATTTCTGATATTACTGGTAATCACAATCTTCTTATCATATATACTTATACATTAATCATGATTTTTTGGTTATTAAGCCTGTCTAAACTTGAAAAAAATTTCTTATTTTATGATTTTGATGTGAATTAGTAATGTACTTTTATGAAGCAAGTTTTGTTGAATAGTTTTAGAAAAATACATTTAATCTTTATAATGTATATTTAATCATACACTATTCATTATTAGCTTGACATTTGCTATTAGTACTTTAATCATTATAAAAATTAACTACATTTTTATTGTTTTAGTTTATTACTTATTTTAACATTTTATTATATTGTAAGCATTCATTATAGTTCTGATTGCACTATTAATTGCACTCAAATTACTGTTTAAAAAATGTAAACAAAGCAATGACCAGAAATCTGCAAAATTCTAAAATCCGCAAAACCTCTGGTCCCAAGCTGTGCGGATTTGAGGGAGTCTCCTGTATAACTAACAAAAACATTTATAAGAAAAATTTTCAGAAAATCTTACAAGCCATTTCTTATGTGTGCAACACACTACATCACATATACATGTTTTGATAGAAAAGAATGCAGAATCTTGTAGATGACAGGGAAAGGAAAGGGTAATTTAAGTTTCAGTTTTTCTGAATCACTATTGTTCTGGGCTTCGGAGACCTGTATTTATGAGCTCTGGTGAATTCCAACCAATATTTAAATATGTACAAGAAACAGAGAAACGCATAAGCTGAGCTCAGGTGCAAATTAAGTCCTGTAAATGATTATTGTTTTATTTCTTTTTTATTTTACAATCTCAAAATGTTTACAAGTTTACTTAGAAAATCCTCTTCGCAAAGAAGGTATTTCTGGTTCAAGTAAGTGTTAAATAAATTAATCGTACAGAATGATACATAAAATTGGACCTGCAAATACAGAAACATCAACTCTTTAAAGTTTCATCACAGTTTTAATACAAGAAGAAAATTGTTAAACATAAAGTCACATGTAAGTGCATTATAAAAATCTTTAGGTCCGCAAGCAGTTTTCCCATACTGTAACTTACTCAGAGTCTTTTGGAAACATTACTAGTATTATTGCGTGTAGCTTGGCGAAATGTTTACTTTTATATTTTTAATGTTTTTTAGTGTTTTAATTTTTTGGGTACTCCCGTCGACCAATTTCGCCAAATTATACAAATCGCCAAACTAATAGCCAAATTATACATATTGACATAATTTTTATTTTAAATTACAAAAAAACATAATTAGTAGAATATTAATAAAAATATTAATAAAAAGTCACAATAAAAATCACTTAATGACATTTTAAACACGTGAATCGCATTGAATGTCATTGAATGTGACATTCACGATCATCCATTATTGGCATTTAATCTTATAGTTTGGCGATGATTTTTTGGTCGACGGGATAACCTAGTACTACCATTTTTTGCATATAAATTTTATATATTTTTTAAAAATGTATTCAGGTCTATCTTGATTTATATTATTCAATCTTTTAATAATTTTATTTTGTTTTTAAAAAAGCAATACCTACCATATATTTTTATTATTTAAATTTATTATTATTTTTTAACAAAAAAGGAAAAAAAGTTGATACACAGTTTAAAATTTGTCTGAATAACTAGTGTTCAAGCAAATAACTGTTTGTTTCATCCCTTATATTTTTGTCCTTCACAATGGCTAAAAAGACTGATCAGCAAATCAGATTATATATATGCAAACAATAACTTATTGACAGTTTTGAGATTAAAAAAAAAATACCTTTCTCTTCTTTCTGAAGCTTGCAATTGGTAATAAATCTGCTAACATTTATAAGGCACAGAAGTTTTCTAATTGAATATAAAAAGAGAGAAAAAGAATAAATATAAATAAATGACATAACACAAATAAAACATAAAAGATGCAACATTTTTGTATTATCTTGAAGAAGATTTTTGTGTATTTAAAAAATTGGCCCTGGATGGTATTAACAAGTAATAGCCATTATTTTTTTTATGAAGATGAGAGTTTAAAAACTTGCTTCATCCGAAAATCATTTTTTTTTTTTTTTTTTTTTTTTTTTTTTTTTTTTTTTTTTTTTTTTTTTAACGCCAAAAAACTTTAGTTCTGGTCATTGGTTTTCATTATAAATCTTGATTTTGCAGCGCCAAAAATGCAAAATAGAGGTAATAGAGTCTATTACACATATTTTCTCACGTGATGAAGTATTACTGAGTTGTCACCCCCTCCCCATTAGTTACTGATTACTTTTTCAATTTTGGTTGCAATGTTTTTTTCCTTTTTTAAAAATATACATAGTTATTATTTTTTTTTCACAAATTTGAAAAGAACTCTCTCATAGGTTTAAGGTTAGTAACTTAGCTTCTTTGTATTTTATAAATAATAAATTTTTGTATTAGTAGTATACCGAGTAGTACTTCGGTCGAGTACCAAGTAGTTATGTAGTAAGAAAAAAAAATCACCGATGTGTGCATAATGTGAGCTTATATACATGTGTACATAAAAAAATATATACATTATGTGTACATATATATAAGTATACCTGTGTACATATATCTATACCTGTGTGCAGAATTGATACACAACAAGTACAATTATTAACCAATATAAAATTAAAACATTCTTTAATTTAGATAAAGAGTTTAAAATACTAAATATCAAGAAATTATAGCTATCAAATTATTGAGACTGCATGGGATTCAAAAAGCAATAATACAAAAATGTTTTTTGAGTATTAATATAGTTTCATCTCAGTATTTTTAACAATTAAACTTTCTGAGAATACTTGATGTATTATTTTACTTATAATAATTAATATTAGAAACATAAAAGAAATAATACCATGAGTTGGATATTTTAAACAGGGTTGGCAAGGTTTAAACCAATTAATTTTAACCACAGTTTAAACTTTTTTTTTTTTCATGATAATTTAAGTGTTTCAGATTATCGACTATAAATAGTTTCTACTTGACATATTGCTCTAAAGCAAAACATATGAATTTATCAGATATAAAACAGAATAAAAATATTCAATATTTAGTATTAAATATGTTCATTTTATAAAAATTAAAAAAATATATTAAAAAAAAAAAAAAACTTTTTTTTTTTTTTTAACATTTTTTTCTCACACAGCACAATTTTGATTAAAGTGAACAAAAATTATTAAATATAAAGAATGAAAATATTTTCAAACGGCAGTAAGGAAGAAAAAAATTACATAACAAATACCAAACATTAATTAGCAATTTTATTTTTATTCTAAACTAAAACATTTAATTGTTCAGTTCTTTAAAAATGGTAACAAGTTTGTCAATACTCTTACAACAGCCTTATCAACACCCAAACGATTTCTGGCTTTGCTTTGCACAAAACCAAAAGTAGAGAAAACTCTTTCTAATCCAGCAGTAGAACATACAGCTGTATGTAACTGTTTTATGATATTCATGGCATTTTTATCAATGTGTTTTTCAAGTCTTAACCACCACAATAAATGTGTTATTTCCACTTTATTTGATTCTCCAATGGCAAATTTATGATTCGGAACTGCATCAAACATATAATCAGAGAATGGAGCCAACTTAGCTTTATAATTTATAATTTATTGGAATTAGTTCAGGACATAATTTGGCAGCAAGGTTCATGCTTTTTTCAGTCTCATCATCAATTGTAAGTGATTCTCCTTTAAAGCGTAATGAAATATGTAAAAAAAATATGATGTACGTAAAAAATTAGTTAAGAAATAAATATTTTTTAAACATGTCCATTTTTTATTATTAAATTATTATTATTTTGAGAACACATTCAAAACTGAAAATCAAATAGATAGATTGGTTGGTAGGCAGTGTTCTCGCTGACATTTGACCGTCAGTAATTTGGCTAATTAAAAATAAAAAACATTCGCCAAATGAAAAAAGTATTAGCAAAATAAATTCGCCGTGTAGAAAACTTTAATCCTTTAATGTACCCCTTTTTTTCAATATGTTCTAATGTAACCATAATTTTTATAAATGCGACAACGATTGTTGTTAATCTAATTTCAACAATCCGCTAAAAATGTAATAAAAATAAGTATACATATATTAAAAATATGTATACATGCATAATGCATATATATGTAAAACAAAAAGAAAAAAAAAGAAAAAACTGAGCAGTAGCAATTTGGCGAATCTAATCGCTTATTTACTCGCCAAATGAAGAATTTAGTAGCAATTTGGCGCAATGGCGAGCGACAGCAAGAACACTGTTGATAGGTAGCATACTTTTATAACTTTGAGGACAGAAAAGCAAATTTAAACAATTAGAATTTAAGAGGAACTGAAAGTAAATAAGTTTTTTTTTTTTCCATTTCAGTTTATTTTCATAAATGAATTATTAAAAAGGAAATACTATTTAAAAAAATTTAAATTAATGTTGGTTTTTTTTATATGAATATTTTAAACTGAAATTATTATAATTTTAATAAAGAAAGTGAAAAAAAAACAATAAAAAATCTTTTTTAACTACTAAACAAATATCTATAGAGTATTATAGCATTATCTATTGATGGTAGAAAGTATTTTTTATAGTATATTAAGAAGGCATTTAGCCCATATTTTTTTACTCAATATTATGTTCTCTGTGCACCAACTGCTAAATTTATTCAGAAAAAAAAGAGAAATAGATCTCTCAAAATATACAAATACAGTAAAACCCCGATAATTCGGATTAACTGGGACCGGACCCAATCCGGATGATCTGGAGAATTAGAAAAAAATGAAATAAAATATAACATACTAACAGAAAATCACCTTTATGTTAAACTTATTGAATATTTGCAGACAGTAATAATGTTTGCTTAATTATTCCGAAAACATGTCAGAAAAACTTTTTTATTTAGAATACGACAATGAAGCAAGTTAATGTTATGGAAATTAGCCAATCGCTTCTCAAACTTGAAAAAAAAAAAAAAAAAAAAAAAAATGACCAAACTGATCCCAATTATCCAGAGATCCGGATTATCGGGGTCCGAATTAGCGGAGTTCTACTCTAGATTAATTATTATTTACCTTAGATCTTTCGGATGCCCTCGCATCCATTTTCAAAGGAGTATAAAAGAAGATAATTCATTAGAAATGGAAAACATAAAAACAAAACAAAAACAGTCTGCGTGTACAAAGTCACGATGAATTCATCAAAACACCAAGGATACCTGGTGTACCAGAGTGCCGAATATTATAAGAAATGACGTCATTACAAACAGTATCATTGTTAAGCAAAATAAAATTTCGAGGGATTCACGGATAACTGAAGAGTAATGTTTTGATGTTGAAAGGATTTTTTTAGCTTTGTCAAAATATTTTCTTTTCATTGCATTCTAGATAAGGCTGTACCAGGCTTGTTGTATTGTATGTACAAAAAATACTCTCTCAGTCTTACTTTTAATCTTCGAAAATTAATATATTATAGAATATTGATATTATATAAAAAATCATAATTGAGATATTTAAAGAAATAAATTATGTATTTTCAATTTTAGAGGAAATAAATTTACTTTAAATACTTAATTAAAATTAAATAACCAATTTATAATTTTAATAAAATTTGAATGTCTTTTAGTACATACAGCTAATTAGAAATTTTTAATGCAATTTTATTTCATAAATTTTAATTTGTGACATTATTAGCAATAATCATGTTTTAAACATAACAACCCTGACAAAAATGCAAATTATTTACAACAATTAATAACATAACATGATAATCTTTAAAATTTTAGTCAAACTGTTAAATATATATATATATTGATTCAGGAGATTTCTTTTGAGAATTAAAATCAAAACATGAAGTTGAATAAGAGACTATTAAAAAATTGGGTTCTAGTTATAGCATTTTAATAATACTAATCCTTTTTTTTTTCTGTTGTCTGCAGAATTTAATGATAAAAAATGTTGACTTTGTATATTACTCAAAAAACAAAACCTTGAGCAGTATGTGAAATTTATTTTTGAATAACTCTGGGGGGAAAAAATCATCAAATGTTTATAATTAGTAATTAAAAGTTTTTTATAAAGGCTTCCAAAGTATAATCAATGTTTCATATTATAGAGCAATTTATTCTTTGAACATAAAAGAATTACTAATGCTGTTTAAATTAAGATATGAATATTTTCAATTTTTTACATAAATTGACAATAATTATTTAATTTAAAAAAAAATCAAATGAAGTTATGCTGCTTATATATCCAACATTGTCTATTTTCATCAATAAATATGCATATATTTGAGATAAAAAAAAAAGTTTTTAAAAAATCTGGTTTAAACAAACTAAAAAAAAAAAACAGGGTTTTTTTTCTGGAAAAAAAAAAAACAAAAAAAAACAAAACAAAACAAAACAAAACAAAAAAACAGGTTTTTTTCCAACCCTAATTTTAAATACTTAAAAAAAGATAAATAAATAAAACTGAAAATTAAATTAGAACTGATGTTTGAGGTTACTGGTATGCAGATTTACTAGATTCACAATTATTATGATTTTCATTATTATATTATTATTATTACTTTATTTTTTTGTCTGAGATTAAATAAGGAAGCATTTAAGACAGAAAATGCATTTTTAATCACACTGCTGTAATGTCAGACAAAATTTGGGAGTTGAAAATGGGGAAGGGTACAACTTATACAAAAATCGGTTTATTTATAAGTATATACTGCAATTGTTTTTATTGAAATGGAGAGGAATAAAGCCCTATAAGCTCCTATTTAGCTTTGCCCTTAATAAATGTTTTCGGCTTCCTGACTGGTTTGATTGCCAGATTATAAAATAGAGTAACATTCATTATAATAAAAATAATAAAATGAATTAAACATTGAAATTTTATTAACCACATTAAAATAACTTAAAAACAACTATTTGTAAAATGTTGGTGTTATTACATTTTGTTAAAAAATTCAGTTTGAATATTTAGATTTTCAATAAGTCAAAATATTTTTCGCACTATAAGCATTTTTGAAATCACATTTTTGGAAATATCTACATGAGGTGTCCATTATTGGAAAATGATTATTTAATGATTGAATCATGCATTTCAAAAAATGATATGAAGTTAAAGAAGACAATTTACTTTGGAAATTCAAAGATTGAAAGATCAAAATTTTAACAGTAAAAATCATTTGATTTATTTACTCATTTATTATGTAAAACATGCAAGTAAAGTGAAAATAAATTTTTTAGTATCCATAAGCCTTACAAATATTTATTTTATGTTTCCTCAAAAAAATAATTGCAAAATAATGATAATAATAACAATTTGTGAGAAATAATAGGGAAACAAAATGGCGGCTCGCGGGAAGATACTGCATCTGTTCCGTAATTCGTATGCAACTTATATAGGAGATCATTTTTATGTAAGGATAATAAAGGATACAAAAGTTGAAAATTTAGTATTATGTACGACCCCCGAGGGGCAGATGATGTTTAAAAACAGAAAAAAGTAATTTTCTTACATATGAGATTACATTGAGAACAAGAAAGTTATTAAAGAGACCGAAAACAAGTACTTACATTATAGTTTTGGGGTATCCTCATTCACAATTCCATTGACTTGACTATCAGCATCAGTTGAATTAATGAAATCTCGGGTATAGCGTAACAAAAGCCAAATTTCTTTGCAAAAGCGTAACCAAGCGCCATGATATCAGTCTTCGTTGCATAGCAGATAAGGGATCCCGCCAAACCAGCCGAACGTCATGTGACCAGATTGCAACCAATGAACATTCATCTCAAATAGTTCCGTTTAACTACGTCAAACAAGTTCCGGTTTTCATTTAAAAAGGAGCGTCTAAAAGTTCGCTACTATAAACATGATTTAAATCCTTGAGTTTCCTTGAGTTTGAGTGAACAATGCTTTGAGGTCTATAGCTACAAATGGCTGATACCTCGAATGATCCATAAACCACAGAAACAAATACAGAACACTTTATTATTACAAGAAATCCAGCACATACATTTTAATTCACATCACAGGGACAACACCCGCACACCCATGCCGCTAGCTGGACTCGAACCAGGGTCCAGCGGTGTGGGAGGAGCTCACGCTACCGACCACGCCACTGGATCGGCAACATGATTTAAAAGACCAGTTTTTTTCGAAAAGCGTCCTTTTTCGATAAAACTGCCGCTCTGAAGGAATGATTGTCCTGCCAAGAGATTTCGCTCCTTTGTTGACTGAGGAATTCACTCTTTTGATTTAAGAGTGCAGATATATAGATCTATAGATATAATGTATAAATTTTTTTACTAATGGTAGTTTTGGGGTCTAGAGGTCATGATCGGTGTAGATCTGCAAGTTTTTTTCAAAAATTCTAACATGGGTGTGATCGCAATAGGTAGTATTTTATACGAAATCTACCTAATAGAACATGAATTGCAAAAGAAGCTTTGGGCTAAACAAATTCCTTGCGTTCGATTGAGATACTCTGAAGCACCCTCCCTAATATTCTACGGACATTGTCCTATAAGTTTGCTATTTGTTTTATTCCCTCGAAAATTCTCTGCACCAAAGAAAATTAACTGTTTGAATGACATAAAAAAATCACCTCAGTAAATATTTTGGAACACAATCAAAATATTTTTGGAAAGAAGGCATTATAAGACTCCTGGAAATGTAGTAAGAAGGTTCGCATAGCAGAATTTCACAGATATTCTTCAATAAAATATCGCCTATCGCCGTTTTCGAACTTTTTTGTATTTTTGTACAAAAAGCAGAAGATGTTTTTGAAATAATCTAATATTTTTAAGGTAGGGATCTTCAGCCTATTTCCTCGAAAATCGTTTGTCACCACAAATTCCGATAGGTAATCTTTGCCTTATTTAATTGCAAATTTTCTGTCACTAAGCCTTTGAAGGTAAAAATAATTGTGGTGTTAAAATTATGAAATGAATGACTTCTACCAAAATTGATTTGAAAATAAATAAATGGTTTTCTTCATGTACATTATAACAGCAAAATTTAACTAATTTAGTGGCAGATGGTAATTAAAACTAAGCATCTATATATAGTACATTACAGCCTTTCAAAGAATTTAATACGGAAAATTTTTCTATTCTGAAATAGTGGTAGTTTGGTGGTTCTCAAGCCGCAGGTTGGAGACTTTTTCTTTAAAGAAAATGATTTTGTTTTGCAGTTTGTACAAATTCTTTTAGCTTTTTTTCTTTTAATGTGGAATTGCGTGTTCTTTTTAACCCGAGAACAGCCGTAAACGATCATTTTGAGAGCCACCATATTAATATATTTCGGTTCAAATCAGAAATTTTGTTATAAAACTAGCTGACCTTTCCGGTGTTGCCCGGATCCGTGATATTATTCATTTTCAAATGTGTTATCTGTTTTCCAAATGAAACTCAAATTTATATGAATTTATATCTTTAAGTCCTTTTTGTCATAATTTATATTTTTGAATGGAAAAAAAAATCGCGAAAAGATATTGAATTGAAAGCACATGGATATTTCCATGAAAACTTGTCATATCTGTCACGCATCTAAAAATAGGTATCATTGTTAGCCACCGTTATTTTCGAAAAGTTTGCTTTGTCCTATTCAACTGATGAGATATCTCCGATAAAATAAGTCACATTTTTTCGTTCTAAAATACTGGTAGTCAAAAATCTTTGTATGTAACAGACACGACATGTTTTCATGGAATTTGCCATATGCTGTTTGGTATTTTACTTTCTGCGTAATTTGGTTTTGGGAGTTTTATGCGTACCGAAAACGAATGACACTGAGACAAAATACTCAGGTTTTCACTGATTTCGTAGAAAACTTCACACATTTTATTTTGTAAAAAAGTAATCCTATCCATCCGAATGTTTTAAAATTTTTGTAAGTGATGTAAATCTGATCTGGCTTATTGAAATACTCGAAAAAGATTGCATTAAAACACAGACACTTAGTTACTTTTAACGAAGAAAAGATATAGTCTCCATGAAATGTTTTGCGCTTACTGGAGTATTTAAAAAAATTAAATCTTGTTTTTTTTTGTTTTTTTTTAATTGATTGCACCATAGATTATAAGAAGGCTTTAACTTTACGAATATATTTTTGGTTTATCGGTATCTATAATATTGCACCCCGGAAAAGCAAAACCGCAATGAAACAATCTGGTTTTTATTGATTTCGTCATATTTTTCGCATATTTTATTTTGTAAAAGATATTTCTACCAGTCTGAATGTTTCGAAATTTTTATAGGGAGTGTAAATCTGGTCTATTGGGATGCTTTTAAAAGATTGTGTTGAATTATGAGCGCTTATATACTTTTGGCGTAGAAAAAATAAGAGTCGCAAAGTGACCTCCTTTTGCTAATGCATTTGAGAGGGTTAAAATCCATATTTTTAAAAACAATCTCATCATCGATTAAAAGAAAATTTTAACTTTAAAAACATATTTCTGATTTGTTTATAGCTCTAAAATTGCGCCCTGGAAGGGAATTAACAAAAGGGGGAGGGGAGAACGTTTTTCGGGAAAAAGACTCTTTTTGATTTTTTTTCAAAAAGTTAACTATAATAATTTTTTGAATTGGTTATAGCATTTGATATCTAAAAGTACGATCTTTCAAAATATGTTTTTTATGTTTAATTGCTCCGAGTGGTTGTTTACTTGGATTTAAAGAAAATGATCCAGAGATAGAAATAAACTCGGAAAAACGTTCCTACCTTCGTTCCGGTGCGTAAATGTGTTTCTACGTATGTGCAGGCGTTTTCGTTAACCAAGCATCAAAGAATTGATTTTTTTATGGGAGTGAGTTGCGCTTTGTAATTAATGTCTCAAAAATTAATAAAAAAATTGAAATTCTGAGCTTCAGGTACGCCAGGAGAGACTTTGGACTAACTTCACAAAAAAAATTAGCCTCGTACGTGCCGTAAATTTTGCTAGCCATCGCACACACAGAGACGATTTGTTCTTTCATTAGTATAAATAAGTTTAAAAGAAATAAAGAAAAACGTTAAATATAAATGTTAAAATGTTTTAAATCAAAATTCTGGTGTGAAATATTTTTATAAAATTTGACTAAACAGTAGGCCTTTCTAGTGTTAAAAGAAATAATTTATTTATATGTACCAAAAAACAGACCTACGCAATGGGTAATAAATCTTTTGTTATATTTTTGAGGAAAATGGTTGAGAGTTCAGCGATATTTTTTTTTTTTACTTTTCACAAAATTGTTATGATAAAACAAACATAGAATGAATTAGAAGTATCAATATGAATTAAGTTTATACATATACAGTGGAACCTCTTTAAGTGACCACCTTGGTAAAGTGTCCATCTGGCTAAAGTGACCACTTTCTCAAAATTTTACTCGTACTCATGTTAAATAATAAGAGAATTGTTCGGTAATGTGACCACCTGTCTGTAGTATAAAGTGAACACATAGCCTGTCATTGTCAATGTTGTTTGAACCTATAAAATGTGACCATCCATTTTTTCTGCATACCGAAAAATTTTAAACTAAAACACTAAAGTAACCATTTTCCAAAATTTCTATTTTCATCTGAATCCAATCGTAATTGCATAGGAATTTATCTCCTATAATGACCCCCTGCAAAAAGATTGATTTGTCCTTTACGTTAAAGATATTTGCACCTCATTGAGGTGACCTTCCCTTCCCATTTTTTCCCCCAAATTGAGAGAAGAATAATACCCTGTTCACGCTACGGATATTTAAGATATCTCAGGCCTGGAACTCTCTCAGAGAGTTCTACAAACTCTCTCAGAGAGTTTCAACTCTCTCGAGCTAGATACAGGAACAACCACCTACTCTCATTGGCTACAAAGCTTTGCTTTTACTGATTGGCTGTTGTGGCCGTCTTTATTTCAAGCGCATGCGCATACACTACATTTGTTCAGTTCAGAGATACAGTGACATTCGCTGAGATATCTTAGGTAAATTTTTCAATCTGAACAGGCATCCAATTCCGGGAGGGTCCACTTCAAACACGGCGATCTTAAGATATCTTAAGTTTGTGGTGTGAACAGGGTATAAGGAATTATGTCTGCCACACATATTGACGGATCCTAGGATAGGAATGCTTTTACCTGCTACCGATTTGCTAACTAAGTCGTGTAAGTACATATGTTTATATGAGGAAGTAAAATGGCAATTTTACTTCCTACTTACTTTACTACTTGGCAGGTTTGTTTTAAACGGGGTTTTTTACATACGTTCTCAGAAATTCTAAAAATATAATTATACATACTCTTTCATTACTCTGGTACTGTTTGCAAGATTTGCAACATTTAACATTAAATTTTAGATGTATACAAATTTGTATTTTTCTTATTGCTTTAGTTAATTTTTTTCAACTATTATTTTCAATACAGTTATTTTTCTGCTTAAAATATGGAGAATAAGAATGTAATGTAAAATTTATCAACCTTAGTTCTTCAATTGAATTGAAAAGGAAGATGATTTTTAAGTTAACTATTTTCTATATAGTATATTTTAAATTTGCAATTCAATAATTATATTTGTTAATTAATAAATTCATTATTTAATACAGTGCACTTTTCCTATGTTTATTTATTTATTTTTATTTATTTATTTATTTATTTTTATTTATTTATTTATTTATTTTTTTTTTTGAGATTACAAAAAAATTTAATGTGCCATTTTCAAAGACATTTCATAAAGTGACCACCTCTATATAGTGACCATTTCACCTGGTCCCGAGCTAAAGCAGCACTTTAAGCACGTTCCACTGTATCTATAAAAATGCTGTTATTATTTTTTTAATTTTCTTCATCGTAATATAAATCAGGGATGATATTTCTACTTTTTTTTCGTACCAATATTTTTTTAGAGAAAATATGTTAATAATCTTATTTTCTTAGAAGGAATATAGGTGAACGCAGAAATATTCTAATTAAATAAAACAGCATTTTCTCTAACAAAATACTGGTGAGCAAAAAAGTGAAAATCTCATCCTCAATAAATAATATTTCGAAAATGAACTTGATGCAATGCTAAAAATCGAGTATGTATGCATAAGACATTTTTAAGCTATAATAATTGTTAAATAAAAGGATCTTTATTTTTTAGAAATGAAATTGGCTATTTATCGGAAGGAAAAGATCGTTTTGGTTGTCAACAAATAGTTTATTAATGATTTTCTGAAAGTTGATATTACTGATTGAGTTCTGCGATGTTGATATTACTAAAAACATATGGGTATTTCCATGTGCACCTGTCATGTAAGTCACATACTACGATTTTGGATACAAATATTTTAGAACGGAAAAATGTGACTTATTTTATCAGAGATATTTCATTAACTGAATAAGGCCATGCAAACCTTTCGAAAATAACGGTGGCCAACAACTTAACAGTTACTAATTATGTGACTTACACGACAAGCACTCAAGGAAATACCCATATTTAAAGTAGTATTTAATAGAAGTCGTCACCTGAGAATAATAAAGTTCTATCTGTGTTTTTGAAAATATTGACTTATCTATAGAAAGGTTCTACTTGTATCTATGAAGGCCTTTTTGCATCGAAATGATGTTATATATAATTTAGATATGAAGTTACAATCATAATATGACATTATTTTAATCCAGAAATCTCTACATAGATACAAATAGAACCTTTCTATATCGGTAAGTCATTTTTTTTTTTCAAAAACATAAATAGAGCCTTATTATTTTCATTTCTATATCGTTCATTTTTTGTAATTCCTTTATCTACAATTCGGAAGATTTAAAACAATATCTGTTAGAATTTCTACGAGCCTTATTTGTGTGTGTACATATAATTCTAGTACGAGAAGAATGGATGCCTCAAGATCGAAAACTTCTTGACACTGGACGAGGTGAATGAGATGAAGCAAGAACTGGAGAAGATCATTGAAAATATTCCGGAAGAAAAGACCCACGTGTTTTCAGCGTACGAGCCAAGTGATGGCAAAGTAAGTATATCCTTCTCGGGTTTGGTGTACCATTAACCATTTAACTAATCAATATTTTTTTTTTTTAAGGGTTTCAAATAATGTCTATTTTTTTATGTCTTTTGCTGAAATTTTAGTCTTTTATCACCAGTTTTTCAAGACAAAAATTTTTGCCTAATTAAATGAGGAAAATGCTGGGATTAAATTATACAAAATTTACAATCAATTTTTACTGGTGAGAATAACAAATTGTGATTGGAGTATGGTTGCCCGTACGTGATACGGGTAAATCATGATTGACCAAAACATGTTTCCCGTATGACGTACGGGCAAAACAAGGAATCGGTTAATAGTACATGTCTTTTGATTGAGTAGTATTTTATTTTAATAAATATCTTTATAACTGTTTGCATGGATTAATGTTGGTATGTGTGTCTCTGAATTTACTGTATGACTTCTTTAATGTTTTGCATTCAGTAGTAATAGTAATTATAAATATTTGCTTACTTCTCTTTGCACCGTTTATGATTCTTTTATTTTATACAGATATTTCACTCTTTCAATTGAAAACAAATGTTAATTTCCTGAAAGAATCATGTACAATATAGCACAAAAAGTATTAGAAAATTGTAATATCAATTAAATTTTGGTGTACTAAAATTTTCTAAACATCCCCAAAAACTCTTCCTTAGCCTATTGTGATATGAATACAAATTGAATAGTACGCAAAACAACAACACTCGTTATGTTTCAGACAGTGAAACGTTCTTTAAATTCTAATTAACCAATTAAGATAGCTAAGTACTAATGTTATATGCGTAAAAATATTTTTTTTCTAAAAATTGAAAAAAAAAAATTGAACTTGAAAGAGATATTATACGTATTTCGCTTTGCTATTCTTATAGACTTATATTAGGACTTTATTTTTAGAAAATGTCTTACATGATTGAACTTTTTTTAAATATATTCAAAAAGGAAAAGGAGGGTTGACTAATATTAGTAGAAGACTATTGAAAAAAATATATATACTCATTAGAACTAGAATTGGGTTATTAGATTAAAATCTTAGTTAATCTCCGTATTGATAGAGATATAAATATAGCATATAAAGCTTAGTTCATAAGTATAAATATAATTTTAATTAATTTTCTAGAATTGAAATTACATCGGAAATTATTGAATATGAAATACATGAAATTTTCCACATTGCTAATTACGTGTAAACTACCAGAATGAAAAATGCCCAGCCGGAGAATGAGAATCGAACACGGATCCTTGGAAAAACACTCCAACGATGTAATCTTAAGCTACGAGGACGAGGAAAAAAAGAATTAGCTAACATTATACTTATAACTATTCACCAGTTGAAGGTTTTATATCATCTGATATTTGCCACAGGGTTGTGTGTTCATGAAGATTATTTCATCTTGTGCTGAGGTTGCAGCCTTATCAACATTTTAAAGTGTGAGATGCCAAGTTGCGTATCTCCTCGCAGCTTAAGGGTGCTGGTCTAAATTCCCTTCCGTAATTTCATGTGTATGGGCGTTTGTTGCATTTTTATATTCAAAATATCGCCCCAGGAAATTAATATTTTATGCTTCTTTTTTTTTCAGTTTCTCTTCTTAAAAGATATCCCTTTCTCTTTTTTTAGTTTTCAAAATATCTGTAAAAGCTAAGAGCCACACTTGATTCTACATGAAATGAAGTGTAATTATACTCCCAGTTTTTCAGTTTTTAAGATATAAAATATTAAATTAAGCAAATATTTTAAAATTGAGAATTAAGGTAATAAATGATATCCTTTAAGTAAAGAACACTGAAAAAGAAGTTAAAAAGTATTAATTTTCTGAGGAGATACTTTGAATATAAAAATGCATCAAACGCCCATACACATGAAATTACGGAAGGGAAATTCGGAAGACGAATGACGAGCACCCTTAATGATATAGAGCAGTAGAGTGTTATTTCAAAAATCCGGATTAGATTCCCGACTCGCACATTTTTCACTGTAGTTGTTTACGTTTAGTTATCAGAGTGAATAAATTTCATGTATTTAACATTCAATTACTACAGTAGTTTAAGAAAAAGAGTAAATAAATTTTAATTCAAATTAAAGATAAGTAGGAAAATTGTAAAAAGTAATAACCCATAATCCTGATTATTTCAAAACGCCGTTAAAATTTCAAAAGTAATGTTTTCACGAACAAATTCGATAGCAGGGAAAAAAAAAGATAATCGGGAAGTAAGACATTCGGAAGCAGACATTTTTGCACAGTAAAAGATAGTTATACCCAGGGCTGCAGAGTCAGAGGGAAAAATGGCCGATTCAACACCGACTCCGGAAATTTTAATGACTCAGACTTCGACTCTTGGCTAGCTAATATACTAGTGTTGTTGTTGGTTAAAGTTATGAGGGAACGAAAGAAAAATAAGGCAATAATGTCACTATTTCGGTATTCAATTCTTAGAGCTTTGAAAAAAAAAATCCGTTTTACAAATTCTTTAATTTTACGTAACACAAGCCTGAAAAATCAAATTACCGAAATCTAAAAGAGAAGGGGTAATTGGTCCTCCTATATCAAATGTCTAAAAGAGAAATTTTACTATTTCGGATCCGTGGCCTCGAAAAGGGGAAATCTATACAATTTTCATGTTAATTAGTGTTTTCCCGAGCAGAAAAATTTCAATGGAAAAGAAAAAAACTAGTCAGATAAATTAATCTTAAAACTTTCTTCTATATCATACATGTTAATACTTCCTGAAAAATGCAACATAGCATCGCCACCTCTTACGTGATTTACATCAAAATCTAGTCAACAAGTTACGTCAACTTCTAAATGAATTTGAAGTTTGGTGAAAATCAGTGCATTAATTTCTGAGATAAGGCAATCTTAATTGCGGAAATTTTAAAATTCTGCATAACAGCGCTACATGTTGGGTGGTGTACATCAAAAACCAATAAGGATCAATTTCTATCAGATACTAATTGAATCTAAAGTTTAATGAAAAACCATGCATTAAGTGCTTGAGCCACAGCTATTGCAAAATCGTGAAAAATGCAGCATAGCAGCGCTAAATGTAGAGCGATTTACACCAAACACTAAACTATACTAATCTAGATTACAAACTAATTAAATATAAAATTTGATGAAAAATCGAGCATTTGTTTATGAGATGCGCTGTTGCAATATCATGAACAATGTATAATAGCAGCACCATCTGTTGAGCGATTTGCACATTTACAGCACCTAATTATATCAAGGACTAACTGAATGTAAAGTTTTTTAAAAATCCGTACATTAATTCTTAAGATATAGCTACTGTGGAAATTGTGAATAATGCAGCATAGCAACGCCACCTGTCGAGTGATATGCACCAAAAATTAATCAGTTCCAGTTTCTATCAAGATCTAACAGAATCTAAAGTTTTGGGAAATTCCATCCATTAGTTCTTGAGATACAGCTCTCGAAAAATTTTGTCGCATACAGACTCACGAAGTGACAGATTCACTGACAGACATTTTCGAAAAACTATCAAATCGTTTTCAGGATCTTTTAAAACGTATAAATCCATCTAATGCCGAAAATTGAAATTTTTCACGAATTCAATGCTTTATTCTCGTAAAGATAGAAGAAAGTAACATTAAAGATGAAAATTTTACTAGTTCGGAAATAATCTGGGATCTAGTAGAGCTTTTAATTAAAAACCGTTTTCATCTCTTGTGTACGCTGGGCAGTATATTAGGAATCTTTAACTTGGGTAGTTCGATATAATCCAAATATAACAATAATAATTCCTCTCATGGATTTAAAATTACATTTTATTGGTATAATTTCACTTTGAAGTGTCTAAGAAAAAAAGCCGGAGTCGGAGTCGGCTTGTTTTTTAGGGACTCCGACTCCGACTTTTTTACTCAAAAATGGGTCCGACTCCGCAACCTTGTTTATACCCAATGTAAATAGAAGGCAGTTTTACTTAGCGTGGTTGTACTGATTTCAGAATTATCTAGCTATGCCATGCAATGCTGGCAAAAATGTCGTATGAAAGACTGAAAATATTTTACTTTTAAAACAAATTAATCAGTCTGCGCATTTATTGCATGCATCATGTTACTAAGGAAGGTTTTTTGCAAATTCAAACTTGTCGGATGCAGCAGTCCCAAAACTTTCTTCTATCTCATACATGTTAACATTTCGAATTTGCTATTACATTACCAAAGTTAAATGGCAATCTACGCCCATCATGAGGATTCTAAAGGTATGAAATTCTGTGCATCAGTTCATGAGATATGAGAATCATTAAAATCGTATAAATCCTATAAAATTCAGCATAGCAGCGTCACCTGTAAGGCGATTGACCTAAACAATGTAAACAAAACAAATTCATGTGATGGAGTAATTGAATCTGATGTTTGATGGAAATCTGTGAATTCGTTCTTGAGATAGAGCTGTTGCGGAAATCTTTAAAAATGCAGCATAGAAGCGCCACCTATTGGGCGATTTACACCTAAACATAAAAAACGTCAGTTTATGTCAAGAGCTAACTGGATCTGAAGTTTGAGGAAATTCCGAGCATTAATTCTGAAAATAGAACTATTGCGAAAATCGCACAAAATGCGAAATAGCAGCGCCACCTGTTGAGCAATTTACTCTAAAAATATAAAAAAAAAACATTTCATGTTAAGGACTAACCAAATCTTGAGTTTCATGAAAATTCGTGCATTAGTTCTAGAAATTGAGCAATTTCAGAAATCTTAAATAATGCTGCATAGCAGCACCACCTATCGCGCTATTTAAACTAAAACATTAACAAACGTAAATTCATGTCAAGGAATAACTAAATCTGAAGTTTCATGAAATTCCGTGCATTAATTCAGGAGTTAGAGATAATGCGGAAACGAACAAAAAGTAGCATAGCAGCGTCACCTGTTGAGCGATTTACACCTAAAATTAACCAGCACCAATTTATATCAGGGACTACCTGAATATAAATTTTTATTAAATTCCGTGCATTAGTTCTTGAGATAGACCTCCCACAAAATTTATATCACATACTGAGTCATAGACTCACAGACAGACATTTTGTAAAAACATGTTTTTCTGATCATAACATGGATTATCTGATCCCTAAAACGTGTAAATCCGTCGAAAACTGCAATTCGAGATTTTTCACGAATTCAATACTTTCTTCTTGTAAGATTGAAAAGAGTAAAAATATCATTTATTTTGGTGAACTAAACCCGATTTACAGCATTTTGTGCTTGAAGCATGGTTCTGCAATCATTTTTTGGACATAGTGGAATGAAAACCATCTGATAAATCATAAATTCTCTGAACACATCCACAATATATATATATATATATATATATATATATATATATATATATATAGAGAGAGAGAGAGAGAGAGAGAGCCATTAGATAATACTACAAATCAACATCAATTACTGTAAAAATTTGTTAATGCCAAACCATATCACACAGAGGAGCTGTCAGAATTAGAAATAAAATTGAAAATATAGTATTTAGCTCGTTATCAAGGGCAATACTAAATAGCCACATTAATTGCGATTAATTTCTATTGTGGGTTTTTCGTAGACTAATATTTTTTGTATTGAACATTTTCATATCAGAATACTAGTGGGAAAAATATTCATTGTACTCTTAAAATGATAGTTAATAATTTGTGATAAACTACCGCTAATGCAATTTAAAATCTTATAAAATTTTATTTTTTATTTATTTTATTTTTTATTAATATTTTTTAGAGACTATTTATGGGTGAAAAAGCTTGAAATTATAATAGAAGTTTTCAAAAAGATCAAGTATTGCAAATCCCTCTTAAATTTTGCAATTCTTCCTCCATTCGTGGGTAAAAATTTTGCTAAAATTTATCACATCTCTTCTGTTTTCGTTTCGAAGACAATGTACCTTTCGTTCCCAAAATTGGTTTAAAATATTTGAATAAATGAAAATAGTTTACAGCTAAATCTACTTGTATGTATACAGGGTGATTCATAAAAGATGGGCAGAACTTTAAGGGGTTATAGTACACTTAAAGACAAATAATATTAAATAGGAGACTAAGGGTCCCAGACGTATTCCCAAGGAGATAGGGGGCATTAAAGTTTAGGGTCCGAAATTTCAAATGATTATAAAAAATGGAAAAATTGGTCGATTCGTTTGCGGGTTTTGCAAAAAATTTTCTTTATGCGAGTATTTTCTTGAAATAAAATTTTAAAGTTCAATTTCAAAAAATGCCGATAGGGGGCGCTTTAGACTTTGGAGTAACAAACAACTATTTTTTAACGTTATTTTTTGTATTTCTTTAAATGATTTCGAAAGCTTAGACTTAAACTTAAATTTTGATCTAAAAATCTGAGTCCTAACGAGAAGTTAAGTAGCGTAAACTGAAATTTGAAATTTGAAACCCTTCTCCCCCCAGAACAAAAATCAGTTATTCCCGATCTTTGTGTCGTAGATTAGGCTCTAACTACTGCCGCGTTTCGCTAAAATTATTCTTTATGTCAGTATTTTCTTGAAAATAAATTTTAAAGAAAATTTTCAAAAAATTCCGATAGAGGGCGCTTTAGACTTTGGAGTAACGAACAACTATTTTATACCGTTATTTTTTGTGTCTCATTAAATGCTTTCTAAAGCTTAGACTTAAATTTTCAGCCCAAAATCTGAATCGTTAGACGTGGTTATGTTTCTGGGGAGAGGGGTTTGAAATTTCTACTCCTGAGCACAGTTCAGTTTACCATGTCCACACATTGTGTGCTGTGATACGAGGTAAAAAGACACAAATTAGGATTATGTTACCAAAGCATATTTATTAACATGTAATTACAATAAATGTTCAAAATTGTGACCACCAGAGGTTATGCACGCAGAACAACGGCGAAGAATGGAACGGCGAACATTCGCGAAAACATCAGGCTTTTCGAGCACTTCCCTTACAGCGGCGGAAAGTCTGGCGACCAGTTCCTCGGGGGATTCAATGGGTGTCTCATACATAAGAGCCTTCAATTGTCCCCAAAAAAAGAAATCGAGGGGTGAAAGATCTGGCGAGCGAGCAGGCCAAGCAACAGGACCACCTCGACCAATCCATCTGTTCAGAAATGTCATGTCCAGATAGTTGCGGACGTCTCGTACGTAATGGACTGGCGCTCCATCGTGCTGGAACCACATGACCCGCCGGATGCGTGGAGGAACAACGTTTAACAGGTCTGGCAGCACATGTTGCAGAAATGTGAGGTATGTTTTACCGTTGAGGCGTTCAGGAAGAAGGTACGGTCCGATTAGGTGGTCTCCGAGGATTCCTGCCCAAACATTGATGGAAAAGCGTCTCTGATGAGCATGTGGATACGTAGCATGTGGACTGACATCCGCCCATACATGTGCAATGTGTGTGTTAAATGTACCTTCACGTGTGAAGGTACATTCATCGGTGAAACGCACAGTTCGCCCAAAATGTGGATTTAGCGCGTTCTGCTGCAGAAACCAGCGGTCGAATTCAATACGATTTGGATAATCCCCTGGAGACAGTTTCTGGACTCGTTGCACATGAAACGGGAGCAAATGTTCATCCTTCAGTACCCTCCAAGTCATGGACTGTGAGGTATCCACCTGCCTAGCCACTGTTCGTGTACTTGTACTTGGCTGCGCCGCTACTACATCCAGAATGGCTTCTGCAACAACTACTGATTCGTCCTTTTTTGCACGACCTGCATTCGACCGGGAAGCGAGAAATGATCCCGTCTCACACAACTGTCTGTGCAAGCGCTCGACAGTTTTGCGGTTAGGCAACCGCCTGTTGGGAAATCGCTCTCCGTACATTCGTTGAGCCTCTGTACCATTTCCATTTGCCGCTCCGTAAATTAAATGCATCTCAGCCTTTTCCTTATTCGTGAAGGGCACCATCTTCCGATTCATTACTATAGCGACTTACACTTGACTCACCGTTCAGTGGTTTTTATGCCTGAATCGTGTCGAAATTTTGCATACGTGTTCTTCTTCTTCCCCATTTTGACATTTGCATACTTTCTGTCTCCTTCTTCACCCGGTGACTAGCGTCAGGAATGGAGCTTTAACGTTTGCATGAGCGACGTTTCCAACTGTGCCAGTGCCTTTATGAGTGAATTCCGACTATGCAGTCCTTGACGAAAGTTGTATTTTTGTCTCGTATCACAGTACAGAATCGTTGGGCATGGTTAAGTAGTGCAAACTGAACTATGTTCAGAAGTTGAAATTTGAACCCCCTCCCCTCGCTACTGAACCACGCTCAGCGATTCAGATTTTGAGCTGAAAATTTAAGTTTAAGTCTAAGCTTTAGAAAGCATTTAATGAGACACAAAAAATAACGGTATAAAATAGTTGTTCGTTACTCCAAAGTCTAAAGCGCCCTCTATCGGAATTTTTTGAAAATTTTCTTTAAAATTTATTTTCAAGAAAATACTGACATAAAGAATAATTTCAGCAAAACGCGGTAGTAGTTAGAGCCTAATCTACGACACAAAGATCGGGAATAACTGATTTTTGTTCTGGGGGGAGAAGGGTTTCAAATTTCAAATTTCAGTTTACGCTACTTAACTACTCGTTAGGACTCAGATTTTTAGATCAAAATTTAAGTTTAAGTCTAAGCTTTCGAAATCATTTAAAGAAATACAAAAAATAACGTTAAAAAATAGTTGTTTGTTACTCCAAAGTCTAAAGCGCCCCCAATCGGCATTTTTTGAAATTGAACTTTAAAATTTTATTTCAAGAAAATACTGGCATAAAGAAAATTTTTTGCAAAAACCGCAATCGAATCGACCAATTTTTCCATTTTTTATAATCATTTGAAATTTCGGACCTTAAACTTTAATGCCCCCTATCTCCTTGGGAATACGTCTGGGACCCTTAGTCTCCTATTTAATATTATTTGTCTTTAAGTGTACTATAACCCCTTAAAGTTATGCCCATCTTTTATGAATCACCCTGTATATACGTGTATATATACACTGTTGTGAAAAAAGTCATGGCATAGCAATATGCAGATATACAGATGTCAGTAGTGTCGCTTACAAATTGTATAAATGGTCAGTGCCTTGGCAGAATTTTCCTTTGTATTCAAATGCTTCGTGTAATAAGGTTGATTATGTGATTATGGCCGCACGACGACAATTAACGGATTTCAAACGCGGTACGCTAGTTGGAGACGCGTGAGGCATTCCATTTCGGAAATCGTTACGGTGTTCAACATTCCGAGATCCACAGTGTCAAGAATGTGTTGAAAATACTTAAATTTATTCATAATCTCCCATCATGGACGACGCAGTGGTCGACCATCGACACTTAATGACCGCGACCAGCGACGTCTACGTAGGCTTGTCAGTGTGAACAGACAAGCTATGCTGTGTGAAATAACCGCAGGAATGAATGTGGGACGTCCGACGGCACTTCTGGGCTCGTGACCATGGTAACTAGAAATGAATGCGTTCAGCTACTGGGAGACATCTTGCAACCATCCCTGGACATTATGTACCCAAACAACGATGGAATTTTCCAGTCGGACAATGCGCCATGTCACCGGGTCATAACTTTTCGCGATTGTTTGATGAACATTCTAAATAATTCCAGCGGATGATTTGGTCACCGCGATCGCCCGCCATGAATCCCATCGAAAATTTATGGGGCATAATCGAGAGATCATTTCGTGCACGAAATCCTCCACCAGCAACACTTTCGGAATTATAGACGTCTATAGAGGCTGCATGGATCAGTATTTCTCCAGAGGATTTCCAACGACTCGTCGAGTTCATGCCACGTCGTGTTGTTGCACTTCACTGGTCAAATGGAGGGCTGACATGCTATTAACAGGGTATTCCATGACTTTTGTCCCTTCAGTGTTTATATACATATGTATATTTATATTACAAATAGATAACAACTACTTGTTGTAGATATAAAACTATTCACATTCAGTTATACTTCAATAAACAGTACTATATTAGACTTATGTAAATAAAACAAAAACAAAATACTAAAAGCAGCTATAAATAGCTGAGAGGTACACATTCAAGTATACATTTTAAATTAAATAATGGATGTCTGATGTAATTAGTGTATTCATAATAAAATATTCTTAAAGGAAACGATATATATTTGCAGGAAACGGATGAATATTACATAAACTCTAGCGACAAGATTCGTTTCTTTTATGAAAAGGACGCTTTTGATGAAAATGGTAAGTTAAATGCCTAACACGACAGATAAGATTTTAAAGATAGAAAAACCTTTATTTTTATCTGTCTTATAAACAGTCTAAAATATATATTTTTTTTTTTTTTTTTTTTTTTAGGTAAACTTTTGGTGGACAAAAAGGATGCTTTGAATAAAATTGCTTATGGTAAAAATAATTGTTTTAATAAAAAATTAAGTTTTTTAATTTAATTTTTTATATTTACTAGGGGGGCCCCGCCCCCCTGCTCGCTATGCTCGCCAACCCCCCGCGTAATCGCTTCGCGATTCCAAATTATTGGCTATCCCTGCTTGCTGCGCTCGCCAATTCCCCATGGTATGAATAAGCAGTTGCAGACCTTTCAAATGATATGTCACACGACTGGTGTTGTAAAGAAATTAAAAATGTGCCCCCCTGGGGGGCAGAGTGGGGGTGACACACAAGACATCCATAAAATAAATAAACAGTTGCAGACCTTTCAAAGGATGTGTCACACAATTGGTGTTGTAAAGAAATTACAAAATGCGCCCCCTCTGAGGGCAGAGGGGGGGGGGTTACACACAAGATATCCATAATATGAATAAGCAGTTGCAGACCTCTCAAATGATGTGTCACACAATTGGTGTTGTAAAGAAATTAAAAATGTGCCCCCCTGGGGGGCAGAGTGGGGGATGACACACAACACATCCATAATATGAATAAGCAGTTGCAGACCTTTCAAATGATGTGTCACACAACTTGTGTTGTAAAGAAATTAAAAATGCGACCCCCCTGGGGAGAGCAGAGTGTGGGGGGTGACACACAAGGCATCCATAATATGAATAAGCAGTTGCAGACCTTTCAAATCTTGTGTAACACGACTGGTGTTGCAAAGAAATTAAAAATGCGTCCCCCCTGGGGAGAGCAGAGTGTGGGGGATAACACACAAGACATCCATTATATGAATAAGCAATTGCAAACCTCTCAAATGATGTATTAAACGACTGGTGTTGTAAAGAAATTAAAAATTTCGCGAAATATTACAGTTATCGCCAAGTTGGCGTCACTTTTGACAACTAATTTTGGTCGCCAAATTTGGCGATATATCGCCAAGTTGGCGACAAACTTGGCGATTGTTGGCGATGGTAACCTTTCCTCTCTTTATGGTAACCCATACGGCGATGCATAGACGGAGCCCTTTCCTGATTGGTCTATTCGACTCATGGAAGGAGTGGACAACCCGGATTCGTTAGTTCCGGAAATCTTCCACATCAGCATCATTCCAGGAGTCATTCCTTTTAAGGCTAGTTTTTTTTTACTATAGAAGGATACTTCTGTCATCCTTCAACAATTAATCCTAAACCGCTGATTACAAAAGTATAATTCCACTTGCAAAAATGTTTCAAATTTTGTTTAGCTATTTACGTCAAAATAGTTATTATCAAGAAATGTGAAATTTCTGCAAAATATATTTAGGGAAACTTTCTCTGTGTTATAAAAAGAAAAAGTAGAAATTTTTACTTTTTGAATGGCCGCAAATTTACCAAGTTATGATATTTTTTTAACTTTTCGAATGTTTAGTGTTTTCTCTCACTAAAACCAAAACATGGATATTTACTGTCAAAACAGAGGTGTCGGACTTTTTAAACATGAACCATCATAATTTTTATCTTATAGACCGGGAGGCGGCAGCACGGACAATCACCTCATGGAGTTCATGGATGAAAATTTAGGATTAGTTAAATCTCGATTCGCATGCTAAAACACAATCAATCTGCCAAGTCAAAGTGTACCAGCATTAGTGTAACACTGGTTTTCGATGGGAAATGCCGCTTGACTGCATCGTATGTGGTTTCAGAAAGTAACAACTATATTAAATATACATATTATAATTACTGCATTTAGGGATTGACCAAAAATTCGGTTTTGTTTTTGGCCCAAAATTTGAGTTTCGTCGAAAATTTGTTATTGACGAAATTTCTGACAAAAATTCGGCCATACCGAAACTCGATCGAAGCTATCTGTATTCCAAAAATATCGTTTCTTCCCTCCGAAATTTTCTGCATAATTCATTGATTTGAGCTGCATCGCTCAAATTAGACTCCCTTTATTTATCGGAACTTCATTTTTTATAATTATCAGTCATGATTATCTCAAGAAGTGTTTGCAAATTAGAAATCAAGGAATACATATATGACTAAAATTTGAAGCCATTTTTCATGGCCTCATTAAAAGCTGCATGTTAATAGTAATAGAAAAGGTTTAGTTTGAAACCGCAGAAATGTTTCGAATACTCTTTGAAAAAGTTGTAGCATAACAGATAATACACTGTTAAAAATAAAGCTGACAAACCAGTTGCATTTGACGCCCAGGTGTGAAAAGATGTTACCATTTGACACCCGCGGGCTTGAAAATGTGTTTGGTGTGCCGTTTGTTCTAACACTGGGTAATTCGCGCTAATTAGGGTGCCGTGCAATGCATACTGTTGGAAAATTTTCATCCCTTAGTCATTTGCGCATGCTCTGTGACGTGTGTATTTCTACTTCAACACGCCGTCACTGGTGCATCAAAACAGCAATTTCTCCCTACGAAGACTATCACCGTGCATAAGCTATCACAATTTCGTTTCGAACTTCGGACGGCTAACTTTTGGAGAGCTTTTTCTGTAAAACAACTTTTGCATTTCAGGACATTTGAACATTTCAGGGAGACTTTGAAGGCAAGCTCGATAGCCGAGCGGTTAGAGCGTCGTGTAAGATATTTTTTAGCGAGATGAATTCGAATATTTAGGAAATCATTTTGTATTATTGATGATTAATTACATTTATTATAATTAATATAGTAATGTATAATTGTATTTATTTTATATGAAAATAAAAACTTTTGGTCAGAGGCTCAGAGATCTAATTTTGACGACAGGTATAATTGATTAATTGATTTTGTATTTATGTTACCGTTAAAGCGTATAATCCGTTATTTCATAAAATACCTAGTTATTTCATGAAATAACTAACGGCTTCCGTTAAAGTGTGTAAAATCATTAAATTTTATGATTTAACTAGTTATTTTATAAAATAACCATTGTCAAACCGTTAAAGCATTAAAGACGGCAGGGGAAAACTGTTTGAACTAACTATAACTGATTTTAGTCAATTTTGAATCATTTATGGTTGGTTTCTATATTATTGTCATTGAGAATGCATGTTTTGACGATATTTGTATTGAACTTGCATAAATTTTTTAGCATATCTTTCTATTTTCGATCGAAAATATTAAATTTTAATTTTTTTTTTTAAAGTAATTAATACATACATATATATGTTACCGTTAAAGCTTATAGTTCAGTTATTTCAGAAAATACCTAGTTATTTCATAAAATAACTAGCCTAGTCCGTTGAAGTGTAATAAAATTATTGGATTCTATTATTTAACTATAGTTATTTTATAGAATCCAATTGGGCCGCTTTTTCCCATTTGCAATCGCCGCTGAGAAAATAACCATCTAAATGTACATGGCAATTTTGAACACGATTCGTGTATAAT
The DNA here is from genome assembly GCA_964019185.1 of Maratus speculifer. NCBI lineage: Eukaryota > Metazoa > Arthropoda > Arachnida > Araneae > Salticidae > Maratus > Maratus speculifer. Next base: position 12,391,767 of record OZ025290.1, on the reverse strand, counting down.
TGCGACTTTTATTGTGCTGTCAAAATTTAGTACATACGTGTATATATATATATATGTAAACTTTTGGGGTTCCTGTGGTCATATAGTGAAAAGTTATGAAGAAATTTTTGAGAAGTCCTACCATGGTAACGACTGCAATAGGTAGTATTTCATACGAAATCTACCTAAAAGAGAGAGAGGGAGAACATAATTGTGAACATAGCTTCGGCTTATGCCTTTTATTGCTTAAAACCGCATTGTGGCGTAAAATCTAATACTCAATTAAACAAATAACGTGTTATTAACAGTTATTAGAGCTATATTTAAAATTAAATCTATGAGTTTCGGCACAGATGTCATATACGCAAACGCGACTGTAACAAAATGATGATTTTATGCTTCATATGGTAACCTGGCGGTCGTTATTTATTTATTATAAAACTTTTCATTTACTTTTATTTTCTTTTTTAAAGGCTTTAAATAGTTTTGTTCTATGATTATTAACTAAACTTTTTTTATTTATTATTATTTCCTTTTTAAAATAATCGAAAATAATTGATATATATGCAACTGGTATTTGAAAACGATGTTTTCGCTAAATTGGCGTAAAAGAAACTCCTTAACAAAAAAATAAGAAGAAATATATATATATTTTTTAGAACTGATTTTGAGTTAAATAAAACTTCGTAAATGCATAAATTAGAAAGGGATAGGTACTATCCCTTTCTAATACTATCCCTTTCTAGTACTATCCTTTTCTTCTTTCTTCTCTATAAGTTCTATCCCTAGACATAGAAAAAAGTGATAAACACCCCCAAATAACTTTGCAACAAATTATTGTGAAAGAAAGTTATTGGTTCTAAACGATTCGAAATAAGGTCTATCTTTAAATGATATACACAAAACTTGCTTAGATCGCATTCAGAGTTCTTGCTGCCGCTCACCATTGTGCCAAGTTGCGACAAAATGCTTCATTTGGCGAATAAACGAACAACCAGCCTCGCCAAATTGCAAGTGATCAATTTCTGCTCTCTTTTTGTGTGTGCCAATCAGGGTTACAAAAACCTAATTTAATTTTTTTTTTTTTACTTTTTTTTTTTTTTTTTTTTTTTTTTTTTTTTTTTTTTTTTTATAAAACATCCGTTTTTATTACATATGCATGCATATTTAAAGATAAAAATATAGACATTGTTGGTTGTAAGTAGTGTAACTTCATTTTAAAATAATTTAAATTAAATAATTACAGTGAATTTATGTAGAAAATTGAAAAAAATATTTTAATTTAAACAGTATTAGCAAACACTTTTATGCTCAAAGAATAAACTTTTCAACACAGTGAAACATTGATACTATGAAAATCTTTATAAACAATCTTTTGATTACAAATTATTATTAGGATGTAATTTGATAAGTATAATATTCTATTTCACAGTTATTCAAATAATAAATTTCAAATACTTTTTGGGATTTTGTTTTATGAGTGACAATTTGAAGTCAACATTTTTGGTCATAAGATTTAGCACGTAACAGGGGGGGGGGGAGAGGGGGAATGAAGATTGTTATTATTAAAATGCTATAACTAGCACCCAATTTTTGCTTATTCGACTTCATATTTTGATTTTAATTTTAAAGATAATCTTCCCAATAAAGAAAAATTTCTTTTATAGCTTGAGCAAAATATCAAAGATCATCATGTTTTGTTATTAATTGCGTTAAAAAATCTGCATTTAAAAAAAAAATATTTTAAATAAAATATTGAGTATTTTAAAATTTATTTTATCTTTCATCAATTCACATGTTTAGAAGCTTTTTCTTTAGAACAATAAATATGTTCAGAAATGCAAACTGATTTTAATCCTATACATAAATAAATTATCTAAATCTCCACTATATCTAATGCTTATTTCTGAAATAAAGTTTTAATGATGGAAATTTTTTATATCCACAATCTGAAACATGTAAATTATAAAGAAAAAAGAGAAAATGCCATTAGATTTCTTCTAAAAAAAAATAATAATAGCAATTAGTTTTTTCGGGGAAAAAACCAGTTGGTTAAAACCAATTGGTTTAAACCGTGCCAACCCTGGTGCCAATACCATCGAGACTCTTATCCGCATTTTTGCTTGTTATGTATAACTTTACATGTTCAGTCGCACCTCCTTGCCATTTGCATTGCTCTACTTATTGACATATTAACTCAATACTAATTCAGTTTAGCAACAACAAAGACACAGGAAGGGTAATGCGATAGGTATTTTTTATTGTCAGTTATTCACTATGCGCTGGTAAAAGCACAAACAAAAATTACTCGCATCAAGTGCCAAATAGAGAAAAATTTTGCTGGAACGTGATGTTGATAAAAGCCATGTACCATGAAATTTATTAGTTGTTTGTAAAGCACCGTTGGCCGGTCAATTTTTTCTATTAGTTAGAGTCAAAATCTCATAGTAATTTTTAGTGTATATTTTTATAACGAAAAATCAAAGGCAGCTATATATGTAAATTATTCCATTTTTGAATATTGGGTGAAAAAATCCGGGCCAGGATTCAAACCAGGGATGTATTGGCTGAAGCCGCCAATGCTCTTCCAACTGAGCCATCCCGAACACGAACACTGGAGGACTATTTCACCCAATTAACCTCAACGATCACTTTATCGGGTCTGATACTCTGGATCAGTTCAACAGAATAAATCGAAGGTCAATGTATGGAACTGCAGAAAATCGCTGCATACGAAATTACATTAGATTAATTTTAGAAACATGATTATTCAATCGGTAAATTAATTATAACAGAAGTAAATTTTCCATTTTTGAATATTGGGTGAAAAAAAAAACAATTTTTTCACCCAATATTCAAAAATGGAATAATTTACATCTATAATTAATTTACCGATTGAATAATCGTGTTTCTAAAACTAATCTAAAGGCAGCTATGTTCGATTTTTATTTAGAGTCAGGCTAAAAGAATAATTGAAACCTTTACAAATTTAGAAATCACTCATTTTTAATAGTTTCTCAAGCGCTATTTCTATTTTCTAAGCAAATGCAAAAAATTAGATTATTTTAGAATATTTTAGAATTTCTAGCATTTATTTTCATTTGGCTACTGTTTTTTATTTCTTATTCGCCAAATCGTTAATGTTGATCAAAAGCCAGCGAGGTCCCTGATCGCATCTACATATGAAAACAAACTTAAACATTATTTTATTTTTCAATAACAATATCCAAATTTGATACCATAAATAAATTCTATACTATTCAATTATAGACTAAAAACAATTTTTCATGAAATTCTAATTATTAGTTTCAGAGAAGTTAAGTATTTTTAAATAAACCTATTTTAAAGGAAGTATCCGAATTGAAGTTCGGTACTCGATTATTAAAATGTTACAGAATAACTATGTTACTTCTATTAATGCTTATTTCTTACCAAAATGACCATTTCACTCGCTTAATATGTTTCCCCTATTGTGCATTCAAATATTTTAATAAAAAAAAAGTAATTTTTCTTTCTCTCCAAATTGTTTTTCGGCATATCATAGACGTTTCCTTAACCAGTATTTTGACGTTTTTAAATCATAAATGAAAAACTACTTGGAAGAAAAATTTTAAATTGAGAATTCACATAAAGCAGGACTTGATAAATATAAATATTATTAAAAAAATTGCAGGTTGTAATTCATATATATATTTTTTTTAATTTTAATTTCATAATTCACATTATAAATATTTTTAAATTTATTAAATTGTATTATAACTACACAAAAAAGATTGCATTAGGATAATAATTTCAGGCGATATTAATAAAAATATGAAGATGCAATTTAACATTAGAAAATCCTAATTTTGAATGTTTATAATTCAAACACTTATATCTTTCAAATAACTTGATATTGCGTTTCTAGGACTAGTTTGAACCTAAGATTTAAAATATATAGTCATTGGATTTAAATTATATTGGATGCTTCGATAGGAAAAAAAATGTTTAGTCTTATTTTATTTATTTATTTTTTGTAGATGGCCCCCTAGGCAAATTTTATATATATCACTTAAAAACAGACTTTATTTCCAATCGTTTGTTATCAGTAACTTTCTTCTATTATAATTAACTGCAGTGTTAGTATAACTTGTTTATTTCCTGTTTTCCTGGACTGTATATCATTATTTAAAAAAAAAAAAAAAAATTAATACTTATAAAACTTTTTTTTCCAGCTTTACATTGGTGGAATCCTGTGTTCAAAAAATATACTTTCAACCCAAAAGTTAAAGTAAGTTTGCTCTCTTATTTTCGTTGTATTTTTAAATCGTCCATAGATTTGCTATATATTTTATTTCTATGCAATACCTGTATAACATTATTAATTTTTATTACGTTTGAAAAATACAACATTTAATTTCCGTATTTTTTCATCGTGGTTTAAACCGCATTATAGAATTTTCATTAAAACTTACAGCAACAGCAACAATAATAATAACTTTTTTTTTTTTTTTTTTCTGAACTGTTTTAGTCATTCCTGTTTTAGCATGCTTTTAGATAAAACTATTTATTTATTTATTTTTAAATGCGAATTGGAATCTATACACAATGGACAGTTACAAAAAACGCAATTTTGTTAACAAAAAACAAAATTCATTTCAAGGCAATGTTTCATATTTTATCGCATTGACAGTTTTTGTCGAAATTCTTTTATTACTAATTCATATTAACTTTAAATTCCAATATTGCAAACATCGCTCATTTTAAAGCTCAGCAGACGATACTTTGTTAATTTTTCACATGTTCCTGTTTAAAAAAAAAAAAGAAAAAGAAAAAAAAAGCACAATTACTATTTAAAAAACATAAAGTAGTACAGTGCACCTTAAAGAGTATTATAAATATATATATATAATACTCGTATATACTCGTATCGTATAATACTCGTATATATATTGTATAAATATTCCTTTAAAACACATTATCCTTAAATAAATCAAAATTGTTAATTTATAATTATTAAATAACTACATAAATGGCAACATCATTATATTTAATTTTAAAATATTTAGAAAAATATTTTTAAATGAAATTAAAAATATTCAAGAATTTATTTAAATCATTATTTAAATGAAATTTATATAAAGATATCCGAATATTTTCATATACAGCTATTTAAAACATTTAGCGCATGTATAAATAAAACATAAAATTTTTAAAAGCAAAAACATATTTAAAACATATTTAAAATGCTGAAATAATTCAGAAAAAAATCCATATTAATTTTTTGGATTTCTACATACTCACTAAGTAGCGCCAAAAAAGGATGTTAAAACTTATTAAAATTCGAAATAAAAAACGAAAAAACCCTTTCAATTATTGAATAGTTCTTACATTGATATGTTTAAAAAAGTTGCCCATAGAAGTCTAATATTTCAAAAAATGGCTTGTAGACGGCAGCATCAAACGAAAATTTTGATTCCGGATTGAAATTCCAAATTTATTCTGCCCCCCCCCCCCCAAAAAAAAGAGAGATTTTTAAAAAATTCTGCTGCACAAAAAAATAAAATAAACTTTCAAAACGAAAAAAAAATCATTAATTTTATATGAAAAAAGTATAATAATAATAATAAAAATCAAAATTTTGAAGTTCCGCCTGACAGATTTGAACTCACCTTCAGCGTATAAAACGAACACTTCATCGCTATGCTACGGACACTCATGCGAACTATGCCGACTATAAGATTACATTTTGAAATCGGAAATCAACGAATATATTTAAAACAATATGAGACTTTTTAAAAAATTTATGATTTTAAATATGACAGGGGGTATTCAGCTCTAAGTTTTAAAAAATCAAGTCTGTAACTTAAATAATTTTAGAGTATGAGCACTGTGACGGACAGACAATGAAGCAAGACTATTAGAATTTCGTGACATAAACGAAACCTTAAAAATGATTGAATCTCTTATTTTAAAATGCCATGCAAATGCAATTATAAATTTTACATTAAATGTTATATTAAAAAAATAGAATTAGTAAGCATTTTAATATGTAAATCTTAACCGGAAATCTTAATATATTTAAAGTTATATTTTTAAAAGTTGTACAATAAATGAAATTTAAAAAGATTGAACCTCGAAAAAAAATGTAGAAAAATAAATTTTATTTTAAATAAATAATTTTTTAAAATGGAGTGTATATAGAAACGAATTGTATAATCTACTTTACTCAGTTAATAATAAACAGTTACTGATAAAAACGTTTCGCATACAATTTGGAATTACTCTGAATTTTATATATATTTTTTAAAATCCTGTCTTCATAATTCTGTATATCGTAATATAATCCTTAATTATTTATATAGAATAAAATGTTTATGTTCTTCTCATTTAATTAATACAAATATTAAAAGGCTTGTTTATGATGCTATAATTAATGGTTTTCCTAAAAAATTCATATATTCTTTAATATACAATTAGTAAGTACATGATCTAATAATTAATTAACACTTTGCTTAAAAAATGTACAAAAAAATATTAAAACATAAAAAATAAGAATAAAAAATTAAAAATGTAAAAAAAATATATAAAAAATGCATATAATAGGTTGGGTGGGTGGGTAGATGTTAGAATACGCAGGAGGGCGGTGTTGTCTGGATAATACACAAAGGTTAATTTAATATAGTAAAAAAAATTGAGAGTGGGAAATTCATTTGTTAATTTGGTACAAAATTTCTATGGAGTTTAAATAACATCAATGTATGGATTATTGTTTAGTTATATCTATTATATTAATAATTTTAATCATTTATTAAATTGCACTTCACTTTTAATAAATGAGTGTACTATATCACTACTAAATGTATAGGGTACATTTCATAATAAGCTATTTTTTAATCTTTAATCTTCCTTAATTAAGATATTGAGTTCAGCCTATCATAGTTAAAATAAATGTTATTGATTTAAATAATAATAGGGTAAACTATGGTGCATGGTTTAATTGTTCTGTTATTACATTGTTCTGCTTTTAATTAATTTATTAATTTAATATTATGATGTGTACGATAAATCGTTTTTTGTTTTTATTATTTTATTATCTCCATTTTTCTGTCATATGATATATGAATACTTCATGTTTTAATTTACACGTGCGATATCAGGGTTAAGGTAGTGCATTTGGGATTCATTCTACTTTATAGCTCATAGATGTTTTTTCTCCATATCCACTATAGATTACTTGGCATTTCTTTAATTGATTTTGGTTTTATATGTGTTGGTAATCCCAAATTCGTATTGTTTTGCTTTCTCATGGCAAATACGAAGATGAAACCACACACTCCATTTGTAGTTCCAAAGTTTTTGGGACCTGAAGATTCTGCTTTGGTTCTACAAATTCCATTTGTATTCATATTATTCTTTGTTCTTCCATATTCAATATGATGTAAGTTATTAAATTCAATGGTTAATTTCAAATGGTTAATATTGTTTACTATTAATGGTCTTATATATATATAGATAGATATATATATGCTGCCTTATTACAAACCGTAAAACAATATTCAATATAAGATTTATTTTTTTTTTACAGGATTTACTACATAGCTTTGAATACAAAGATCCCGTAGTCGTACAAAGTATGTTAATATTTAAAGTAAGTGTGGTTCAGTTTCAATTACTTAAAAAAGTCATGATTTGAATATATAGTTATTTATTATGTTGTGTCGAAAAATGTGAATTTGCAAATTCATAGTGTTGTTCACTTTGTTGACTAGTTATGAGTTTATTCTTCACTAATTTTTAGAGTTCTTTTTAGAATTCAAAACATCTAACAATAAATTAAGATACCCTGGGGTAATAACGCCAGACGGGGTAATAACGCCAAGTGCTAATATTTTGCATAATTATGAAATAATCTGGTAAATGACACCCATGTGCTCTGCGCAGAAGGGTTTTGAGTCATATAAATCGCAAAAAACAGCTTCAAGTTAATTTGTTTCATTTTTAGGTGTTATTGTTTTTACAAGCAACTAAAAATAACGCTTGATCTAAAATTTGCGAGATACGTTTTGTGATGTGAAGACTATTTTTTTTTATCCGGAAATACTTTGTTAATTACATAAATTTGTAGTACATTTTATGGACTTTCAAAATGTTATTGAAGATTTTGGATATCTTCTCGAGATAATTTGTAATTTAAAATGTACAGCGCAATAACTATAACGGGATAATAACGCCAATCCTTGCAATTTTTACCCCGGTTGATTCCCTACAGTGGCCGAGCTATCCTAAGTACTGATTCAAATAAACACAGTTAAAACTGTGCAATATTTCTAATAATTCTATTTAAGCTGTCCTTTTTAAGCAAAAAGAAGCTCACTGTCTGATATTCTTTTGCCTCATCCTCCCCCCCCCCCCCCCACACACACACACACACCACACCTTTATTTTTCTTACACTTTCACAAAAAATTGAACATTCTCAATAGCTTAGGATGCAATTTGTCAATTTCTAGAGCTGAGAGTTTGAATTTTTAGAATTGGGCAATCTGCATGCAATTAATCCAACTTATTTCATAGTTTTGTTTGCATGGCGTTATTACCCATATAGGTGGGTAATAACGCCAAATAGCATTGGTCAAGAAATCACGCCATTACATTTTATGTATTCATATCTGTTAAATTATTTTTTTTATATAGATAGTCAATGAGTTGCTGTATCAAATCATATATTTGTTTGAAAAATACAAAGTAAAACTGAAAATTGAAACTCCGTGAAAATTGGTAGAACCTTAACGTGGCGTTATTACCCCAGGGTACCTTATATTGTATATTTACACACGGAATGGCTATCTTTAAATACAATAAAAATTACTGTTGGAAATTTTTAAATAAACATATTTAATAAAAAATGCGCTAAATTAACAGCATTAGAATACATTAAGAATAAATAGTATTTTAATAAATTAACTATCATAAGTTGTAATAAAACCATTGAATGAATCGATTTTATACATCGAGCAACCCGCCTCCCTTTTATTAAAGAAAATATTCAAAGTATATTTTGGAATACTTTTGTTTGATGGATAATTTGAATAATTTAAACTTTTCTTTCTGTTTTTCATTTTCTTTCTTTCAAGGAAAATTTCTGGCAAATTCTGGAATACTTTTATTTAATGAATAATTCAAATTTTTATTTCTATCTGTCTTTCTTTTAAGAGAAAATTTATTGCAAGTTTTTAAGTACTTTTATTTAATGGCTAATTTAAACTTTTTTCTTTTTCTTTTCTTTTTTTTTTTTTTAATAAAGAGAAAATTTATAGCATATTTTGGAGTACTTTTATTTAAAGGGTAATTCAAACTTTTCTTTATCTCTTTCTTTCTTTTAAGGGAAAATTTATAGCAGTTTTTAGAGTACTTTTATTTGATGAGTAATTCAAACTTTTCTTTGATTTTTTAGAGAAAATTTTAACATATTTTGGGGTACTTTTTTATTTGATGGATAATTGAAACTTTTCTTTCTCCGTCTTTTTCTTTTTAAAGGAAAATTTATTGCAGATTTTGGAAATCTTATTTAACGGGTAATTCAGAATTTTAAAATTAATTTTATTTTATGCTTAACTCGCTGGTGTAGCAGTCAGATGTATTGTCTTTTATTGCACAAGATTTTTAGATATTTTGAGAAAAACTAAATAAAATTTAAAAGTTAAATAAAATTTAATTCTACATTTATAAAATACTCGTAATATTAATTTTATTAAATTTCAGATTTCAAGCAAAAAAAATTTTTTACGCTGTGAATTAACAGAAATTTAAAAAAATTACATTTTGCAAGATTAGCGATTTTGGTGCATTTATAATAAATTGGCTTTATAAGAAGATAGTGATAGACATGCAATAAAACTCAATCGATTGACAGAATTTTCGTTAAAAATTTGGAAAACTTACCATTAAATATCGACCAGAAATTAGCTCCCCCCCCCCCCCTCAAAAAAAAAAAAAAAAAAAAAAAAAAAAAAAAAAAAAAAAAGAGAGAGAGAGAGAGAAAGTGCCGAAAATTCATTGTCGACAAATGCCATCGAAAATGTGAATGGGCTGGAACTCTACCGAAATTATCTGTATTATATCTCGTTCTTTCTTTCAAAAAATTTCCACATCATTCTTTGCTATGAACTTGTCGGCTCAAATGTGACACTTTTTATTTATTGCTATGAATTTCACTGTTTATAATTATCAGCCATGGCTGATTCAAGACGTGAGAGTTCAAATTATAAAGTAATATATATATGACTAAAGTTTGCAGACGCATTTTACGTACTCATTAAAGGTGCAGATTTAACAGTAATAGAATTTTTTTTAGGACTTATAAGACATTTTTTGGATCGATGCGGATAACTGATATTCATTTCATCGCGCTACATTTCATATTTTAAAGGTATAGATAAATACAGTCAAATTTTATTATAATAGATAATATAATTATTATGGTTTCTATATTACAGTATATGAATAAACTAGCAATAATTATAAGATGAATAACTTCATTCCTTTTCTTTTACAGAAGCCAAAGATAGGAGAAGTGTGTAAGTTACTTTACTTTTATTTATTTATTTTAATTTTCAACATTAACTTGATTTTTCCCGGCAGAAACTACTTTCTTCCGGAACAGTGAAAAAAACTGAAAAAAAAAACGGAAAAAAATGAAAAAAAGGGAAAAAACTAGAAAAAATGGAAGAAATCAACAGAAAACAAAACATATACTCCGAAATATAGTATTATTAACTATGTAAACGAATTAAACTCAAAGTATAATTATATAAAATCAAATTTGGAAAATTTAATTAATATTAAGTATTATTTTGTGAAAAAACAGTTATTTTTCTGATAACAAGTTTTAGGTTCAGCAGACATTTACAGCTGATTTATTTTACAACTTTGGATGTAGAGCAATTTCCTCGACTGGCCGGCGTGTAGCCTTGATCTTGACTTAATCGAAAAACATTGTGACATCTTATCTCATAAAGTTTATGCAAATTTTGCAAAACTCTTCTGTTAATGAACTTTGAGCTGCTGTTGAACGTGTTTGGTATGAAATAGACCCCTAAGTGATGCAAGATTTAATTTCTTCGGTGAAAAGTCACATTCTTGCATTAATTACAGACAATGTGTGTGCAATTCGATTTTAATTTATGGTTATTTTTCCTTAAATATACAGACTGTATATACTTTTGCCACAATGTTAATTCTATTTCTTTGTCATTATATATTATGTAATATGTATAATTTAAAATTTATTGTTTGGGTGTAAAAGATAAGTCAGTAGTAATATATGGCAAATGATTTACAAAAATTCGTTACATATTTCTGAGTACAGAATCACAATCGATAATTGTCTAAACTTTTGGTGAGCACTGTATAATCAATTTTTGATAACATGCATGTTTTTTTGTTTTCAGTCAGACCTCACCAAGATTCTACTTTCTTGTACACAGAACCTCCTACATGTATAGGCCTCTGGATGCCATTGGAAGATGCAACTGAAGAAAACGGCTGTCTTTGGTTTGTACCAGGATCTCATAAACGTATGTATAGCAAAGTTATTTTAATACATGCTTTCTAAAAACGTGACATATTATTTGATAGACATACAACATGCGCGTAATAAATTAGCAATAACTTCTCATATCATTATTTCATTTGTTTCTTGTTAATTTTGAAAAAATATTTTTTGAGATTGTGATTTAACATTTTTTATAGATATCAGAGTTAAATACTGACAACAATAATCACCAGAGTCTGATTATCACAAAGTCAAATGGTGTAAGTAGCTGCCTTATTCAAAGCTAAAAATAATAAATTAAAAAAATTAAGAATTAATACAAAGTAAGCCACAAACATGTCATGGAACTCCTAACTGAATCATCGCCCAACGCTAAAAATCAAATACTTTTTCCAAAAATCAGCACAAAGTAAGAGGTTTAATTAAGGTTAGTCAAGACCGGATAATAATGTCGAAGGAATAAAGAGACAGAACAATCGTCATGAAGTAACTAACGCAGGATCATCCGGGGCATACCAGACATTTGGGGGACCCCTATAGCCATAGTTTAAAACTTTGTTAAAAAATTGCCAAGTGATTAAAACGGCGAGAAGGGACCAAATTTCTTACATTTGAAAAAAAAAGTTAAAAATGCGGTTCTCCTTGACCCCAAAAATCACTGAAAGACCTGTATTTACACTTCAAAGGCTCACATGAACCCTTAAGTTTCCTTCTATGTCTAAAAATGAAACTATTTGGAAATGGGCCAAAAAATTTTAAAATGGACCAATGAAAATATGCATAGATATAGCGAAACAACATCGAAAAACTAAAGTAGGGCCTTTTTAAATCTGATCGCATCTCAGAAAGTACCGGGCCAAAAAACTCGAAAATCCCACAGATGGACATAGAAAAAAAAGCTACTTTCAGAAATTCAAAATATTATTTCGATGCGTATGGTAGAACTGAAAAAATCGGATAAAATTGATCAATATTTTTTTTTATGCCCACGGATTGCCAGAATGAGAAAGACAGCGCTTCCAGCTGAAGATTTTAAATGGGTTCCCATCTCAGAATCTAACATTCGTATTCACGATCAACTTGGACCCGGAGTTTCCGTGGAGTTTCGCCCGAAACCCAGGTTCAAAGCAAGATCGGTATTCTTCATCAACCTGGCAGAACCGGTTCGAGGTGAAAATACAAGGTCAGGTCGAATAACCTAACCAAGCTCTCCAGTAGGTTCAAGTTTGTTTTTCATAACCGAGCATGCGTAGTTTACGAAAAACAAGCAGGAAGAGAGAAAGAGGAGACGGACATTTTACAATGGCGATGGTTGTATTTTCGTACTGAATGTAGATGCTGTCAAAATATAAAAGTTTTAAAATCAAATAAAGCAGTAGAACATTATGTAAAGGTAATCTCATATATGTGTATTACGTTCAATATTTTTATTTGATTTATTTATATTTACGTATAAATACTCTATATATTATGCGTTGAATTGTTTATTTACAAAAATACGCGTGGTCGCGAAAAAAAACATTTGCTTTAAAATAGCCAACAGTAATAATTGACGCGTCTGTCTAAAGTTTGTTTAAAATCATTTACATTTTGCAATTTTGATGTTAAAAAAAGGAAAAAAAAAGAACTAATATTTTAACAGTACCGAAATAAATGTCGTACTTACATAAGGTCTAATTAAAACGTGAGATACTTTTCTGATTTACATTTAAAATGGGGTCTAGCAATTAAATTTAAATCAAACTTTTTTAATTGTGTTTTAGCAGACTCGAAGAAATTTTTCTTCGATTTTCTTTCGAAACAAAACGATTTTCTTCGAGTCTGCTAAAACACAATTAAAAAAGTTTGATTTAAATTTAATTGCTAGACCCCCTCCAAAATTAAAATCAAATATAACAACTAGAATTGACCCCATTGATAAATTTGACAGATCAAGTGTTTATATCATTCCATTTCTTAAAGAAGGTGGTTATAAGAATTATTATATTGGCATGACTCAAAGAAAATTCAAAGTAAGATGTAAAGAACACATTGCAGACATAAAATTTAATAGAGGTAAAACCGCATTATCAAGGCTAAATCAAATAGAAAACATAGATATTTTGTTTAATGAAAGTAGATTAATTTATAGGTCAGATTTTTATTTGCAACTTTTTATTAGAGAGAGTATTGAAATTTACGTCAGAAGCTCAATGGTCTGCAATGATTCCTTGTCATTTCAAATCCCAAATATTTGGATTGCATTGTTAAATAATTTAAAAATTAAGCAACGTGATACATAATTAAAATATAACGCGCGCGATTTTTATTTAAAAAAAAAAATTAAATTTCATTTGTAATAGTTTACTGTCATTTTCCATCTTTGTGTTTATTTGTATTTTGTTTTTCTGATGATGATTGAGTAAATTCAATCGAAACATGTAAAAATTATTAAGATCTTTTAATGTTTTTATTAGTATTTGACGTCTTTTATAGCAATTAAATATTTTAATTCATATTATTGAAATGTTTTAATGGACGTATAAGAAAACTTCCATTTATAATTAATGTCTTTTAATTTAGTTTAAACAATTTACGTAAAATGCTTCAGAATGTAAAATTTTCATGAATTCATAATGTGGTAGATAAAGGGTTAACTCAGTTGTTCGAACAATTCTTTGAAACGAATTGCGTTCGAGAACTGAGATACCATTGTCTATTAACGAATTAACCGCAATTATAATTATACATAAGTTAGAGTTCGAATTAATCACTGTTTATTAATTTGTAACAGATTTTTAACAGATGGAGTACACCAAAGATTTTTAAGAAATCCTAAATTAGAGCCGAGATTTATTATAGATGGGAAAATACCAGATTACAAAGATGAAGAATACGTATCTGTTCCTGCAAAAAAAGGTATGTAAAAATTGTGAGTTACTTAAAAAACTACCTTGGTGGAAAATTTTCTTTACTCACCATAGTTGTTAATTCATAACCCAGTGTTAGCGGTCGCACATACCGCTGCATTTTTCAATTTTAAAAAATTTTAGCTTAACTATAGGGTTAAATTTGTTTTATTTGGTGCCCTTATAATTTCACCGGACATTTTTTGAATAGCTGAACTTTAAATACAGTGGCTCACAAAAGTGTTCGTACACTTAGGAATTTCAATGAAATAGTGCTCTATCCATTAATTAAAATTAATATTTTAGAATGGGTATTTAAGAGTAAGATCTATTACTCATTCTTAACAAAACTACATAAAATATTTTAAAAAAAAATAGCAAAACTTTATTTTTTAAAAATCATTAATCAGCACATTAACTAGCAAAAAAGTTACCTCACAAAAGTCTTCGTACACTTTTAAAAAATCGCTGTATATTTGTAAATATTGTAATATTTCGCTAAAGTTGTACTTAATAGGATATTATTTAGCACCCACAACAGTTTTTTAAACACCTGGGAATAGATTTAATTAGTATTTTTATAATTTCTGCATGAAAGTTGATTCCTTCATAGAACATTGCTGTTTTTACTTCGCTTTTTATTTCAATGCTGTGTCTTCGTATTCTAACTTCCAGTTATTTCCAAATATGTTTTACTGGGTTAAAATTCAGCAATTGAGGTGATATTTTCAGAACTTGCGGACAATTATAAAGATGCCAGAGGCGAACGTTGAGAGCCATGTGCTTCGTATCATTATCCTGATAAAAAACAAAGTTGTTTCTGTTACCCATATTTTGAGCTGATAATTTTAAATTGCTTTTTAAAATATTTGAACAAAAATCGTGATTTATTAGGCTATCAGTGTATACCAAATTACCTAATTCTTATGCTGCTATGCACCCTCACACAAGGACAACTCCACTGCCATGCTTAACTGTTTCAACTAAGTTCTTTGAATTAAATTCTTAATTTTTTTCCATCCTATTATGTACTCATTGGAGCTAAGAATGGCATACTAGTTTTCATCTGTAAATAAAACATTATTCCAATACGATTCGGGTTTATTTATAATTGATTTTGTTAAAGAAAGTTTAAGTTTTCTCTTTTTGCCCTAACAAAAATGTTTCTACAGGCAGAATGCCTATATAATGCAGCTGGGCTTACTACTTGTCATACAGTTTCAAGTAAAAATGAAGTAGGAACTGTTTCATTAAATTCTGTAGCAACTTTTATAGCACTTAAACGCGGATTTTTTACGACTTTTCTAATTGTAAGTATTTGATCTCATTGCGTTAACTTAGATTGACAAACTTTTCATACCTAGTTTTCAATCCATTTTTTTTCTGTAAAGTCTTTTATAGCATACTTCACCGTAGAATAACATAAATTAACTAAGTTTGCAATATTTCGAATTTATTTACCATTTTTATGAAGAAAAGTAACTAATTTCGAACGCTATTAGTCGTGACATTACATTACAAACCATATTTCAATTAATAAATAGAATATTACGGACTAATTCTGCAAAATATAAAGCCAAGCGATTTTTTAAATGTCAGCACAATGCAAAAATAAAAATAAAGCGACAAACAATATTTTTAATAAAGAATTTATCTGAAAATGTTTCTGTGTACGAAGACTTTTGTGGCGTTTTCTTTCTGTGGCATCTTCCGTTTTTATTTTTAGACTTTAAAAAAATCCCTTAATGTTAAACAAAAAGGTTGTGTGTTATTTAGAATAACTTGGAGATAATATAAAAAATTTCTGGACTTCATATACAAATTTAATTTCGGGGAAATTTCTTTTTAATACAAATTTTTAAAGTGTACGAACATTTTTGTGAGCCACTGTATAATAGTCCTGTACACGAAATTTAGTACAGAAATAGTGTTTTGTTAGTTAATGTAGATTTTTATTCATCCTTAGATTAACTCTCTAGTGAATGATTTTTTATTTTTCCTTTAAAAAAATATAGTTGATTTTTTAATGGACATGCATTAAAGAAAAAATACTGAAAAAATTATCAATCTTATAATTTTCAATATTTTGGATTTTTTTTTTTTTTTTTTTTTTTTTTTTTTTTTTTTATGGTTGCTAAATTGTAATACCATGCATTAATCGCTTGTATACACTATTTGCTGCAAAAAACGTTGCTGAAAATTAATTAAAATAATGTTTAAAAGCATTTTCTTTGGCAAAAGATTTTTTTTAAATGAAATTTTGCATTTTAAATATTTTTCATTTCTGTTAGAAATTTATTTATGACTAGAAAAATTGAAGACTTCAAAAGTTCCTTTTTTAATTGTAACCGATAAACAACCTATGATAATTTTTAATGAACTAAACCTAAATATAGGGTCAATATGAATGCGTAAAGCATGAAGTTGTTAAGAGGCAACGATAAATAAACGAGAAAGAGAGAAATTTTAATTTGTTGCCAAATGGCAACATTATGCATTAGAGGCAAGCGGTCTGACAGATCGCTCATATTAGTTATCGAAAATATAATGTCACTCCAATTACAGGTTAAAGTATTTTTAACTTTAAATGACATTTAATTTAAACTTTCTTTAAAATTCATTCTTTGTGTGTTCGTATTGCAAAATGTAGAGTCGGAAGGAAAAAAAAATCTCTGCACATAGCTACAAACTCGTACAGATTTTTCCCACCACAAAAATTTAATAGTAAAATTTATTTAAAACAATCGCTGAAATTAACGATTTTCAACGATAAAACAAGATAAAAAATTTCTTTTTAATTTTAATGGTGGGGAAAATATCATTTTCATGTCATGTCCCACATGGCTTCCATCTCTTACACGAAATTTGTTCGGTTAGCACCACATTTTTTATAAGAAAGACTTTTTCACAACATCAGCATACTACAAAATTTATTTTTAAAATATAGAGGTGCTAATAGAATTTAAAAATAATCATAAAATGTTAGCATAAAATTAAAGTGCATAAGCGTAGCATGCGAGTCGATGTATTCCCTAGAATTTTTAAGATTACTTCTATTGGTTAGAAATAAAACTGGCATATACCGATGGATTCAGGAAGGTTCAAAGGGGTTCTCCCCCGAAAAATACTGTTTGTTGGACCACAGCCAAACTCGATTCCGCTTAAAGGAGGGAGAATCGAGTTTGGCCATGGAGTGGCCATGTTTGGACAAAGGAGAATCTGTGTTAAAATGTTTTTGCACATCTATTAGTTAGTACCGTAACAATAACGACAAAATGAATACCCTTATGATATCGTTAATTTCGGATTCTCTACCCGTTAGAAAGTATTCGTTTCGTTATTCGTTACTGTTCAGAAATCGGGTATTCGCAGTCATCGAACGTACTATAAAACAGGATGTACCGTATAGAGCAATTTTTGGAAGAATTGGCATTAGTTACGTGCTGCCATCTGTCCGTAAAAGTTACAATTAAGGGTGTATTCGAAAAAACGCTTTTCCAATTTCAACAGCTCGAAATTTTCTGATACAATTTCAGACGCATTTTTTAAAGTAGAAACATGAAACTTGCTGAGGGAATTTTTGAAGAGACGTATAAGGTGCCGTGTAATGTCATTTTACGCTCCATTCATTAGAATTTGATTTGTCAACAATTACCCTCTTACAAGGAAGGTCTCCATTGGGGGCATACTCAGAATTTTTTGAAAAAAATACGAATTAAACTACTCATGTAGGTAATAAAGGATCAATGAGAATTAGCGGCGGAATTACATTATTAGATATGTAAAAAAATAAAATAGTTTGGAATAATTGGCGTGAAAAGCTGAAAGCGACGCGGGATTTGGCGAGCAGTGCATTTCTTCGCCAAAAGCAAACGATTTTAACGAATCTGAAAATTGATTTTAATTGACTTCACTGTTAAAAATCTGCAGCATTTACTGCAACGTCACTCCACTACTTTTATAGAATATCTCTCTTCTGACCAATGAGAATGCTCCATAGAACGGTGAATTGACCGTGTCATACACTGTTAAAAATCTGCTGCATTTTGTTGCAACGCACTCCACCGCTTGTATATAATATCTCTATTCCAACCAATGAGAAAGCTTCATTTCACGGCCAAGTAACCGTTTTCTATACAAGCAAGGGATGGACAAAACAAAATGCAGCAGATTTTTAACAGTGTATTTTTCAATTTGGAACAATTTTAATTAATTTAAATTGTGTTTTAAATGATAAAATATATTAATTTCATTTTGTTATAAGTACATATAAACGTATATGACAAAATTACACTTAAAGTAAAGTAAAAATGCATAACTAAAATTACTTAAACTAAACTTATTTAAATAAATTGAACATAGAAAGTTTTTTTCTTTAAAAAGTATTCGAAGCGTAAAAGCGTATTTTTCAAAATTTCGTTTTTTCGCCAACCGGAGATAAATCGCCAAATAAACGAAATTTTTATTATTTTTTACGGACATTATAAGGAGGTTCCGCCGAAATTTTTTTTATAAACATATATAACTATATAAGAAGAACATTCTGTAATTTTTTCAGATTTTTCTGAGTATGCCCGTATGGAGACCTTCCTTGTTAGTATGACTATTTTTTTCGTTCCCAGATCTTCCGCTTCGAAAAAATCGGTTCAAAATGCCATTGCCATTTTTATTTGCTTTTTTGCAATATTTTCTGCATTTATCAAAGAATCGACAATCATGGCACCTTCTGTACTTTCTAAAAAAGACAATTTGCCAGTTTCATGCATTTGAGAGCAAAAATGAATTTAAAAATAAATGGGAAAATAATCAGTTTGAATCGAAATACACCCTTAATGCCCCACACTAGGCACAGAAAAAACCCGGATGATAATGTAAAGTCTATGGGAGCGTTATTTTCAAATATCTCGCTCAAATTTTAATATTTTTACATGATTTTTTTGCACAAGATAGCTGAGGACGATCTATAACCGGCCTAGTTTTTACTTTTTCGATTTTGAATATACATTTTTTATATTACGATAGTTTCAATTTCAGAACGGTTTAAACCGGTTTTGAAAGTTAAAGTAATTTTTTTTTTTTTTTTAATCTGAAACCAAAACTGAAAAAGTAAAAACTAGGCCGGTTGTGGATCGTCCTCAGTTATCTTGTGCAAAAATATTAGAATTTGGGCGAAATATTTGAAAAGAACGCCCCCATAGACTTTACATTATCATCCGGGTCTTTTTCCGTGCCTAGTGTTGCGCCTTAATGAAGTTTCCAAGTTTTATTTTAAAAATGCAAACAAAATATTAAAATCAGGGCCATAGCGAGAAATGAATTATAAGGGGGGTGCTCAAGAAATGTAAGGGGGGGGGCATACATTTTTTTCCCTCTCTCTGTAACGCAAAAAGATAAATTAGTGCATATTTACACTGTAGTTAATATGTTTCTGATTAAACTGTTGCAATAACTTCATTTTATGCTAAGAAAAAAATAGGATGATGGAAAATTCGAGTGAATAACTAGGGGCGTGCCAAGAGAAAACTGAGCCCCGGACAAAGTTTCAATTTGGCACCCCCTCCTCGAACTTTTTCTTCTGACAAGCCAGAAAAGACTTTTGTAGTATAAATTTGATGTTCTTTAAATTTCCTCCTCGATTGCCTCCTTCACCCCTCCCCTTTCGCACGATGCTGCCCTGAACTGCAGAAATATTCTATTTCTGAATTCTTTGATTTATGTTTAAAAAATATTTTTTTCCAATATTTTTAGTTTTAATGAAGGGGGTCTGAAGATTGAAACTAACCTTTTTTGGACTCGGCTCAAACATGAATTTTGGCACCCCCCCCCCCCCCCGCATGACCTCCGTGAAGTATATTTACATAGAGAATTTTACTAATTTTCTAATGACCGACTTATTTTTAAAATTTAAAATATGTAATCATAAAATATATAATACTGAACTATGTAATTCTGTTTGTCATATATTGATTCATTAAAACCTCGAATACGGAATTGAAAAAAAATCCGTTTTATACAGGCTTTTTTTTTCTTTTTTTTTTTTTTTTGGGCTATATTATTCTTAGATTCTTCTATGCTTTGGTATACCCCAAACAGTATGATTTTAATTATACCACACTAAATATAGACGTAGGAAAAATCTACAAAAAGTGGTCATTTGGCACCCTGCTGTTCTGGTGCCCGGGCTCATGCCCCCACCCTCTTTCCCCCCTCCTTTGTTTCGGCCCTGGGAGGGGGTCTTTCAGATAATAAATAACTTGATTTTGAAAAAATCTTTCAGATGGTACTAATATACACCACTGATAAATACTTTTTGCTAAATACGCAAGTTCTGAGATGCTTTACCAATAAATGTTTTTTTTTTTTTTTTGTTTTTTTTTCCAATTTGTTGTTGAACTTCCTTTAACTGAATACTTTACTTGGCATAAATATGAATCACATTTTACTTTATCATTTGATGCTTCAGAAAAATATATCCATTTTTTGTTTCTTTTTCTTTTCATAATAAAATAAATAAATGTATCAACAAGTTCGTACAAAATCCAAATCATTTGAGATTTTAAAATAACTGATACAAATAGAGAATGATACGCATACACTGGATACGTAAATAACTGAAACTGCCTTTTAATGTCTGAGTCTGAACACAATTTCGCATCTTTACCGCATTCGAGTGTCTTGCCGCATTCATACAATCACATATACTAACGAACATTAACAGCATTTAAAGTTAGTTTAACTTTATTCGGTTGCATATTGAATTGACACGGGTAACGACCAACGCCGTGCGAAAAAAAGTATCGCATAGGCATCGATTGCCCCGTTTACAGAAATTTAGGGGGCGCTAAATTTATACAACCAACGTCATTTTGGGAGGTTTATCGTCAAGTTGGGGGAGGAGGAAGTGCCAAATTCAAATTTTGCCCCACGCACAGTTTCATCTTCGCACGCCCCTGGTAACGACTAACGAGTCGTATTTCTAAGTAACAATTCAGTACTTCGTTCCTTAGAAAATACCCGTTTCTTAGTAACGAATATGTGCGGTTTGCAGCAACTCTACTATTCGTGTTTTTCCTCTCAATAGATCCCTTGCATTGACGTCACAGCAACGACTAACTGTTAAAAAATTGAAATTTTTGCTGCATCGTCATTCCACCTCCTTTATGGAAAACGATTATTTCACTGTATTATGGAGCATTATCATTGGTCAAAATAGAGATATTCTATAAAAGTGGTGGAGTGATGATGCAGCAAAAGTTTCAAATTTTTAACAGTGTAATACTCTAATCTGGTGCACATCTGGAGCCCACACAGAAGGTCATAACGCCCCATTAACCGTTTAAAGCACGTGTGGTCTTCCTGTTTAGTTTTAAATTTTCTTATTTTTACATTATTTTTCTAAGTATTTAAAAAAGGAAGCGCAAAATTACTATGTTTACAAATGGGAAAACCCACGGCTGTGTTTGGGCATTACGCGCGCGAGATCAGGAGGCATAGACATGGAGTGGGCGGGATACCCGTTCAGTACTCGCTACTGTACTACAGGTACTGTAATACCCTGTTCGCACTGAGAAAGTTAAGTCACTTAACTTGAAGTTTTTTGAAGCGGTCGTACTCGGAATCAAGATTCTCATTTCTGCAAGCTTCTGCAACTCACTTAACTTTTGATACTCCCTTAACTATGAGTTGAGTAGAAATGTGCCTTCTGAATATTTATTTATTATTTTTGAATTTTAGAATATTTAATTCTGATTATTAAATTACTGCAGTTGAGTCCAACAAATAATTATAAACTATTTCAAACTGTTATTTGTCTACCCCAGTTGCTTAACACGTGTGTTTGTAGAAGGGAGGGGGGTTCCTTTTTTTTTTTTTTTTTTTTTTTTTTTTTTTTTTTTTTTTTTTGTAATTAAAGACCGAAAATGGAAAATACTGAGCCTGTTATTTCTTAACGTAAAAGAAATTAATAGCATGACGAAATTAATTTTTTTATTGAAATATGGCAGGATAATTGTAGTGTAAACAAAAAAAAAGAAGTTGTAGTTACAAATTTCAGAACTTATGCGCATGCCCAGATGTCAGTTTGACCAAGTTAAGTCACTTACAATGTTTAGCTAATGCGAACAGGTGAAGTCTAATTCCGGGTATCCCGCTTCAAGAAATTTAAGTGACTTAACTATCTCAGTGCGAACAGGGTATAGCTGTACGCTCAATAACAGATTAAGAACAGATCACGGATTGGAATAATTCACGGTGCTAATTATAAAGATAATCTGTTGCAAATGACATTGGGCACGATGGGCGAATGGTTTATCATTGTGTTTTCTTGCATCCAAAGGTATAAAGAAAAGGAGGACAGGGAGCAGGAAAATACAATGATAAATCTACGAGTCAATCACTAAAATCGGGTTTTCAGGTGTTTCCCACCAAGATATAAGTTGGGAAATCAATTACATTTTAATATCCGAATCACGATTTTGCTAATTCTAGAATTTCAGCCACCAATTCGATGAGGAGATTGTCTGTACTGCCACCTCCCGGTCTAATAGAAGGAAATATCGTAAAAAAGCTACTAGAGGAGATATGAATGAAAATATAAAAAATTATTTTTATTTTAAACGCTAAAAATTTTATGTATTTTTTAAATTCTTTAAACTTTTTGACCGAATGACTTCCTTTATGTTATTAAAAGTTTTAAAAAAAACTTTAAAATTGAAATTTGAAGTGAAAATTTACTATTTGCCTCGCGATTATAACATTCGTCGATATGGCGGTCAGCATTTAAATCATAAGTCACTATTTCCAAAAAAAATTTTTTTTTTTTTTTTTTTGAGAAAAAAGGGAAATGTATTATTTTTTGTACAAAGAATGAAACTTGATCATGAAAATTTGAAAAGCTCAAACACAATTTATAAAACATAAAAAAGGGAAAAAGATTAGATTAAACTTCAGTTATAAAAAATCTATTGCATGAAATATCTAACAAAGAGAAATTTCGGGAACAGTTGTTTTATTCTTCTAATTTTCCACAATCGGTTCCAGGGTTTGATGATAATTAGGAGCGCTGCTGGTGACATTCTAATTTGAAGATTATGACAGTGAAAATAAAGGCAATCGTTGCAAAAATAAAAGTAGTTTTCACCAGGTCACATCGTTATGCATTTATTCTTGAAAATCCAAATATTTCTTAAGCAAGTTAAAATATCTAATTGCTAATTCAATAAAAACATTAATAAAAACAGATGTTACAAAATTATAATTTCAAAATTCAAGCCTTCAAAAATGTAATTATAATGTATTTTCACTCAACTTCTGTGTGCTTCCTGATATTATGATCTAATTAGAATTCTGTACACTGTAAAAAAAGATTGATATTTTTTTAATTTACGAAAATTTACTATTTCAACGAATGAAAATATACAATAAACTCTTCCAAAAGTTTTACCCAAGATTTCGAAAAGCGTTCCTTTGTTTATAGAAAACCTCACAAAAGAATTTATCTTTGAAATTAGAATATATATATACCGTATTTACTCGTGTATAAGTCGCACGCATGTATAAGGCGCACCCCCACTTTACAAGTAAAAATGGCGATTTCTTAAAATCTCGTATATAAGGCGCACCATAAATTTGATACGCTAATGAAGAATGACCAAATGATTTTCAGTAAAAAAAAAAAAAAAGTCGAAACAAATATTACACCAGACCAGAAAACAAGACGAAAATGCATTTTTAGACTTCGGGTTGTAACAGAATGACGGGAAATAGGAATGAGTGACGGTAAAGACAATTACTAATTAGCGTTTAGATAATGTCATTAGCTCTGTTGTATAAAAAACTGCAAGGAATGAAATAAATATGCAGTAATACTTCAATTAAGTAACATTTTCCGAGTTTTACTATCTTTTTTGAATAATTTCTTGTTTCATATGTATATCGTTCGACTGCAGCATCCAAGAGTAAAAAATTATTCAGTGTATAAGGCGCACCTCGGAGTTTTGCCCTAATTTTTGGGGGGAAAAAGTGCGCCTTATACACGAGTAAATACGGTATATATGTGGGATATACTCTCGCATGCGTGGGCTACACTCCCTTTCTGTTGCACCTGCATCGGACTCTCCGAAACGCCGGCACGAGATTAATTAAGAAACGCGAAGCTTCCAAGCTGTGTGGCGAAGAGTGAAAGAATGAAGAAGACGTAAATAGAATGTTTTGCGACAACGATGAACGACGTTAATTAAAAACTAAGACTGACATTTCGAAGAGTAAAAATGACGATAGATTTTACGACGAATTATGTGATTTTTAAAGTAGTATTTTGAAAAGTGACGACGATTTAATCTGTTTATTTTTTGTTTGTGTGTTTTTGTCCTGTTCGTCTGATAATAAATGTATGTGACTGTCAGAGAATAGTTTTTATTTACAGTAAGGACTCGTCCATCCTATAAAGTGGTGCCATAAGTGCCGACTTACCATTTTTGCTCATTATTATGAACTAGATATTTTTTCTTCAGATTCAAGCCGGATATCATTTTACGGGTGAGTTAATTATTCCATATTTTATATCTACTATGAAGCTAGTCGACATCAAAGAACTGGAAGTTGCATTTAAAAATGAACGCACTAATAAAATTAAACTACTTCATAAATTATTGTTCGACACTGATGGTGATAGATCAAACCGGAAAAGAATTCGTGACTTCACTGGTTTCGATTTCGAAACGACCAGCACTGAATTCAAAAATAAAGTTACGAAAGTTCAGGCAGATTTTTCTTTAAATGATTTAATCACAATTTGTAATTTACTGTGTATCTCAAATGACGGTTCTTTAACTGAACTTGCAACCAGATTAGTGACATATCTTTCAGACTTAAATTCACTGCAAGCTAACATTATTCAAAACGAAAGTGATACCGATTCGGAACCTGAAATGTCTTCACATAATACCACATTGAATAAGGACACTGCAAGTAATACCGAATCATCAAATTTTGATAAAAACAAGCAATTTCCAGTTCAAAGTTTTTTGCCATCTACTATTAATTTTAATGATGTTGAAAGTGTTATACCGCCTTTTGATGGTAGTTCTTTTCAAGATATAAATATTTGGTTAAGTAATTTTGACGATGTCGCTAGCATGCTCAATTTATCAGAATTTCATAAATTTGTATTTGCTAAACGATCCTTACGAGGAAAAGCCCAGCTGTTAGTACAAACAGAATTTCACATTAACTCGTATGAAAAACTTAAACAACTCTTAATTTCTGAATTTGGCATTACTTATAATTCTGCTGAGTTACATGATATGTTAAATAAACGAAAATTACAAGAAAATGAATCCCTTGAAGAATATTTTCTCGTAATGAAACAATTATGTTCGCGCGGTAACATCGAAGATTCAGCACTGATGCAGTATATTATTAACGGTATACCCGACCCTGTTTTTAGAAAATCAATATTATATGGCTGCCAATCTATAGTAGAATTTAAACAAAAGTTCAAAATTTATGACAAAATTCGGCATGACTATGAGAACACTAAATTTCGTAAATCTAAACCAGAAATGCCGTTGAAAGAGAAATCTTTTCGTCCAAAACCTGATCTTCTCTGCTTTAATTGTGGTTTAGCCAACCATAAAAGTAGCCAATGTAGGCATAAAGGCAAAGGCCCTCGCTGCTTTAATTGTTCGAATTTTGGCCATAAGTCGGCTCAATGTGATCAACCAAGGAAATCTAGAAATAAGCCTGAACCATCCAATATTTCCACCATTACGTCGAATACTTTTATGACCAAACAAGTAATTATTTCGTCAGTAAATGTTCTTTCTTTGATCGATACGGGAAGTGAAAGAAGTCTGTTAAAAGAAAGTATTTATCGCAAACTCCCAACGGTTTCGAACCTCGAACATTCAACAATCACATTAACTGGATTAGGAAATACTATGATCAAACCCCTGGGTTTTTTCTCTACGGATATTACTATAGATGATTTTAATTACACCACTAATGTTTATGTAGTACCAGATTATTCCATATCTTTTGATTTTATTATTGGTACAGATGTTATACAGCAAAGTATTTTAACAGTTTCTCAAAATAATATTTCGGTGCAAAAAATCAAGCAAAATGAAGATATGTCAAATAATTTTCTGATTAATGTTGCTCAAGTATTAGACGATAGTAATCTTGATTTATCTCATATTACCGATAAAACTATACGTTTAAAAATTACGGAACTTATTCAAAATTATTCCCCCCGAAAAGTAAAGACTACTGATGTTACATTATCAATTCATCTGAAAGACGAAATTCCTGTTACTTGTCCTCCCAGACGCCTAGCTCTTATAGAGAAGGAATTTGTCGAAAAACAAATTTCAGAATGGCTTGAAAAGGGAATTATCCGAAAAAGCACCAGTAATTTTTCATCACCTATTGTCCTCGTAAAAAAGAAAGATGGTTCATATAGATTGTGTGTTGACTATAGAAAGCTAAATGCTAAAACACATAAACAGCGTTTTCCCCTCCCAGTAATCGATGACATTATTGATCAGTTGCACTCTGCAAAAGTATTTACAACTCTTGATCTTAAAAATGCATTTTTTCATGTCGAAGTAGAAGAAAATAGCCGAAAATACACTTCTTTTGTAACACATTCTGGTCAATTTGAATTTCTATACATGAATTATGGCCTTAGCGATGCTCCTTTAGTTTTTCAGAGGTATATCTATAATGTTTTTCGCGATCTCATTAATGAAAAAGTACTTATCGTGTACATGGATGATTTTATAATACCGTCTGAAGACGAAGCCGAAGGACTCCAGAAATTACAACGCGTTCTTACAACTGCATCAGAATATGGTTTGGAACTGAATCTAAAAAAATGCCACTTTTTACAACGAGAAATTGATTTTCTGGGTTACCACATTAAAAATGGTCAACTACATCCATCTCCCTCCAAAACTAAAGCTGTTCTAAATTTTCCGGAACCTAAAAGTGTAAAAGATGTACATTCATTTGTCGGATTAACCTCATATTTTCGTAAATTTATTCAAGATTATTCTTTAATAGCTAAACCCTTAACAGATCTCCTTAGAAAGGACACTAAATTTCACTTCGGTGACCAACAGCGAAATGCATTTAATCAGTTGAAACACATTCTTGCTTCAGGTCCTGTTTTAAGCATTTATAACCCTAGTAATGAAACAGAAGTTCATTGCGATGCTTCTATTGATGGTTACGGAGCAGTCCTCCTTCAAAAGTCTTCTATTGATAATCAATTTCACCCTGTCTACTTTATGAGCAAAAAAACCACAGATGCTGAGCGTAAATATTCGAGTTATGAACTAGAAGTTTTGGCTGTCATCGAGGCTCTTAAAAAATTTCGTGTTTATATTTTACGTATTCCTTTCAAGATTGTCACAGATTGCAATGCATTTGCCCTAACTATGAATAAAAAAGATCTTTGCACCAAGATAGCTCGATGGGCTTTAATGTTAGCTGATTATAACTATACAATCGAACACAGACAAGGTACACGTATGCGCCACGTTGACGCTTTAAGCAGAAATCCCGTATGTATGACCATTCAAGACAGTTTTACTTCCAAAATCATACAATCACAGAACACCGACGAACATATACAGGCCATCAAAGAAATTTTGAAAACAAAGCCATATGACAACTATTTCCTCAAAAATAACGTTCTTTATAAAAATCATAAAGGTTACGATCTGGTAGTTGTACCGGATGAAATGCAGCTAAACGTCATTAAACACGTTCATGACAAAGGACACTTCGGACGCAAACGTTGTGAAGAACTCCTTAATGAAGAATTTTTTATCCCTAATATGGCAAATAAGATTGATAAAGTTATAGCAAACTGTGTAACATGTCTTTTATATAATCGGAAACGTGAAAAACAAGAAGGTGAGTTACATCCCTTACACAAAGAGGAGACTCCCCTCCAAACTTACCACATTGATCATCTAGGCCCTCTCGAATCAACTAACAAAAACTATAAACATATTTTGTCTTTAATAGATTCATTTACCAAATTCGTGTGGCTATATCCCTGTAAAACTACTTCTTCTGCCGAAGTCATTTCGAAACTGCAACAACAAAGTTATACTTTTGGCAACCCTTCCAAAATTATTAGCGATAAAGGTCCTGCATTTACAAGTAAAGAATTTGCTGATTATTGCCAAAATGAAAATATAAAACACGAGACAATTACAACAGGCCTTCCCCGTGCTAATGGTCAAGTGGAGCGACTTAATTCCATCATAATTTCAGTAATCTCTAAAATGTCCAAAGACGAACCGACCAAATGGTTTAAATATGTTCCTAAAGTTCAACAAGTCACTAATTCAACTTACCAACGAAGCATTAAGAGAACACCGTTTGAAATACTATTTGGTACAAAAATGAAACAGAAAGAAGATTTACAAATTATTGAACTCCTAAACAGTGCAGTCGAAGACCAATTCATGAAAGATAGAGAAGAACTCCGAAAAGAAGCTAAGAAGAATATTCTGGAAATCCAACAAGAAAATCGCAAGCATTATAATTTAAGACGTAAGAAACCCCGGAAATATAACCTTGGAGACCTCGTAGCAATTAAAAGAACCCAACAAGGACCAGGGTTAAAATTGAAGTCTAAATTCCTAGGTCCATATAAAGTAACCAAAGTGAAGTCTAACGACACCTACGACGTAGAGAAAATCTCATCCACTGAAGGACCGATCAGTACTAGTTCGTGTGCTGAATACATGAAGCCTTGGCATGACGATAACTGAAACATTGTTATTTTTTTTCCTTATCTTTAATGTGTGTGTGAACATTTTAAAAGTCAGCGATTTTAAAGAACATTTTCCTACGATGTTACACCATTTCAGAAGAAAGACGACTGACCTTTTTAGTGTGCAAACGAACTCTATTTTTTTTTCCTAAGAACAGTTACTTTTTTTTGTTTTTCTTTTTGTTTCTTTTCAGATTCTATAAGATCACATGTCGCTGCGGCAGCTCCAGATGTCAGGACGGCCGCATGTGGGATATACTCTCGCATGCGTGGGCTACACTCCCTTTCTGTTGCACCTGCATCGGACTCTCCGAAACGCCGGCACGAGATTAATTAAGAAACGCGAAGCTTCCAAGCTGTGTGGCGAAGAGTGAAAGAATGAAGAAGACGTAAATAGAATGTTTTGCGACAACGATGAACGACGTTAATTAAAAACTAAGACTGACATTTCGAAGAGTAAAAATGACGATAGATTTTACGACGAATTATGTGATTTTTAAAGTAGTATTTTGAAAAGTGACGACGATTTAATCTGTTTATTTTTTGTTTGTGTGTTTTTGTCCTGTTCGTCTGATAATAAATGTATGTGACTGTCAGAGAATAGTTTTTATTTACAGTAAGGACTCGTCCATCCTATATATATATATATATATATATTCTTAGTAGCTGCCTGTAGTTTTCGAAAATGCTTCCGAGCAGCCTTTGCAGTGCATTAAACAGTTCTCTCTAACCAGAAATCGTTTTCATGGATGTTATGAGACCTTAAGTAAATGTTTTCATGTTCAGTAAGCATATTTAACTGAAAAACATAGAAAATTAACAACATTAACATTAATATTAACATTTTTCTGATATAATTAAATGTACAGACATGAAAAAAAAACTAAACACCCTCAACTAATTCTGCAAAATCATAAGAAGAAAGTTACTTGTACCAAACGTTTGGAGATAAAGTCTACTTTTAAATGATGTATATAAAATTTGCATGGGGGAGGGGCATCTACATATTAAAACGGACCCTAACTTTGTTTTTGTTTTCTTTTTCGATAGCAATACCCAATTCTGACAGTATAAATGAACTCTACACTTTTTAACTAGTCTAAAAACAAATTTTCATGCAATTCGTACAAGTTTCCGAGCAATAAATTATTTTAAAACGAGCTTATTTTAGGGGCTGTATCTAAACTAAAGTTCGGTAGTCCTTGTTGACCGAAGAAGCCTTCTTTATCAAGGCATCTAAACGCCACTCAAACAGTCCTTGAAGATAAGAAAACAAGAAATTTCAAAATATCTGGTCATTTCTATGGTAGAAGGTTCCTTAAACCATCATTTTGCTGTTTTTTAGACATAATTTGAAAACTACTTGTGAGAAAAAATTTTAATTCTATATTTGAATAAAGCAGGACTTGATAAATCTAAATCCATAAAAAAAAATTGTGGGTTGTAATTACTAATTTTTTCGACTACTAATTTAATAATTAATAATTCATATCATAAAATTATAAAAATTGCAAATTTAACGTATTTATGTTTGGGTATTTTAGTACTATTGCTATATAAAAAATTAACAGATTAGAAATATAATTTCAGGAGTTATTAATAAAAATACGAAAATGTAATTTAACATTAAAAGCACTAAAATTTGAATGTTTATAATACAAAGACTTATCATTCAAATAACTTGAAATTTGGTGTCTAGGCATAGTTTGGACCGAAAATTTGAAATATCCTCTTAAAATTGGATATTGCTGTTGAAAATAATAATAATAATAATAAAAGTTTGGGTTCGTTTTAATATGTAAATGGCCCTTTAAGTAAATTTTACATACATAATTTAAAAGTAGACATTGTTTTTAATTGTTTGGTACCAGTAGCTTTCTTCTAGGATTATTTGTTGAGGAGTTACTAGGGAATGTTTACTTTTATTTTTTTTTTCTACGACTGTACAATTTTGCAGTTACGCAGCTGATAAAGGTTTAGTTAAGGATGGCAACTGAACACCAAACTTTTCCAGAAGAGAGAAGCGATTGTATAGATTGTAAGCGATTTGTAAGCGATTGCGAGCATTGTAAAAGTTACTTGAAAATTATTAGCAACAAATAAAAACTTATCTTTATAAATTCTCCTTTAAATTTCGAAAATAGTTTTCTGATGTTTTTAAAGATAAAGGAAAGCTTTTCGGAATATTGAGTGGCTTGGAAGTGGATATTAAATATTATCTTTCGTGGGGGGGGGGGGGGGGGGAGATAATAGTAATTTTTTGTAGTTTAAGCAGCACGTGTCTCTTTTTTACAGTGTACAAAATATTATCGGCATGGGAAAAGCATTCATCACCATGCATATTGAAAAAATATTTCAAATATAATTTCTTATTATTTAAGAAATCAATTTCTAAAATTTAACATTATATTACATTATATTATATTATATTATATTAAATAAATGTTTCACAATTTTACTTCATTTGCAGGGTTCAACCAACTGAAGTTTTGCCATTTCCATCAATATATTCTAATTGAATTCATAATAAGTATGGAGAATACAAGAGAAGGAAACATGAATGTTATATAGAAATTTAAATATTTTAAATTAGAAAAAATATTTGTGTTTCACATATAAACCCTACTTTTGGCATTTTTAAAGAAATGCTTATTTTAGTGTGATTTCAATGTAACTTTGTATAAAAGAAGTTTAAATAAAACTTATTCTGTATAACCATGAGAGCCCAATTGCTTTTTTAAATGTTTAGACAGAAAGTAAAAATATACAAAGAAAAAAGTATTTATTTTGCAAAATAATAAATGTAAAATTTAGCCATCAGGTGAAGAAAGTATCTTCAATATGTTTCAAGATGCCAAACCAGCCGTTTTATAGACATGGATAGAAGTAATGGACCACGCATACTGGACAGAGTCCGCAATGCTTGTGAGGGAATTATTCGTATTTGATTGGTTTTCGACTAACGCTTGTGAGGAAAACTGCGACGTTGATTAGCTATATGAAACAAAATCCCTATCGTAATATTGAACGACTTCAGAAATGCTTGTCGTTCATTTCCATTTTAGGTATATTTCGTATGAAATGCTACCTATTGCATTCGCACCCATGTTGGAATTTCCCGAAGCGATCATGATTAAAAAATTGAGGCATTCAAATAGCAAATTGCGTTTTTTCTGACTCATTTTTAAATTCAGTTTTGCTCTCAAACGCATTCAATTGACAGGTTCTCTTATTTAGGAATTGTATAATATGTCATATTGGTCAGTTTTTTGATAAAGACAGAATGTATTTCCAAAATATGCTGTCAAAATGGGCATTTTGAACATAATTCCTTTAAGCGAATGTGAGTGAAGAAGTGAGGATTTCTTCAAATAACAAATTGCTTATTTTCTGACTCATTTTTAAATTCAATTTTGCTCTCAAACGCATTCAATTATCAGACTCTTTTATTTAGGAACGATATAATGTGCCATATTGGTCGATTTATTCTTTATAAATAAATAATCAGAATACATTTTTAAAAAATACTGTCAAAGTGGGCATTTTGAGCTGAATTTCACAAGATGATTCTGATAAAACCATGTCTTGCGGAAAAACGAAATTAAAAATTCTTTGAGGGAGGCTAAATAAAATTGTTAAACTGGGTTTATCTCTAATCATATTTTATTTTTTGTTGTAGAAATGAGCACTTATTTTCGAAATCTACCTCCGCCTATAGGCCAAGCCGACAGGGATTTTTTGGTTAGACCATTGGCTGCAGTTGTATTTCGATATTTCAGATTCCTTGATGCCTCAAAAAATAGTGTTTTCAAAACAACATAAACCAAAGATTTGAAAAATAAATTAATTCGAGAATGAATAAAAAATATTGGGATTTAAAAAGGTCTACAGAGGCGCTGGTCGTAGCCGTCGGTGCAGAAAATTTGCACTTTAACTAATGCTAAAGTGCTATCGAAATCATTCTTTATTGCAAATGAGTTTGAAAGTTTTAGATACTCGAATTCGATATTTTTTACTTTGGTGTATAAATGCAAAACACAAATATCACATGAAATCTGAAATTGTCCAAAATAATAATAATAATAATAATATAATTTTTCCCAAATTTATAATACAAGTAATTTAATGTGCTTACATAGGATATTCCAGAAGTAAGAAGTTATATCTTTTCTTCACCAGATGGCATATTCGAGCGCTAGGAAAGGGCAGCTGACGTCACTGAGGGCACAATTACTGTGGATCAGCGCGTCCTAGATCCACATTCTAGATCCCCTAGATCCACAAAGTGCCCCCTAATCTAGGGGACACTGTGTGAATCCACAGTAATTTCCTGCCCGTCTTTAAGACTCCTACTGTACACTAGAGATGGGAAATATGGTTATTTTTGGTTCACAGGTTACATCATTCCACAGTAGCGCTGGTAACAGGTTCCAACATCCTGTTATTTTTGTAACAGGATACAATATACAATTTATAAACAATTGCTAAATATGCTCCCAAACGGACAACACATGGGATATGGGCCCCCAAGGTGGTGCCCTCCGTGGAGGGAGGGGCGGGGGGTCTTTCTAAGGGAACCCAACCCGTATTTACGCAAGGAAATCCAAAGTTCAAAGAAAACCACGGAAAACTCCGAATGATTGGGCTGACGACCGCGATTGGGTTTTGTTCTAATCCAGCGCCTGCCGTCTACCAGTTTTGAGGGCAGAATCTCTCAGCCACTGGTGGGGCAACAACATTTAAGAAAATATCTATAGGCACATATATTTTTGAATATAAAATAATGTATCCAATAGGAAATACGAAAAGCAGGAAAATTAGAAAGTACAAGAAAACATATTAAGAAAACTTTCTTTAACATACAGAGGAAAACGAATTTTTCAAAAATCCATTTTCCGTATACCGCGTTTTCTCAATCAGCACTGTTGATGTTTTAAAATCTGAGATGAAATGCATTACTGAATTTTCGTACAGCAAGTCAATGCGTGCTGCCACTACTAGAGCGGCTGCAAAACATAAAACAAATATTAACTCATAGGAAAAAGAAACTTGTGAGATAGGACAGATGGTAGAGAATGAAATTTTTTCCAGACTCAGTTTTTTTTACTAGTTTCTTAATAACAGATATGTATAGTATGCAAGATCGATTGTACGCTGTTATGAAAGCAAAAGAGGGTGCTACAAAAAATTAACTACCATTTACTTCATATTAATAAGATAATATTGTTGCGCAAAATAAAATATTCTAATACTTTGAACTCATCTAAATTTTATCCTACTATTTTTATGTCTTTCAGAAAGCTGTAAACCTAATATATTGTACTGTATTTTATGTTTTGTAAATATTAAAATCTTATCTAAACATTCCAGATTCAATTTATAAGAAATTTAATTGCATTTACTTAGTATAAAAATGATTAAATTGAAAATAATTTTTTAATCATTTTTCTCAATTATTTTAATATTTGGAATATGAGTTGTATTAAAATGGTTCCAAAGTTCACTAGCTCATACTTTTTTATATGGATCCATACATAAATAAAAAATAAGACTTATTTCCACAAAATTTTCACCCCCCCCCCAAAAAAAAAAAAAAGTGACATTTTTGGAGTGTCGACAGAAGTGAAAACTTGGACAATTACGTTTTTATTTTTTGAATTGTCAGGACATATTTTTTTGTAATCGTCAGGAAACATTTTATTGTGCAGGAAATACTTTTAAACAATGTGTTTTTTTATTCATTATTATAAAGTACTACTACGAAAATTGCATTACAATTTTCATTTAATGCGCAATTGTGCATGAAAAATAATGCATATTGTTTTACATAAAAAAAATTGCAATAAAAAAAGACTGAATAACATTTATATGGCGCAGATGTCATACACACATCACGTTGGCACAATTTTTTTCTGATACCGATTTGGCAAAAAAACCTCGAAGAAGTTTAAGAAATTTAAATTTCAACCCATTATGGGTCCGTAACGTGACCCAGAATAACGGGAGAAAATTTTTTATGCTAGATTTGTAATGTATGAAGCATAAGCTTTCGATAGACATATTACATCAAAAAATGAGAAACACCCCCCCCAGCCCCTCCTCCCAAAAAATGGTCCTATAGGAAACCCCCCCCCCCCCAGAAGAGCCCTTTAGAAATCAAATCCACAAATCTCAAATTCAGTCTTTCTGATATTTAATAAAAAAGAGACGAAATCATTTTTTATTTATCCTCTTTCTTCAACAACCGCGAATGAAAACAAACAGGAAACGAAACTTTAAATCAAAAGTTGTTAACGATAACAACATTATCCTCAGACAAAACGTTTGAAAATAAACAACAGTTACGAAGCGATAAAATGTTCTTTTGTAATGTAAAAAACTACATTTTTTCAAAAACGGGTGGAAAATCTAACAGAAAAGAACTACATAACTGAACTGAATTGAAAAACTGGTGAAAAATCTAACACTTATTGAATTTGCGAATATTAAGGAGTTACTTCTTCTGTGGTTGCATAGGCGTAACCAGCTTTTTGAACGGGTGGGTGCCCAGAATTTTTAACCTGAACTTGCTGGATACAAACAATATCTTATTTTATAAAGTAAAACCTTCTAAAACGGAAGCCTATAATACAGTTTTAAATTCCGTTTTAGACAGTTTTTATCTTAGAGTGTATAATTGTGAGATTTTTTTTAATAAGGTTTTTAAGGGTGTTTTAATAAGGGGGTGGGGACGCAAATTTTTTAAATAATTGTGAATGGGTCTGCGCAAGCAGGGGGGGGGGGCTGTCCGGGCTGTACTTGCTGGATACAAACAATATCTTATTTTATATAGTAAAATCTTCTAAAACGGAAGCCTATAAAACAGTTTTAAATTCCGTTTTAGACAGTTTTTTTATCTTAGAGTGTATAATTGTGAGATTTTTTAATAAGGGTTTTTAAGGGTGTTTTAATAAGGGGGGGGGGCGCAAATTTTTTAAATAATTGTGAATGGGTCTGCGCAAGCAGGGGGGGGGGCTGTCCGGGCTGTACTTGCTGGATACAAACAATATCTTATTTTATATAGTAAAACCTTCTAAAACGGAAGCCTATAAAACAGTTTTAAATTCCGTTTTAGACAGTTTTTTATCTTAGAGTGTATAATTGTGAGATTTTTTTTAATAAGGGTTTTTCAGGGTGTTTTAATAAGGGGGTGGGGTCGCAAATTTTTTAAATAATTGTGAATGGGTCTGCGCAAGCAGGGGGGGGGGGCTGTCCGGGCTGTACTTGCTGGATACAAACAATATCTTATTTTATATAGTAAAAACTTCTAAAACGGAAGCCTATAAAACAGTTTTAAATTCCGTTTTAGACAGGTTTTTTATCTTAGAGTGTATAATTGTGAGATTTTTTAATAAGGGTTTTTAAGGATGTTTTAATAAGGGGGGGGGACGCAAATTTTTTAAATAATTGTGAATGGGTCTGCGCAAGCAGGAAGGGGGGGGGGCGCTGTCCGGGCACCCAGCCCGGACATTCAACATTGTTCGGCAAACGTCTCAAAAGAAACGATTAAGAACGTTTTTAATGAATATTATTATTATTTTAGAGGTACAAAAAATGAAATCTTGATTAAAACAAGTGAAAGAAGATGCTGTCATTAAGAACCATGTGTTATTTATTTAACAGGGACTTTTCAGTAACATATTAATGCAATATTAGGTTCTAGCGTAGTAACACTGTTATTTATCCTAATACGATAAATAATGCCCATCCCTACTGTACACAAGAAGACAAGGGATCTGATTGGTCTACGACTGGTCTGATATATCTACGATTAAAAACTCTGTTGTATGATTGGTCAACCCCGCCATGATGATTCCTGTAATGATCGCTAAAGCAAACATGTAATTGGTAGATTGGTTGAAGGAAGCGTTTGTTTGTAAACATGACATTTCCTTGTACGAGATATTTTAAGAAATTTTCTGATTTCATTACATTTCTTAAATCTTTAAATATGTATGTTGGACTTGATACTTGAAAATACATACTTCTGATAAATTATATTTTGCGGTCAAAAAGCTTAATTTAGTCTTTTTAAACATGTTTTAAAAATGAAAAATACAACTGAATTAAAAAAACTGACGTCATTTCATACATTTAAAATACAAATAACATAAACTTTTTGACAATATATAAAACATTCAATTTGAAAAAAAAAAAAAAAGCAAAACAGCAATGTTTCCTAAATGGGAGCAATGGCACTTAATGGGTTAAGAGCAGTAAAATGTTGAAAATTACGTCATAAAACTATATTTACATGTGAAAATTAAAAGAGAAATGATATATTAAAACAATGAATTCATTAAAATGTGTTGACCGTCGCGTCGTAAATGGAAAAGATTACGTCATATTTAAAATAGCCAAACAATGTTATTGCAAGCAGTTTAAATTAAAAAATGTTTACGTGAGACATTCACATTTCTAAATTATCTTTTAAACTTGTACTTAATTCTAAATGATCTTTTGTTGCAAATTTTAAAAAGCGGAAAAAAAATATTTCATTTCTAGCAACAGAAGTACAGGGTGATTATAATTAAAGTCCGAGTTTCAAAACGCTCTAAAAAGCGAACCACTCGTTAGAATGGCGTCAAAATTTAACAGCGTATTATTGAAGAAGGGGGAAAGAACATGAACCAAAAAAAGTTCCAAATTTTAGCGACAGATGGCGCTGTAAGCGTCAGAATTTCGACTACAAAGGACAAATCGTAAAACAACGGCTAAGGCGTAAGTTACACGGTATAAACCGACTGTATAGTTCAGTGTGCATGACTGTACGCGTGTGATACTGTTAGTTACGTAAGCCCGTCCACCACGGCAAGCTCGTACCACATCGGATGGGAAAAATCGGTTTTTAATTGTCCTGAGGCCAAAAACCGCATAAAAAACATCCATCCAATCGGTTTTTAAGTTTGGCGAGACTGGCGCAAAACATGTTTAATATGCTGTCCACCGTTGTGTGCAACAAGATTAAATCGGGAAACAGCATGTTCCACAACCGATCGAAGTGAATCCGGGGTCAAGTTCAGAATGTGTTGCGCAATGCGTGTCTTTAATTCAGCTACGTTGGCAATCGGAGTACTGAACACAATATCTTTCAGATAACCCCACAGCCAGAAATCACACGGATTAAGATCAGGTGATCGGGCCGGCCAGGCTGTAGGGAAATGACGACTAATAATTCTAGCATTTCCGAAATGCCGCCTCAACAACTGCTTCACTCGATTTACAATGTGCGGAGGAGCGCCATCTTGCATAAAAATGATACTATCCAGACATTCACGCTGTTGCAGAGCTGGAATGACGTCATTACGCAAAAGAGACTCATAGCGCTGACCATTGACGGTAACGGTATCAGGACCTAAAGCACCCGTCTCCTCGAAAAAATACGGCCCTATGATAAATAATGCCGTAAATCCGCACCACACAGTGACCTTTGCAGGATGAAGTGGTACTGGGTTCGTTGCGAGTGGATTTTCTGTTGCCCATATTCGGCAATTCTGTGTATTGACATATCCCGTCAGGTGGAAATGGGCTTCGTCTGTCTACAGAATTTTCCACGGCCAATCATTGTCCACTTCCATGCTAGCGAGAAATTCCAAAGCAAAACGCTCTCTTGCTGGCAGGTCAGAAGGGAACAACTCCTGCACATGGCAAATTTTATACGGATAGCATTGCAGAATGTTTCGTAGAATGTTATGTACCGTGCTCACAGGCCTGTTCAATGTTCGGGCAATTCTCCGTGCACTGCATGGTTGCTCACCACCGCTAGACTCTTCCTGAACTGCTGTGGCCACTTCTTCAACTACCGCCGAATCACATCTTTTCCTTCCTCTACCAGACTGCACATCAAACGAACCCGTATTTTCGAATTTTTGCATCATTTTCACCAGACCTCTGACAGTCATCGGTCCAGCGCCTTTTTTCATACCCTTGAGAGTCCTGAACTTCTGCAGAGCCACTGGTGCAGAATCACCGTTCTTGTAATAAAGCTTTACAAGCAGAGCACGATCCTTCATTGAGACACTCATGGCCAACGTCTGAGAAGCGAAATGAGGAAACGCCGTTTACCCAACGCTTTTATAACACCTGAAATTGTCGTGCGCATGCCAGGTATTTTAATTTACATATACTGACGCTTACAGCGCCATCTGTCGCTCAAATTTGGAACTTTTGTTTGGTTCATGTTCTTTCCCCTTTCTTCAATAATACGCTGTTAAATTTTGACGCCATTCTAACGAGTGGTTCGCTTTTTAGAGCGTTTTGAAACTCGGACTTTAATTATAATCACCCTGTATTTTCACGTGATTATCAGAAAGAAAAAAAAAATCTTTTAAACAGTAAATTCATTAATGTGCATTAAAAGCAGCAAGTAAAAAAAATTACCTCATAGTTAAAATTTAAAAATTTGTTTAGACAAAACATTTATTTCAAAATTTGATATGACCTTTTTAACTATTGTTGTGAATTACAAGACAGCACAGATAATATTTCTTTTCAAACAACAAGGGTATTTTCATGTGCATAATAGAAAGAGAAAAAAAATTAGTGAAAATTACATTAGATTTAAACGATATATTTAAAAAGCCTTACTTAAACATTTTTCTTTTACCGCGGTTGTTCAAAAAATACAATGATACAAAGACTCTGATTAACTAATATTGTTTAATAAAACATGTAAATATTCAGTAGATGTTTAACAGCAGCTGATTCGACCTTAAAATTCTCCAATAATA
Source organism: Maratus speculifer (assembly GCA_964019185.1). Taxonomy (NCBI): domain Eukaryota; kingdom Metazoa; phylum Arthropoda; class Arachnida; order Araneae; family Salticidae; genus Maratus; species Maratus speculifer. The sequence goes on along the minus strand of OZ025290.1, from coordinate 12,351,802 downwards.
GGAAAATGAATGAAAACCCGTTTACAGGAAAATTGCTATATATGTGTGTGTGTGTTAGAAAACGGAGAAGGGCAGTGTTGTCTGTATAATACGCAGTGATTATTTTTTAAAAAGAGGCTTCTACTAAATTACAATAATACAACATGTACTGGATGTTGAATTAACAGATAAGTATGAATAATTGTAAAGTTATATTCATTAAATCTATTAATATTATTTAATAATAAATGTTATTGATTAACTTGTAATAACTTTCAGCAATTCGAACAAAATCTAAAACATTATTTCTAAGTTTATAAAATGCATGCATTAATTATCTAATATTTACTTGTTTTATCTTACAATACTATATTAATTAAGTTTAGATTAGTAACGTCACACTAAATGAAATTAATTTCAATTTCAATTTTTATTTCTCCCCTTTATTCATATTAAATACATAAATACCTAAGCATTATGATATTGGTTATGAATTCATTTAAGTATTTATCAAGTCATTAGGATATGATATTAAAATTATTTAATTGTTGATATTATATAATGTTGTACATTTAATTTTGAAATCATTATAATGAATCATCCAATTCAAAACTTTAATTTTTTATAATATTTAATAATTTAATTACTTATTATTATTTATAATGTTTTTCATTTAATAAAGTATTTAAAATTTTTACTTATATCTACACTGAGTGAAAATATGCAAGGCATCTTCCAATAGATAACTTGCATTTGAGTAATTTATAAAAAATAAGGATATAATAAATTAATTACATTTATTCGCACAAGATGGCTGCACTAAAGCAATTTATAGGATGATGGGGTGGTTTCACTGTATTGGAGGGCGCTTGTCAAATGTGAGTTTGTCTATTAGGCTAATGACAGACGACCGATTTTTTCGACGCTTTGGCTTTCGAGCGAAAAATAAACACCTGCGCTGCCTCATTCACACGGACGTGACATTTCCGTCAAAATAAGCAGACGATATTGTCACTAGGCATAATAGAAATCTTTTGATTCGATGTTTATCAGATGGATCTTTTGAAGGAAATAAAATATTCTGTAATTTTTTATCAATTATTCAAGAAAATTGAAAAAATATATATACACAGACGGTACTGGATGCATCCTGTGAGAAGTGATAGATTATTTACCGGATCCAAAATTAAATTACAGGAAATATTCTTTAATACATCTGATGTCAAATGAAAAATACAGATGACTGCGAATATTATTAATGTTTATAATTGTTATTCAACTTTCATTTAGATAATATTTCTTATTATTATTAAATAAATTTTAAAAAAAACTAAATTGATTTAAAAAATGTTGCTACAGTACATGGTAGCAAAACAAGCATCTTAGTTCTATAAATGAAATGTAGGACCGAAAAATTTTCAAAGTGTGAAATTTTCGTTACATTAATCAAGAAGCATATGCTATCGTCCCATGAGCAAAAGGTAGATTCTTTTTCTCCTTTTAGGGCTGTACATCCATATAAAAGTTTGTCACTTTTTTTTTTGGTAATTTTGGACCCTCTCCCTTCTTACGATATTATATACTATCATTCCCCGAACACCCTCTCCCTCAGTAATGGTATCTTCAATAATGTGTAAAAATTTCTTTGATTTTTTGGATTGTTTTTCTTTTGTTTGGAATGATGGTTACACTTATTTTTCGCATAATTTACTGATTTAGATGTAGAGAAAGCTATAAAATGTCACTTTATATATGAAATAACTGCATATCAAACAACACTTAAAATAAATAGTTAATATTTAAAAGTGTTTTAAAATAGCTTTAAAGCTTTTTGTTACATACCTTCAACAGTAATAGTGTCTTTTTATAATTGTTCTCGGACAAGGTGGGGCAGGCAGAACTTCGAAAGGCGGACATAACAAAACAGACGGAGCAGTTTTTCTTTAACTTATAAACACAAGTATCGTTTAAAACATAACATCGTGTACAGTTTGTCGAACAGCGAATCAATATATGCATACACATATGACAGAATAATAGTAATGCTAAACGTTGGGGTATTCCATATTTTGCAATTATATAAATTTATAATCATTTAATTATTTTAATAACATTGCATTTGCATAAAAATAGACAACAGTTTAATAAAAGATAAAATACTATTTTGATGTGAAGACCAAGTTACAAATAAAAAAAGAATTCTTTTTTCTTATTGGGTCAAAAATGATAACGATATCAAAAGACAAACCAAAACCTGTTAGCCCTGTTTCTGTTGTTCTGTTCTGTTAGCACTGCTTCTGTGCTAGATTAAAGCGCATTTTAATCTAGCGAAAAAGTTTCACATTTTTTATTATTTTTCATTTTTAAAATACATTTAAAATTTAATAAATATAATTGTTATTAATGTAGTGTAAAGTTCATCAAGGCTGATAAACATACAATATTAAAAACTAAAAACAAATTTCTTCCCATGGTATTTACGAAAACTGGTTGGATGTGCCAATCCCAAAACTTTCTTCTATCTCATACATGCATTTTAATATTTAAAAAAAAAGTTACTCATTTTAATGCTTTAATAATTTTAATTCAATACCCTACCAACTTTGATTTTCATCTTAAATTTCTGCTTCAATCAATTAATCGGAGTAAAAACGAATTCCCGTCTCTGCACGAGCCGATGGACAATAGAATGATAGGCAGATTTTTTTTTTCAAATTCAGGGAGGACCTACTTGCCTTACCAAAAAAAAAATCATATACAAAATGTTCATACACAATATTGAAAATGGCATAAAATTCGGTATTGTAGCGCCCCGTTCCGGCGGATTTTTTTCAGATTCAGAGCGATCCAACTAGCCATAGCCATACACTTACACAAAAAATTTCTTTCAATTCGATGCCTAACTTCATGTACTTTTGGTCGGTGCAATATTGAAAATGGCACAAAAATCGCGATTGCAGCGCCCCCTTCCGACGGATTTTTTTTCAAATTCAGGGAGGACCAACTAGCCATAGTCATACAGTTACACAAAAAATTTGGTTCAAATCGATACATAACTTCATATACTTTTGGTCGGTACAATATTGAAAATGGCACATAAATCTCGATTGCAGCACCCCCTTCCGGCAGATTATTTTCAAATTCAGGGAGGACTAACTAGCCATAGTCATACACATACACAAAAAAATTGGTTCAATTCGATGCATAACTTCATACATTTTTCTGTGGTAAAATATTAAAAATGGCTCAAAAATCGCTATTGCAGCTCCCCCTTCCGGCGGATATTTTTCAAATTCAGGGAGGACCAACTAGCCATAGTCATACACATACACAAGAAATTTGGGTCAATTCGATGCATAACTCCATATACTTTTGGTCGGTACAATAGTGAAAATGGCACAAACATCGCAATTGCAGCGCCCCCTTCCGGCGGAATATTTCAAAACTGAAGGAGGACCTGCTTGCCCCAGCCAAAAACACTAAAAAAAAATTTGGTTCAATTCTATGCATAACTTCATACACTTTTTGATGGTAGAATGGCGACATACAGACAGACACACGGACAGACAGACATTTTGTAAAAACAGGTTTTTTGAAATCTCTGACCCCTAAAACGTGTAAATCCGTCGAAAACCGGAAGTCGAAGAAAATTTCGATTACAATACTTTCTTCTATTGAAGATAGAAGAAAGTAGAAAGAAAAACGCTCAAAAATTATATATTGACAATTTTGAAAAGTGAAATATTTCCAAATTTGTCGCCATATGTAAATAGCCTTTTAACATTTTACTAGATTATATTAACTTAGTTGCCACTCAAAATTTAGCAAAAAAAAACTATGATAATAATCTATATATATATATATTACGCTATCGTATGAGACACAAAAATCGTGTTTATTCGTTAATTGCTTAATGGCAACGTCCAAATTAAACCCATCTTATTGGTTACTGTGCAGAAGTCCTTTGTTAAGACTTAGGCTGTGGTAAATTAGATTTGTATATGTTTTGTTCCTTCGCTGCAATTATGAAGCTTCAAAATATCATTATTTTTATTTTTTCTGTTCTTTTTTACTTAAAAAAATAAATAAAAGTCATGAATTTTAAAGTTTTCAGTTTCAAATTAAAGTTATATATTGTAAATGAAATGAGTTTAATATATTATTATATTATATAATATACGATATATTATTATATAATATAATACAATATATAAATAATTAATGAAATGCGAAAAAATGCCACGGGTACAATATTTGTCGATTTATTATCTGCGCCAGGCTAGCATAAAAATACTGAGCTCTTGATTTATCAGCACAGATGTCATATATGCAGCACATTGCGCGTTATTTTTCTGACGCCAATTTGACGAAAATTTCGTTTTCAAATACCAGCTACATACATATTTTTAACTAATTTCTATTATTTTAAAAAGGAAATAATAATAAATAAAGTTTAGATAATAATAATAGAATAAAACAATTTGTATCATTTAAAAAAAGAAAATAAAAGTAAACAAGCAGTTTATTAATAAATAAATAACAATAGCTGGGTTACCGTCTGAGGCGCATATAATTGCTACTTTGTTGCAGTCGCGCCAGTGCATATGATATCTGTATCTATTTCTCAGGGCGGAATCTTCTAATTTGGCAAAAAAAATTGAGCAATTTAAAATAAATTATGTATAAAAGCAATATGATTTAATGCTTAATATACATTTAAGGGAGACCAAACTGGTCGCCAAGAGCGGCTAGTAAAAAAAGAAAGAAGGGGAAAAAAAGAAAAGGAAAAATCTATATTTACCAAACTTAAATGTATTTGCTTCAAAAATATAAATGAAGCTTCTTAAAACTGGTACTTTCACAAAATTGTGTTCCATGAAAACATACTAATCATAAATTATTCTAATGTTGTTAGATTTAAAAATTTGTAATTTAAAAAGCAAACAAATTCCTCAGAAAGAAAAAAAATAGAAGAAGAATTTAAAGAAGTTATTATTGAAAAAATGCTTGTTTCGAATTAATATAAATAGGTTTCATATCGTTACAAAGTGTTACTTTTTACAAACATAAAATAAATCCCCCCAAAATATAATAAATTTCGCAAAAATACTTTTTGTTTTTCTCAAAATGCTTCCCTTCCCCCCAAAACCTGCATCGATTCTTGACTACGCTATCACAACAAAAGCTCGTGAATCTTGGAAAGAAAATAAAAAATCAGCGTTAAAAACAACTCTCGTCTGAACAAGATCTAATAAACAGAAGCCACCAGACACAAGCAGCTGGCCAACGGCTTGGGGGAAACGCGTGGCTTCGACGTGAGTCTTTGCGTATGTTTGAACGCAATAGTACCGCGTCGCCCGTCTGACAAGAAGAGGAGATAGTAATGCTCTCAATAGCGGGCGTCGTTTTGTCTGTTTTTGGAAATCGTCCGTGTGGCATTACCCTTAGGATTTAAACTCCCTGGTCTACTTTTTGTAATGTCCTCTTTTTTTTCCCCCTTTACAACAGTAGCTTGTAGTGCAACAGTTGCTTGCTGTTTTTTGCTGCATCATTTCAGAGATGATTTTTGTGTTTTGGTATGTGATTTGCCAATTCCATCCATTTCAATCTTATGTTTTAATTTTGTTTTAATGTTTTTATCCACTTTACTTTGGTATTTATATGTGCTGGTAACCCCAAATTCGTATTACTTTGCTTTTTATGCATGATGCATAGATGAACTGACGTGTCTACTATGGTTCTACAAATTCCAAATATTCCTTTTAATTCATTTTTTGTTGATATATATTGTTTTAAAATTAATAGTTTTATATATATAGTTCAGTGTTTCACAAAATCTTTTAAAAGCCGATCAAATTAGCGTGTATTTAAAGTTTGTGGTGCCACGAAGGGTTGATGGGCATAGCTCTTAGGGGACAGTGCTTCCTAGTTGTCTGAGCGAAGCGAAGTCTTATACTCAGAGTATGTAACGATATTAAAAGTAAAAAAAATTCTTTCGTCAAGCAAATCTCAAAAAGTACTTGTCGGATTTCGATTGTGTTTGTACCAGTAGGTACCTATGAAGGTAATCTGGTGAATGCACCTATAACGATTATTTCGTTATATATTGGTTATTTTCTTAAATTATTCCTTTACACCCCCCTTCTCTTTTCAATTCAAAATTAGTTTTAAGTTGTCCTTCATTCCTTTTCCATTTTCCTTGCTTATTAATTCTCTAACCGAAAATCTGCAGCTGCCCAAGATTATCTGTGAGAAATACACCCACATTTTAATCAACCGTTAAAAACAATTTCCAGATGTCGGCTAATTCTGATCGAATCATTTGTGCATTACCTTATAAGGAGATCTTTTCTGTATCGCGGTTAAAATTTATGCTTACGCTCCTTTTTCCTTTCTCGACAAAATCCTAAAAAAGAAATTAACATCTGCGCATTAAAATCTTTTGCCCCTTCGGTGTGCTTCGGTGTTAGACATAACAACACGTGTAACATTTATCGTTTGGCAACCTTTCCTTTCCCATCCCAGCTGGGCAATCAAATTGAATTCTGATCTTGCCGGCTGCATTTTAACTGTTATTTGGCGTATACTATCCATTGTGCATGGGCGAACTTGTGTATGTTGGCGATTTTCTTTCACGCCAAAAGAGGCGGTTTGTTTCTATGTACGAAGTCACTTGACTCCCTGCTCTTGTCCAGTTAAGTTGCAAATCTCTGTTCGGAGATTTTTCTCCGATTTTTTTATAAGTGTACCTCCCCTTATGTTTAAATAAAAAACTGTGACTGTTACAACATTGTGGGGTTTTTCGATATCTTCCTACCGAACCTGGTTATCTATCATCGTAATAACCGGTATAAGAACTTGGTGCGCGACCACGTTTTCCCCACATTAAAAAAAAATATATGGGGGAGGTACACAACCAGTACTTTGCTGCGGATGTAAACGCCTTGTATCCTCTGCAAACCTAATTCATCGATGCTTACGTTTTTCTGGTGTCTGCATGCCTCAATATGGAGCTCTCCCGATATTAATCTTGCCTGCTAAGGGTCAGCCGATGAGGAATTGATGTCCCTATCTTCACCTGCGGTCGACGTCGAAAAGTAATGCGGTGTTTCCCGTCCTGAAATCCTTTGCTGTACACACCCTCTTTCCTCCCCTGTGCTCTCCATCTCAAGTGCTTCGGAGAGTTTCGTTCTCGATGTTCCATCTGCTAAAAGAAATCTCTGCGGCCAATCGTCACCTGGGCGGTGGACGCCCCCCCCTTCTCAGTGCTCGCATCGTTTGTGTCTGATTGAAGTGCTATCATCGACCCCTTCATAGTGTGTGTTTTGTATGTTTACTCAACGTATTCTACAGAAATCTCATAAAGTCTCATAGAAAATTTTGCGTGTAATAAGTATGCATGTGTAGTTATGCATCGTAAAGTCATACATCGTGCAAAAAATAGTGATTCATTAGTTGTTGTCGGCAAAAGAAAGTGAAAAAGTGCACATATAATACATATGTCTTCAAGTATTTCTTCCAGTGATGTGCAAATTACAATATATCCACCTGGCAGGTGGCAAAGATAAATAAATTTTGCACAGGTGTGAAAATCCATCAGAAATAATTCATCGTATGCATCATCAGTTAATAGTGCACAACAACGTAAATCAACTTCGAAATAATCCACATGTTGAATGAGGGAGCAGATCTTGCCCCATTTCCCTAAGTTTTTGTGTTATTAAATTAGTAATCATTTAATTATTTTTAAAACTAAATCAGTAAGTCAACCTACCTACTTTGTTTATTTCATGTTCTGCTTTCACATTCAGGACACAACGGTCAACATTTATGTTCTGTTGTAGAGCATTAATATAATCCTGTTATTGTGTTTTTGCAAAGATTTTTAATTTGCGAAAGCACGGTAACTGTTGTCATTTCTAGTTATTATTTTTGTGACATTTTGTGCAGTTTTTTATCAGTTATTTACATTTATGTGCATATTTCATGTTTAACGTCCCACACCCCTTCCGTTTTTTTGTATTTAGATTCTCTAATATGCTTAAATGAGTTTTTAGCCAGTTTTGAACTTTTAATTATAAAGTTAAAATAAGATTATCCTTTTTCATTTAAAAAAAAATAATAAAAAAAAATAAAATAAAATAAAAATATTTTAAGGTCCGAAAAGGGAACTTTTTTTCCTTAAGTAAAGAAGTTAAAAGAAGATTTCATTTTATTGCTTACCTTCTAACAGTTTTTGGTGTTTTCTATATAGTTTTCTTTGCTTTATTATCCAAGGATAAAATAAGTACTTTTTAAAGTGAAGGAATATATAGATATATGTTTCAAAGTGTAATTATTTTGCTATTTTATTTATTTTATTTTCTAAATGATTTACCTTTTGTGTGTGCTCCCTTTGCTTTACTGTCATAAGAGGTTCAAATAAGATATCTTTAAAGTGAAGTATTATTTTAAGGTCTATTTATTTTCCTATTTTATATATTTTACTTGCTAGGAAATTTACTCGTTTTCAAAGGGCGTTAGGGTATAAGTCCGGTCTGTGTAACAATTTCTCTATAACTTGTGGGCTTAAACAAAACAAAACAAAAAAACTGTAATCATGGCGGCAAAACAAATTCCGATAAATATCATTCAATTTGATGGAGATCCAGATTTCTTAATTTTTTTTTTTGATCAAATTAGAGTCTGTGCGGAAATTAATAAGTATAACCCACAGACAACAATCGGAATTTTAAAGGGAAAGTTAGTTGGACCTGCACAAAAATTTCTAGCCCAAAATCCTGACCTACAAAAGATAACAGACCTCGATTTGCTGGAAAAGGAATTTGCGTCATTTTTCGCCTCCCCCCCCCTAGTAAATGTGTTGCCTCTGTTGAATTGTCCAGTTTAGCACTTATGCCTTCTGAGACGATAAAAAATTTAGCCCATAGACTAAATGTTCTTGCGGCTACAGTGTATGCAGATATCAACGACGAAAATGCACGCAACACCATCAAACTCATGAAATTCCTAGAGGCCCTTCCTTCAAATATTAGAATAAAATTACAGGAAGAAGGCATTAATGATTATAAAACAGCAGTTGAAAGAGCGCAAACTCTTCATGAAATTTTAAAGAATGAAAAAATTTTACATTCCTTACCTTCAGTACACAGACCAGAAAATCTCATTGAATCGCAATTAAAAGAAATTTCTGAGAAAATAAATGCATTGTATTTTGCCCCTCCAGATACTAAAACCGAATCTGAGCAAAAAAATGTGCAGACTAGACCAAAACATTCCGCAGGTGTTTCACGTTTCAAGAAAAATTATAAGAATCGAAACTACACTAGACGTTATTCCCCACACAAGTTTTCATATAAAAAACCAGTTGTTTGTCAGTTATGTGGACGAAACAATCACGACGCTCTCTCTTGTTTGTCAAATATTCCTTTTAATTCATTTTTTGTTGATATATATTGTTTTAAAATTAATAGTTTTATATATATAGTTCAGTGTTTCACAAAATCTTTTAAAAGCCGATCAAATTAGCGTGTATTTAAAGTTTGTGGTGCCACGAAGGGTTGATGGGCATAGCTCTTAGGGGACAGTGCTTCCTAGTTGTCTGAGCGAAGCGAAGTCTTATACTCAGAGTATGTAACGATATTAAAAGTAAAAAAAATTCTTTCGTCAAGCAAATCTCAAAAAGTACTTGTCGGATTTCGATTGTGTTTGTACCAGTAGGTACCTATGAAGGTAATCTGGTGAATGCACCTATAACGATTATTTCGTTATATATTGGTTATTTTCTTAAATTATTCCTTTACACCCCCCTTCTCTTTTCAATTCAAAATTAGTTTTAAGTTGTCCTTCATTCCTTTTCCATTTTCCTTGCTTATTAATTCTCTAACCGAAAATCTGCAGCTGCCCAAGATTATCTGTGAGAAATACACCCACATTTTAATCAACCGTTAAAAACAATTTCCAGATGTCGGCTAATTCTGATCGAATCATTTGTGCATTACCTTATAAGGAGATCTTTTCTGTATCGCGGTTAAAATTTATGCTTACGCTCCTTTTTCCTTTCTCGACAAAATCCTAAAAAAGAAATTAACATCTGCGCATTAAAATCTTTTGCCCCTTCGGTGTGCTTCGGTGTTAGACATAACAACACGTGTAACATTTATCGTTTGGCAACCTTTCCTTTCCCATCCCAGCTGGGCAACCAAATTGAATTCTGATCTTGCCGGCTGCATTTTAACTGTTATTTGGCGTATACTATCCATTGTGCATGGGCGAACTTGTGTATGTTGGCGATTTTCTTTCACGCCAAAAGAGGCGGTTTGTTTCTATGTACGAAGTCACTTGACTCCCTGCTCTTGTCCAGTTAAGTTGCAAATCTCTGTTCGGAGATTTTTCTCCGATTTTTTTATAAGTGTACCTCCCCTTATGTTTAAATAAAAAACTGTGACTGTTACAACATTGTGGGGTTTTTCGATATCTTCCTACCGAACCTGGTTATCTATCATCGTAATAACCGGTATAAGAACTTGGTGCGCGACCACGTTTTCCCCACATTAAAAAAAATATATGGGGGAGGTACACAACCAGTACTTTGCTGCGGATGTAAACGCCTTGTATCCTCTGCAAACCTAATTCATCGATGCTTACGTTTTTCTGGTGTCTGCATGCCTCAATATGGAGCTCTCCCGATATTAATCTTGCCTGCTAAGGGTCAGCCGATGAGGAATTGATGTCCCTATCTTCACCTGCGGTCGACGTCGAAAAGTAATGCGGTGTTTCCCGTCCTGAAATCCTTTGCTGTACACACCCTCTTTCCTCCCCTGTGCTCTCCATCTCAAGTGCTTCGGAGAGTTTCGTTCTCGATGTTCCATCTGCTAAAAGAAATCTCTGCGGCCAATCGTCACCTGGGCGGTGGACGCCCCCCCCCTTCTCAGTGCTCGCATCGTTTGTGTCTGATTGAAGTGCTATCATCGACCCCTTCATAGTGTGTGTTTTGTATGTTTACTCAACGTATTCTACAGAAATCTCATAAAGTCTCATAGAAAATTTTGCGTGTAATAAGTATGCATGTGTAGTTATGCATCGTAAAGTCATACATCGTGCAAAAAATAGTGATTCATTAGTTGTTGTCGGCAAAAGAAAGTGAAAAAGTGCACATATAATACATATGTCTTCAAGTATTTCTTCCAATGATGTGCAAATTACAATATATCCACCTGGCAGGTGGCAAAGATAAATAAATTTTGTACAGGTGTGAAAATCCATCAGAAATAATTCATCGTATGCATCATCAGTTAATAGTGCACAACAACGTAAATCAACTTCGAAATAATCCACATGTTGAATGAGGGAGCAGATCTTGCCCCATTTCCCTAAGTTTTTGTGTTATTAAATTAGTAATCATTTAATTATTTTTAAAACTAAATCAGTAAGTCAACCTACCTACTTTGTTTATTTCATGTTCTGCTTTCACATTCAGGACACAACGGTCAACATTTATGTTCTGTTGTAGAGCATTAATATAATCCTGTTATTGTGTTTTTGCAAAGATTTTTAATTTGCGAAAGCACGGTAACTGTTGTCATTTCTAGTTATTATTTTTGTGACATTTTGTGCAGTTTTTTATCAGTTATTTACATTTATGTGCATATTTCATGTTTAACGTCCCACACCCCTTCCGTTTTTTTGTATTTAGATTCTCTAATATGCTTAAATGAGTTTTTAGCCAGTTTTGAACTTTTAATTATAAAGTTAAAATAAGATTATCCTTTTTCATTTAAAAAAAAAAAAATAAAAATAAAATAAAATAAAATAAAAATATTTTAAGGTCCGAAAAGGGAACTTTTTTTCCTTAAGTAAAGAAGTTAAAAGAAGATTTCATTTTATTGCTTACCTTCTAACAGTTTTTGGTGTTTTCTATATAGTTTTCTTTGCTTTATTATCCAAGGATAAAATAAGTACTTTTTAAAGTGAAGGAATATATAGATATATGTTTCAAAGTGTAATTATTTTGCTATTTTATTTATTTTATTTTCTAAATGATTTACCTTTTGTGTGTGCTCCCTTTGCTTTACTGTCATAAGAGGTTCAAATAAGATATCTTTAAAGTGAAGTATTATTTTAAGGTCTATTTATTTTCCTATTTTATATATTTTACTTGCTAGGAAATTTACTCGTTTTCAAAGGGCGTTAGGGTATAAGTCCGGTCTGTGTAACAATTTCTCTATAACTTGTGGGCTTAAACAAAACAAAACAAAAAAACTGTAATCATGGCAGCAAAACAAATTCCGATAAATATCATTCAATTTGATGGAGATCCAGATTTCTTAATTTTTTTTTTTTTATCAAATTAGAGTCTGTGCGGAAATTAATAAGTATAACCCACAGACAACAATCGCAATTTTAAAGGGAAAGTTAGTTGGACCTGCACAAAAATTTCTAGCCCAAAATCCTGACCTACAAAAGATAACAGACCTCGATTTGCTGGAAAAGGAATTTGCGTCATTTTTCGCCCCCCCCCCCTAGTAAATGTGTTGCCTCTGTTGAATTGTCCAGTTTAGCACTTATGCCTTCTGAGACGATAAAAAATTTAGCCCATAGACTAAATGTTCTTGCGGCTACAGTGTATGCAGATATCAACGACGAAAATGCACGCAACACTATCAAACTCATGAAATTCCTAGAGGCCCTTCCTTCAAATATTAGAATAAAATTACAGGAAGAAGGCATTAATGATTATAAAACAGCAGTTGAAAGAGCGCAAACTCTTCATGAAATTTTAAAGAATGAAAAAATTTTACATTCCTTACCTTCAGTACACAGACCAGAAAATCTCATTGAATCGCAATTAAAAGAAATTTCTGAGAAAATAAATGCATTGTATTTTGCCCCTCCAGATACTAAAACCGAATCTGAGCAAAAAAATGTGCAGACTAGACCAAAACATTCCGCAGGTGTTTCACGTTTCAAGAAAAATTATAAGAATCGAAACTACACTAGACGTTATTCCCCACACAAGTTTTCATATAAAAAACCAGTTGTTTGTCAGTTATGTGGACGAAACAATCACGACGCTCTCTCTTGTTTTAAATGGAAAAGAGCAAACACTCAAAAAAAAACAATTACACAAATTCCACTCCACAATTTCAGGAAAACTGAAACAGAGATACAATTTTTATGCTGATGGTGTTGTGTCTTAGTCTAATACTTCTACATCAGCAAGTTTTGTTTTTGACGCTGCTTTACCTAAAATTTCAAGTGCGAGACTAGTTAATTCAGTAGGTTCCCAAACTTTAGACTCCATTAAGATAGCAAATAACACCAGTACACAAACAGAAAGTGATAATGTTCAGATAATTTGTTGTGTAAACACTATGTCACCATCCCTTCCTCTTGTTAAAGCCACCATAGCAAACCATGATATTGCTTTATTGGCTGATTCTGGTAGTAGTATATCGTTACTTTCACAAAAATTATTTAATCAACTTAAACCCGTCTTAAAATATAAAAGACTTTCCACTGATGTCAATATTAAAACTGTCAATTCTGACGTCTCATTTTCCTCGTGCATCAGAACATCCATTAAGTTAAAATTAAAAACTTTTTCACATCACTTTTACATTGTTGACATACCTGAGTCTTCCAATTTTGAAGGCATTCTAGGCTTCGATTTCATAACTAGATATAATGTTGTCATTGATACTTTTAACAAGTGTCTCCATGTCAATAATAATTTCTCTGTTCCTTTAAAAACCAGTAAGGAATCTTCTGGAGAAAAACAATCAAAATTATGCAATTCTTTGTGTGATGTTATAATGAATCAAGGTGTGTTCTTAACTCGTAAAATAATATTAGAACCTCAACAACAAATATGGTGCTCTGTTTACACTTCCAATAACATCAACAAGGACAGAAATTATCTATTTGAATATTTGGCACAAACAAAAGAATTAATAGGAAATGATGCCATTATTCAAATGAATAAATCATCCAATAAAAAAAGGAAAACTTCACAAACACACTATTTCTTCTCGATAACACTTAAAAACACGTCTGAAAAGGCCATTCATCTTCCTAAACATACAAAAATAGGTCAATTGTCTGAGATTGAGGAAATTCTTGATTATCCGTCTGAAGATTTTTGCATGCAAAATAACTGGGAACAGCACTTTCTAAATTTTATTCAAGCCTCTAATGAAATATTACAAAAAAGAAAGCAGGACTTATCGGCTAATGATTTTAAGCTTTCTCACTTAAAATCTGATGAAGCAAAGAACCTAACTAAATTGTTACTTAATTATTATCCTGCCTTTTCCAAATCATTAGACACACTTGGTCATACTGATAAAATTGTACCTGATTTGAAATTCATTAATGATTACCCCATAAAGACTCTCCCTTTCCCTCTTCCCCAAGCTGTGCAAAAAGATGTTTTAAATCAAATCAAACAGTTGCTTGATGCCAAAATCATTGAACGTCATTGTTCCGAATGGGCCTGCCCCATGCTTCTTGTTAAAAAGAAACCAGACGGTACAGGTATACAGAAATATAGACTCGCATTAGATCTCAGAATGGTTAATACTATAATTCAAGGTTCGTCCTATCCACTTCCAAAAATTCAAACCATTATTTCAAATCTTTCACAATATCGTTTTTTCTCTTCTCTCGACTTTCATCAGGCATATCATCAGATTGATTTGCCTGCAAGATTTCAAAATCAGCTCACATTCACTACAATGTTTGGTTCTTTTCGGTATAAGAGATTAGTATTCGGATTAAAAACAAGCGCCTCAATTTTTCAAGCTTTAATGGACTCGTTACTTGATGAATTACAGTTAGAAGGTGTCTATACCTACCAAGATGATCTTATTTTTGGTGCCAATTCATATCAAGAAATGTGTGATAAGTTGGATAAAATTCTTGCAATATTAGTCAAATATAATTTAACACTGTCCCCTAACAAATGCACTTTTCATAAAACCAGTTTAGATTATCTTGGATTTCACATAGAGAATCAAACTATTTCTCCTGTTCAGTCGAACATTGTAAAAATAACATCTTTTCCAACACCTACAACTAAGCGTCAATTAAAAGCACTCATAGGTGTCATTACATTCTACAAATCTCTTGTTCCATCCTTTTCTGAACTTGTGCAACCTCTTATAAACTTAACTACTCCAACAGCTAAATTTAAGTGGACAAGTAAACACCAAAAAATTATGGACACCATACAGAAGATATTCTTTAATCCACCCATGGTTAGATTACCCGATTGGAACAAAAAGTTCTATCTAAATACTGATGCGTCAAATGTTGCTGTTTCTGGCGTCTTACTACAAGAACATGATAAACAACTATTACCTGTTGCATACTTTTCAAAATCTTTAAAAGCATCAGAAAAAAAATATCCTGCACTTAAATTAGAACTCATGGCGATTCATAAATCAGTTACTGCTTTCAAATATTATTTATACAACAGAGAATTTGTAATCCTTTCAGATAGTAAACCCCTGGAAAAGTACAACAAAACTACAAACCCGGCTGATATTATCTCTCATTGGCTCATGAATCTCTCAGAATACACATACAAATTTCAACATATTCCAGGTAAAAAGAATGTACTCGCTGACTATTTATCTCGCTGTAACTTTGAAAATAATCAACAGACTTTAGCTACAAATCCTGAACTTATTCATGATCCTCAACCCTTACCTATTGTAGAATGTGATACTCCACATTCCAGCTCGAGTGATTCTAATATGCATGTTAACTGCCTTATTTCTGGTACACAAACAAATCCTGACCCTTTATTAGAAATTTCGAATGAAACATTTGCTACTGAACAACAAAATGACCCTACTTTGTCTGTTGTTTATAAAGAAATCTTAAAGAAAGGATCTTCTCAAAAATTTCCTAATTACTTCATTCATCCTGATTCGAAGGTATTAATGTTAAAGAAGGAAAATATTTTTAATAACACTTTTTCGTATCACATTATTGTTCCAAATTCACTTAAAAGCAAAGTCTTAACAATTTCACATTTATCTCATTTTGGCTTTAATAAAACTTATGAATTCTTGTCAGGTAGATATTTTTGGAAGGGTATGTATGTAGACACTTTAAACTTTGTTGCATCCTGTATCAAATGTTTCAAACTAAACATCATCAAACTCCACCCGCACCTTTGCAGCCCACATACACTCCCAGGTACCCTGGTCATACTATCAGTACAGATCTCCTTGGACCGTTTGCTAATGGCAAATATGTTTTAACTATCACTGATCATTTTTCGAGACATATTGAACTCTTTCCACTTAATGACATATCTGCAAGTAAGGTTGTTAAATGCTTATTCTCTTACATAACCACCTTTGGGAGACCTTCGGTTGTCTTATCAGACTTAGGACCCCAGTACACTTCTCAGGTATATAACATTTTTAATGATACGATGGGCATTAAGGTATTACACAGTTCTGCCTCGAGACCACAATCAAATGCGATTGCAGAGCGAATCAATAAATCAATCAAGTATTCAGTCAATATTCTTTTACAAGAAGGTCACTCATTCGAAAATGCAGTCTTTATACACAAATCTCTTTATAATGGCTCCAAACATGCAACTACATTGTACTCTCCTAATTTTCTTCATTTTGGAAGCGAACTTTCTCTAATTTTTGACACTTTTGATCAGTCGTGCAACCAACCCTTTCTTGATAAACATATTGAAGTCCACAAATTGCTTGATGATTTGAGTAAGATATATCACAAAGCTTATAACAACATTAAATTACCTCAAAATAAGAGATATAAACAGTACGGTCAAAAAGCTAAATTGAGATCCATTTTCTTAAAAGATATTGTATATCTAAAATCAAATGACAAGTTTAAAACAAAGTATACTGGTCCATATATTGTCACTTGTAAATATTCCCCTGTGTCATTCTCAATTAAAAGGTTGTATGCTCCTGATAACACAGCATTTCGAGTACATATTGATAGACTTCTACTTGCACCCCCTCGTTATGGACACTTATTTGATGCAGCAAGTCATATAAACAACACTAACTTTAATACGTTTTATCAACCACACACATACAATCTAAGAAACAGAAGCTAATGTAAAACACTATTTATTAATTTTTAAGTCATGTTTTATGATACCACATATCCAACCAAAGAGCTCATGGTTGTGTGTATGTTGTTTTTGACTGATCTTTAACAATATCATGGCTGGTCCATCACTGTTGCTGTGAAGATCTCTTGGGAACAATATTAGGTATCATTGTTATCCTTTAACACTTTAAAGGATTTTCACTTACTTTTAACTTTAAATGATTTTCACTTAAAGGATTAACACTTACTTTTTAATTTTAAGTGTCTTCATACTCACTTAAAATTTTATTTACTTTTATTTTGTTTTTTTGCAGTACACTTAAAATTTCTTTGACAATCCTCATTAATTCAGTATTTTTCCAGTAGCTAACCTCCCACTTAACAATTCCTGTACTGTAAGTCAAACATATAATAGTTAGATAAACAGGTACTGTAGTTTAGAAAAATAAACAAATGATTCATGTAGTTAAATAAAACACATTTTTCGTATATGACTTGTGCATCCCCCCACTCGATTGTGACACATTTTCTCGTCTCTCTTCACTCTAGGATTGTCTGCCCATATTAGTTATTATATGATATACATTTTTGTTTTTTTTCTTTTTAAATTCTTCCCTTTGAAGTCTTGTTCCCGTTCAAAATTAATGCCCTAAGGGTTCAAGCTTCATTGTGTTGAGAGAAAAAATATTTTTGATTGGAGTTTCGATTCAAATTTTTGAATTGTGATTCCAGTTCACAACAATTCAATTTTTTTTTCATGTAATTCGACGTGGGCTCCTTCAGAAGACCGCTAGTGCCTTCGGGTGAGCATCACAATTCCCTCCTCATCTAAGGCTAGGCCCTAAGCTGATGCCATAATACTTGTGTTTTACACAAGATTCAGAGTGACGCATATTTTTATGGGCGTGCTTGGAGCACCTCTTTTTTTGTCATCCTATGCTTCGGCATGAAACATTTTTTTACAAAAAATTTATTTTTATACATTATATTACTCTTTTTAATTGTTTTGAAAAATATAATTTTTGTGTATTGCTATTCTACATTCATTTAGTATTAGTTTCATGTTTTGTGTATATCTTTCAAAAATTTTTACTTGTGTCATGATAACAATCAAAGCTGCAGTAATGTTTTTGTACTGTCTGAGTCGACTCAACTTCTACATATGAAAATACAGTACTAACTTGGATCCGTAAACATAAATATAAAAAAATATAGAAACTTTAGAACTTCTGTCTGTTTTTGAATACAAAAGAATCCATTATCATGACAGCAACTTTCTACATATATATATATATATATGAAAAAAAAACTTTTGCATTTATGTATGTTTTTATGTTTTATAATATTTTATGCTAGCCTATGCACATTGGACAGCAAGAGTTTTTTTTGTGATGCACCGGGTGATATATATAACGATTATTTCGTTATATATTGGTTATTTTCTTAAATTATTCCTTTACACCCCCCTTCTCTTTTCAATTCAAAATTAGTTTTAAGTTGTCCTTCATTCCTTTTCCATTTTCCTTGCTTATTAATTCTCTAACCGAAAATCTGCAGCTGCCCAAGATTATCTGTGAGAAATACACCCACATTTTAATCAACCGTTAAAAACAATTTCCAGATGTCGGCTAATTCTCATCGAATCATTTATGCATTACCTTATAAGGAGATCGTTTCTGTATCGCGGTTAAAATTTATGCTTACGCTCCTTTTTCCTTTCTCGACAAAATCCTAAAAAAGAAATTAACATCTGCGCATTAAAATCTTTTGCCCCTTCGGTGTGCTTCGGTGTTAGACATAACAACACGTGTAACATTTATCGTTTGGCAACCTTTCCTTTCCCATCCCAGCTGGGCAACCAAATTGAATTCTGATCTTGCCGGCTGCATTTTAACTGTTATTTGGCGTATACTATCCATTGTGCATGGGCGAACTTGTGTATGTTGGCGATTTTCTTTCACGCCAAAAGAGGCGGTTTGTTTCTATGTACGAAGTCACTTGACTCCCTGCTCTTGTCCAGTTAAGTTGCAAACCTCTGTTCGGAGATTTTTCTCCGATTTTATTATAAGTGTACCTCCCCTTATGTTTAAATAAAAATCTGTGACTGTTACAACATTGTGGGGGTTTTCGATATCTTCCTACCGAACCTGGTTATCTATCATCCTAATAACCGGTATAGCACCTACTACGAAAAATTAGTTCCAAATAGTTTAAAAGTTGTATTAAAAAAAACTGATAACAAGTTGAATGTAGATTCTGAGTTTCGCCTCCGATTAGGAAAAAAAAATCGATAGAGGTTTTTTAGAATGGCGACCCCGTTTAGATTGCAATGAACTAACTTCATTTTTCTTGTGTTTATCAATATACTCGCAAACAGAATCCCAAAGAGTGAAATACCCAATTGAATAGCAATTTCTCTCTGAGACATTGGAATTGCGGAATAATAAAGAGATACAATTTGACGTGCTACTTCTTCATTGACTAGATTCATCAAAAAACGGATTTTTTCTTTAGTTTAAACGGTTTGTTTAGACTCTGAGAAAAAAGAAATGCATTTTAACAATAAAACGAGTGGAATCCCGTCGAATTCGACGAATGAAATGTTTAAAAGACCCGATCGATTTGGTTAAAAAAAAAAAAAAAAAAAAAAAAAAGCAAAAGTAATTACATTATTGAATCAATATATAATAAATAACTTTCCAAACTGTTCGCCAGTTACAATTTTGCATGCAAATATTCGCACATCTTCAGTTAAAATTGTAATCTGAGTGCCGGCGAAATCCAGAAATTTTATTTTATATGCACTCACAGAAAAATAGTTTTATTAAAAGAAAAAAAAACTAATTTCATTTTTACTGTGACATTATTTTCACTAACTGAAGTCATCTGAAAGTAAAATCTCAATCTCAGTGTCCATAATGAAAAGAAATATTGAAATGTAATATCGGGTACTACTAGGTTATCCCGTCGACCAAAAAATTATCGCCAAACTATAAGATTAAATGCCAATAATGGATGATCGCGAATGTCACATTCAATGACATTAAATACGATTCATGTGTTAAAATGTCATTAAGTGATTTTTATTTCGACTTTTTATTAATATTTTTATTAATATTCTACTTATTATTATTATTATTATTATTATTTTTTTTTATTTAAAATAAAAATTATGTCAATATGTATAATTTGGCTATTAGTTTGGCGATTTGTATAATTTGGCGAAATTGGTCGACGGGATAACAGAGTAGTACCTAATATCGTTATGAGTAAAAATGCGATGTTTTAAATAGTGACGTCATTTTCTCTTCAAATGTTTTTTAAAAGTTACTGTTATTAGTAATATGAAAAAGGCATCCGTAATAATATTGTAATTCCCATTTATATGGTTGCTGAATGACATCATTTTCCCCATTTGAAATTTCTCTTATTTTTATTTAGACATTAATTTTTATCATAAATTATTTTCTGTTATTTTATTTACATTATTAATATTTTTTCTCAGTAAATATATATATATTTTTTTACCTCAATTAGTGCATAATTATAGCAATCATTTTGGAAAATAATTTTTTATTATCGAGAGAAAAGCTAAACTGTGTTGCCACCATTTTGAAGAAATGTCATGAAAAAGCTTTTAAAATTAAAAATAAAATATAAAAATGGAAATAAATTAAAAAATAACTAAAATGGGCACAACTACAAATAAATAGCTTTCATTTAAAAAAATAATTATCAAAATCGGTTGAGTAGAAAATTCAGGCCTGATGACACGACATTTTTAGCTTGTCTGAAAGAAATAGCATCGGAGGCTAATAAAATGCTACTTTAGAATGCGTAAATTTAAGCAGATCAGTTTTATTTAGAGTAAAAAATGGTTGATGTCAAAGGATTTAGTACCTGTTCAATGTGATTCTTTTTTTTTCCCTCTGGGTTGAATTTTTTTCGCCGAGTTAGACAAGCAAACAAAGATGGTCTTGGCAATAATTCCAGGTTTAAAGTAATGTCCGGTTCCCCAAATTTTTACCCAGTTGTTTAAGAGATTCAATTATAATTATATTAAAATAACGTTATTCGCTTAATGTAATTTTTTATAAATATCAGTTAAACTTGCTAGAGCAGACGGTTTTTGTAGCTCTTTTTTGTTACCTGTCATTTTACCAAAATTATTTAATTTTTCTTTCTTTTTGGAATAATTATATTTTTCATGTTATTTATTTTTTATTTTATTTTTAGAACCATTTTAATTTTCCAAATACATTTTCAGAAAAGAATAAAAAAGCACATTTTCACATAGAAAATTGATCTGAAATAGAAAAAGAAAGATGTAAATGACGAAATGAGATTTCATAATTCGCTAATATCCAATGTTAAATGTAATTGAAAATTTTGTTGGTCATGATTTGTAAAAATCCAGGTTTGCGTATTTCACGGAAAATACGGCATCTTCTTTGCACATTGAAGTGACGGAGTGCAATTGTTTGTGTATTTTAATGTTTATTCTTTTAATTTGTGTTGTGTATTTTAATTTATAAAAAGAATTTTAAATTTGTCATACAGTTAACTTTGAAACAAACTTTTTCGAAAAAATGTGCGTGCAGTCATTTCTTTACTTTTAACATTTTAGGATGCGCGTAAGATTTTTCGGTACTACTTGGTTATCCCGTCAACCAAAAACCTATCGCCAAATTATAAGGTTAAATTCCAATAATGGATGATTGTGAATGTCATATTCAATGATATTAAACAAGATAAACATGTTTAAAATATCATCAAGTGGTTTTTAATACCATTTTTTATTTGTATTTTTATTCATGTTTTATTAATTTATTTGTTTTTCCGTTATTTAAAATAAAAAGTATGTCAACATATATAACTTGGCTATTAGTTTGGCAATTTTTTTAATTTGGCGAAAATTTTCGACGGGATAATCAAGTAGTACCGATTTTTCATATGAGCAAAATCGATATTGTAAGGAACAAATGTGTCCGTATGTAGCACTGATGTTATTTTGCAAATGACAACATTTCAGGATAAAATGACTTTTTGCAATTTTTTACTGCAATTTTTTAATCTTCTAAATATCCCAAATTTTTAATTTTTATTTCGTCATATAGGAAAAGAAATCTACTTTCAAATGCAATTTGATTGAAGACTGTATCTCATTTGACTCATTTATTACAAACTTATATTTTTCAATTTTTTTTTTTTTTTACGTATTTTTCTGTTACATATCTCCATTAAGAAATAATGATACACAATTTACTCATAAATCTATAAATATTGTTCCTGATATTTTCCCATTATAAAATTAAAATTGCATGAGTAATAAAATAAAAGAATGGTTAAAAACGCAGATTAAATTACTAAAAATTACAAGTTCAACATGTAATCAAACAACTTAAAATTTTACACTGCCAAATAAGAAAAACAAGTTGAATGTAAATTCTGCCATTGCAGAATTCAGTTTCGCCTCCGATTAGAGAGAAAAAAAAAAAAAAAAAAACCGATAGAGGTTTTTTAGAAGGGCGACCCCGTTTAGATTGCAATGAACTAACTTTATTTTTCTTGTGTTTATCAATTTTATAGCAAACAGAACGGCGGGAAATACCCAATTGAATAGCAATTTCTCTCTGAGACATTGGAATTGCGGAATAATAAAGAGATACAATTTGACGTGCTATTTCTTCATTGACTAGACTCATCAAAAACGGATTTTTTCTTTAGTTTAAACGCTTTTTTATAGACTCTGAGTAAAAGGAAATGCAATTTAACAATAAAACGAATGGAATCCCGTCGAATTCGACGAATGAAATGTTTAAAAGACCCGATCGATTTGGTTTAAAAAAAAGCAAAAGTAATTACATTATTGAATCAATATATAATAAATATATTTACAAAGTAAATGTCAAATTTGCCAGTTACAATTTTGCATTCAAATATTCGCACATCTACAGTTAAAATTGTAATATGAGTGCCGGCGAAATCCAGAAATTTTATTTTATATGCACTCACAGAAAAATAGCTTTATTAAAAAAAAAAAAAGAAACAAAAATAATATCGGGTACTACTAGGTTATCCCATCGACCAAAAAATTATCGCCAAACTATAAGATTAAATGCCAATAATGGATGATCGTGAATGTCACATTCAATGACATTAAATACGATTCATGTGTTTAAAATGTCATTAAGTGATTTTTATTTCGACTTTTTATTAATATTCTACTAATTATTTATTTTTTCGTTATTTAAAATACAAATTATGTCAATATGTATAATTTGGCTATTAATGTGGCGATTTGTATAATTTGGCGAAATTGGTCGACGGGATAACAGAGTAGTACCTAATATCGTTATGAGTAAAAATACGATGTTTTAAATAGTGACGTCA
Source organism: Maratus speculifer (assembly GCA_964019185.1). Lineage (NCBI taxonomy): Eukaryota > Metazoa > Arthropoda > Arachnida > Araneae > Salticidae > Maratus > Maratus speculifer. The sequence continues at coordinate 12,328,318 of OZ025290.1, read as the reverse complement.
TTTTCTCTTCAAATGTTCTTTAAAAGTTACTGTTTATGAAAAAGGCATCCATAATAATATTGTAATTCCCTTTTATCTGGTTGCTGAATGACATAATTTTCCTCATTTGAAATTTCTCTTATTTTGATTTAGACATTAATTTTTATCATAAATTATTTTTTGTCATTTTATTTACATTATTAATATTATTTCTCAGTAAATATATATATTTTTTAACTCAATTAGTGCATAATTATACGCAATCATTTTAGAAAATAAATTTTTATTATCGAGAGAAAAGCTAAACTGTGTTGCCACCATTTTGAAGAAATGTCATGAAAAAGCTTTTAAAATTAAAAATAAAATATAAAAATGGAAATAAATTAAAAAATAATTAAAATGGGCACAACTACAAATAAATAGCTTTCATTTAAAAAAATAATTATCAAAATCGGTTGACTAGAAAATTCAGGGCTGATGACACGACATTTTTAGCTTGTCTGAAAGAAATAGCATCGGATGCTAAAAAGCACAATTTATTTGCATACGTCACAGAAACTTGGTGTGCGTCATTTTTCATCGGCTTGATATTTTCATAGACAACCGAACCAGAACACATGGAGTAAATAGTAATTGTTTGAGCGAAGCGAAGGCTAATACACATAGTACGTAATGATATTAAAAGTTAAGCATAGTTCTTTCGGCAAGCAAATCTGAAAAAATACATGACGGATTTTGATTTTGATTGTACCAGAAGGTACCTATGAGCGTAACCTACTGAATGCACCTACTCTCAAAAATTTGTTCCAAATAGTTTAAAAATTATATTAAAAAAAACTGATAAAAAAGTACGATTTATTTGCATACGTCTCGGATATTTGATTTTAATGTACGTCACTTTTCACTGACTGAATGTTTTTGTTACATTCCAGAATTTTAGCACATGGAGCAAAGAAAATACGCAAGCAATTTTTATTTAAATACAATAAAACATATTTAAATTTAAGAAACAAATTGGAAAAGAAATCTGTTTTATTATTATTATTATATTATCTATATTATAAAGGCCAAACGTATCTGTGCGTAACGCATACGTCATTTTGTGAATGGCAACACTTTCGCATGCAATTCGGTTTTGCAATTTTCGGTACTACAAATTTTATACTTCAAAATATCGCACATATTCAATTTTTACACCGTTATGTTGAGAAAAAATATTATAAAGGCCAAACGTATCTGTGCGTAACGCATACGTCCTTTTGTGAATGGCAACACTTTCGCATGCAATTCGGTTTTGCAATTTTCGGTACTACAAATTTTATACTTCAAAATATCGCACATATTCAATTTTTACACCGTTATGTTGAGAAAAAATATACTTTTAAATGCAATTTGTTTGAAAACTGTATCTCAATTTATTTATGAGTTATTAATTTTTTTATAGTTTTTAGTACGAATTTTATAATTGTGGCAACGCCATTGTCTCTTAAAATTGATAAAAACTGAAATAAAAATATCATGTTAAAAGAAATCGTCTGATATAAAATTCGATGAATTTTGGTTTTATTCGCGTTTGAAATGAAATAGACGCCCTCTCGCGGACAAAGTCTGAAACGAAATAAAACTGATACCGTGAGCATCTTCCGCTGAAATCAGTGTTTAAAAGGCCGATAAATAAATAAACAGTTCTATAATAAATAAATAAATAAACAGTTCTATAACGCATGCAACGTTGGGTTCTTTGTATTAAAATTATCTAAAATCAAAATTTTATACACAAAGTTTAGATCTATAATATAAAAAAGTACATTTGACTTACTCATGGCAAAATAACATGACAGCAACACAATGCTTGCATGATTCGCTTGCTCCAGATTTGCAAGAGCAAGAAAAAAAAAAATTTCAAATTTTTGTTTTCCTTTACTAGCAAACCTGAAATAATATGGGGATTTCCTTTTGTTTGGCTTGTTTGTAAACACGAGCCTACAATCTCTATTTCTTCTTCTTTGCATTCTTTAATGCCGCACATTACTAATTTTGAATCAATAATTGCTTCAGCTTCTCTAAAGCAATTACTAGATTTTCCAGCATCTAGAAATTCTAAAATTGTCGATATTTGTAATTTATCTTCCATAATTAAATAAAAAAGATAAAAAACTGCACTTTAAATAGCTCTTTAAACGGGTTTCGCTATGGATGGAACAAACAGCATGCATTTTTGCCGATCCCACCGAAGCTAGCATAGGGAAGTAAATTTGAGCTTCTGATTGGTTGAATAATTTAAAGGGCAATTTTTGTTTGTAAATAAATTATTCAGAATGTGGATATACGTATTTGGCCATATATGTGTATATCATGTTAAAATAATAATAAGTAATTACAATTAGAAAAAAAGAAAAAAATATATAGAACAATTGGTTTTGTAAATGTTGCGTAATTAACGGCGTAAAAAAAGGAATGTGATTATTGTTTATGAATAAATTGTTCTGAATGTGGATTTACGTATTAGAGGCATATATGTGAATATTATGTTGAAATAATTAAGAAGAAATTCCAATTTAATTATTTTTGTTTTTAAATAATACAGAAAAATTGAGAAAAATCAACATTAACTTCTTTAGTTTTAAATCCCAGAAAACTTTCTTTTTATCTATCGTTTAAGTATCTGAAATAAGAAGGAAATTAATAAAACTACATCTTTTAAAAGGTTTTCAAGCAGAAACTGATGATTACATAAACGCGAATCCAAAATTGAACGAACACAAAATGCTCTTTAAATTATTCAGCCAATCAGAAGCCCGTATTTTCTTCCCTGTGCTAGCTTCGGTGGGATCGGCAAAAATGCAAACAGCATTACGTAAACAAACGATTATCAGGTCTATACAACGCCACCTTTCGGTCATTACAAACGCGAATTACGTTTTTATTCATCAATTAAATGTTTTTTAATTGATTGAAAACTTAATTTACAAAAGATAAAACACTTTTTTTTTTTTACAAAAATGTATTTTAAATAAAATTCGGGTGACTTCACCGCATTTACTCAGTTCGTAAGCTAAACGAGAGCAATTGTATTTATTCGCGTTTGAAATGAAATAGACGCTCTCTCGCGGACAAAGTCTGAAACAAAATAGAACTGATACCGTGAGCATCTTCTGCTAAAATCAGTGTTTAAAAGGCCGATAAATAAATAAACAGTTCTATAATAAATATATAAAAAAACAGTTCTATAACGCATGCAACGTTGGGTTTTTTGTATTAAAATTATCTAAAATCAAAATTTTATACAGAAAGTTTAAATCTATAATTTAAAAAAGTACATTTGACTTACTCATGGCAAAATAACGTGACAGCAACACAATGCTTGCATGATTCGCTTGCTCCAGCATGGAACAAACAGCATTACGTAAACAAACGATTATCAGGTCTATACAACGCCACCTTTCGGTCATTACAAACGCGAATCCGTGTGTATGTAATGATATTTTTCAAAATTTGAAAAAAAAAAAAATACAAATGAATGATTTCCAATAAAAAATGGAGCTATTGTAAATAAAGAAGTGAAGATTTGTAAATCATCAGATATCCGATTTGTTTTGCCGAGTGTCTTGAATATTGTTTTTGCTGCGTTTATGTAATACTCCGTCCTAATGAAGTCATATGCATATTTTTATATGGATGTTCAAGACTGGATCCTTAAAAATGAAATGCTTTTAGCGGATGCAAATAATGTCTTTTTAAATGCATTAAAAAGCAAATGATTTTAACATGATCAAATTAAACTACTATGAGAAGTGCGTATGTAAATTTCGAGAGGAGGAAAATTACGATGGATTTAGATTTCATATGGGAATTCTATGATCATGTCAATTTGGAATTTTTTTTTTTTCATTCGCTTTATACCAAATATAAGAATCTCAATTGATAATTTCATCATAATAACTGATCTTTGTTATACTTTACTGATTACATATGCGATTAAAGTTTAATTTTAATAATTTGGGCAACTAAGTTTTATAACTTTTTTTAAGCTCAAAATAATATTTGTCTGAGAGTTAGACTGACCGATCTAAGATGCATTTTTTACTGTAGCTAATTTTGTGGGTTTATTATAAATTAATGAAACAGTTTATTACTATGCATTTTCTTTCGTCGAAATTCGACGGGTTCTACCTCGTTTATTTAAAAGAAAAAAAGCCATAATACTTACAAGGAAGGTCTCCATTGGGGGCATACTCAGAATTTTTTGAAAAAAATACGAATTAAACTACTCATGTAGGTAATAAAGGATCAGTGAAAATTAGCGGCGGAATTACATTATTAAATATGTAAAAAAATAAAATAGTTTGGAATAATTGGCGTAAAAAGCTGAAAGCGACGCGGGATTTGGCGAGCAGTGCATTTCCTCGCCAAAAGCAGACGATTTTAACGAATCTGAAAATTGATTTTAATTGACTTCACTGTTAAAAATCTGCGGCATTTACTGCAAAGTCACTCCACTACTTTTTTGAAATATTTCTCTTCTGACCAATGAGAGTGCTCCATAGCACGGTGAATTGACCGTATCATACACTGTTAAAAATCTGCTGCATTTTGTTGCAACGCACTCCACCGCTTGTATATAATATCTCTATTCCAACCAATGAGAAAGCTCCATTTCACGGCCAAGTAACCGTTTTTTATACAAGCAAGGGAGTGCGTTGCAACAAAATGCAGCAGATTTTTAACAGTGTATTTTTCAATTTGGAACAATTTTAATCAATTTAAATTGTGTTTTAAAAGATAAAATATATTAATTTCATTTTCTTATAAGTACATATAAACGTATTTGACAAAATTTCACTTAAAGTTAAGTAAAAATGCAAAACTAAAATTACTTAAACTAAACTTATTTAAATAAATTGAACATAGAAAGTTTTTTCTTTAAAAAGTATTCGAAGCGTAAAAGCGCATTTTTCAAAATTTAGTTTTTTCGCCAACCGAAGATAAATCGCCAAATAAACGAAATTTTTATTATTTTTTTACGGACGTTATAAGGAGGTTCCGCCGAAATTTTTTTTATAAACATATATAACTATATAAGAAGAACATTCTGTAATTTTTTCAGATTTTTCTGAGTATGCCCGTATGGAGACCTTCCTTGTTAGTGACTTAGTATTCGGGGTTTTGCGATAATTTTTATAATAACATTTTGTAATCGCATCTTTTGCTTGGCATCTTATATCTTTCGTGTTTAAATAAAATACGAGTTTGACATGAGTGCTTTAGATATTACTTTTAATCATAGATTATATTCTGTTATTTTGTTTACATAGATTACTTAATATTATTTCTCATTAAGCAACCTGTGTTCCCCGGCGATTATTGCTTTATTGCATGCATTTTATCATGGCTACATTTTATGAAAACATATACATGACGCAGATGTCATACATGCACCAAGTTGATGCGATTGCAACAAAATGGCGATTTCATGTCTCACATGGTAAGGTAACCCGTTTATTTCGTTCCATCACTTTATTTAAAAAATAAACAATGGTGGAAGCAATAAATATACAGTTATAAATAATATTCTTAATAATAAATAGAATAAAAAGTATAAATATGACAAAAAATCGTATTAGAGAAATATTCAAAAACTTTCACCGAAACAAAGTTTCTACCATTTTACGGGAGAAGAAATCGTGCCACGTAGTGCATATATGACATCCGTACTATATTTATACGTAAAAATAAGCATAAACGTTCATCAGGTTTATTTATGTAACTGTTCATATCTATTTGCAACAAATATCACTTTCTGAAGTCTCCACTGAACGAAGGTTTATAAAAACGCCAAGGTAAAGGTAATATTGGAAAAGTACCATGAAATTAGAGTAGGTATATCATATACGGATTGGGTTTGGGGCAGATTTGGCAAAAATCATTTTTGAATATGAGTTACAAATATATTTTTCAATTATTTTGTATTATTTTAAAAATAAAATAATAATAATTAAAAAGACAATTAATTAATAAAGAAAGAAAAACTATTTCTATAATTTGGTAAAAAAAATGGTACTACTAGGTTATCCCGTCGACCAAAAAATTATCGCCAAACTATAAGATTAAATGCCAATAATGGATGATCGTGAATGTCCCTTTCAATGACATTAAATACGATTCACGTGTTTAAAATGTCATTTTTATTTCGACTTTTTATTAATATTTTTATTAATATTCTACTAATTATTTGTTTTTTCGTTATTTAAAATAAAAATTATGTCAATATGTATAATTTGGCTATTAGTTTGGCGATTTGTATAATTTGGCGAAATTGATCGACGGGATAACAGAGTAGTACAAAAAAAATTAAACAATTAATTAATAAATCTATATCATAGGTTCCCAACCTTTTCTGGACTACCGCCCCCTTTATTAGAGAAAAAAATGCCAACGCCCCCTATTCCATAATAGTTAATTACACAAAAAGGTTAAAATATTGTTGCATAGTATCTATATTTTATCTATTTTTTATCTATTTTTTAAGAAACACAAAATAGAAGTTAATTATAACGACTATCAAATGTAGTAAAAAGTTGTTTATTGAGAATTGACAAATAAACATAAGAATTTTAAAAAAATAATAACAAAATGGTGAGGTTGATCGAGTTTTAACAATTTGTTCATGTCGTGTACCAATTTCTTTAACATGAGTCACAAATCGTCGGGTTCAAAGATGTCTATTTATTTTCTTAGACAGTAAATTAGTTACTGCACGGAACTTATTCTCAGCAAATCTGATGAAGGAAAGGCAATTAAAATTTTATGTATTCTCGCTCACAACCCAGGTTAGAGAGCTGTGTTGATTTTTGAAGTTAGAACTCTTGGTAGCCCTTTCTGAACTTTATTTTTAGTTCTCGTTTGCAGTGAGTTCCACGATTTCCTAGTTCAAATATGATGATACTGCTGTATCTGTATTTATAAAGTAAATATACATGTTTTCGCAGACTGCGAATAATGTGGCCAAGTGGCCAGATTTTCCTATGCTTAGATTTCGTTTGAACAAAAGAAGTTTACGCACAAAAACAGCTATGAGATTTTTTGTTTTGGTTAAATTCAATTCATCCATCATCTTACAGTGATTTTATGCCTTAATAAAAATATTTAGAATGTTTAATCTGATTTAATTAAATATTCTTAATATGTTTGTCAAATAATCAAAGCAATTTTTTTTTCTAATGTAAACAGATTTTAGCATATTTTTACACCTCTTTTTTCAATTAAGTTTAATACTGAATCAAACGTATCGAAAAAAGATGCTGAAAAAATCTTTTCAGCGACAACGAACTTCTGTATGCAGCAGTAAGCAATTATAATCATTTGCAAGTCTGACACAAAGTGATAGTGTCAACTGCACTACAAAGTAAAACAACTGTTTCACTTTTTTGTGAAACGATTTCTACTATAAAATTGGCTAAATATCACGTCATTCAATGAATTACCTCTATTCCTATTGACTGCTCTAATACTGTAATGAAGCGATGTATACAGGTGTTCATTAAAATTTTTTGAAAACAAATGCTGACGATGTGTAACGGAATTTACAGAATACATTTAGTAGGAAATACATTTAGTACTGTTTGTTTCAAATGTGTTAATGAAACTATTATGAAGTCTGTCGTTGGTGGAGCAACATCAGTAACAAGGGATGAAATAGTATGAGAAGGAATGTATTTCTCTTGGACTAATTTCATGGTATTAAACATCAATTCTCTCTTCGTATCAGTTTCCAGATTTTTAGCTAATAATAACTCTTGACTCCGCCCCCCCTTCTTTTATGAGTTTTTTTTTATTTGGTAACAGTGACCCATCGAGATCAATGTAAAATTTGTACATCTTTAAGAAATAGTCTAATGATTTTTCAATGCCTTTAGCCATCTATTTTTTCTTTGTACCGAATTATTACTCAATATTTTTTCTCATATCTGACGGTTTCTTATGATGAAAATTTTGACTGCCGGCAAGATTAATTTTTCGCCAATTGCACGCGGTTTTCATACTTTTGCGATTAACAATACGAAGTGGAACCCGTCGAAATTCGACGAAAGAAAATCTTCAAGAAAGAAGTGCTTCATTGATTTATAATAAATCTACAAAATTGGTTAGATCAAAAAATACATCTTATATTGGTCGGCCTAACTCTCAAACAAATATCACTTTCAGCTAAAATTAACAAAATACTATAAAAATTAATTATCCAAATTATTAAGCGAAATAAAAACGAAATTCACCAGATTTTGTTACAGACAATATTTTTCAAATGGCATACACTTTTTCATTTCATTTCTTTTTTTTTTTTTCAATTTTAAGACAAAATATAGTGATTCTGTTGCCACAATTATAAAATTGGTACAAAAAATTATTTAAAAAATTATATCTCAAAAATAAATTAAAATACAGCTTTGAAACAAATGGCATTTAAAAGTAAATTTTTTCCCTATACAATGGTGTAAAAAATTAAAATTACGGTGTTTAGAAGTGTAAAATTTGCAGTACCGAAAATTACAAAACCGAAATTGCATGGGAAAGTGTTGCGTATTTTAATTTCTTTTTTTTTAAAGAGAAAATGGAGTGATTCTGTTGCCACAATTATAAAATTTTATTAAAACGTATAAAAAAATTAATATCTCAAAAATAAACTGAGACGCAGCTTTCAAAGAAATTACATTTAAAAGAACATTTTTTTCTCTATACGATGGTGAAAAAATTTAAAATGTGCCATGTTTAGATTTGTAAAATTTGCAGTAGCGAAAATTGCAAAATCGAAATTGCATGGGAAAGTGTTGCCATTCGCAAAATGACGTATGTGTTACGCACAGGTACGTTTGGCCTTTACAATATAGATAGATATTGTCAAATGAGGCTTGTAGTTCGTCATTTTCTTTAGAAGATGGCTGAAAAGGTTTGATATAATAGACTGTTTAAAATTTTTCTTTTCCAGTCTTTGAAAAATAGGACATATTTTTGTCTTTTCTATCAGCACACATTTATTCAAATGTTCTTGTTGTTTAGAAAATTTCATGGCTTCATTTGAAAAAAACTTTTCACAAATTAAATACATACATAACAACTGGTTTGTAAGAGAGTGCTTTGATCCGTATTTCAAATACTCAATGTTGTATTACAGGCATTTCTTCTTCGATTAAGATTTTTAAAAGGTAATTTTTTTTTATTTAAATTTAAATAAATTTATTTTTGAACAATTTTTTAGATATATTGATTTTTACCTTTTCACTAAGAAAAAAAAAACAAATTTCTTGAATTCATTCAAATTACGGGTTCGTTTAAAAACCTCTGTTCAGGCATATGTGGTCATATTTAAGAATTTTTCGCAACACAGGTTAATAAAAAAAGAATTATGTTCCAAACTTTTAGACAACCATTTATCAAATTTTGTACTCCGCAACTTTTGAATTCATAATGATTTTTAATGTGATTCATAGTGATTTTTCGTGTTCCGCTATGGCATTTTGACATGAAAGAATTGCAGCTATAAATTTAGCCTGATATGGTAAAATTTTGTTCTCCGCAATTTTAGCCTTTCTTCGTGTTCAGGGCGATTTTTTAACACTAGTAAAATAAATTCAACCCCTCCCCTCCCTTCATATCTAGATTCGTTTGCTTAGATTTCTATTTAAAGGTGCAGTCAAAGTTTTTGTTATGGACCGGGCAAGCAGAGGAGATCAACTATTTTCATTATATTGACTCCTATATAGATAGATAAGCTATGACCGCCCCCCTTGACAGTCTTAACGCCCCCCATTTTTCTCTAGACTCCCTACCGCCCCCCTGGAAGGCTTCAGCGCCCACTGGGGGGCGGTACCGCCCCCGTTGGGAACCTATGATCTATATTATAAAGGCCAAACGTATCTGTGCGTAACGCATACGTCATTTTTCGAATGGCAACACTTTCTGATGAAATTTCACTTTTGCAATTTTCATTACTGCAAATTTTTTAACTCCTAGACATCGCACAGTTTCAATTTTTACACCGTTGTGTAGGGAAAAATATGTACTTTTAAATGCAATTTGTTTGAAAACTGTATCTTAATTCGTTTTTGAGATATTAATATTTTTGTAGTTTTTAATTAATTTTTCTGGAGGTGGCAACATGAGTACTCCATTTCTGTGCAAAGCATTACCAACTAGATATAACGGCCTGCGCATTTCGCTAAGAACCGCCGAAAAAGTGAAGCTGGATTCAGTTTCAAACCCTGAACCATTTCATTGAATCACGTGACACAAACCCTGCCCAAATTAGCATAAGGAAAGGGCGGCTGACGTCACTGTGGACGAATTACTGTGGATAAAGGAGAAAAACCAGTCCGTTCTTTAACGACTGACACTGTACGGATGAACTCCGGGAATTTGATTGGTCTAACTTGCATAAGTAATGCCCATTGCATAAGTAAGTATGATATGATTGGGCTACGTCGTCAAGATGATTCCTATAATGATCACTCTGACAAAAAATGTAGCGGTAGATTGGTTGACAGAAGTGTTTGTTTGTAAACATGTCCTTTCCTTATTGTATGAGTTGATTTCTGTTCTGGGCACATGGTCATTGTTTTGGTTCAGAGTTTGCACGATTGATCAGAGTAACTTGAGCAAAGTATCAGAGTCCTCTGGCGGGAGACATCATACATTAATCACAAATAAATGGGCCTTATAGATATAGTTGGCCATGGTGCAAAGTAAAGGAAAAATAGCCATAAAGTAAAAAGAAGAAATAGAAAGAACTTATGTGTGGTGGCTGGGAGTGGTGCAAAAAATGTAACTCTGAGATATCTGCTACATTAAACCCAAACACAACCGCGTGTTTTCACAAAAAAAAAAAAAAAAAAAAAAAAAAACTTTTAATAAGTCTGTGGAAACTTTTAGTACTATAGTTTTTATTTATAATAAAACAAGTTGAATGTAGATTCTGAGTTTCGCCTCCGATTAGGAAAAAAAAATCGATAGAGGTTTTTTAGAATGGCGACCCCGTTTAGATTGCAATGAACTAACTTCATTTTTCTTGTGTTTATCAATATACTCGCAAACAGAATCCCAAAGAGTGAAATACCCAATTGAATAGCAATTTCTCTCTGAGACATTGGAATTGCGGAATAATAAAGAGATACAATTTGACGTGCTACTTCTTCATTGACTAGATTCATCAAAAAACGGATTTTTTCTTTAGTTTAAACGGTTTGTTTAGACTCTGAGAAAAAAGAAATGCATTTTAACAATAAAACGAGTGGAATCCCGTCGAATTCGACGAATGAAATGTTTAAAAGACCCGATCGATTTGGTTAAAAAAAAAAAAAAAAAAAAAAAGCAAAAGTAATTACATTATTGAATCAATATATAATAAATAACTTTCCAAACTGTTCGCCAGTTACAATTTTGCATGCAAATATTCGCACATCTTCAGTTAAAATTGTAATCTGAGTGCCGGCGAAATCCAGAAATTTTATTTTATATGCACTCACAGAAAAATAGTTTTATTAAAAGAAAAAAAAACTAATTTCATTTTTACTGTGACATTATTTTCACTAACTGAAGTCATCTGAAAGTAAAATCTCAATCTCAATGTCCATAATGAAAAGAAATATTGAAATGTAATATCGGGTACTACTAGGTTATCCCGTCGACCAAAAAATTATCGCCAAACTATAAGATTAAATGCCAATAAAGGATGATCGCGAATGTCACATTCAATGACATTAAATACGATTCATGTGTTAAAATGTCATTAAGTGATTTTTATTTCGACTTTTTATTAATATTTTTATTAATATTCTACTTATTATTATTATTATTTTTTTTTTTTTATTTAAAATAAAAATTATGTCAATATGTATAATTTGGCTATTAGTTTGGCGATTTGTATAATTTGGCGAAATTGGTCGACGGGATAACAGAGTAGTACCTAATATCGTTATGAGTAAAAATGCGATGTTTTAAATAGTGACGTCATTTTCTCTTCAAATGTTTTTTAAAAGTTACTGTTATTAGTAATATGAAAAAGGCATCCGTAATAATATTGTAATTCCCATTTATATGGTTGCTGAATGACATCATTTTCCCCATTTGAAATTTCTCTTATTTTTATTTAGACATTAATTTTTATCATAAATTATTTTCTGTTATTTTATTTACATTATTAATATTTTTTCTCAGTAAATATATATATTTTTTTTTACCTCAATTAGTGCATAATTATAGCAATCATTTTGGAAAATAATTTTTTATTATCGAGAGAAAAGCTAAACTGTGTTGCCACCATTTTGAAGAAATGTCATGAAAAAGCTTTTAAAATTAAAAATAAAATATAAAAATGGAAATAAATTAAAAAATAACTAAAATGGGCACAACTACAAATAAATAGCTTTCATTTAAAAAAATAATTATCAAAATCGGTTGAGTAGAAAATTCAGGCCTGATGACACGACATTTTTAGCTTGTCTGAAAGAAATAGCATCGGAGGCTAATAAAATGCTACTTTAGAATGCGTAAATTTAAGCAGATCAGTTTTATTTAGAGTAAAAAATGGTTGATGTCAAAGGATTTAGTACCTGTTCAATGTGATTCTTTTTTTTTCCCTCTGGGTTGAATTTTTTTCGCCGAGTTAGACAAGCAAACAAAGATGGTCTTGGCAATAATTCCAGGTTTAAAGTAATGTCCGGTTCCCCAAATTTTTACCCAGTTGTTTAAGAGATTCAATTATAATTATATTAAAATAACGTTATTCGCTTAATGTAATTTTTTATAAATTTCAGTTAAACTTGCTAGAGCAGACGGTTTTTGTAGCTCTTTTTTGTTACCTGTCATTTTACCAAAATTATTTAATTTTTCTTTCTTTTTGGAATAATTATATTTTTCATGTTATTTATTTTTTATTTTATTTTTAGAACCATTTTAATTTTCCAAATACATTTTCAGAAAAGAATAAAAAAGCACATTTTCACATAGAAAATTGATCTGAAATAGAAAAAGAAAGATGTAAATGACGAAATGAGATTTCATAATTCGCTAATATCCAATGTTAAATGTAATTGAAAATTTTGTTGGTCATGATTTGTAAAAATCCAGGTTTGCGTATTTCACGGAAAATACGGCATCTTCTTTGCACATTGAAGTGACGGAGTGCAATTGTTTGTGTATTTTAATGTTTATTCTTTTAATTTGTGTTGTGTATTTTAATTTATAAAAAGAATTTTAAATTTGTCATACAGTTAACTTTGAAACAAACTTTTTCGAAAAAATGTGCGTGCAGTCATTTCTTTACTTTTAACATTTTAGGATGCGCGTAAGATTTTTCGGTACTACTTGGTTATCCCGTCGACCAAAAACCTATCGCCAAATTATAAGGTTAAATTCCAATAATGGATGATTGTGAATGTCATATTCAATGATATTAAACAAGATAAACATGTTTAAAATATCATCAAGTGGTTTTTAATACCATTTTTTATTTGTATTTTTATTCATGTTTTATTAATTTATTTGTTTTTCCGTTATTTAAAATAAAAAGTATGTCAACATATATAACTTGGCTATTAGTTTGGCAATTTTTTTAATTTGGCGAAAATTTTCGACGGGATAATCAAGTAGTACCGATTTTTCATATGAGCAAAATCGATATTGTAAGGAACAAATGTGTCCGTATGTAGCACTGATGTTATTTTGCAAATGACAACATTTCAGGATAAAATGACTTTTTGCAATTTTTTACTGCAATTTTTTAATCTTCTAAATATCCCAAATTTTTAATTTTTATTTCGTCATATAGGAAAAGAAATCTACTTTCAAATGCAATTTGATTGAAGACTGTATCTCATTTGACTCATTTATTACAAACTTATATTTTTCAATTTTTTTTTTTTTTTTTTTTTTACGTATTTTTCTGTTACATATCTCCATTAAGAAATAATGATACACAATTTACTCATAAATCTATAAATATTGTTCCTGATATTTTCCCATTATAAAATTAAAATTGCATGAGTAATAAAATAAAAGAATGGTTAAAAACGCAGATTAAATTACTAAAAATTACAAGTTCAACATGTAATCAAACAACTTAAAATTTTACACTGCCAAATAAGAAAAACAAGTTGAATGTAAATTCTGCCATTGCAGAATTCAGTTTCGCCTCCGATTAGAGAGAAAAAAAAAAAAAAAAAAAAAAAAAAACCGATAGAGGTTTTTTAGAAGGGCGACCCCGTTTAGATTGCAATGAACTAACTTTATTTTTCTTGTGTTTATCAATTTTATAGCAAACAGAACGGCGGGAAATACCCAATTGAATAGCAATTTCTCTCTGAGACATTGGAATTGCGGAATAATAAAGAGATACAATTTGACGTGCTATTTCTTCATTGACTAGACTCATCAAAAACGGATTTTTTCTTTAGTTTAAACGCTTTTTTATAGACTCTGAGTAAAAGGAAATGCAATTTAACAATAAAACGAATGGAATCCCGTCGAATTCGACGAATGAAATGTTTAAAAGACCCGATCGATTTGGTTTAAAAAAAAGCAAAAGTAATTACATTATTGAATCAATATATAATAAATATATTTACAAAGTAAATGTCAAATTTGCCAGTTACAATTTTGCATTCAAATATTCGCACATCTACAGTTAAAATTGTAATATGAGTGCCGGCGAAATCCAGAAATTTTATTTTATATGCACTCACAGAAAAATAGCTTTATTCAAAAAAAAAAAAAAAAAAGAAACAAAAATAATATCGGGTACTACTAGGTTATCCCATCGACCAAAAAATTATCGCCAAACTATAAGATTAAATGCCAATAATGGATGATCGTGAATGTCACATTCAATGACATTAAATACGATTCATGTGTTTAAAATGTCATTAAGTGATTTTTATTTCGACTTTTTATTAATATTCTACTAATTATTTATTTTTTCGTTATTTAAAATACAAATTATGTCAATATGTATAATTTGGCTATTAATGTGGCGATTTGTATAATTTGGCGAAATTGGTCGACGGGATAACAGAGTAGTACCTAATATCGTTATGAGTAAAAATACGATGTTTTAAATAGTGACGTCATTTTCTCTTCAAATGTTCTTTAAAAGTTACTGTTTATGAAAAAGGCATCCATAATAATATTGTAATTCCCTTTTATCTGGTTGCTGAATGACATAATTTTCCTCATTTGAAATTTCTCTTATTTTGATTTAGACATTAATTTTTATCATAAATTATTTTTTGTCATTTTATTTACATTATTAATATTATTTCTCAGTAAATATATATATTTTTTAACTCAATTAGTGCATAATTATACGCAATCATTTTAGAAAATAAATTTTTATTATCGAGAGAAAAGCCAAACTGTGTTGCCACCATTTTGAAGAAATGTCATGAAAAAGCTTTTAAAATTAAAAATAAAATATAAAAATGGAAATAAATTAAAAAATAATTAAAATGGGCACAACTACAAATAAATAGCTTTCATTTAAAAAAATAATTATCAAAATCGGTTGACTAGAAAATTCAGGGCTGATGACACGACATTTTTAGCTTGTCTGAAAGAAATAGCATCGGATGCTAAAAAAAAATACTTTGAAAATGCTTTGAATTTGTTTGAAAACTGTATTTCAATTTACTGATTGGCAGTGGTTTAAAAAAAAAAAATCTGGTGCGAGTGATTTTTAAATATATCTCTACCGAATGAAACTCGATTACGATAAATTGATCTATTTGTCCTTAGAAAAATATAAAGAGTTCGGAATTTGTTTCTGGCTAAAATACTATAGCAAAATTAAAATTTCCTTTATAAATAATAAAATAAAATAAATACAAATTTAACAGGCATGTAATTGTCTGAGCGAAGCGAAGTCTTTATACTCAGAGATACGTAACGATATTAAAATTCAAAAAAATTCTTTCGTCAAGCAAATCTCAAAAAGTACTTGTCGGATTTTGATTCTGTTTGTACCAATAGGTACCTATGAAGGTAATCTGGTGAATGCACCTACTTTTAAAAATTAATTCCAAATAGTTAAAAAGTTATATTAAAAAAACTGATAAAAAAGCACAATTTATGTGCATACGTCACAGAAATTTGGTGAGCGTGATTTTCACCGGCTGGACATTTTCGTAGATAACCGAATCAGTACATGGAGTAAATAGTAATCATTTTCGCACTCAGAAATATTGAATGCAATAAAACATTTTAAAATTTAATCATGCAGGAAAATAAAACTGTTATTTTTTATATTAAAAAATGTCATAAAAACTTTGATTTTGAGATAATCTCTTAATAGCACTTTTTGATCGCTAAAAGAATGTTTTACATATTTCGCGTGTGAAAATTAGAAACAATTGCGTTTTTAAATAAAAAGTTTCTTTTATGACATCATTTTCCCTTTATATTTATTTTCATTGCATGTTTTCTTTTAACTTATATTTTGTTTGTGTGTGGAAGTCAATTCTGGTCACTAATTTTTCGGCACGGATACCACAAGCGCATCAGATTTGGCGCAATTTTTTTCAAAGCCCATTTGGCGAAAACTCCCTTTTCAAATAACGCTTACATACACATTTTTAAATTATTTTCTATTTTCAAAAAGAACTTACAGTAAATAAAATTAAACAAAAACATAATTTGCAGAACAAATTAAAAAAACCAAGATTTATTTCCTACACTCTTTAAGCCCGAGAAGGGACAGATATTAAGATAATTGATTTATTCATTTCGACATTTAATATTAAATTTTGGTAACAAATAAGTTAAACCAAGTGAACATGAAAAAATAAAAATGCAATTCAAACAAGATACTTAACCACCCTAAATCTTAGATTCCGTTCAAATGAAATCGAAATAAATCTCCGACTTTTTCTGAACATTTGCTTTTTTGATTGCCTATTCATTTTGTTTACACTTACCGTAAGTATAATACAAAATCTGCAATACAAATTTGCAAGTTGAGTTTGGAAAAAAAGTCTTAGATTTATTTCGATTTCATTTGAACGGAATCTAAGATTTAGGGTGGTTAAGTATCATATTGTTTGAATTGCATTTTTATTTTTTCATGTTCACTTTGTTTAACTTATTTGTTACCAAAATTTAATATTAAATGTCGAAATGAATAAATCAATTATCTTAATATCTGTCCCTTCTCGGGCTTAAAGAGTGTAGGAAATAAATCTTGGTTTTTTTAATTTGTTCTGCAAATTATGTTTTTGTTTAATATCTCAAGTTTTTTAATAACTATTGCATTCAGGTGAACTCATTTCAAAATTAACTGAGGGTATCATCTTTAGGACTTCTTTATGCGGTATCGTGTCACAATTACTGATGTAATTCACCCAGGGCCATAGCTAGAAGTGAACTATGGGGGTGGAGGGCTGGGTGAGCTCAAGAGAATGCCTAAGGGGCATTCAGCGGCATACACTGTGCATGCAACACGTTGGCATGATTGGAACAAAATGGCGATTATGTGTCTCACATGCTAACCCGGCTATCATTGTATACTTATTAATAAATTATTTTCTTGTACTTTCTTTTTTAAAATGGGTACTTCTAGGTTATCCCGTCGACCAAAAAATTATCGCCAAACTATAAGATTAAATGCCAATAATGGATGATCGTGAATGTCACATTCAATGACATTAATGCGATTCACGTGTTTAAAATGTCATTAAGTGATTTTTATTTCGACTTTTTATTAATATTTTTATTAATATTCTACTAATTATTTATTTTTTCGTTATTTAAAATAAAAATTATGTCAACATATATAATTTGACTATTATAGTTTGGTGATTTGTATAATTTGACGAAATTGGTCGACGGGATAACCTAGAAGTACCTTAAAATGATATAAATTGTTTTGTTCTATTGAAAACGAAATTTTCACCATCAATTTTCGCAAAAATTGCGCCAACGTGATAAGTATTAGACATCTGTGCCAAAGGACAGAGCGTTATGAATATTTCAAATGAGTTTACATTTTATAATTTCATACAAATAATGCATCAAAAGAGTTTTATAAAAATATTAACTTGAAATATAAAAAAAACAGCTACTTTTCAACAGAAACTCTTTGTGATGTTTTAAAAATTAAATCGTGTAAGTTTCTTATCATTTTGACAATCATAGGAATAATAAATTTAATACAAATTAATTCAAAATTAAATTTTATTCAATGATTAATTATTTGTAATGTTACAAGTTGAGGAGCGATTTTAAAAAATCGCCAAATTGGAAATTAAAAAAAATATTTGAATTATTAGGTTGATAGAATTGGCTAATTTATTGCAGTGCCGAAAAGTCTTACGCCAATTAGTCGTTAATTCTGCGGTTTAGCCTTAAAAAAATTGCCAGGAATTGAGTTTGAAGGCCTAGTTCTGCAGATTTACTAATTTCATTACGTACCAAGGATGATATACTATTATTTTTTACTATTATTTTTTAATACTATTATTTTTGGAGACTTTTATTTACCTTAATTTATTTTGATTTTCTTCGAACGTATAAGGCGAAGACATTATAAAAATTGTGGTATAGGTACAAAATTCCAGCACAAATATCATATACTGGCTTTGGCGCGATTTTTTTCAGATGCCAATGTGTCAGAAACCCCACTTTCAAATACCATTATTTACATATATATTTTTAAGTTATTTTCTATTATTTTGAAAAAACAATAAATAGAAAAAAGCTTAATTTACTAATTTTCTATATTTCTTCAATTAAAAATCGCCTTGATCCATCAATTAATATTAGAAAATATCTCTTTATTACAAAAATCATGCTTCATATTTATTATTTTCTGAAAATAATTCTTTTTCCTGGTACCAAATGTTTAAAAATCTCCGTTTCACTTCCAATATGAAGTCTTAAATATGCCGTTTTTAATTCTTACAAAAAAAAATTTCTTTTTAAATCACGTAAAAATTATTAAATGCTACAGGAAATATGTCCATTGATCACTAAGATTTTCATTTTCTTTTTCTTTTTCTTTTTTTTTTTTTTTTTTTTTTTTTTTTTTTTTGATTAGAGGAATTTTTTTTACTCAATTAGGTGCTTCGAAGAAAATCTGTGGCAGCGCGTACAAAAGGTGGGAAAATGTCTAGTAAATAACTCGTTCAATGTTAAATTCCCTATTAAAATAACATTACGGAGTCGCATTGGAAATAAATATAGCATAGCACTACCGTGCTATGCTATAATAATAATAATAATTAATAACTATAAAAAGAAATATTTTATATAATTAAAAGAAGGAAGTGAAAGTAAATAAACATTTTATGAGTAAATAAACAAATAATAAATAAATAAAGCCGGGTTACCATCTCAGGTAAAATAATGTCATTTTGACGCCAATTATGTACCCTGGTGCATATGTGACATTTTTTCCCATTTTTCATCCGTTTCCTGTTGGCATACAACTTTGAAATATGGAGTATGTATGCATACCTGGGAGCAATACTGGAATTAGACATTGATTTTATTAATTCGATCCAAAAAGGGGCAACGGGGCTATTTTTTAAAGTTTTATACAATTTATACTGCATAAAGGAGCCACTTACCTATTTCTATATACCAGAAGAAGTAAGTGGTATGTAAAAACAATTATAGTATAAATTCAAAATGGATTAAGAAAAAAAAAACCAAAGTTTTTTATCTATAAAATTTCTTTAATACCTGTATTAACAACTTTATATCCGCATATGTACCAATTATATCAGGTATTCTCGTAAGTTCAAAATGGGGGAGTTTTCTAAGTCCAACTATATTAAATTGTGTCGGAAATTAAAAATTTAATGCTAAAATAGCTTTTTTAAAAAGCTATTTTAGCATTAAATTTTTAACTTCTGGCATAATTTAATATAGTTGGACGTAGAAAACTCCCCCATTTTGAACTTACGATAATACCTGATATAATTGGTAAATATGCGGATATAAAATTATAGTATACATAAATAAAATACTTGAGATAATATACTAGAGATATAAGCACCGGGTTTGGCGAGATTTTTTATGCCAATTAGGCGAAAACATCGTTTTGATTACCAGATGCATATAGCATGCTATAACAACACGTTATTTATTTATTTCAAAATGAAAAAAAAAAAGGAATAAATGAAACATTTCCTGTTATTAAAAAAGATATAACAATCAATAAATGATAATATTTTCAGAACAAACAATTTATTATAACATTTATATGATAACCAGCATGTTAGGCAACTAAACGCCATTTTGGCACCAATTAGGTACCTCGGTGTATATAGGGCATATATGTGCCATATTTATTTGCAAAACTGAGCATGAAAGTTTACCAGGTGTGTTTTCATAGTCGCTTATATCTTTTTGCAACATAGCGCACCTTTTGAAGCCAAAACTGCACAAAAGAAAAAAAAATCAATATTTGCAGTATTTTTTTCTTTTTTTTTTATGTAATGCACATTTGGTAATCAGTAAGCTCGATAATCAGACCTCGTTTTTTTTTTTTTTTTTTTTTTTTTGCTTTAAAAGATGATATTTCATACGACGTCTTTTTGTGATTCGTCGTTTTTCCATATTTGATAGTATGTGTCTACTCGTTTTGTATCCTTTTTTGTAACTTTCTTGTTTATTAACAGCGACATCTGGATTTCCTATTTAAATAAAAATTCTTCTAAATACAAAGAATTTTGTTAAAATAAATAAATAATAGGAAATGCGGACATCTATTGCTCAAAACACAAAATTTCTCCTATTGAGTTAATAAAAATCAGTAAAAACATAATTTTTATGATAATAAAAAGGTGACTTATGTAATAACAGAGTCATATATTATGTACGTTATGGATTAAGTATGAATATTTCAATGAAAAGTGATATTTCAAAAGTATTATGAAATTAGTTAAAAACCATTTATTTTAAACTAAATGAATAAAAGATTTATATTTTTAATGAAATACAGGGGATTTGAAAAATTATTGGAAATTTATCACCATAGATGTATCAATATTACAATCAGTACCTTGTATGCAAAATGGAACAATTAGCAATACTTTTTGTACCCGAAAAATGGTCGTTGCTTTTTTTAAGGTTAAAAAGTAGATTACGAAATATTTCTATATAGAGATGCCAAACCCTCGCTTATTGCATAGCAGAATTTTCTTATAAGGAAAAGTTATTTTTTAAATCCGCAGAATGTTCCAATTTAATAAAACATTTTCTGTATTAAAATACCGGTACCCAAAATGCCGGAAACTTGGCAACTCTGCCTATAACATTTTAATTAATCACGGTACTTTTTTTAATCGGATTCAAATTTAGTGAAGACAACGTTATTTGGCCGAAAGCAGCTTTTTTCCACATGTGTAACTACGATACAATTC
The DNA here is from genome assembly GCA_964019185.1 of Maratus speculifer. Classification (NCBI taxonomy): domain Eukaryota; kingdom Metazoa; phylum Arthropoda; class Arachnida; order Araneae; family Salticidae; genus Maratus; species Maratus speculifer. Next base: position 12,306,932 of record OZ025290.1, on the reverse strand, counting down.
CTTGATGTTGACTTATGAATGTTTTGCCTTATGCTATTATTGCTTCCTCTCATTTATTTATTTGGATTTTAAATAAGATGACTCAAAATCGTGTTTTTTAAATATACGAAAAAAAATGCATTTCGAGAGAGGGCGAAAAGGACAATATTTGGCGATTTATTACCTGCATTTGGCTAAGTGTCTTACTACCTTGTATTTAATACTCTTCACAATACTTCGCTGTTATATGGACTAAGGCGCTTTTATAAAAAATTTGACGCAATTCGGGCTTAAGAAAGTGAGTTTTTTACTGAATAATACAAATAAATGAAAAATGAATACTAAGAAATACTAATAAAAGAAAAATGAAGCATTATATTGATCTATGTATATTTAAAAATTCATCTGCTAGCACTAATTAGATAATTTATGGCTTATGTGTATATAATAGGAGATAAATAGCTTTTGATTCTGTATTTCTATGCTATAAAGCATTAACGTTTGTGTGTTTTTCGTTAGCATTGGGAGTACCTAGCCGATTTAAAAAATAATGTGAGCAAAAAATGTTGGTAACCATCTTTGCTGCAAAATATACTATATTTTGCGTAGGAACAATAATCACCATCAATGCACGAGCAAAAAAAGTTCTAAAATTGAGAATTCTTCGATGTTGATAGGACTAAAAATTTAAAATCTTTTATTTTTTTATTTTTTTGGTGGCAACTTTTAAGATATAATATTCTCGTTATGAACGATTTCTAAAACATTCGACAATTTAATTTCACATATTAAACATTTTTTTTTTTTTCTAGAAAAAGTTTTAAACCCAATTTATTGAGAATATTGCAATTTCTAGGATACTGTTGGGGTCAGAAACTATAACTTTGGCATCACAGTAACTTATAAAATGTAAGTGCTCGTTTACTACAAATTTTTAAAAAAGGATTCCTTAACTCTTATCGACAACCTCATTGCATCCGTAGAAAACAGATATTCAACATTATAAACTATTCGGACGGATTTCACACCATATAAAATACACTCCATTTCTCTACAAACATAATAGTTTTTGTTATTTATAGTTTCTCAAATCGGTGCGAAGCTTCTGTTTATGCTCATGACATCATTTCAAAGAGCTATATTTCCAATATAGGAAAATTTGGTGTTTTATTTTCTGTATTACTTTTAACATTTTGCATATTTCCAATTTTATATCCATGCATGGTTTGCTTTTCTTTTATAAAAATAGTATATGCAACAAGATTTTGTAGTTCTACGATTCGATATGCTTATTTTCATCATTATATTTTATCACAATGAATGATCAATTAAAGGTAACATCTCATTTTCTTTATTTATCGCAAGTTATTAAATGTGCATTCTCAGCAATATCGCTCAGACTAATCCCTCTGAGGGAAGTCCTAGTTAAATTATATGCTCGTAACACTGAAATGATCAGAAACAAAATTGCTGCCGTAACGAAATCTTTGGCTAATAACTTCTGGCATGCGTCTAATACGGAAATGTGACTTTTGAAAAACTTCATAGCTTTATTTGATTCCATAATTAATATTTTTCATTTAACCCTTTAGCCTAATCATGTTTTTCCGCTATGTAATATTTTAATTCAAAGATTGATTTAATATAATATTGAGATTAATGTTATTTTTTTAATTTTATAAGATAAAAAAAAATATGTAAAGTACATACAATACAAAAATATGTAAAGTATCAAATACAAATCTTCATACCAATACTTTTCACAGTATTATTTTATGAACGAAACATGAATGAAAAAATCCGCAAGACACTTAACCCGTTGAGGGAAAAACATTTCGATTCTTAAAATACTGAAAAGATTGATTGACACCAGAATTTAAAAACAAATTTGTTTCAAAATATTTAAAAGCGTTTCTTCACGTATTTGAGAAAAATAAAATTGCTATTTCAAATTACTGGCTTCAATTTGGCGTTTTGAAATTAAAATTAAATGGGATAAATTTTATCCCACCCCTTTCAAGGGGTTTAAGGGTTAAAATGCTTTTTTGGAGTTAGTTAGCAATCTAAAACGCATATTACATGTAGATAAACTTTTCTACCAAAAATTGAACCGACTTCAAAAGCTACTGCAAAGTGAAAAATAATCTTTTTACAGAATAGTACTAAGAAATTAAATTAAGAGCGTAGTATTTATCATGCGTATTATTATATTTATATAGATTAATTTGGATTTTTTGAAGTCGGTGCCAGCCAAGCCAAGTTACATGTAATTTTCCAATAGACACGCATCCAAGTATCTACGAGTTTTTTTACGATTTAGTTAAAAATTTAACTTTATTCTTTTACGATTTGTATTGGATAATTAATTTTAATTTTGAACTTGGCTTGGCTGGCACCGACTTCAAAAAATCAAATTAATCTAGATAAATATAATAATACGCATGATAAATACTACGCTCTTAATTTCTTAATACTATTCTGTAAAAAGATTATTTTTCACTTTGCAGTAGCTTTTGAAGTCGGTTCAATTTTTGGTAGAAAAGTTTATTTTTCTCTTTTTAGTTAAAAGTTAACGATTTTTTGAAGTCAATTAATAAAAATTATAATACGGGAAAAATCACTGTAAACCATACACGTATGTCAGGAGTGGGGTTCGAACCCACGATCTCTTTCAAGAACCAGAAATCAAATCTGCTGTCTTACACCGCTCAGCCACCTGACTGCACTCCATTGGGCGAGCTTAGTCATCGTCCATGTTACTTTTAGTTTGCGAGAAATCACTAATTTTATTAGTTTTTACTTAATTACTAAAAAAGTACTGAACCAATTTCAATGAAATGGAAGAAGTACCAATGGAAGAGTAGCCTCTTTCATTTAACACAAAAAACAAATTAATCGGTTGGATAGTTTCGGAGTAATCGGTGGACATACATAGAAAAAAAAATACATTCGCGCCGAATTGATAACATCCTATCCTTTTTTGAAGTCACTTAAAAAAACACATAACACGGAATTTTTTTTTTGTATACTATACACACATGTCAGGTTCGAACCGACACTCTCTTCCAAAACCGGAGATTAAATCTGGTGCCTTAGACCGCTCGGCTGTCCGGACTTCATTCTCTTCAGCGAACTTATTCAATGTCATGTTACTTTTCGCGTCTATTCTCTTTTTGAGTACTCTTTCACTGATAAAGTATTGAATTAATGAAAAATCTTTGATACTCTGTGGTAACGGTTAAATACAAAATATTCCTAATAGCATAATTAGTATTTAACTTGTTAAATATATATTTAAAAATTATAATACGGAAAAGATTATTGTATACACGTACGTCAGGAGTGGGGTTCGAACCCACGTTGCCTTTCGAAAACCAGATCTTAAATCAAGAGCCTTAGACCGCTCGGCCATCCTTTCATCGGTAAATTTAATCGACATCCATATTACTACTGATTTGCGAGAAATCACTAATTTTATTAGTTTTTGCCTAATTACTAAAAAAATACTGGACCAATTTCTATGAAACGGAAGTGGTACCAATTCGAAAGCAAGCTCTCTCATTTAACACCAAAATCAAGTTAATTGGTTGGATAGTTTCGGAGTAATCGGTGAACATACATAAAAAAAAATTCATACACGTTGAATTGATAACCTCCTCTCCTTTTTGGAAGTCGGTTAAAAACTCATTCAAGTTTTCAATTAGAAAAAAGGGTTTTTATCTTTGATATGTAACCCGGGAGCATATTTCAGATGTGTATATTGCTGGGACGATTACTGTTTCTAAACCAATAGGAGAGCGTCATTATCACGGTCAAGTACACGCCCACACAGTTTGATTGACAGGAACTCGTGGACAATTGACGGTGCTAATTATAACGATAATCTGTTGCGGATGGAAGTGAGCTGACTGGCTGAATGGTTAGAGCGTCGAGCTTGAAACCGGAGGATATGGGTTCGAGTCCATCGCGGGCCGAGAGTCCGTTGGTGATTTTTTTTTTTTTTTTAATTATTGGAGGCTGTCTTTTATTAATAAATAAGACATTTAAAAAAATATATTTCAAACCCTTTTAATATTCTAAATATCGTTCCAAAATGATTTATATATATATTAAACAAATGGGAAAAAAACGGCGAAAAAAATGCGAAAATATCCGTATAAGCAAAATTCTTACTTTAATTTTTATTTATTTATTTATTTCAGGATCAGAGGAAGTATAATTTCTAATTGAAGTAAATAAAATTCAGTCATTTTGAAAAAAAAAAATTCTTTCGTACCTTTAATTTTTAATTACCGAGTACAAATTCAAACAATCCGAGTACAAATAAATAATAAACACACACGATCAATTGTCCACGAGTTCCTGTCAATCAAACTGTGTGGGCGTGTACTTGACCGTGATAATGACGGTCTCCTATTGGTTTAGAAACAGTAATCGTCCCAGCAATATACACATCTGAAATATGCAACCCGGGAAGCGCGGGTTCTAGTAAACAATAATAGCCGGGTTACCAGGCCATGCAAAATAACGATATATTGGCGCCAATCATGCGAAAGCAGCGCCGTGCAAAAGGGGGGGGGAGCGAAGGGGGGCAATCGACCTGGTCGCGGAAATTTATGGGGAGCCAAATTTGTACTACCAACGTCATTTTTGGCCTGTTACAAGAAAAAGTTATGTGGGAGGGTGCCAAATTGAAACAGTTTCTTGGCACAGTTTTCTCTTCGCACGCCCATGTGCGGAAAAGTTCTATATTCTTTTCTATCATTTTGGCGAGCATTTTAAATTATTTATTTGGCATTAAATGAATCGATGTGATTTCAATATTCAGCTTTGGGTTTGAATTTTTAATACTTTCCACCAAAATTGAAAATTGTTTATGCATTTGGTTTGTCTGTCCGTCTGTCCTTGTTCTAATACCCGTAAATATACTCTTATTTTAATGCAATCGGTAAACCTTATTAACGTACGCTAAGCATATTTTATATTGTATATGATTCATGTTAGATTAAAATTCCTTTAGAGGAGTACCCTAAAGAATTTGATTACATTATGGTCTATGGGAAGAAATGTTTACAGAGTATTTTAATGACATTACCCTATTGAGATGGATTGAATCTGATATAAATCACCGAGTTTCACAACGATTACGTTTGAACAGGATATTCATAGCATTTTTAATCCATTTATCGGAACATACAAAAGAAATCAGCTACAATGCTGTCTTTTAGTAACAATTACTGAGATGAGTTTTCAATTTTGGCATGTGCTTTTAAATTTAACTATTTTTAGGTACGTTGTAATTATATAAATACGTAGCATCTACAGTCGTCGACTGATCCGTACGTCTGTCTACTTATCCGCCAGTATGTCCACATACAACAGTACAAAAACTACCCAACCGAAGCGTTTTAAAATTTAAATGACCATTTTTTCCATTGAAAAGCATTGCAGAAGCATCGATCGACAGCCCAGATGCAGCGGTGTCGCCCCCTATTGTAAAAAAATCCGCATGGCAAAATTTTAACACTACTTGCCCCTCCTGCTTCTTACTCCGTGGTTCTAAATCTCTTGCTCAACCCACAGACTTCTCATATAAGTAGACGCCAGATTCCATTGTTCTCTCGACAAGGTTTCGAATCCAACATCTTTAGTGAAAAGATGCCGTTCTTTAGCGATGATCATTTTAAGCAACTTTCAGATTTCACAAAGACAAACATAACAATGTGAGTTTCGGCGGAAGAAAAACCGGTTTGGCGCGTTAAAACTGCCCTCCGTCACGTGATGGAAGGTAAAGATCCCGGCGTAAGAAAAGGTTACCGATGTGGAGTCTAGTTTTGAGAAGTCTGTGGCTCAACCTTACCAGACGGCAACTATCTGCTGCGCATGCGTTTTGATAACTTAAAATGACTGGTCATTTCTCGCCTTTACAACATTACACACCAGAGTTTGTTTTGAAATTTCGGGCGCTCAAATTTAAAGCAGACGATTTAATTAGTTCGAAATAAAGTATTTCATTCGACTCTGATTTTTTTTTTTACATGCAACATTCTTAATACTTTTCTAATATTTTGAAGCCATGGATAAACCAAATAAAAAGAAATTTAAAGGTTATAATAACAAATTTCAAAGAAATAACTTTATTCAAAAAGAACCAGTTCATATTATTAAGGTACCAAAGAATGTGTCTGAAAAATCTAAAAAAATGTCAGATGTATTTAATTTATATATGCCAAATGAATCTTATGAAGAATATACTCATTTTAATGGAAAATTAAAAGCTGTGGAATGTTTTCTTACAAAAAATAGTTATCCTTTAAGATATGTAGCTGATAGCAAAAATTTTAAAGTAGATGTTTCGGATGTTTTGAAAGATAAAGAATTTTCAACTTACTGGCCAGAATTTTCACAAGATTTGTTTAATTCACCATATTTAGTAATTGGTCTCTTTGGTTTCTGTATGGAGCAAATTATTACAAACAATCTTTCAAAAGGGGTAGAAGATGATGATATTGCAGATTCAATGAATGATGTTGAAGTTGATATTGTGCCTAATAAACTAAACCCCAGATTTATTGGTTTACAAAATTATTTATCATTTCAAGATTTAAAGTTGCATAACTATGGGAAATTTGTAACACTTATTGGAACTGTTGTTAGAGTCAGTGATGTGAAACCTTTTTGTACTTATATGGCCTTTATGTGTGTAAAATGCCAGTCTACTCAAGTTGCGCTGCAAAATGATGGCAGCTATACAACTCCTAACACTTGTACTGGAGATGGTTGTTTTTGCCGTATTTTCAAACCACTTTTAAATTCTCCTTTAGTTCAGACAATACCAAAGAAAACTATACGTCTGCAAGAGTTAAATATAGATTACAGTGAAGGAGGAAGAGTGCCTAGAACTGTTGAATGCGAACTTACATGTGAATTAACTGATTCATGCCTGCCTGGAGATACAGTCATAATATCAGGTATTGTGATAAAAAGTCATATTGATGAAAGAAAAACATTTGGTAAAGATGCTTGCTCATATATTTTACGCATTTCTGCCAATTCAGTTATATGTGTTAAAGGCAAAAATGTTGACAACATGGATGTAAGCTCTGGATGTATTGAATTAAAATCTGAAGATTTAAAAGCAATCCAAAAAATGCACGCTGAAAAAGATCTTTTTAGATTAATAGTTGCATCATTATGTCCTAACATATATGGCCATGAACTAATTAAAGCAGGTCTTATTCTAGGCTTATTTGGTGGTCGTGATAGAAGTCATAAAGAAGGTAAAAAATCTGAATTTTCCATTCGAGAAAATTCTCACATACTGATTGTAGGTGACCCTGGACTTGGGAAAAGTCAAATGCTTTTAGCCTGTGCAAATGTTTCTCCTCGAGGTGTTTATGTTTGCGGCAATTCTACTACTTCATCTGGATTGACCGTAACTATAAGTAAAGAAGGTAGAGGAGAAAACTGCTTAGAAGCAGGAGCTCTTGTTTTAGCTGATCAAGGTCATTGTTGTATTGATGAATTTGATAAAATGATGCATCAGCATTCCGCTCTTTTGGAAGCCATGGAACAACAAACCATTAGTATTGCAAAAAGTGGAGTTGTATGTACCTTGCCTGCCAGGACATCTATATTAGCTGCTGCAAATCCTTCAGGTGGACATTATAATAGAGCAAAGACTGTATCTGAAAACTTAAAAATTGGAGGATCACTGCTTTCAAGATTTGATCTTGTGTTTATTGTTCAAGATGAGCCCGATTATGAGACAGACAGCAGAATGAGTAAGCATGTCATGGGTCTTCATTCAAGTGGTAAAAATACTGTCCAAAAAAATTCAGCAAATTGTAACTATTTTTCCAAGGTGACTGAGGAAGATAACAGTTTGTTGCGGCGATTAAAGATAGGGCCTAATGAAAAAATTGATTTTATTCCTCCATCTATACTACAAAAATATATATCATATGCAAGAAAATTTTCTCAGCCGAAGATTACTCCTGAAGTATCTGAATGTTTGAAAAGTTTTTATTTGAATATGAGAAAACAACATAGACTAAGTTCAAGTACACCTTTTACAACACGGCAATTAGAATCTTTAATTCGTCTCACTGAAGCCAGAGCACGGACAGAATTGAGAGCATTTTGTACGAGATCAGATGCTGAAGAAGTTATTGAAATTATGAAATATAGCATGCGTGAAACTTATTCAGATGAGTATGGGAATTTAGATTTTGATCGATCAATACATGGTTCTGGAATGAGTAAAGCATCTCAGGCTAAGAAGCTGATAAAATTAATGACTTCAGTTGCATCTACAAAAGGGGATGACTGTTTTACTGTATCAGAAATACAGCAGCTATGTAACAAAGTAAAATTTTCATCATCTGTTGATTCTTTAATAGCAACTTTAAATGAACAAGGTTTCATATTGAAAAAGGGATACCAGTTGTACCAGCTTCAAACATTATGATTTGTATATTAATTTAATGTTTTAAACTACTATATACTATATACTATAAAAAATTTTAAATACCCTAATAATATTTGGTGCTTCGTATTAAGCAATTTTTTAGTCTCTACCATTAAATGGATCAGTGTGACTCTTCATTGTTATTTAATTGAAATTAAAAAAAACAATTTGGATTACAGTAGACTTCTTAAAATCTGCACATAATTTACGGATGTAAACAATAAAACTCAATTCAAATATAGGGACAAAATTAGACTTTTTATTTTTATGTCAATTCCATATGTATTTTAATTTTTTTATTTTTGTTAACATTACTGAATTCGTTTTTTTTTTTTTTTTTTTTTTCTTTTATGAAGGAAGTATAAATTTATTTAAAAAAAAACTCAATGTTTCTGATATCATTGGTAATCTCAATCTTTTTACCAAATATATTTATGTATTAATCAAGCTTTTTTGGTTATTCAGTCTGGTTAAACCTATAATAAAACTTCCTTATTTTATGATTTTCATATGAATTAGAAATGTACCTTTATGAGGCAAGTTTCACTGAATAATTTAGGAAAAATGCATTTCATCTTTATAATGAATAGTTGACCATACATTATTGATTATTAACTTGATCTTTGCTTCTAATATTTTAATCATTATAAAAATTATTTAAATTTTTATTATCTTAGTTTATTACTTATTTTAATATTTTATTACATTGTAAGCATACATTGTAGTTTCAATTGCATTATTAATTACTTTTAAGTTACTCTTTTAAAAAATGTGAACAAAGCAATGACCAGAAATCTGCAAAATTCTAAAATCCGCACAACCTCTGGTCCCAAGCTTTTCGGATTTGAGGGAGTCTACTGTATTTTGATAGGTTGTTATTTGTTAGCATTTAACAGATTATACAAATTTAGTAGAAAGACCATTTAGTATATGATGAAAAAATAATGAATTAATGTCACATTGTCAAAATTTATTGTGTAGCTTCTAAAATAAGATTTTATAGTATATTGAAATTTCTTTGTGTCTATGGAAATTTAGATAGATTAAACTATCAAAAAATTACTTAGAAATTAATTTCCATGTAAATTCAAAATAACAGAAAAAGTGAACGTCACCCTGCATGTTTATGTTGCATTATTAATATCTACAGGGTTTTCTAAGAGGGATACATGACCGTGCCGAGTGACTAAAGATGGGTGTTGTTTAGTGTTGTCGTTATGGAAGACAACGCCTTGCTTATTGATATTCTGGACAGTTTTTTTTAATCACCAACTTCAATTGCATTAGTTATTCACAGCAGATAGATGAATTAATGGTTTGGCCAGGTTCGGGCAGCTCATGATGGACAATTCCTTTCCAATCCTACCAAACACAGCATCACCTTCCTTTGGCACCAATCCAAGCTTAGCCCTTGTTTGTGAAGCTTCTCCTGGCTTTGATCCAGGGGTGTAGTCATAAAAATAACAGAGAACATATGTTCCAAGCATAGGGTATATGCTCAAGGCACAGGATATACCCTAGGGTGTGTATACTATAGCTTTCATGAAAAGCAGATGGTATACGGTGTTCCTTTAAAAAATCCAGAAGGCATACGGCCCCTCCACTACATACCCTCCTCTACATCACTGTTTCAATCACGATCTTTTTTGCAGATTGTTGTTGTACATGATCTACTTTACATAATTCATTTCACAAATGGCTCGATTTTGTTCCGTTTCAGTAGCAATTCACAAATAGAAATTCTGTCCATTAAATTTTTCACTGTAGGTTCTTGGGGAACCCAAGTATCAAGTTTCTTTTGGTATCCAATCTTATGTAAATGATTCAAAACTGTTTTACAGTCGATGTTTAGTTCCGTAGCAATGCTGCAGGAAGAAATATGTCAGTCTCCCTCAATCTTTTTTTTTTTCAACAATTAGCCGGCCAGTGCAAAGTTCCTCTTTAACATTGAAATTTCCGGAACGAAAATGAACAAACTAATTCTGTCACTAGCATTTACTTAAGCACTGATCACCATAAACACCACAGAATTTTCGATGAGCCTGCCCCACATTTTTCCTTTTTTGGAAGTAAAAAAGCAAAGTGTGACGAAAATTATCTTCTGGAATCTTCTTCTTTTAAATGCAATACCCGGGAGCAGAATCGGCGCAACGCTGCAACGCACGTCGCAGCGTTGCGCCGATTCGCCACAGCCATCGGCCACAGGGCCAGTAAATGAGAAAAAGTGGCCAGTGAAAAATTGTCTATCAGTGGCCACCTTCTGGCCACTTTTTTAGAAGGAAAGAATACAATTTACTTACATTTCATCAACAATTCTACTTTTTTAGTTTCTAATATATTTATATTAACCTATTTGTTTGTGCTATTCAGTCTTACATTAATACTTATAGAAATTTTAACTGATTAGCACTTTTAATAAAAAAGTGGCCACTAGTTATAACTTAGTGGCCACTCAAAAAATTAGTCTTACTGGCCAGTGGCCACTAAAGAAATTTTCCAATTTTGCCCTATACTGCAGACTATTTTTTAACTGTTGAAAATTTATCAAAAATTCAGGTCCCAAGTCCAAAAATTTGGACATAAAATGTATCACAAATTTCGACAGTCTTCAAAAAGAAATAAATTTCACGATAGAATGCAAAAAACACGCGAATTTCGTCGAAAGATCGCGAAAAAACGGCATATTTTGTCAAAAAATCACAAAAAAAAAGACAAATTTCTTGAAAAGATCGCAGAAAAAAGTTCAAAACATCGCAAAAAACGGCAAATTTCTTCAAAAGATCGCGAGAAAACGGCAAATTTCATTAAAAAATCGTGAAAAAATGACAAATTTTCTCAATAAATTACGAAAAAAACGCAAGTTCGTCAAAAAAATCACGAAAAAACAGCAAATTTCTTCAAAAGATCGTAAAAGAACCGGAAAATTTCTTCAAAAGATCACGAAAAAAATGGAAGTTTTCGTCAACAAATCCCGAAAAATTGGAAGATTTCTTCAAAAACTGGTGAAAAAACGGCAGTTTTCGTAAAAAAAAATCATGAAACAACGAATTTCTTTTTTAAAAAATCGCGAAAAAACGGCAAATTTCTTCAAAAGATCGCGAAAAAAAACAGCAGTTTTCGTTAAAAAATCACGAGAAAAACTGCAAATTTCTTCTAAAAAACGGCAAATTTCTTCAAGAGATCGCGACAAAACGGCAGTTTTCGTCAAAAAATCGCGAAAAAAAGCAGCTTTCATCAAAAGACCATGATAAATCGGCACATTTCTTCAAAAGAACGCGAAAAAACGGCAAATTTATTCAAAAGATCGCAAAAAAAACAGCAGTTTTCGTCAAAAGATCATAAAAAACATCAAATCTTGTCAAAAAGTGAAAAAAAAAAAAAAAAAAAAATGCAAATTTCGTCAAAGATTGCGAAAAATGACATCTCATCAAAAGATCGTGAAAAACCCACAAATTTTGTCAAAGGGGAGCCCCCCCCCCCTCTTTTGGACAATGTATGAGATGTTAAAAATTCTGAGAACAAAGGCAACTTCTTTTTAAAAGATTACTTTTTTTTTATGTCTATCACAAATATTTGGGAGGTTTGAGTGCATATAATGTAATGCGAGGGATTGGTCTGCAGACTGTTTTTTAAGTTTTTATTTGTTGCAGATTGCAGAAAAAAATTCTGCTGCTGGGCTATAATAACTTTTGACTCATTAAACAGATGACGCTACCTTTATACCTAGAATTTTTTAGAGACTGTTACATTTCAAACACTGTATAGCAGGCCTGTCCAACCTTTCGTTAATCAGGGATGCACTTCAGCACTTGGCATTCAATGAAGGGCGCCATTATTTACCTGACTAAAAACATGTGGCAATACTAACACATGATATTATACACACACGTTTAACATAATGAAAATGAACCTTACAGCAGTAGACAAAAGTTCCTTACGATTCTGGAGTTACATGTTTGAATATTTCCAACTGAGCGAAAAATTGCCCAGGCCGGGAATCAATTCGTATGATAACTTTACCAATCAGTTAGATTGTGTTAAAATAATAGTATACATGTATTGAATTTCAAATTATAAATTTTTCTATGACAAGTTTACTTCAAAAATGCTTGTTGGGTAAATTGCCAGAAACATTAACACTATAATAACAATAAATAAATAAACATAGAAATCAGAGATATTGCTAGGTTTCTTTTAGGATCTGAAAATACGTTTTGGTTCATTTTGAAGATATGAATTTAGTTTTATAAAAAATACAAAAGCAAAAACAAGCATGATAGCGACGAACCCATATTTACCAGACATACCAAGAGAGACAGTCTGGAAGTGCTCTCATTAAATGGAAATCATTCTGCATTGTTTTATTATTTTTTCTAAACAAACTGAAAAAAAGAAACTTAAAATTTTAAACGTTAAGAAAGAAAAATTAAATCCCTTTATCAATGGTATAAAACAGCGAATGAACCAGTGTAACAACAGCAAAAAGAAAGCAGCTGAATTATCATGCACATGTGTCTACAAAGGGCGGGGAAAGTGAAAACTATTTTTTTTACTTTATCTGTTGCTTTTTAACTATAAAAGAAAGCTATTTGAATTAATACCAAATTTTCAAAGTCTGTTTTTGGTTTAAAATGCATTTCACAGGTTTTGAAAATATATCTAATGCAAATTTTGATTTTAAAGGCAAAACTCCTTATAATAGATTTTTGCTCCTAAAAAATCCAGTAACTGAAAATCTTCAAAAGGGCGCCATGGTTCCTGCGGGCGCTGCATTGGACAACCCTGCTGTATAGTATGGCTTAATTGAGTAAATATTACTCGAGATATGCAACTTTAAAGCCATCTATTGGGAAAAAACTAAATTACTTTTTCCCCAACCCAATATATTACTTTTTTTAACCCATTTTTGCTATGTTAAGAATCTTTTTTTTTTTTTTTTGGAGAGTACATTATGGATTTACTGATTCTATCTCATGGCTGTGCAATGTTGTTAATTTCGGACCTTTCCTTATTTATTTTTTGCAGATACATTAGCAAAAAAATTATGATTTTGTATGGGTTTTTTTTTTTTTTTTTTTTTGTAAATTTTTTTGAAGATGAAGGAAATAAATGACAACTTTCAAACTTGGAGAATTCAATCTTCATATGTAATGCTACATCAGGCATCAATTTCACAGATTTTTTTAATTCCTTTGAAATTTATAACATTTCTAATTTTCTAAAAATTCACAAATTTTCTATATTTACAACAAATTTAAGATTAATCATGGTATACCAGATTATTACTACTCAATAAATACGAAGATATACTTTCGAGGTTACAATATTATTAAAAAAAAAAAAATCATTTCTGTTAAATAGTTTTCAAGATGCAGAACTTAAAACCATCTTTTTTGAAATTCTTTCATTTTTGAAATATTCTGCTAGAAGAGGCGCTGCAATAGTGATTTTTGTGCCAATTTCAATATTTTACCAACTAAAAGCAGGGTTGGCATGATTTAACTCAGCTGATTTTTTTTAAAGAAATCATTTGATTTAAATCATTTTTTTTTTCTTTTGTATGTTTGAAGTTAGTCAGCAGAGAAATAAGAAGTAAGTGTAAATAAATAGCAGGTGTTTTTCTGGTATTTCCAGGATTGCTATCAGAAAGAATGGTGACGGGTGCAAGATCCATGTATCCCCCTCCTAATCTTTTAATTTTTTTGTAATAAACTTCAGACGATGAGGCAAAACACAGAAACACTTTATAAATCATATTTCATTGGCCAATCTTGACAACTAAATGATTTGAATCTTTTTTGTTTCACAAGTTAATAATTAAACAAATTCATTAATGTTCACCAAAAAATCGGATACTACATGCAAGGAACAAGTTTTAAAACTTGCCATATTACACTGACAAATTTCAATCAAAGCTTAAGAATTTTTAAAAAGTATTCTGAAACAAAAATAACTAGTTTGTTTAGTGTAGTCACAGATCGCAGACGAATGGTGCATGCATAGTAAATTTCACTTAGTGTAGAGGAAAATAATGAAGGCTTGGCGTTCATTAAAGAAAACTGTCCAAATCTTCTCACCACTTAGCACATTTTCAAGCAAAAAATGACCCATTCCAAAAATTACCATTGCTTGAGAAAAAATTTCAGATATTATGACAGATTGTGATTGGTGGAAGTCCATTTATGTAATGGGAGGTAAAAAGAGAATCAGCAAAATTGAAATTAAATTTATTTACCAAATAACAAGAGCCGTGGCTTCATCTCCTGGAGTAGAAAGACAATTATCTTCTATTGAACTAGTTCATTCAAGCCTTCGTAATAAATTAGGAGTGGACAAAATTAGTGATTTTGTTCAAACAATTAAACCCCTGATTTATTTCTGTTTGCTTAAAAAATGTTGAATTAATTGTGATTTTTATCCCTTAATAAATAGCTTGCATTAAATGAATATTTAATTTGTTTTTTTAATTTGATCATTTTCTATTCATTTACAACATATTTATTTCTTATTTAGTGTGCACAATTCAATTAGAAAATAATAGAATGGCTTTAGATTAAAGCCTAGATGTTTAATTTTTAGTACCAATCAATAACTAGAATATAGTGTTTTCTTAACTATATAATTATTTCTTATATTATTTTTATAAATTATAAATATTATTTATTCTTTTTTAGTTATTTATTATAAAAAACTGTCCCATGTATTCTAAAAACACAATAATTAGAAATAGAATTCTGAAAAAATAAAATAAATCCGATTTTTTTTTTAATCATGATTTCTTTCCAATCCTGCTTAAAAGTGCATGAAGTTATGCATAGAATTGAACCAAATTTTTTGTGTAAGTGTTTGGCTATGGCTAGTTGGTCCTCCCTGAATTTGATAAAAATCTGCCAGAAGGGGGTGCTATAATCACAATGTCTGTGCCATTTTCATTATTTTACCATCAAAAAGTGTATGAAGTTACGCATAGAACTGAACTAAAATTTTTGTGTATGATTATTTTTGGGTATGGCAATTACAGGGGCGTTCCGACCCAGTGTGCAAAGTGTGCGGCGCACACAGGCGCCGAAGCAGTAAAGGCGCCAAAAGATTTCAGTTGAAAAGCAAATATTTAAAAAAAAAAAATCTTTAATTTATTTATACTAAAATGTATTACATTTTCTTGGCATCTGAACTATCTTTTGTAGATTTACCTTATAGAAATTATTTATAAATATTCATTTCTTTCTTTAAAATTTTATTTTATTCTACTTATGAGTCCTCTAATAAATCATTTAGACAAGACCTGCCCAACCTTTATAAACAGAGGTGCACCTCATAGAGTTATAAATAATAAAAGGCGCCACATAGCTGAAAATATGCAACACTATTAACTCACTGCGGTGTAAAAGCATAATATACAGTTTTATTACCGTAGGAGCTAAATTTTACTTGTTTTTTTATTATTATTTATAAGAAACAATTGTCACTTTAGAATTTATCATAAATAAGAAGAAAATTACTATTCGGAAATACTGGTAAAAGTTTCTCCTACAATATCAGTCCATGAATAGAGGTAGACTTATATGTTAGAAACATCTTTTATGATGCGCGTATATCTCACACTGTTAGCTATAAGTCCCCTATGATTCAGAAACTATTTTAAAATAATTTGCAACAATAATTTAATTTAGAATAAATTTAAAATTAGATTTTCAGAAGACAATCTATCTTCAAAAGTTTTGTAGATAAAGAAGCTATAGAAAACTTAATCACTGAATAACAACTCAATAGCATTAAATAATTAAAACTTATTTAAGGTCATTACAAGAAAACTATTTAAATATTTTTTACTTTTAAAAATGCATCCCTTAAAATGGATTTTTAATCTTAAAAATAGCTAGTATAAGAGGATATATTCGAATGGGTGCCAAGAAAACCTAAGGGCGCAATCGCGGCGTCCGCAATGGAAGTTTTGAAGAATCCTGAATAGAGAAACAATGTAAAACCAGAACTTGGGGGCTATGCACAGGGCCGTAAGCTAAGGGGGTGCTATGGGCGGATCAGCTTCCCCTCAAACATTTTGAGCCTCCCTGGAAAAAATTCCAAAGTCACTAAATTGATTTCTATTCCAAAAATTCAAATGAAATTCTGTTTAAAAATCTAATTAAGTTTTGAGGACCTTTCACAGATTTTGCAAAAATACTAAATTGTAATTAAAATAAGTGTTTCAACACTTGCTCATCCTATTTATACATATGAAGCTAACAAGTTGTTTAAGATTTCACTCGTTTTACACTCGAGCTTTTCATCATCCTATTCTTTTCTTAGCATAAAACGAAACTATTACAACAGTTTAATGAGAAACATAGTAACTACAGAGTGAACATGTACTAATTTATCTTTCTGCGTCACAGAGAGAAAGAGAGAAAATATGACCCCCCCCCCTTTCCTGTTATTCACTTCTAGCTACTGCACTGGCTATGCATACATAACGTTATTACTTTAGCAGAAAGGGGGGGGGGGAGAATCTAGCATATGATATCGGAAGATATCTCTAGTGAGGGATGGGGTGTCTTGATATATTTATCATTTTTGAATGATCCAACCAAAATTTTCTCTTTCTGTTTCCAATTTTTTTCTTTTTTTATATATAGTTTTTTTTATATTTATGACTTGTTCGTTATATCAAAATAATCTGCATTTAATGGTATTGTCTGAATAACTTTGGATGTATTTATAAAAGTATATATATATATATATGTGTGTGTGTGTGTGTGTGACGATTTAAAAGTTAGGAGCCAGAGACATCAACGCCGGGTTTCCCTTTCACCGCAGAGAAGTCATGGCCACCGAGGAAAATAAATAAATAGATGTGGAGAATCCAAATAATTACTCATTGGCTGCTGTAAGTTCATTTATTTAATCCGTAATCATGAGAAAGGGAAAAGCTCCTTTTGCAAACTGTCTTTACCGAAACATTCCATTATTTCAGCGAGCCGTAATCATCGAAGAAAAAAACCCAAGAATCCTCCTTCTCCACTCGAGGCTTCCACCTTTAAAACTAAAAAGAAAATTCCAGAACATTCTGTAACCTCAAACCATCATTCTTTTAGGTAAAAAGAATTCTTGTCCAGCTATGAGACTATTTTCCACAGACGATAAATAAATTTTTTTAAAAAAATATTATTTAACCAATTTATAATCGACTCAGGATTTCTTAGGCAGACGATTTTTATAAATGATTAATTTTAAGAGAAAAAGAAAAGAAATGAATTTATTAATATGCACACATCAAAGGTTGACGGAGGCGAAATAAATAAATAGATAAAATAAAATATTGATATTTTTTGAAAGGTATGGTTTTGGAATAAATTTAATAAAACTTTCTTAAAAAGGGTTGATACAAACATAGAAAAATGAATTTTATTTGGAATATTAAGAAATAAAAATTTAATTAAGAATATTTTTAATTTAGAGCCATCTTTTTAAATTTACGCATACTGGAATAATGTTTTTTAAGGCAAATTAAGAATTTATATCGTCTGCATAAAGATTAACAGATTAGATTTAAAAACAAGATTTTAATTTAATAATTTGAAGTAAGTACGGAACATTATTATAAGAAAATTAAGATAGTATAAAGGTTAGTTTTGGCAAAAAAAATTTAAAATTTGTAATATATATATATATATATTAGTTTGTTAACTATTTTTATGAAAATTAAAATAATTAAATCACTATAATATTATTTATTTTCAAAATATTGAATATCTCAATGTTTGCTATTCCTATTCTTCCGTCTTATGTGTATGCATATTATATAATTTGCGTTTAAGAAAACAGGTGTAAAGTATGTTTGAAATAATACTTGTGTTTACCAATAAAGAAAATTGGATGTTATTGAGGAATGATAACGTATGATATCGTAAGGGATAGCGGAGGTCCAGAAATTGCCAAAAAGTTGATAACGTTCATTACATTTGTATAGCCTTTTGTATGTTAGTGTTCTCTGTTCTGTTCAGTTAACAGATTTTTGATTGGAGATACTGGCGTCAGCTATGTAACAAATTTTAACTGGTATACTGTAAAAAAAAAAAAAATCTGTGAAGGTACTAAACATTTTCTAGGAAACTGGGATTCCAAGAACTTTTCATGTAACGATAACAGGAAAAATTCATTTAATCGATTCTGAAACTTGAATTTTTGCTGTTAGCGTTACAGGAAAAGTTCTTGGAATCCCAGTTTCCTAGAAAAGGTTTAGTACCTTTGCAGGTTTAGTACCTTTTTTTTTTTACAGTGTAAAAATGGAGCATCAGCCGTTTGTGAAGTTGTTGGCATTCCGTGCCGTAGGTTTAACACTGGCTTTTGCACTTAAAGAGTAAAGCTTACTTTAAGCGGCTAAAGCAATAATTTTGTTCAGCACTTCTACTAATGATCATTTCTGATGGAAACTATTATGTATTGAACAAAAGGTTTTTTTTTCACACCATAGATTTCTGAGCGAAATAAATACCTTTTATCTATCTTTTACCTATCTAGTACTCTGGAATTATCATGATAGCGAAAAAGGGGGAGAGTTGATGAAGATAGACTAAATTTGGCCATAGATGTCCAAATTTTTTTTTTTTTTCGAAGGTTGAAGGGGGAGTCTTTCCCTGCACTCCCTGCGTACACTCATGTCTATTCAAATAATGCATAAATTATTGTAATGATTGTAAGATTTGTACATTTCATTTCCGAACATAAAATTGAATTTTTGAAATAAGAGCACTTATTAGCATTACACATAACCGTAGACGTTACAGAGATTAAAATGGCAAAGAACAACAAAAAAAATAATAATTTAGACATAAATAAATTAGAAACTACAATGATGGCTGTTAATATGAATGTAAAAATATAGATTTATGTAAAATGTGTTTTAAAATCCATTGCACTTTGTCCTACTAACCAACACCTTGGATCACCTAGGCCAATTACAATAACCTTAAATATTCTAAAGTCAAATATTGAATGTTATTTTTTCCCAAACGAATGTAAAGATGGGGGGTGGGGAGGGCAATGCCTTCAGCAGCATGTTGATTTGACTTTATAATTTTGAATAAAAATATTTTCGAACGAACATTATATTGTTAGCAGTGTATAATCTTGAATTTGTATGATTTTTCCTTTTTTAATTAAAATCCATCCAATCGAAGCCCAAGTTGATTTTTCACTGCTTTCAGTAGAGTATACCGGCAGTGCTATTCATATACCGGTCTGATTTTTCAAGCTAACCGTTAATTTGTATTTATTTTCTGACATTTAGATATAAAACTTTCAATTTTGACCAAAAAAAAAAAAAAAAAAATCTTGATAAAATAAATAATGGAAATGTGCACAACCCCTCATACATATTTTTTTATTTATAAACGCGAAATGATATTCAATTCACATATTTCTTAATTAGGAAACGATATCTTGAGATAATTTGCACTGAGAGAAAAAATGTGTTTCGGAATCCATGAATGACTTCAAAAAATTTTTTGAACAGTAAATATTAATATTTTCACAGCAGATATATTATTAGAACCTGAAAAATACCGTGAATGTATCAACAGTTTTTATTGCTGTTGTTGTTTGTTTCTTTACATTGAAACTTCAGAGAAATGGAAAACTTGAAAACTGATGCGAATCGATGCCAAATAAAAAGGTTTTTTTTAAATAGTAATTAAAAATACCATTTCTTTCTTTCTTTATTATTATTTATTTATTTATTTGTAATTCTACCGGGATCTCACTATATCCCAATTTGAAAATGCAGAAGAAATCAAACGTTACGCTTTTCGTCAGTGGGAAGGACTGCTTGAGGAAGCACACAAGCATAATCTCGTTGAGGAATAAAAGTTCGCCATTTTGCTATTATCATTAAGGCTTTTTAATTAATATTTCGGGTAATTAACAAAAAATAAAAAAAATTGAGTGTCAGGTGCACGGTGCATCTACCATTATCTATCCTTATCCAAATTTTTAGATCTCTATGTACAGTAGATTTTCGTAGCCATCGCCATTACTTCTTTCTTTTAGATGCAATCTATTGTTATTGCATTAAATTATTTTCTCCGGGATAGTGAAATTTTACTGTAACGCAGGATTCTGATAAAAAGTGCTTTCATTTACACAGGTTTTACTGTGTTACAAATTTTATTTACATAGTTGCCATCCTTCTTTATTTTTCAAGTAATTTAAGCATGTTTGGAAACAGAAATTTATTTATTTAATGAAATAAAGTACGAATTGTAAAGAAACAAGACATATTTTATTAAATAAATTTTCTAGTTAAAAAAACGCCAAAAGAATGGCAACTATACATTTTTAAATACACTGTAAAAAAAAATTCTGTAAAGTTACTAAACTTTTTCTAGGAAACTGAGATTCCAATAACATTTCCTGAAACGGTAACAGCAAAATTTCAAGTTTCAGAATCGGTTACATGAAATTTTCCTGTAACCTTTACATGAAAAGTTCTTGGAATCCCAGTTTCCTAGAAAAAGTTTACTAACTTTACAGAATTTTTTTTACAGTGTAGTTATAGTTTTTTTTTTTTTTTTTTTTTTTTTTTTTTTTTTTTTTTTTTTAGGGGGGGGGGGGTTAGGATGCCAAATGCAATTCTGCACACAGGCGCCGAATACTGCTGGCACGCCCCTGGGCAATTAAGTCCTCCCTGAATTTGAAAAAAAAGCTTTCTATTGTCCATTGGCTCATGCAGAGACGGAAACTCGTTTTTATTCTGATTAATTGACGGAAGCAGAAATTTAAAATAAAAATCAAAGTTGGCATAGAATTGAATTAAAACATGGGTAACTATTTTTAAAAATATTAAAATGTACGTTTGAGATTGATGGCACATCCAAATAGTTTTACATGTTTGCTCATTTTACATGGAATAATCCTTATGTAAATAAAATATAAATTCACAAGAGATTGCAGTTGAGAGCATGCAATGTTTTTCATGTGCTTTTTAACTGTTTAAATTAAATTTTATTGTATTTTTGAATTTGTTTTTAATTCATTATGGACAAACATAATTAGGGATACACCAAATATTCGGTACAGTCAATCACGGTAACTTTGGGTCAAGAGAGAAAAAAAGATTAAATCTTCTATATCACTTGAATTAACAGCAAAGTTTTGGTCTCAAAACATAGATAGCAACACTAATGTGAATTTGGAAGCTCATTGGAGAAAATTCATCAAGACAGAATGGATCAAAGTTTCAGAAAGTTGGAGCAAAATTACCCTGATTGACTGCATCTATTAGGTATTTGGCTATACTACCAGATGTTTGGTTAGGTTGAATATCAAACTATTCAGCTTGCTGAATATTCGTCATGACCGACTATCAAACTAATTTAGCCTGCCATATATTCGATTTGACTGAATGCCAAAGCATTTGGCTAAACCAAATATTTAATTTTTTTTTTTTTTTTTTATCTTACAGAATTTCTGCTTTTAACTGTGAATTAATAAAAATATTCAGAATAATTAGCTTACATTATTCATTTGTTACTTGAAAAATGCATCTTAAAAAAATTATTAACCATTTATGCTGACTTTCATAGAAAAAAATTATATATTTCTGATATGTTCTTGGTAAGTAATATTCCCCCCCCCCTTTTTTTCACAAGCAGAGTGTTTTTAAACAACATAGAAAAAAACTTTCAGGAGTAATAACAGACATAAAGATAGACAATTTTTGTTCAGGAAAAGAAGATCGTAATCATATTTAGTCAAAAATATAGTGCATCTTACTTCAAGTCAAACTTTGATTTTATGTTTGTTATTTTAACAGTAATTAAGATATTGTAACTACAGTCGAACCTCGTTAATATGCAAATCAGGGGTCCGATCAAAATTTGGGTATTAACCGAAGGTCGAATTTTCGTCGAGTGATCTATCTAATAACAATGTATGCAGAAAAACACATTTTTTGTCAATTTTAAGCATTTTTAAGACATAAAATGACATTTTATTATTTTAATCATTATGTGCTTATTAAGCAAGAACGTTTGAAAGCTCAATATTCAAATAATCGTTATTTTCTCAAGTAAAAATCCTATGTCTTTTCAAATTTAGATTTATTATGTATGACACATAAAACTGAATAAGATGAACACAAAAATTTCTGCAAACCATATTAATTAAAACTGATGTTAACAAAATTGAAATCTTTGTTAGCTATATGGAACAGATAGATGCGATAATAAATAGTGTTGATAATAATAAAAAGTTATTGAAGTCAATAATGTCATAAACATTACTTTTTGAAAAAGTAGCTGTCAATTTTGGCCTGTTCGACATGCGGTCGCGCCATCACCATGATGTTTTCTGCCTTAATTAGGTAGTGGTTAAGTTTGCTTGTTTATACCCTGTTCACATTACAAACATAAGGTATCATAAGATCGCCGTATTTGAAGTGGACCCTCCTGGAATTGGATGCCTGTTCACATTGTAAAACTTACCCAAGATATCTCAGCGAATGTCACTGTATCTCTGAACTGAACAAATGTAATGTATGCGCATGCACTTGAAGTAAAGATGGCCGCAACAGCCAATCAGTACAAGCGACGCTTTATAGCCAATGAGAGTGAGTGGTTGTTCCTGTATCTAGACCGGGCAAGTTAAAACTTTCTGATAGAGTTCCAGGCCTGAGATATCTTAATTATCCATAGTGTGAACAGGGCATTAGGGTCCTACGTCTAGTGACGATGCATATTGTCTTAGGAAATTGTATCTGCATGTTTGGTAAATGGAAATGGAGCCGGAAGCGTAAACTGTTCGCACTGAGAAAGTTAAGGTATCTGTCTACGTGCGGAGCACTTTTTTTTAAAAAAAACGACTGTTTTGAAAAAATATAATAATTTTTAGTTCTATTGTATTACAGAATGATAAGAAAACATAAAATCCTAGCAATATCTTTTTAATAATTTGAAAAATTGGGGTTTTTTACTGTTTTTTTAGCAAAATTTATGTTTATGCCAGACAGTGTACACTCAATTCAAATAAATATATTTCAATTTCCTTTATGCTGCACAATTCTATTATACTTATCTGTGCACTGAACTAGGAGTTTTACAATATCTTCAAAAATAGCCGAAATTTTTCAAAATATGTAAAAAAGTACATTTTTTTCAGTAAAAATTACCATTTTTTCATATTCGAGTGCCTGTAAAATAATTAAATTTTCACACATAACTTAGATCCTAGTTCAGAGCATAGTGTGTGATATGGAAAGCATTCTTACAAAGTTTCACTGAAATATCTTTAAAACTTTTTATGTAATGAAGTTTATCGCACATCAAAATAACGAAAAAATTGATTATCGAGAAATCGCATTTAAAGATTACTTTTTAGGTAAGAAACCACAATATTTAATTTTTATGCTTAAAATGCACCACATTTATATTCTAACTTTTCCTTAACTTTATTTTTACCCATTTTTAACTTCTTGGTAGCTTTTTTTTGTTTTCCTGGTAAGTTTTGCTGCATATAGCAAGGGACGATTTGAATTTTTCATTCCTAGCAAAATATCATGCTTATGCCAGACAGCATACACTCAATTCAAATAAGTATATTTCAATTTCCTTTATGCTGCATACTTGCATTACACTTATCTGTGCACTGAACTAGGAGTTTTACAATATCTTCAAAAATAACCGAAAATATTCAAAATATGTAAAAAAGTACATATTTTAGTAAAAATTATTATTTTTTCATATTCGAGTAACTATAAAATAATTAAATTATCAGATATAGCTTAGATCCTACTTTAGATCATAATAAGTGACATTGAAAGCATACTTACAAAATTTTACTGAAATATCTTTAGAACTTTTTATGTAATGAAGCTTATGGAACATAGAAATAACGAAAAAAATAATTTTCCAGAAATCGCATACATGCATTTTCTTGTAAAAATCTGATATATTTAATTTGTACAATCAAAATGCACCACATGTATATTCAAACCCATTTTTAACTTCATATTTAACCATTTTTAACTTCTTAGTAGCTCTTTTTGTTTTCCTGGTAAGTTTTGCAGAGGCGAGTGACTTTTGAATTTTTTATTCGCTCATCATCAGTTTTAAAATAATTTGTGATCATATTTTGTTCAACTGATACTCCTAATCGTTCGAATACAGGTAAAAGTCCTAAATATCGTGAATTATAAATTAAAAATGATAAATTAAAGTGATTTAGAAACGGGACAAAATGTTCTTTCATAAAAAACAATTAAAAAAATAGAAAGTTTTCACAAAAATGGCCATTTTGATGTTTATTAAAATTGCCATAACTCCTCTTCTAATAATAGTAGGAATAAAATTAAAACAGATTTGGAATTGTAAAAGATTGCTCTTTCATATAAAACAATAAAAAAAATTTCGGAAATTTTCACCAAAACAGCCAATTTGATGTAGGTAAAGTCACTTAAGTCACCTTTCTCCTTAAGTCACTTAACTTGAAGTTTTTTGAAGTGGTCATACCCGAAATCAAGATTCTCACTTGAGCAAGTTTCTGAAACTCGCTTAACTTTTGATACTCTCTTAACTATGAGTTGAGTGGAAATGTGCCTTCTGAATATTTAATTATTATTTCTGAATTTTAGAATATTTAATTCTGATTATTAAAATACTGGAGTTGAGTCATACAAATAATTATAAACTATTTCCAGCTGTTATTTGTTTACTGTAGTTGCTTAACACATGTGTTTATGTGGGTTTTTTTGTAATCAAAGGCCGAAAATGAAAATGTTGAACCTGTTATTTCCTCCTGCAAAAGAAATTGGGAGCATGACGAAATTAAATTTTTTTATTGAAAAATGGCATGATAATTGCTGCGTAAACAAAATTGAAGTTAGAAGTTGCAGTTACAAATTTCAGATCTTATGCGCATGCCCAGATATAAGTTTGGCCAAGTTAAGCCACTTAAAATGTTTAGTTTAATGCAAACAGGTGAAGCCTAATTCCGGGTATACCACTTCAAAAAATTTAAGTGACTTAAAGTTAAGTAACTCAACTATCTCAGTGCGAACAGGGTAGTAGGTTCATCATCTTCTTCCTCCTCATCCGGTTTGTCAGTCGCAGTTACATCAGCGATGATATCATCCAGACCTCTGAGTTCACAGGTAACCAGATCTTTGCCGATATTAATGAATGTGTCTAAATCGACAAAATTTTCCCCTACAGTTTTTTGTGTGACCAGCCAATTTTCTTCAACATTAGGGTGTGAAGTTGGCTCTGTGTAAATAATGTCCTCGCTACTTTCAAAACCCATTTTGTGAAAGCAATTTGTAATAGTTGTTGGTGTGACACTCTCCTATGATGCGGCACAAGTCTTGCAATTTACTTTGGCGCTGTTAATTATTTCTTAGTCCATTGGCTGGGTGACACTGGTCGAATTTGGAGCTAGAAATTCTACTTCGACATTATTCAGGTCTTCGTTATTTTTTGGATTTGCAGGGCAGTTGTCTACAAGCAATAACACATGGCTGTTTCTTTTCTCATACGCCGATCAAAATTACGAAGCCGTGTTGTAAAAATGTTGCCCGTCATCCATGCTCCACGCTGGCTTTCATACAGACAGGGGAAATTCTTGGCATTTTTAAGGCATCGCAGGTTACGTAATTTCCCTATGACCAGCAGCTTTAATTTATCTGATCCATCAAAGTTGGCACTATGCAGAATAGTGAGATGCTCTTGCTCAGTTTGCCTTCATGACATGTTTCTTCTTTCATGGCCATTGTTTTATTGGGTGTAAAAACCCATATTCGTCCATGTTGTAAATATTCCGACTTGAGTAGTTTTCTGCAAGCTGCAGAAGCACATTAATTTTCCAACAGTGAACATCTTCAACGTTGACTGCAGCTGACTCACTGCACTTGAATTTTATGCTGTACCGAGTTTTAAATCGATCCAGCCATCCATTTGTGGAATTGAAATCTAGCAATCCCAATTTCGCTGTAATTTCAGAACCTTTTTCTTGTATTAAGAAGCCGCTTATTGAGATATTCGTAGTTGCACTTGAACAAACCACTCATGAAATGCCTTTTCCATGTCCTCAAATTTGGCAGTTTTTTCTTTTCTTGTTCTTAGTTCCTGCAATCACAACTTGATTAACGATGGCATTCCTATTCTTTAACAAAGCCTTTAAAGTTGACTCAGGTATGCCTTTTTCTTTGGCAAATGCAAGACTTATTTGAGACAGCTTGGGCATCGTATTGATTCATAATTTGTAACTTCTCAGTGATGGAGAGAGCCTTTCGTTTAATACGTTTTGCTCCTTCCACTATAGTTTAGACTAGATTATAAAAGCATAGATAGATATTGTAGACTAGATAATATTGTGAGCGACAAGCGACTCTCTTCTTTTAAAAATAATACAGCACTACGAAACTGCGATTGTAGCAAATGCTCCATCTATTATTTCTACCACTCTAGTTTAAAGGATAGAAGGGAGGGGGGGGGGGGTCACATAACTTCTTAATTATGGGGAAAAGTTCTTTTCATTTTTGCTTTTTATAAAAACTAGCTGACTCGCGCAGCCCGATCCTGCGATGAATAAACCCTATATGAACTTCAAATTTGTATGATTTTATAAATTTAATTATCTTTTTGTCTACATTTATATTTTTTAGTGACAAAAATCACAAGAAAAGTATTGAATTGAAGGTACATTCTGATTTGAGTAATTTGATTTTTTGAGCCTATGAATACAAAAAACGAGCGAAACCACAACAAAACACCCAGGTTTTTACTGATTTCAAAAAGTTTTATATCAATTATTTTTTAATTTACATATTCTTAAATAGCATCTCATGATAGGCCAAAATGCATAAGCTAAAAATCTTTAAATGCTAATTTTTTTTTTAATTTGAATTTCCATTAAAATTTTACACTGTGGTTTTATATATTCACCAAATGAAAAGAAGTGTTTTTCAAAGCAAACATAACTTTTGCACAACGCTAGCCTCGTCTCGCTTATGAGATTTCATTGGAAGAGTTTTGATTGGGCAGTCTTTAGCTAGTCTCGTATCAGGGTCCAAACCTAGTCAGCATGTGGTTTTGAAGGAAAAAATGCTCAATTTAATTGGGTTTAAACAATTGTTTTATAAAAAAAAGTAAGTTAAATAATTGTTGTATAAAATGCTTGGGAAAATATTTCATCTAAATATTCATATGTTTACAACTAATCTCATTCGCGTTTTAAACGTAGGTTTTTCCACAGATTAAATATAATCTATTTCTCTATGGGTTTTTCTTTCTAGGAACTGATAAAATTTCACGTATTAACCATTCGTTTATTAAAGGGGGTGTTTTTGTATGCATGAGATAGGAGTATTTCAAGGGACCAAAAAAAATTCGCACATTAAGCGGTTTAAATCTCAAATTACTAACATAATCTATAGTTTAATTAATAAAATTTAATTATTAGTTAGTAATTACAGAAATTATAAAAATTACAAACTAGTAGTTTCATTAGTTAGTAGAATATAATAAAGGTAGCACATTAATATTTATGTAAGACTATATAAAGTATATTTACATGATATTTACATTTATTAAAAGGATCAGTAACTGCATTTAATATTAAATTGTTAACACTACTTAATATTTATTTTAATTAAATAAATAATCTTTAATTAAATATTATATAATACACATTTTTATGCTTTAATTACTAAAGTGATAATTTATTATTTATTTTAGAAGGAAATAAGGCAGGGTGTTAGCTTCAAAAAAGAGCACCATTTCATAAGAAAATTTATTTAGTAATGTGTTTGGTAACAATGAGGAGAAAAATATATAACTTTTTATTATAATAAATAAAATATCATTAATTTTTAAAAAATTTATAAATTACAAATTGAAAAATAATGTTAAATAACATAGTTTATTAATATGCCTTTTTTTTTTTTTTTTTTTTTTTTTTTTTTTGTTTCTTTTGCTTTCAAGAAATAAAATTTTATCATTTTTGTAAAGTCTTGGACATGCATTTAAAAAAACTGTGGTATGGAGAAGTTTCACTTTTTTTTTTTTTTTTAAGGCCAGGGTGCATTTTGTCAATTTTAAAAAGGTCCTTAAAAGAATGGCTTGGGAGAGACAATTAAAGAATAAATAAAAACTGCAAGCAAGTAATATCATTAGTTATTAGCAAAAATAACAAAACGAACAAATATTATTGACAGCTTGTTTTGCAAATGTACGAAGAAAAATTAATGTTAATCGCCTAAATCTTAACTTACAGGATTGTTTGTATATGCTATCCAAGATCTCTTGGTGTGCTTAACAGTTTTATACCAATTTTTTTTTTTTTTTTCTCATACATTCTTTTAGAACAGCTGTTGATTAGATGTTATTCTTCCATTCTTCTTTAGCTCCAATATTTGGTATAAATTTATTATTGTAAAAGTAGAAGGACAAAATAAGATTCTAGTTATTTGTTCTCTTACTTTGCAAAAATGTTCTTACTTGTGATGTTTATGTTATACAAAAGAATGTAAAGGAAATTATGACATAACAAATTTACTGTATTTAATGTTTTACAATTCTCAGAAATTAAGAAACAATTTCTAAAGATTTATTTATTTATTTATTTTCATTTATTCATAAGACAAAATACCTGTAGAAAAATTCCAAATTAATCTTAGATTTTAAGACATTTGAGATTTTATGTCATTTTAAACATTTAATGGAAGTATCTATGTTAAATATTGTGTAAAATTGTTCAAAAATTTAAACTTTTTAACACCTTTAAACTCTGAAAAATAAAATATAGAATATTCAGCCAGTTGGATATGCTATACAATAGTTATTATTCAGCTGGTTGAATGTTTGGTATTCAGTTTGTCTGTAAGCCGAATTAGCATTCAGCAAATATCATTATTTGGTACATCCTTAAACATATCTTTTTTAACTTAATTTATATATATATCTTAAAATAATCCATAAGAATCAGTTAAAGATTAAAATAATAATAATAATAATCACATTGGATAAAATTACAAAATGTATTAAAATAAAATATACCAACAATTCAAAAGTAAAAAAAAAATGTATATTCTGAAAGTTTTTTTCAGGCATAATAATATATATGAAAAATATAGAGGATGAAATTGCACTACATACTTAAAAATTATTGGACATTTTTGATTTTAGACATTTTATCAAATATCTAGAAACCAACAGAGTGATTTTTCTTAGAAGTTCATGAATATGAAGAACAAGTTTGATGTCATATATTTAAATGAGAATTTAATGGGAACTTTTAAATGGGAATTTAGTACACTGAAAACAATTTGAAGGAAAGAAAGAATATTGGAATTATCCTGTAAGATAAAATGCAAGAAAGTTCTGTCACAGTGGCACAAGACTATGTTGATATTGATTATTATTTGTATACGGATATTACTGTAATTCATAGAAATATAACTATTTCTTTAAAAAAAAATTAAGAAATGTTTATACTTTTTTGCTCATAACATGAAGAGTTTTCAACCACATCTAACACCAGTTTAAGAAAATTTGGCAAGATAAAGTTAAAACAAGTTAATGCAATTGGATATATGAAATGTTTACTGAAATTTGTGTTGTTATATGAAATTTTTTTAAATCACACATGCTAAACTTATACCAAAGATTTTTTTCATGATTTGGAAGCCAACACTATAGAACAATTAATATACAAAGACCAGTCGAATATCAGGAAAAATCATAAAGATATTAGTGATATAGTTGAATTTTGCACGATTTAGAAAAGTAGCCTAATATTAAATAATATTATCAACTGATTTCCAACAAAAAATTAACATTTAATCAATGGCAACAAGTTACTTTTGAGCAAATGCTTCAAGTTGAAGAATTATTTTCCATTTGGAATAGACTCATTCTGGTATTTTTCAAAGAAAACTAAAGTATCAATAAAAAATGATTAAAAAAATGACAATTTGTAAAAAATTCCCTATTGTTCGGCTACGTTTAAAAATTGGGCAAAATTCAGCTTACTATATCACTGATGTATATTTGCTATATCTGGTAAAAAACAGTAGAAAATTCCTTGCTCATTCTTATTGAAAGCTTCTTCAGTATGGTAGTCAATTATCAAATCCAGTAAGATTTTTGTCTATTTTTGTATTTCTTGTGAATCAAATTTTTATTCTCATCTTTATAGAATTATAGCTCAATCCAGCTTTGTGTGTGTGTGTCCTATCAATTTATTCTTTTGAAGGAACAAAATCAATCTCCATCATTTTGGCAATTTCCCCAGCCCTTCTCTAAGAATAGGTTCACTTATAGGAATATTGGCAATGTAGCTTCTTTAAAGCAAATTAATTACTTTGCTTCCACAATTTAATTCTTTCTTTTTCAACTATTTAATTTTTTGAAATAGAATTTAAAATAAGATCTTATTTTGCCATAATTCCATTTAGAGTAGGCACTGGGATGTTCAACTTTGCAATTTCAACTCATATTATTATTTGAGTTATCAATTTCTTTCAAAAATTTGATTTTATCTTTAATTGGCAAGGTTTTTCTTTTTTTCTGCCTTACTTGACATTTTAAAAAGAAAGAAAGAAAAAAAAAAAGATTTTTGTTTGTGTATTTTCTAATGAGAAAGCTTTGATATTACACATCTCCTTTTATCCTAAGATAGCTCATCTATGCTGTTTCTGTTAATGATGGTGACAATAATGAAAATGAAGAGTAGTTGTATATAGCAGAGGTTGTGATTATGTTATCATTGATCAAGATGTGGTATTCTACACATAGAGGAAATGTGTGCTAATGCAAAAAATGAAAATAATAAGCAGAGGATAACACTCATGCCGATGAAGCTGAACCTTTATTGCCAAATCTGTTTAATGCAATTACGGCTTTGTGTCTGTATGAACTCTTACATATGCATATGAAATTACAGAAAATGCTGTATACCTTGAAAAATTATTTTTTCATAAATAAAAGAACTAAAAACAAAATTATTGTTTTTTATAAATATCAATTTAACTTCGATTTATTTCTTTTACAGTTTAGTAAGTAATAAGTTAGTATCCATTAGTATACTGTATGCATTGAATGCATTACTAATGCATAAACATTGTGTTTTTTCGTGTTTCGAAGTTAATCCACATTCATCGTTTTTTTTCTTATACCCCTTGAAAAACGATGGATCGAGGTTCTACTGTATACCTGGATCCAAATCATTCATTATATTACTTATTTTCAAAAACATTTATTGTAATAGTAATTTTTTTTTCATTAAAAAGCTCTAAATTAAGGAGATAAAATTGAACTAATTCATTAAATTTAATTTTCCAAATAGCAAATATTTTTTTTTTTTTTTTTTTTTTTTACAATTTGGGAATTGAAGTGCTTATTCACAGCAAAATTTATTGTTTACATCTCAGAAGTTGTGCATTATATGGAAAATTGCATCATGTATCTATGTGAATTATTGACACAGAGCATTCTAATATTTAATTTTTAGATATTTATAAGTTTCTTGCAAGCATTTGTTTATGTTGGATTTTCACTATCAGCTTCGGAAAAACTGCAAAACAGCTTGGATTTGAAAAGCTAGTGTCTAATTTTGGAAATGTTCACTATACTACAAAGAGATTAAATACATTATTAAATGGATCAAGATAAAAATAAAGTACTATGAGACTTCTTTTTTAACAAATGGAAACAAAAACAAAAGTAATATTTGACATCTTACTGAGCAAATAAATTCATCTTAGATCACATGATTCAAATGTTAATTGCAGTTGAATAATATTTATAATAATTTACTGGAATACAACTAATTAAAAACTTGATATACATTTTTAGAATGATAGAAAAACCTGCTCTAGAAACAGAACAAACAAATAAGTAAAATACGAAAATTTTTAGCAACACAAAATGAAGATGTTTTATGGTACATAAATTAGTCACAACTTTTATCATTTCAATAAATGAAGAGTAAATAAGAACACAATAGCTTAGAAAATCTCTTACTCTCTAAATCTCACTGCTTGAAAATATTAATTCTAATAAGATATAAAACAAATGAAATTTTTTATTAACACAATATATTTACATACAAAAACATAATCATTATTGAATGCATCACAATAATTACATAATATTCATTGGTGAAAACAATAATATTTTTTTCAACATACAATTTCATTAAACAATCAATCTAGAATTATTTTAATATATAAGCAATAATAATAAAAATATGAAGAACATTACAATGAAATTTTTAAGTTATAGATACAAAATACACAAGAATGAAAGAAAGAAAGAAAACTAAAAATACGAACTATATTTTCATTAATAGATGGTTTAAGTTCACACCTTGAAAATAAGTCATGCATGGAAATAACACAATTTCTGCCTCATACTTTTTTTTTTTTTCCATTTGGTCCCAGCAATATCTTTCTCAAAAGCCTGAACAATTAGTTTAACTTTTCATACAAGCACAGATTCTTTAACCTAAATATCCTTATAAGCCTATTTTATCTAATCAGAAAATTAAAATAATAGTTAAACATTTAAATAGACACATAAGTATTAAGTAGAATATACAAACCTTGTGCTCTTTTTACACATGTATAAACAGTCATTTTTTACTGCAGCCATTTTTCTTTTAATCTCCCACAGATTGAAGGCTGATAATAATTTTCACGAATATACATGAACAAATTTTTAATGACCAATTCAAATATGTATCAAGAAAGACAACACAACTCAGTGATTATTTTACATTGTCTGTTACCTGTAATCCTCATCATTGGTTTGTAAGATCTCCTATGCATATACTTCATAATTAATGAAAAATTGAGAACACAAGTTATGGATTAACACAAAATCAACTGCTTACACCCTTTCAAATTTTAAAGAAATGCAAGAAACTGAGCTGTATTTTGAAGAATATTAACAAAAATACAAATTTTGTGACATTACATAAATACATTAAATTTGCCTATCTTTAAATCTGAATGGTGGCATTTCAATGAGTAGGGAGATATAAAAGGAAAGAAAACAGTGAATTTGCAATTACACTTCTTTAATTGTTCAAAAGGAATAAAATTTTAACTATGAAGTTGAAAGAAATACAAAATTCTAAGTGCAGTTTAGTAAACCACTGTACCTTAATAATTCCTCTCCACTGCCAAAAAAAAAAAAAAAAAATCAAAACCAGGTTAATGTATTAAAAATATTAATTAATATTCAATAATCAGTAGAAACACTAAAAAAAAGGAGGGGAGTAATTTATTAGGATTAAATCTTTATAGCTGACATTTTCAATAAAATTTAACTGTGTTAATATTTTCATAATAATTTTATAGGTTGTTTAATATTTTTTTCAAGGTCCTAAAAGATCAATACTTTATTAGGATAAAAAGATATATTTATTGAATGAAACTTATACTTTAATTCTTAAAACTGAGATATTTTTCTATAAGAAAAACTGCAGCGAATGAAATAGACAATTCACAATATCCTCTTGGTTGTAATAAAATCAGAATAAGCTGATTCCACCACAATTCAAACTGTCATGTGATCAAAGTAGGCAGAAAAACAGCCAAAGTTAATGGAGTAATACAACTCATATCTTTAACTGGCTATGGGATCATTATGTGATCTCCAAATTTAACATTTAAATCTTTAGATAAAAAATTTGAGAAATGACATTGCTGAAATCGTAGATTTTAAATTTAGAAAATTGCAGTATTTTACTATAATTGGATCAAATTCATGAATTTTAAGCTTTAAAATTTTAGAAAGAATTGAGTAGCATCACCATATAGGTTGTGCAAGATTCTTAAAATTAAAATCTGTTGTATCACTATGCAATGGGCCATTGATCAAAATTTTAAAATAAAACTAAACAAAATACAGAAATTTAACAAGATGAAGATTTTTTTTTTCTTCTGAAATTGAAGAAATCAAAATGTACTTCATTGAATTCAATTTTTTTCAAGATGGGTTCAACAATTAAACAAAGTAAGAAAAAAATTTGAAAGTACCAAAAAAATGGATCATCAATCATAAGCAAAAATGCCCATGATAAAATTCTAGCAACTTTGATATGAAAATTGTCCTTTCGGCAATGTTTGCATCGATAATGCCTTGAGTCATTATTTTAGAATTTATCAAAAAAAAAAAAAATAAATAAATAAATAAATAAAATAAATAAAATAAATAAAACCTTAC
Source organism: Maratus speculifer (assembly GCA_964019185.1). Lineage (NCBI taxonomy): Eukaryota > Metazoa > Arthropoda > Arachnida > Araneae > Salticidae > Maratus > Maratus speculifer. Next base: position 12,272,261 of record OZ025290.1, on the reverse strand, counting down.
TGTTCAAATGACTCTGATTCAGCTTGCATTAACAGTAACTAGGTGTGAACTTGATATCGATTATTTGTCATCAAAGATGAAGAATTTACTATTTTATTACTTTTTAAAACATAATTGTTTCTATAATTATTAGTGTAATACTTACATGTATGTTAAACTCATAGTTTTTAATCTAAATAAATAAAAATTATAATAACTTTGACTCATTAAGTTTGATCCACTAAATTTTTTAATTGTTGGTAACATCATGGTCACTTAAAATCTTTAAGGGCATGCAAATGTAAGTAGATTCACTGTAACTGTTCTAAGGTAGCTTTTTGTCATACATTTGGAAAATTCCTTATTAAAAGAAAAAAAATATTGTCAGTAAAGATACAATACTAATCAAACCAGCAATACTTTTCTTTTGTTTTATCCTCACCTTCTCCTATCACAAAATATACAGAAAGTAATTAAAGTAGATCAGTAATGAATAATTATTCTGTACAAAACATATAAAATACTGATGATAAACAAATGGAATAGGTTTATTGCTGTTATATTATTTACATGAAACAATCACATAAAATTTATAAAACAAACAAGATCACATTGCAACAAAATACTAAGCTATATAAAAAAAAACACTTTAAATTATGATTTCATTAATAAACAATCAAAAAATGAATTATAATATAGATAAAATTTGTCATTTTTTTTATAAGACAGGATAATTTATGACTGATAATTTGATATATTTATTTAGATGCACACATTAACTGCAGAGTATTATAATTGTTAAAGAAACTTACTACATCTTCATCTAATGTAAAAGACAATATTTTAAATAACCTAAGTGCATATTTTTGGAAATTTTATTAAGCGTAGTGGCACAATTTTCAATGCTTACTGAGTATAAATAATTCATAAAATTAAAAATCAACAAAATTTATCTACTTATTTAAATAATTTTAGTGTGTTTTAGACATTCTAATTTACTTATACATGCATACATAAGATATGATGATTCAAAACTTGATATAATGAGCAATTAATAATTCTTGGTAATTTTGTAAAAATATAACATATTGTGCAAGCTTTCACATAAATAAGACCAGAAATTTTACATGATACCAAAGTTAAATATTATTACTGCAGTTAAGAAGTCATTCCACTGATATTAGAATGTTCAATATTTTCCTTTTCTTGGAGCCTTATATTCAATGACTTGTCATAAATCCAATTTTCTCCTATTTCATGAAATGCCTATAATATTGAAAATAAAATAAATAATAAATTTTCTTTTAAATATGTAAATATATATACCAGCTGCAAACATAAAAAAAAAGTTAACATACAGAGTAAAGCACAATGAAATTGTGAACTTTACAAAATATTGTAAATAATTACCATAATTTATTGAAGAAATGCCGCATCCGGTGTAATCACCACACTCTCGAATATTGACATTGTTTTGAAAAAAAATCAGCATAATCGCCACACCCGTCGTAAGTCAAAAGAAATTATTTTATCTTATTAAGGAGGTGATAAGATATCCATAATATCGCATAAATGCAACAAAAAACTGAATTATTAAACTAATTAAATTATTAAAATAACTAATTGTCAAAAAATATGTAGGAATAAAATGCAGTCGAGTCTACTCCATCCAACCAATTTCTCTATTTAACGAATTTTTTATAGGAGTGGTTAATTTTTTTCATGATTACATTAAAAATAATCTCCATGTAGCAAAATATATATCTCCATTTAATGAATTTTTTTCGAAAATATTCTATCATAAGTTGAGAAAACACTTCAAATTATTTGTAGAATGATTTTTTTTTCGTTGATTTCTGGTTTATATTTCATAGCTGCATTCCTCTGCCTTATTCCTCATGTCCAAAAAAAAGGCATTCAACTCCTTCCCTCCCCCCAAGAAAAACATCTTTTTGCATGGTTACACTTGACTTTGTTTTAGCCAAGATGAGCATGCGTTCTTGGAAAATATTGAAACATTTGCTTGGTAGTGGGGCGATTTGCGACTATCACAAAGCATCCTAAAAGATAAAACCATTCCATTATTGTCTTTAAAATGGTGTTTGTTTCTTGGTTTGGATAGTAAGGCATGAATAAGGGGAGAATTGCAGAAAAAGTCTTTTTTCAGCAGGTTTTCATCTACCTAAATTAACTCTCTTTACTTTTAGAGTTTAGAGAGGTTTGTGGCGTGAGAGGTAGTGTTGTTTGTGGCGACTCGGAGCATTTTTTGTTGCGAGAGATCATTTGAATGAAAAATTGTTACTAAATGTCATCTTTGCTGGTGTTATCTTCTGCTGCAATTGCATAAAATCGCTTCCAGTTTGAACACAACTCAATCGCTTCTAGTTTGAACACAACTTTCTCTGATAAAGTAATAATTTTGAAAATAATCAACAAGACACTGGGGAAAAAAAAGGAAGTAGCGAAAATGTTTGAGATTCTGAAAAAAAATTTCGTTAAATATTTCAAAAATTTAATTAAACACCTAAAAACAATTGTGTTCCAAAATTTAAACATTAAATGAGAAATTTTTGCCATTCTCTATTCAACGAATTTTTCTATATAACGATTTTTTTTGTCTGAACGATGGATTTCGTTATATAGAGACTCAACTGTATTTATATTACAGAATCGATTTTCTGGAACTACAGGATCCAGAATTTTTTTTAATATGTTGCCTTTTTTACTTTAAATACATACTGTAACTTCCCTAAATCTCGAAAACATCACTCTCAATTTTGAACAAATTTCATTTTTCGAAATATATATCATTTTGTAAGCCTGCTACCAAATCTTTCTTCTTTAACAATAATAAAAAAGGAAAAAAAAAATCCATACACAATTCTTTTCAGTGTAACTAAAAATATCTATGGAAAGCAGATGATCTTATTCCGATAATGTTGACTTTCGAGTAGTAAACATAACAAACCTCAGAGTTCACTTGTTTTTCTTTGGAGTTGCTTTGTAGTGGACCTTTTTGTAGGGTACTGTAACTTTTGAATAACTTATTATATTTTAATAAAAATTTATTACACAGCCTAATTTACTAATATTGCAACTTGATGAACATTTGAACAAAATCAGTAAATTATCCGAGAATATATTGTTTTTTTTTTAAAGTAAGAGAGAAAACATGTTTTGCTTATTGTTTCTTTCTGTTTTTTTTTTTTTTTTTTTTTTTTTTCGTTTGTTTGCAGCTTGTTAATTTCTTTTTCCACAATCAAATATCTCGGTTTTGATGACATATTCACGGGATCCTTTTAAATATAAAAGAATATAATTTAAATAATTTCTCTTTTTTCTTTATTGGAAAAATTTTTAAACTTTCTTGAAAATTTTTTTTTCCAAATGTTTACGGAATTTGCCTTAAAGTGTACCAATAAATCTCTGTTATTAGTTGTCATAAGAATGGAAATTATAAAATCCTGCACTTATTGGATAAATAATAAAACAAATTTAAAAAATATGCAAGTCATCATAAGAATGAAAAAAGGAAAACCTTGCACTAACAGGAGATCGAAATATCCGATGAAAATACTGTGATTTGTAACTGAACTAAAATGTACCAACAAAAGATACATTTCAATTGTGAAATTCAGAAAAACTGGTTTTCCAATACTTTGTTTCTACAACGAAGTGCAATAAAAGCAAGCATCTATTGTCCCTTCCTGCTTACTCCAATCACCGTATTTCTTGGAAAAGAATTACTAATGATGTATTGCATTTGGTGTGATTTTATTTATTTTTTTAACACTGAATAATTTGCTCAAAATTTTCGTAAACACTGCCCTGGTGTAAACGCTGCATATATGAAAATTTTAACTTTTAAAATCAGAAACGATGCGGCATTTATTCCCTAAATTACGGTACAATATTTTGTAGAGTTCACAAAGCTTTATGGAAACTTTTTATCTTTCGTGAATAATTTAATTATGCTAACAGTTCAATTATAAATTCAAGTTACTGAACATTGTTGGAACTATTTCTATAGAAAATCTTAAAAGGTAATAAGTATAATATTAGGCCAGAACAGTTTTTATATTGTGAGATATAGATGCAAAATTTGCTAAAGTGACAAAATAAGGTCTCAATACATGTACTTCAATAGCTAAAGTCAGCATTTAAAACATTAATAGATCTGTGTGCTTTATATATCATATCATATATTTATCAAACTTAACTGCAATGTTCTACACGATTAAAAAAAAAATAATTAAAACTAGAATACTCAGGTCAACACAAAACTTTCTGATGTTCATTTAAATACAGTCGAGTCTCTGTATAACGAAACTCCATACATCGAATTTCTCTATATAACGAATTTTTAGTAGGAACGGTCTGTTGCAAATCACGTGTGAATCAACCCGGAGGCGCCGTGCTGTCGCCAATTGAAAGCCACCTGTGGCGCAATGTTTTTGTTTTAAAAGGTAGAAGTTGTTCGAATTCTCGATGCGAGGAAGAATATTTTACTTCCCCGTAAAAAATATGTATCTTTTTTTATGTAAATAGTATATGTTAGTGTCTGTTCAACTATATGTGTGTGTGGTGTGAAATAAAAGAAAAAATGTCAAGTGGATCGAACATTATTTAAAGTAACAAAACACGAATTTATATAACTCGAGTCTTCTAGGATTAAAAACTGTTCTCTAGAAATGAGCAGTGTCATTACTGGCGCCGATACCCGACAAATGGAACATTAATATCAAAGCTAATATGGATTAAACATAGATTCCCGATCCAGAAGTGTGTTTTCAAGATTACCGAAAAGAAGCTCAAAATCTCGGCAGAAAAAAGGTACTGTAATTTTTATTTCTAAGCATGAATCTTGAAAAATTTAAGGCTAAGCGTAAAGTTATGAAAACGACCGTAACAAAATTTATAACAAAGGTCGAGTCGTTTATTGAAGATATTGATTTTGAAAATAAAGATCATATTGATAAGCTTTCGGAATTTTTGATAAATTTGGAGGAAAAACAATTAGAATTAAAGGAAATTAATTTGAAAATCGAAGAATTGATCACGGATGATACGAATTTAGAAACGGAAGTTCAAAATAGTATCGATTATAATGATACTATTAATGAAACGAAATTTAAAATAAAAACAAATTTGAAGAAATTTAAAAATGATGTTGAATCGAGAAATGCTAGTTCGTTGTCAAACGCTAGTACGGTTCCTTATGTTAGTACACGATTGCCTACTGTAAATTTACCAAAATTAAATATTCCGAATTTTAAAGGCGATCCTAATACATTTCTTGAATTTATCAATAGTTTTAAAAATACTATTGATGTTAATGATAATTTGACAAAAATAGAAAAATTAATATATTTGAAATCATTTTTGTCTGGTGAAGCCTATAAAACGGTATCTGGATTAGCCCTAACAGAAAGTAATTACGATCACTCGCTAGATTTACTAGAAAAAAGATATGGTAAAACGGAAATTTTAATTAGCGGTTTTATAAATAAATTATTAGAAATCGAACCGATCAGGTCATGCTCGAATACAAAAATGTTGAGAGATTTGTATGATGAATGCGAAATAAGCATTAGAAACTTGCAGGCAATAGGAGTAGCTACCGACAATTTTGGGTATTTACTAATCCCTATCATTTTAAGGCAATTACCTCATAATTTGGTAATTGAATTTCAAAAGAAAAAGGATAACGAAAAGCCGGGGGATGTTAATGAATTAATGAAATTTATAAAATTTGAGATTGATTCAAGGGAAGCGGCAACTGTTATATCAGGAAATTCCTTAAAAAGTCCAGAAAAATCTCGATGGGAAAAAAATGCTCCTACCAGAACAAAGGGTAATTTTCCCACTTCAGTTGCGCTGAACACGGTCGTAAAAAATGTTTGTGTATTCTGTAATTCGAATCATAATAGTTTAAAATGTAAGGAAATGACAGATGAACAAAAGCGTTATAAGTTAAAAAAAGAAGGAAGATGTTACCGATGTTTTTATAAGAACCACCTATTATCTCTATGTAAAGCAAAAATACAACCGTGTGAGTTATGCAAGAGTTTTCAACATAATTATTTGTTTTGCCCCGCTAAGAAATCCTCTGAAATTAGTCCCGTTGAGAATACCAAAAAATCAGAAATTGTACAAAATCAAGAAAATCAAGCGGTTGTATCATCTGTTATTAAAACTCAAAATTTTCCAGAAAAATATTCGACAATTTTGCAAACGGCGTGCGTACAGGTAATGGGTGATTCCAAGAAATTAAGTACAAGGTTATTATATGATTCTGCATCTTCGCGCACATTTATTGCAAAGAATTTAGCAACTGCTTTAAAACTAAAACCAGTAAAAAGAGAGAAATTGCTAGTTTATACTTTCGCGAATCGTAACGCCATAGAACAAGAGTATGATTTAGTGGATATTACTATAATTAGTCGCCATCCTCCGTATAAAAGGATAACAGTTCAGGCGCTCGTGTCAGACATAATTAGTGCGACGCAAGTAAAATCGCACATTGATTCGCAGCTCATAAATAAATTCCGTTTAGATGAAAATGAGTTTGCTGACAGATTTATTAATGAAAAGACTGTACAAATATTATTGGGATGTGATTATATGTTTGCGACAATCACGGGAGGGGTAGAGAAAATCAATAAATATTTATTTATTCAACCAACAATATTTGGAAAAACTTTAATTGGACGAATGCATAGCAATAATGTAAATGGAACTTCTTGTTTTAAGGTCATTTGTACATCAACAGACAATGATTTAAGAAAATTGTGGGATGTGGATAATTTTTTATCCTTTCCTACTGATATTCAAAACGACGAAAAATATGAGGTGGTTACGCAATTTCAGAGGGAAATAATTTTCGAGAATCAAAGGTATATCGCGCCACTTTTATGGTCTTCTAAAATAAACAAACAAAGTTTATCAAATAATTACGAAGTTGCGAAACAGAGATTTGTGGGTCTGGAAAAGAGATTAAGGGGTAATAAATCTTTATTTCAGAAATATAACGAAATTATTAAAGAACAATTAAGTGAAGGTATTATTCAAAAGTGCGATACTGATTGCTTTATTGGTTACGTAATGCCACACCAAATTATTTTTAGACCAGATTCTTCTAGTACGAAATCAAGAATTGTTTATGATGCTAGCAGTAAAAGAAATAATGAAAAAAGTCTAAATGATTGTCTTTTCGCTGGAGAAAATTTAAATCCTAATTTAATTGACATAATATTAAATTTCAGGTCTCATAAAATTGCTTTTTTGGGCGATATTGCTAGAGCATTCTTGCAAATAGAAGTGTCTAAAGAGGACAGGAATTATTTGTGTTTTTTATACTTTGATGATTGTGACATAGATAATCCTGTGACTTTATATCATTTTAACCGACATTGTTTTGGAGTCACGAGCTCCCCGTACGTGTTGGCTTCGACAATTAAGAAACATATTAGAAAGTACAAAGAAATTAATCCCATTGCTTATAATATGTTAGATAATTTTTTATACGTGGACGATTTGGCATATGGGGCTCCGACAGTCCAAGAAGCTTTCAATTTATCAGCTTCTGCTGTCTCAATACTTAAGGATGCGAATATGAACTTGAGAAAGTTTAATACAAATTCTTTAGAATTAAGGGAATTATGGAAGAATGGTAACCCAGTTATAGAAACAGACGAAAGTCATTCAAAATTAAAAATTCTGGGACTTAATTGGGATAATGTAAAGGACGTCCTGTCAATAGATTTTAAGGCGTTTATGTCAGATGGTGATAATTTGGAATACACCAAAAGACATGTTTTGCACAGCGCTGCCAAAATATTCGATCCTATCGGATTCATATCGCCATTCTTAATTAGAATTAAATTACTTCTTCAGGAGTTATGGGAACGCGGTTTAGAATGGGACGACACACTTCCTAAAGAATTTAAAGAAAAATATGAAAAATGGTATAGCGAAATAAAACTGTTAGAAAAGATTCAGATACCCAGGTATTATTTTAACACAGATAATATTTTAGATGATAAAGTTCAACTTCATCTTTTTTCTGATGCTTCGTTAAAATCTTACGGGGCAGTGGGCTACTTCAGATACCAGACTTCCGAAGGCTTTTCTAAAACTTGTTTTGTAATTTCTAAAGCTCGTGTGGCCCCTTTAAAAAGAATCACTTTGCCGAGATTAGAGCTTCTAGGTGCATTAATAGCTTCCAGAATAGCTAGCCATCTAAAAAATGTTTTCAATAATATTCAAAAGGTAGTATTCTGAACGGACTCCACAATAACATTGAACTGGATCAAAAATTCTGCTGCCAAATGGAAGCCCTTTGTTGCGAATAGGGTGGCAGAAATACAAGAAAATTCTGATCCCAGTGCATGGAGGCATGTCAGCAGTAAAGATAATCCAGCTGATATGCTCACTAGAGGACTCACTTCCAAAGAATTAGCCAGTAACAAGCACTGGTGGCATGGCCCGGATTGGCTAAGTAAATCCGAAAATTTTTGGCCGAAACTTGACAATAACGTAAAAAGTTCCTTTTCTAACATTGAAATGGAATCCAGAGATAAAATCGTTGTGAACACTGTTATTATTCGTGAAAGAATCATCGATATTAATAGATATTCTAATTTAAATAAATTGTTGAGAATAACAGCCTATGTATTGCGTTTCATAAATTTGACTAGGCATAAACAAGATAATCGAGGCACTTTAACTATGGAAGAACTCCAGGAAGCGGAAAATTATTGGATACGACAAATTCAAAATGAAAAATACTTTGTAGAAATTAAATGTTTAGAAAAGGCAAAACCCCTTCCAAGAGATTCTAATCTAATGAAATTAAATCCTTTTCTGGATGCTGAGGGCATCTTACGTGTATCAGGGCGACTTTCAAAATCTAACATCTTACTAGAAAATGAAAAGTATCCGATTATTCTGCCGCCCAAAACTAAATTAGCTGAGTTAATTATTTGGTATGCACACGAGAAAGTGTATCATTCTTCAGTGACACATACGCTTGTCGAAATCAGAGAAAGGTTCTGGCTTCTAAAAGCTAGAAAAACGATAAAGGATCTACTCAAAAAATGTGTTGTCTGCAAACGATTTTCTGCGAATCCAGGAGACCAGACAGTAGCTCCGTTGCCACCTGATCGTATTGAACAGTCTCCACCATTTAATATTCTAGGATGCGACTTCGCCGGTCCCTTATTTGTAAAAGATAAGAAAAATAAACAATATATTTTACTTCTTACCTGTGCTGTTACAAGAAATGTTCATTTGGAACTGCTAGGCAGTTTATCTACGCAAGCCTTCTTACTCGCATTTAGAAGGTTCATCGCTAGACGGGGATTATGCTCCGTAATTTATTCCGACAATGCACGTACATTTAAACGTGCTGAACTAGAACTTAAGAAACTGTGGAGCTTAGTAGCTCATCCAGAGGTGAAAGAATTTTTTGCTTTCCAAAAAATAAAGTGGAAATATATAGTAGAAAGAGCCGCCTGGTGGGGTGGCTTTTATGAACGAATGGTGCGAAGTGTTAAAACAGCCCTACGAAAAACGCTAGGCAAAACATCGTTAAATTACAACGAACTGTCCACCATAGTAGCTGAAATAGAAGGCACTATAAACTCTAGACCCATCACTTACATGAGTGATGAAAGCCAGGACCCCGTACCATTGTGCCCAGCACATTTTTTAATAGGGAGAAGAATAACTTCTCTCCCTTCAGCACGCCTGCACCTTGACTCGAATCTCTCTTCCAGGAAAGAATTGCTTAAAACTTATAATTATCGAGAAAAATTGATGAGATTGTTTTGGTCCCGATGGAAGAAAGAGTATTTATTAAATTTGAGATCAGCCCACCAAAGTATAAACAAAACTAATATTCCCCAATTTAAAATAAACGATATTGTCTTAATAAAAGATGATAGTTTACCCAGAAATTTCTGGAGTTTAGGTAAAATTATAGAAACCTTTCCTGGAAGAGACGGCAAGGTGAGGGCCTGCAAAATAAAAACTCAAAAATCTGTTTTGAGAAGACCAGTGCAATTACTCTATAATTTGGAACTCAATGAAAATTGACTGTTTTTAGTGAAATTTGCATTGTAATCTTTTCTTTTATTATTCTAGTTGAAGTGTATGTCCAGAATTCTTAAAGTGTTTAAAGTATGTATATTCTTATTATATTTTGAAATTTGTATTTGATTTAATGTATCGTATTGCAACATGTATTATGATGAACCCCATAGGTTCATGGGGGGGCAAGCTGTTGCAAATCACGTGTGAATCAACCCGGAGGCGCCGTGCTGTCGCCAATTGAAAGCCACCTGTGGCGCAATGTTTTTGTTTTAAAAGGTAGAAGTTGTTCGAATTCTCGATGCGAGGAAGAATATTTTACTTCCCCGTAAAAAATATGTATCTTTTTTTATGTAAATAGTATATGTTAGTGTCTGTTCAACTATATGTGTGTGTGGTGTGAAATAAAAGAAAAAATGTCAAGTGGATCGAACATTATTTAAAGTAACAAAACACGAATTTATATAACTCGAGTCTTCTAGGATTAAAAACTGTTCTCTAGAAATGAGCAGTGTCATTACGGTCCTCTTTTCGCATGATTACATTAAAAACAGTCTCTATATAGCGAAATATCTATCTCCATATAATGAATTTTTTCATAAATTGAACTTAATATATTGAGTTTTAAAAAGCTTTGAAATCATATGGAATCAATTTTCCATCACTTATTTTTTATTTATCGTCATTGCTGCGTTTTTGTATTATTTCTCTCCTTGTTCTTTAAATCCAACAAATTCATCCCCCCTCTTACACACCTTTCCACATCCTTCTCAGAACAGTGTCAATTGGATTGATACACATGTAAGTGAGGAATCAATGAGAAGCACATAAGAGAGGCCTTCAAAAGGAGTGAAATGTTAACTACAATTTTTTATTCCTTGCTAAAATTTGAGCATTTTTTTTGAGAGTGTAACAACTTTAAAAACAAAACAACAAAAAATTACAGATTTCATCCTCTGAAATTAATGCAAGTCTTCCTTATTTGATTTTCACAAAGCTTTCAAATAAATGTCTGTTCTCTTTTTTGAAACAGCTTAAATAATTATGAAATAAAATGTTACGTTAATATTTACTTTTAAACATTTCAAATTCTTAATTCAAAAGATCAAAAATAATATTTGTTCAAATTTCACATATTAAATACGATTTTTAACATCATTCTCTATACATCGAATTTCTCTATATAACGAATTTTTTACTGGAACGGTGGATTTCGTTATATAGAGACTCGACTGTATATACCAACAATTATAAGTACATGATAGAACATATTTCTTTGAATCTAACATAGAGTTACAGTGACCAGAGCACAGTAGCTTTTCTTGTTGGATATTCTGAGCCAACAAAATATTCTACATTTTTTATTAATAATCCTCAAAAATAAAATTTGGTGAATTTCTACTCAATAGAAACCCAGAACTATAAAACTCATTACAAAAACCATAGAATAACATGTTTAACTATTCAATGATCAAAAACAAATCTGAACCAAGATATTTTTTTATAATAAGAATCTTTCATGCAACTTTTGACCAAATATACTAATATTCATCACATAGCTATTAAGCACCTTATGAAAAACATAACATAGCACAGCACCTAATGAGATACATACTAAAATCCAATCAGCATCACAGGGTTCATACAGAGTTGGGAAGGAAAAATCTAAGGAGTACATAACAAATCCAAGGAGTCCAAAAAATTTTAAGGACTTGCCACTTTTGTTGTTATTTATGTGGCATGCACTTGCTCAGCCCCAATTCCACAGGGATTCCGCGAGAGAGAGAGGGGGGGGGGGTATCTACGATCCTCAGACGAAATCGGTGCTTTCCTGTGACCTTCAGACAAAATCAGAGATTTATCTGCGATATTTTAGCAAAATCGGCGATTGTTTCCGATCTTTTGTAAAAATCGGCAGTTTTTCTGCGATCTTTTGACGAAATTGGCGTTTTTCCGTGTTTCTTTTTCATGAAATCGACGTTTATTTGACGATTTTTAGACAAAATTTGTATTTTTACACGATCTTTTCTCGGAAACGGCATTTTATCCCTGCAATCTTTTGATGAAATTGGCGTTTTTTCCATGATCTTTTGATGAAATCGGCGTTTTTTCCCCGCGATCTTTTAACGAAATCGGCATTATATCCGCAATCTTTAGACGAAATCGGCGTTTTTCTGCGGTCTTCAGACAAAATTAGCGCTTTATCTGCGATATTTGGTGAAATTGCCATTTTAACCGCAATTTGCACAAGAAATTCGTGTTTTTCAGCGATCTTTTGACAAAGTTCGTTGACAAAAACATTACGAAATTGTCGTTTTTCCACAAAATGTGGGCTTTTTTGGCGATCCTTTCATGAAATTTGCATTTCTCCACGATTGTTTTTTCCGCTCGCAAAACCGTACAAGTTGGCAACTATGCAGAACTGATAACCCCAATTTCAAATTTTCGGAAGAGGATGCCTTAAATTTTCGGACGAGAATCACCCCTGAATCCACCGTTATCAGCAAAATTGAGGATGATGAATCGTATTATGAAGAAAAAATCAAAGTTCCGTATCTAGCTGTGAAGGAATTAAATAGTGTAATCACTTTTTGAAATTAGAAGCTTAGAGGTGTGTCCGGATTATTCTTTTCACTTTTCTGTCCCTTATGGCCGTGAAACGTAAATCACTTTGGTGGGTATTAGTATGATCCCAACCAATCACTGCTGTGCTTCTGATGAATGACGTGCATAAAAAGTTTACTGTGCATTTTACAATCGCGATTTTTTTTTTCTTTTTTCGGGAGCAATATTGATTGCATGCAAAACTGCAATACAATTTAAGGAGTTTCTAAGGAGTATTTTGTTTATCTAAGTAGTTCTAAGTACTACTTGGGAACGTTTTCATTTCTAAGTAGTTTCTAAAGAGTCCAAGGAGTCTGTACGAACCCTGGCATCAATTTGTGTAAAATTTGATGGATGTTATAAAATTTGATGGAATAAGATCTTGAGAAGGCATGTTAAACACAACAACAATTTACCAGATGAACACAAAGCCTTTGGCATTTTAAAATGTGTTTAATTTGGTTGTTAAAATTTGCTATCTGAAAATACACTTTGTATGAACACATTTGCATTGCTGTGTTCTTAGAGATGGCAAACTTTCTAAAAACATGTATATCTATGTTATCTATTTAGTAAGCTTTTTTAAAATTCTGAATTTTGAAAACTCTGCTCAGGCAACTATAAGTGTAGATTCCCAAAATTTTTAAGGAGCCAGTGGCTCCTAAATTCAAATAAGTCTAGTTGCCACCAGGACTTAATTTATAAGAAAAATTGAAAAACAATGTGAACAATTGAGAAACAACAGAAATTTTAATAAAAGATTGTAGAAGAAAAGCTAATTTTATCCAAGTATTGCAAAAAATGCCGCAGCTTTCGTCAAAGAAACACGAAAAATGCAATTTTCGTGAAATATTCCCAGAAAAAAATGTGATTTTGGTTAGAGGTTCGCTAAAAAACATGTGATTTACATTAGAGAATCATGAAAAAAAATGTGAGATTTTCATTAGAGGACAATAGAAAAACGTGATCTTCTCTAAATGATCGCAAGAAAAATGCAAAATCCACCAAAGGATGATGAATTTAGTGGCCGAAAATTAGTCGCCAAGTCAAAAAATTGAGCTGTCATGTAGTGACTGATGATTGTGAATCTGCACCTATACTGGCAACAATGATGTACATAGAAATACATAATTCAGTTTTACATTTTAAAACAAAAAAATTTTGGATACAAAGATAACCAATTTGAACATAAAAAAGTGCTGAATCGCGAGTCTGAAAATTTAAGATTTTTAAAATTTTTTACAGTATTTTACTTATAATTTAAAAAAATTTATGTCAAAACTAATATTTTATTATATTACTCTCTTTGATTTTACACCACTTTTAAAAATAATAAGCTGTACTTTTTAAAAGTTAAAAAATGTATTGTAAAATCAAGGAAATCTAGCACAATTTAATAACATATCAGTTATAAATTTCCAAATGGGTGAATAAAGTCTAGGTCAGGACTTGAACCAGGGATGTCTTGGTCGAAGCCAAAAATGCTCTACCACTGAGCCATTCCAAATGAATCTGGAAGACTAATTCATCCAGCATAAGGTTTAGCGATCACAGCATCTGGTCTAATATTTGAATCAGTTTACAGAATAAATCTTAAGTTTTTTTTTTCTTTCTTTTTTCTGGAATTGCAGTAAACTATGCATACATTTGGAGGAGTCCAAAACTGCCATTACCTTTACAATGTTATAGTATATTTACAGCCTTTTAACTCAGATACCAAGAAGTACAGCATATTTTAAATCTGATAAAGAGATAAAACTTCATGCTGAATCTAGATTATTATGTGAACGCAATATTATTTTATAAAACCTATTAAATGAAAGTAATTATAGGAAAACATCATTTAACTTACTCTTGTTTCCCATTTAGATTTATTTTCTAATCTTGCCTTTGCTTCCTCTCTTTGTTTTTGTTCAAGTTTATATTTGGCCTCGGTAGCAGCTTCAACATTTTTCAGTCTTAAAGCAGTAGTCACATCTTTCCACAGTCTTTAAAAATAAATTTTGCGTACAAATTATTATGTAGTTGATTTAGAATTAAATTTTGAGTTAACTATAATGCTAATATTTATTACAGTTATATAGTGATTAGCTATGAACTAATTAAAATTTTATACCTATTTATTACAAGTTTTTAAAGTAATGATGTAAAAACTATAGTTTAATTTTAATAAAATCATACTCAGAATTAAATTCTAAATCATGAAAGAAATAATATGTAAAAAATATTAAAATAATATGTAGATAATAATAATTGAACATTTACAGTATAATTATATTTTGTAATACTTTCTTATTATTTCAATTCATTTAAAAAAAAAAAAAAAAAAAAGAAAGAAAAGAAAAAAGAAAAATCTAATTTGATGAAGAAGAGAAGAGGGAAGGAAGTTTAAAAGTACTTCATTAAATATGTACACATATATGTGTGTGTGAGAGAGACATATGCACATGAATCAGCAGAAATATAAATAAATAAACCTTAGAGCAAAACAAATTACTTTATATACAATTTTAATTTAAAAGAAAATGCAGAAATAAAATTTATGCACATAACAATACATTAAAAAATAAAATACAGCCAAATCTTTATTTAATTATTACAAAGAGCATCATGAAAATCATCATTAATCAGGAAACATATTAGATAAATAAATAAAAGTTACCTAGTGAATTTTGACTTTTTTTCTTTTTTAGTTAGTAGTATTCAACTGCCGTATATTTCCATATAAAAGTTGATATAAGTTAAGTTAGTTACTCTAAGTCTAGTTATAAGAAGTATAACTAGTAATGAAAAGCACAGAATAAGCTGATGTTTTGGTGCAACAAAGGGGCAAAAATTTACAAAATCAGAAAAGGAACACATGCTTAATATTGACAACATTAGTGCACATTTTTATGTTTCAAATCTAGAAGCTATGGAAATTATTAAACAGTTCTTTTTATCTATTCAGTCTTTAGATCAAATTATTAAATACATGAAGGTGGACTATAAAAAATGATATGCTTTGTCACATAATTCACAGCTTCAATGTAAATGTTTGATTTTCTTCTGATTTGTTGGACGTTCTAATATTGTTAAGAACATTTTAAAATTATGTATGTAATGAAACTTCAAAAATTGTTTCAGAAAGAAATATTTTTATGATTTATGATAACTGAAACTGATGTTGAAATATCACTTGATAAAATCTGGATGCTCATTGGGTTTAATTAATTCAATCATGTTTAGAGATTATGCAGAAATGGTTGACAACCTGATTACTTCAAGAAACTATTCCTAGTACTTATGAAAATGAGAATGCTGAAACAGAAGTTTTAGATCCATGGATCCATATAGACATGGATTTTCAAATAATTGAGACAGTATGCTACTTTCTTTAAAACAACTGAATTCTGTAAAGTGCGTTGAAAGATTACAATTTATATTTTTAAATGCAGTTTGCTAAAAAGAAAAAGAAACCCAAGTCAGTAAGTTAAAGTCAGTGTGAAAATAAAAATTAAAAGAGCAATTATTGAAAATTTTTTGTTTATTAATTTAACATGCTTAGAAAAATTAAAATCATGTTATTTATGCAATTTGAAATTTTTAATGCTTTCAATTCAGTGACTTTTTGTAGATGTTAGGTGAAATGGATCATGCAACTTTTGCCAGGAACAAATTTTTTATCTCCTAGGAATTCATGCTAACAAGTTTTACTGTAATAAAAATTTATATAACAAACTAGAACCAATAAAAAAGGATTGCAAATATCATACTTACTTTCGAGATTCATAATTTTCTTGTTCAACTAGAGGTTTGACCCTCTTCTTAAGAATAGGAATAGTTCTAGTGTCAACAAAAACTTCAGTTTCCTATATTTGTATAAATTAATTTAATTAAAAATGACATATATACAAAATAGGCAAAAAAAAAAAAAAAAAAAAAAAAAAAAATCATGAAAGCAAAACTTTTTTAATGTTTAAAACAAAAATTAGAGATAAATTAAAATTTTTTTTTAAAGAATGTCTGACAGTTCATACAGACTTGAGAAGAAAAAAATTAAGGAGTCTAGAAAATTTGAAAAGTATATCTGAATTTTAAGGTATTTGTCATATTCTTCATATATGCTTTGCCTTCATGTTAACATTTGCACTTATTCTAACTGTTCTATCTCACTCAAAGAAACAACCAATTTTGTTTTATTATAATTTAATACCTAGTACTGAAATTGCACAATAGTCACAATATATCGGTTACTGGTTTTATAAATTTGAATACAAAGTTATTTTATCCAGTGACTGATCATATATACACAGGCAAATCAAATACCAAATACCCATCACATAACACAGGCACAAACACCTAGATTTTAAAGGTAAATTTTGAAGGAGAAAAAATATACGATAACTTTACATTTTATTTATTTATTTATTTAAGGATTGTAGCAATTATTTTAGCTTTACTTTTGTAAACTTAAGAAAAGTTTTATGTTACTTCTTTTTAAGATTAATGAATTTATGCCATACATGCTTTAGAAAAGATGATTATATTAAAAATATTTATTTGTTGTATAAGATATATTTCCATTTTCTACTCTTCTATATTTCAATTAAATCATTGTTCAATGCCAAATTTCATTGCATACAGATATACTCATAAAAATCTGAAAATAATTCTGAATGTTCTTTTGATGTAAGTGTATGTATTTCTTAAAAAAAAAACTTTGGACGAACTTTGATAGAATATTTATTAAAAAAAAAAAAAAAAAAAAAAAAAAAACATATAAAACAAAAATTTTGTTTGGTGATTTATCACCAGTTGGCAATGGAATAAAATTTCAAAAAATACTTTTTAGGGGAAAAATGTTTCATGTTGAACTTGTTTAAATAAATTTCCTTTAAATAACTAGTTTTGTCAGTTATAATTTTTTTTTTTAACTATAGTTTTGTCATATATATATTTATAAAGAAATTTAACCATCAAATTTTGAGATTTAAAACAAAATTTAAATCAAAATTCAAATCAATTAAAATTGTTTCAAGTTCAAGCTTAATTTTGATTGAGCACTACCGGTCAATTTTGTTGCTATGGAAGCAAATATCTATTTGATATTGAAATGCATAATTGCAGCCTTCTTCATCTGGCTTTTATTTTTGAATACATTTAAATAAGTGAAAATATTTTTTATATGAAAAATACTTTTCAGTGATAAAATCAAATAACTACCACAACAAGCAACATATATATATGTAATACAAAATATATATTAAACCAGGAGTGCAGAAAATGTTTTTACTCCCAACCATAGATATAGAAATTTTTTTTATTTTTCAAAATTTGTCAACTTATGCATGAGTATACACAGTACATATTATTCTGAGAGCAATTTTCTGAAAGTCACCAAATGGATCTTTTTATTTGTAATTAAATATATATATATATATATATATATATATATATATATATATATATATATATATATATATATATATATATATATATATATATTGGAGAATTATGTAAATCATTGTTAAAATTAAAAACAATTGTATATTTTCCAGCAAAATTTCTCCCGATTCTAGGTCACCAGATCAAACATTTTCTGCACCCCTATAGTAATTTGTCTCATTGTTTAAATTTTCATTAAATACTATTTACATGCATTGAAAAAATCATTTAACAAGCAATTTTCCAATTCATTAAAATCGTCTGCTTTTGGTGAGGAAAAGTTCTGCTCACCAAAACGTGTGTTGCTGTCATCTTTTTGCGCCAAATATTCATTATTTCTTTACAGACTTGCTACTGAAATTCTGCCACAAAATTTGATTGATTTATCCATTATTACATACATAAGTAGTTCAATTGTATTAATTACTATTTTTTCTTTTTCAAAACATTTTGAGTATACTGCTAACGAGATTTTCTTTCTCAGTCGTAATAAAAGGATTATAATGTTAAAATAAAATTAAGGCACAACCTCAGCAAGAGATATTTTTAATGCTTTTAAAAGTGTATTTCATAGATCAAAAATAAAAAATATGCCTTAAAAACTTAATGATGCATATTTTCACACTTTGAATACTTCACAAGTCTACCGTATTTTGAGTATTACTATTTCCTGACAAAAGTATTTGCTTTATAGAAATAGACGTATTAAAAAAATGAAATTAATTCCTGCAAGATAAAGAATGTTTTCATGCTTTGAAACAAATTTCTAAAAACAACTTTGATCTTGACAATATGATTTTTTTTCTCTACAAACATTTTTCTACTTTATTTTATTAGCAATGAATTCTTATTTTGAAATGTATAATTGCAATGTATTTCTTATCATATAGTGAATTCTTCAAAATTATTACACTAGGTGATTGTGCAAATCTTTATTTAATTACTTAACGAGAATTTTGACATAACCATTCAAAATGATATTTTAATACACATCTCTTCTTATCTTCATAACAATGTCTGTACTAGATATATTTTTTATGATTATGCCATGAAAAAACTGCGAGAAAAAAAAAATATATATAATAAAAAAATATTATAAAGTCTCATTAATATGGCCACTTATTCTAGACAGCCATTTAAAAAATAAAGCACCAACAAATACAAATAAAAAAATTAAAATTATTGGATATTATGAGCATCGGAACAACTTGCATAAACTTAGCTTTTTTTTAAAAAAAAGCTCTAAAAGTAAACTAGTAAAGACAATTAATTTTTTACCAATGGATACATCAAGCACGGGGAATGCACATAAATCTGACATTAAATAAAATAACTTAATTTGTAAGATCTATTCTAAGTATCCTTTAAATTAGGTACTAATGTTTTTCCAGTAGATTAATTTATCTTTTGTATTGCTTTAAGTGCACAAAAAGCATTTTTCATTATTCTGCAAAATATTTTAAATACACTTTGGCTTATTTTAAAGTCCCCCCTCCCAAATATAAATGACATAAAGGCAAATTAATTTCCTATTGATCTGAATTAATGATGATTGAGTATGCATAGATATTCATCACAATTTATAACTCACACATTTTTATTATAATACAATAAAAAAAAAAGTTGTGTTTAATTTAATAACTAAAAAAATATAAATGACATACTCCATTGGCCCATTTTCCTTCCATGATGCCATTCCACTCTCCAGTAACAACTAAAAATGGTCTCTTTTCATTCGGACTAAATAACTCAGCTGTTATTCGATGTTTTTTACCACCATAAATAGGCTAAAAAGTAGAAAATTACACAAATATGTCAAGAAATAGAAATATTAGAACAAAAAGTATAAAACTTTTATAACATTCAGCCTTCTTCCCTCCCCCCTCAAAAAAAAAAAAAAAAAAAAAAAAAAAAAAAAAAAAAATCAAACAAATTTATAAAAGTACAATCAGACTAGTTTGTACCCATCATCGAACTGTTCATTAAATAAATGGATTACTTACAACAATTGTAACAAAAGCTATAAATCATGTACAGATCACAGTTCTATGTTGAAGATACAGCAGCAGATACAATGTATAGAAATATTCAAGGTAACACTGGCTTCCAAAAGTTAAAGGACAGTGACTGTATATGGTTTATTGACTATCTACTGAATTGTCCTTGAATTTTAAGAATGTAAAGACCATGTCTGACTTCATTTATTTCAATAAAGATTTAATCATGGGAACAATTTGGGGGGGGGGGGGGGCAATAATAAATGTAATAATGAAATAATGTTTATAATTACCCATGTAATAGAAAATTCTCAAAACAGTCAATAACTATAGCTAAATACAATGTGGGTCCAGTTTAACATTTGTATGTATTTATGTAAGCATAGCATGCATATTCATAAAAATAATAATAATAATAACATTTTTAAGAAACATTAAAATGTTTTGGGTTTATAAACTCTGTATAGAATAGAGAGTTTTCAATCAAGTTGAAGACCATACACTGCAATTAAACAGACATATTTGATGAGATATGAGCAATTGTCTGAAATAATTTTTTATTGCACAGTTAAAGTTACATGTAAAAGGTTCTAAAATTTTATTTCAGAGTTTGGTAGTTAGCTATTTGGGACAACTTGCATAAAAAGTCCAGTCAAATATGTGAAAATTTAGAAAGATAGGGATAATACAGTGAGTTGCTTTCTAAAAAAAAAAAACCTTTATTATAAGGTAAGCATATATAATACCTTTATTATAAGGTATTTCCTACAATTTGACAATCAGCTCACTGTATCTTTTTGAATTTTCATAATCTTTGATTGGACTTTTTATATAAGTTGCTCTAAATTAGCTGACTAACAAATTATGAAATAAAAATTTTGGAATCTTTAATGCAGCATAGTTAAAAATAGTTTCACATAAATGTCCTTTCTCATCAAATATTCAATATATTCCTGTTTTAATTGCAGTATATTACTTCTACTATTCTTTTTCATAAATTTGGAAAGTGGTGCTAATTTTTTTTTTTAAATTGTGACTGTGTATGCTATTAAAAAAAAAAAAAAAGAATTTTTCACAGAAACATTAATGAATATGTGTGTTATGCTTACACAAACGTTTAACAGGACCCACATAGTCACTTTAAGGTTCATACTTTATTTGAATTACAAAATTATCTGACTTTTCCTGGTTTCTCAGAACATATTTCCTACAATTCTCTGATCACAATTAATGAGATTTAAAAAATGTATAAATTGCAATTATAGATTTCAATGATTAAATTGCCTTTGAATTTGAAAATAAACTATAAAAATTAAACTAAAAATTAATATTATTTCATATTTATAATACAAAAAACTAAAAACAACAACAACAAAAAGCTTACAATACAATTCATATAGATTCAAAACAACTTTTTATTTATGTAACTAAATTTACAGATATTAAGTATTCATATATTTTATAAACAGTTTGGCTATCATGTCATTTGTTTGTGTAATTTCAGAAGCAGTTTTATTTCAGCTACAGCTTTTCTTTTCTGTTTGCATAATAATTTCCTTTCTTTTCCTTATTTAAATATTTATGATATTTTATCCTAGCCAGCTTAAAATGGCTCAACATTTTTTTTTTCTTTTTTTTTTTTTTCAGAGGTATCTATTTGTGACAAATTTGCATAGTTAAAACATCTTTATGTTAAAAATGGGAACTCAGCAAAAATTTTACTTGCGAGGGAAAAACCAGAGCTTTTTTTGCAGACGAATTTTGGAACTTGACATATAGTAATGCAAAAAAAAAAAAAAAAAACAAAGG
Source organism: Maratus speculifer (assembly GCA_964019185.1). NCBI lineage: Eukaryota > Metazoa > Arthropoda > Arachnida > Araneae > Salticidae > Maratus > Maratus speculifer. The sequence goes on along the minus strand of OZ025290.1, from coordinate 12,250,353 downwards.
AAAAAGGAAAAAAAAAAAAATCCCTGACCTTTTTCAAGTTTTAATAAAGACTTGCAATTTTCCCAGACTTTTTGAGCACTTGTCCTTTTCAATGACAATTTCCTGTTTTCCAAGCACTGCATTTGCTACAGTTATAGACCAGTTATAGACTATTTGGAACATTTTCTGTTACATGAGTGATCATGAACATTACTTCAATATATTTGGTCCTCTAATTGTTTTTATGACTATATCTTCACTTAAAAATATGATGTCAAACATGTTCTTGACATCATCAAAGTTCAATTCATCAAGAATTTTAGTAAATATTAGATAAACTGTGCACAATCAAAAACATCCCGTCACTATCCTTTAATTTTGGGGGGCCAGTCAGCATAATAATCTAATACAAAATCTTATAATAATATATATGAAAATGAAAAAAAGTCAATCAAATCTAAAAAGAGGAACTCATTAAAGCATAAGCCAACTGAGCACTGTCCTGTTGCTACCCACACTTCCCCAAATTTAGTATGCATTTGTAATAAAACTAATATTTTAACTGTATTCTGATTTTATAATCAATAATTTGTATATTTAATGCATAGTAAGATTAAAAACAAAATAGATGTTTTACCTAAATATATACTTATTTGCAGTAGAAGATTTTTATAATACAATTCTTTATATGATGCACAGCTTCTGATACATAAGCAATGAATTTTGTAGTTAAGAAGTATTTGCAATACACATTGTAGAAACCTTGCTACCTTTTAAATTTCAAACATTATTTGATATTTAATTCAATTTTTTTCATAAAAAATTGCAATTATTTAAATAACAAAAATTGTAACTAAGTAATATAAGGATTTTGTCGAAGTCTATTTGGACCATGTTTATAAGATGATTTAATAATATGTAAAATGATCTATATTATGCAAAAAATTATAATTTTTATAACTTTTAGTTCCAAAGAATGCAATATAAACTTTTTTTACAGTAAATTGATATACTCCAGACATATTTCGCCATGATTACAAGGTAAGTTTTGATGTGTGAAATGATTTATACATTACAAAATTCTATGTAACACAGAACCTTGCATTTTTAGGTTTACATTTTTAAGATTTGTGTTATAAAGATCTTTTATTGTATTCATATCTGTATTTTAAGGTACAGAAAATATTTGTTTTTTGTGACAATATAGGAAGGGTGACTCCAAATGAATATCAAGCTTTATTCCTCTCTTTGTCTTGTTTGGCCATGTCTAAAGAAATAATTATTTAAAGTGATGTAAGTTAAATATGTGTAGAGATAACTCACAAATTCTTAGAAACATTGAAAGGCTTTTAATATCACATACAACTATATTTAGTTTATTTTATGATGAACATCAAACAGTACATACATTTTTTAATTAAACATTATATAGTAAGTGTAATGTATCATTATAAAACAGGATTTCATCTCAATACTAAAGAATATTAGATTACCAACTTACAAAAATAGGGACTGAGGCATTAAGTAAAACTTTTAGAAAACAGAATTAATTTTAAATGTAAAATATGTAAACTGTAAACTTTTATCAACAGATAGAATTGTAAAGTCTTATCTAAGAATGCAAATGATATCCAGAATAAGTACACTTTTACACTAGCTTCTAATATATGTGAATTAAATAATGAGAACATATATTTGTTTGCTATATTAAACCATATTTGCAATTAAAATTTACATGGAAAATGGTGTTTACATATTAGTAAGAAATAAAAAATAACACAATGGAAAACAACTTTTCATACCCGTGTATGGAATTCAATGTTTGCATGATAACCGGTTTGAGCACATGCAACAGTCACAGATCCTCCCAACTCAATCCAAGGTACTCTCAAAATTGATCTAAAATCACAATATATTTCAGTCAAAATTTTTACATATAATGAATAAGTATACATACTACATATAATCTATATAATGATGAAAAAGGCAAAAAGCTGCTTACTTTTTTTTTTGGTAATAAAAATAAATACATACACATATGCATATAAAAGTTGCAATTTATATATGAACTAGCTGACCCGCCCGGCGTTGCCCGGGTCCGTATTAACAATATTAAACGAACTTGAAATTTGTATGATTTTATCATTAACTCGTTACATGCAGAAATGCACTGTCTGAAATACGTAGCCACTGACTGTGTGAAAAATCGGTTTTAAAAACAACTAATATTAAGCTCTAAAAATACTCAAAATGAGCAATGAAAAACGCGGGAGGGTTTCCCAAGTGAAATATTTTGAATTTTAAACTAATTATATCACTCTTAAATCCGACTATACCATGAATGAAATCGATACACGATGGTAGCTAAAAGGTTGGTATATAGTACTATAATTTCAGAGCTATTTAACAAAAGTAAGTGTTATTTTTAATCAAATCTTGCGTATAGGTTCACTCTGTGTATAAATTCCTAGCCTTAAACTTTTATACCGTAACCAGAACCTGTCTGTAACCTAACAGCGACTTAACAGTACCCTACCGTAAATTAAATATAACAGAAATGTAACCTAGCCTAAATGTATTCACTTTATTGTAACATATCCTTATTCTAACCATAACATAAATGCAATTTAACTTTAACCTAACTTTAACCTAAATAATATAATAGAAAAAAACCATTTTAAAAAAATTACTATTTCTTCGTAAAATATGCTTCAGCTGTAATTCGTTTCTTTCAATTCGTTTTATTAATACGAAATTCCTTCCTCGTGCTTTTGTTTGAGACATTAAAATTTCAGCGATAAATGGTTTAATATTGCAAACCACGGAGTAAGACACTTCTTACTCCGTGTTGCAAACCTTTTTTCGGTTTACTTCGCCTCCACCTATTTTTTTCTCCATGGTGTACAGCAGCTGTGATTTTAAAAAAAATCCTCATTTAAACTGACAGTTTGCCAGTCTATGAATTTTAAAGGTCTGTCCCAGCTTTTTTAATTATTTCTGCGAAAATTTTATGCAACCAATCAACCATAAGAAAATGAAATGGAAAAAAAGCGAAAAAAGGCGATTTTTTATGAGAGTGAGCTTTGGAATTTAATTAATTACTCAGTTAATAAATAGAATTTTGAAATTCTTAGCCTCAGGTGCATCAGGAAAGACATTGGGCTACTCTCAAAAAAATTTTGAGCTTCGTACGTGCTGTAGATTTTGCTAGCCATCGCAGACACACAGACACACACACACACAGACAGACAGAGCGTTTTGTTCTTTTATTAGTATAGATTGGGGGTCATTCATTGAACCATACAAATTTCATGCTTCCCCCTCCCCCTTCTCTATATGTCACAAGTTGTCACATTCAAATGAAAAAACATAGTTTTGTAATTGTTAATGAAGTTGGTCAAACTTTGATAAATATTGCAAATTTCATCAAAAAATTGTGAAAATAGTAAATTTTGACAGCCTATCACCAAAAAACTATTCCAAATTTTGACAAATGGTCACACACAAAGTCAATTTTGTCAATTGATTGCAGAAAAAATGCACAAAAATTTTGTAAATGATCACACACACATGAAAAGAAAAGGAAGAAAACCTAAATTTTAGATATAAAGAAACAAATAAAAGATAGTGAAAGATATGTGAATTTTAACAAAAGATCATGAAAAAAAAAAAAAAATTATTAGATAGTGAAAGAAATATGAATTTTGAAAAAGATTACGGGGTAAAAAAAAAAAATTGCATGCTATTAAAATGTAACATGCTGTTATTTAATTTGCCAATTTTTGTATTAATTTAAGTCTTTCATCAATGGTCAGACATAAAAAAAATGCCAGAATATGACCATATCTATTTATTTAGTGTTTAGTTAAAATAGTTTAACTTCATTCGATAAGAAATATAGAAATTACAGCCAGGGTTGGCAAGTTTTTGCCAGTGTGCGGTTTTATCTGGTTTAAACCGTCATGTCAAAAACCCCGTCTGAAACTTCAAATACTAGACTGATCTGTAAAATTTTACATTAAATATTTGTCGCACATATACAACATTAGATGTAATATTAAAAATTCACAATTACTGTAATGTATATTATCATTTTCGGGGGGGGGGGGGGGGGGGGGAATGTCATAAATCTGAAAATTTGACCTGCCTTCAAACTTGCTCAACTAGCAATGCTTCTGCTATCAAGCCCTGCTATCTCAGCATTAATTGAGAGAGTATTTTCTAACTTTGGCTACATACACTCTAAACTCAGAAATCGATTGGGTATAAATAAATGTGCTAAATTGGTTATGTGCTATAGGATGCTGCGGGGTAAAATTGATCCAGATTATTAACAGTACAAAATCATTTTTTTCTGTTTAAACATTCTAAAAAACAAAAATGTTTTATTACAATTAAAATAATTTAACTTTTTGTAATTATTAAATTACAGTAATTAATGATAAATAAAAAATTACTTAAATCATTAAGACTTATTGAATGTTTCACTCTTGTTCTTAAAATGTTTTAAAGCACATTACATGTTTTTGACGTTTTAAGCCAGTTTTTGACGATTTAAACCAATTTTGATGGTGTAAACCAGTTTTTGATGCTTGTCATGTCAAAAACCAGTTTCTGACATCAAAAAACCAACCCTGATTACAGCTAAGTCTTATTTTAAAAATTAATAAAACTGAAATCATAAAAATGTCTTGATTTCAGAAGTTCAACTGTATTTGGTGGTGCTGTAAAACAAACGACTACACAAATACCCGTGTAATGGCATTATTTAAAAACTGACTACCCGTTTAAAAATTATCGTTACTCATTACTGCTCAGGAACCTGCTATTAACAAGAATCGTATGTACTAAAAAATTGAAAGAAATCTAGTTACAATCTAGTTACATGAGTATTTGGAAGAATTCACATTTTTTACTCCTTACATATTGTTATGTGCTGCCATCTGTCCATAAAACATAGATTTAACAAGTTTCTAATTAAATTTTTTTTGGCAAACAAAATTAAAACACGATACATAATTGAGTACAACATGTCTAAATTGTAGAATTACTTACTTATGAAAATAAAGAGTAATCTGAGAAAGCAATTTAGCACGAGTAAAAATTTATACAATAAAATTATTAAATGCAATTTTTCAAATATAAAATATAAATACATGTGCAAAGATATTTTTATAGGAAAAAAATATGCTTAAAGCAAACCTGTAATTTTTAAAACTTAATTACTTGAAAATGTTCAGAAAACTTACATTGCTTCTGCAACACAATAAATGTTTTTTTTTTTTTTTTTAATTCGTCGTTGAACCCCCTTTAATTGAATACTTCATTTGGCATAAATCACAATTTGCTTTATCACTTGATATTGCGGAAAAATACGTCCACAATTTACTGCTTTTTCTTTCCACAATAAATAAATAAATAAATCAATAAGACCTACGAAATCCAAATCATTTGATATTTGAGAATAACTGATACATTCAAATAGCACGATACGCATACACTTATACCGAAAGAACTGAGACGGCACCTAATTCGCATCTTTTACCGCATCGACTGTCTGGCTCTGCCTGGCTTCATTCATGAATTGCACAAACGGTACGTAAACAGTGTTTGAAGTTAGTTTCATTTTGTTCGGTGTCGTACTGGCAGTAACTACAAACAAGTGATATTTCAAAGAAACAATTCAGTATTTCCTTTTGTAGAGAATACCCATTATATGTTAACGAATACGTGTGGTTTGCAACAGCTCTAGTATTTGGTAATGCAAGTGATTGATATGTAAGCAAAGGGAATGCATAAGTTGATACACACAATTTTTCAAACTTTTATTATTATTACTTAAAATAATTTTTTACAGAAATTTAAATTAATCTAGAGAAATTTTTGAATCATTCATCTTAGTGAGTAAAGATAAGAAAAAGATGAAAAGACGCATAATTTTATTTTTTGAGATGATAAAAAATATATAAGTACATAAAAAAAAAAAAAAAAAAAAAAAAACCCATTTGGAAAGTATGAGGATTTAATGAACATCAGACTCTTAAACATCATCAATACTTTAATAAATATTCGGTATCTGATAGAAAATTATTTATTTTAACAACAAAATGCACAGACTTACCGACCATAACCATTAGGAAATGTAAGAACATATTCTTCATTATGCTTTAATACGTTAATTGCAGCTTGTCCAATATTTTGCACTCCAATGGAAAGGCCGAGAAATTTTGATTTTGTCCATATGTGAGCTGTACATGTTATACCTTTATTTACATGTTCAGCATAAAATGCTGATACTGTTAAATAAAAGAATTTATTTATTATAAAAAATTAAGCTTTCAAAATGTCAAATTATGTACAATATAAAAATAGGCATGCATGGATGCAAACATAAAAACATAAGTAGAACCACAAATATTTAAACATGACATTAATAATTTATGACTCCCAATATTAAACTATGGACTTTATAAAATAAAACATTTAATAATCAATTCAATGAATAATAAAAGCATAGCCTTATAATTATAGACCAGTTGTACTACTGGATAATCATAATATCTGATCCAATATGATAAATATCTATTGCATAATATCTATTATTGCATAATATATATATATATATATATATATATATATATATATATTTATATTTACATGATAATGTACAGAAAGATACTAATTGTTAGGTAACATTTATTAATTTTTAAAAATTTAAATAATTAACTTTGATTTTCAAATTTTAATGTTTAATTCTAAAATAATTTTACTTTAATATTTATAATTTAATATTTAATCCTTAATTTAATTATCTAAACTTTATATTAAAAATAATTTTATTAAATTTTTCTCAAAAGATCGTCTATATAAATTTAAATAAATTAAATATCTTAAGTCTAATATTTACCTAATTAATTGATATTTTTAAACGTAATGTATAATAATAATTTTCAAATATATTTTCTAACGATCTTTTATTCAATAGTTAATTATCCATAACCGCTGATCTTGGCCAACGTTCGTCTTTGGCGCGCGTTTGATTTTGGCCAATCAGCGTAGCGCATTTTTACCGCTCTCCGGAACAACGCTTGAAGGAGGGACGCGATTTCTCTCTCTCTTGGCCGTGAATTTTCAGCGAGTGCGGACGTGTGGACTTCCCCTGGTTTGCCGTGTTTCAGATTTCGGCATTCCGGGGAGGGTCTACATTGTCCAAACGAGAATAAAAACGATTGTTTTGTACTCATGAAATATTAGCCACTCTTAATAATCTTTTATATATTCAAATAAGTTCTAATAATATGACTTGGTGAAGTTTTACTATCATTTGTCTTCTGGTGATGGGCTAAACTGGCCAACAACTAGAGTTTGATGTTCCCCTCCATCGAAATCCTGCACGCAGATAGTTGACTACCATGGGTAATGGTATGTGATTCCTGCTGCTCTCATCCATACACAGTGTGAATGCACAAGGTTGTAACTGCCTTACGTGATCAGGTAGGATCTGATTTATTATCTGCTGGGGCTATGCAAAATCTAGATCGACGCGGCCACTAAATCAGCGATATATGGCTGAAGAACTTTCAGATTAATAGTGCTGCATTAATATAAGTATTGAGATCAGAGAATTTCCTTGTCCAATACAAAAAGTTCTTTTTACCGATAGTGAACTATAAACTGCTACATAACAAAGAACTTAGTGGTTAAGGATGGTTTTTAGATTCACCATCATGAATGGTTCATTTAATTAAGATCTTTTCATATTTGTATTAACAAGAGCTTCGGATACCCGCTCCAGCTATAAATGATTACTTTATGTATATTAATTTTTTTTTCAAGCATCTATGTAAATTGATCTCGCAGCAAAATTAATGTTATGAAATGATTATATGTTATTGGCATGTTACCACAGGGGAACCATTCTTTGGCAGTCATACTTTATGTTGTTTATTTTTGTCTTTTTGGGATCTGCGCAGATTCAGAAATTACTTATGTTTATATATGTGCTTCAATAAAATATTTAGTGTTTATAATGTAGTGTTTCTTTGATGTGTTAAAATGTGTATTATTTTGTACAATACTCTCTAAATGATCGAGAAATCTTTGGCGTCGGCCATCTACACTTTGTTTACCGATTCAGGTGAGTGTTTTGTATTCATTAATTTTCCACCCTGTTGTTTCTTTCCCTCTTCTACGTGCGCGATGTACTGCTATTACTTAAATATAACTTTAAATTAATAACTTAATATTCCTTTTCTTATAACCCTGTTTAACCCCTTTAAAATAAGCATATTCATATTCTCTTTCTTTTTATTTTCCTATAACATAGCACTAATGTACTTTAAAAAAAAAATATTAATTAAAAATCCAAGCAATTTATTTCTACATAGATAAAATAGTCTTAAAATTAAAGATACAAAAACATCAATTATTTGAATTTTAATTTTTTAAATTAAGAATATATTTTTAATTACTTATAAGAGATAACTTACTAATTTTTCAATAAAATATTTTTAATAATAAATTAAAAGGAAGTTCCCTTGCCTACTTTGAGTAATAAAGATCATCAGTCAATATGATAATGTCTAGACTCTAGTATTTGTTATTTAGGTACTACTAGGTTATCCCGTCTACCAAAAAGTTATCACCAAACTATAAGATTAAATGCCAAAAATGGATGATCATGAATGTCACATTTAATGACATTAAATACGATTCATGTGTTTAAAACGTGTTTAAAGTGATTTTTAATTTAGATTTTTTATTAATATTTTTATTAATATTCTACTAATTATTTGTTTTTTCGTTATTTAAAATAAAAATTATGTCAATATGTATAATTTGGCTATTAGTTTGGCGATTTGTATAATTTGGCGAAATGGGTCGATGGAATAACAGAGTAGTACCGTTATTTAATTTAGTAGTAATGATAGACATGTTTAAGCTTTAGAACATAAATAGCCTTAATGAAACAATATTTTCAATTAACAAAACATTTTAAATAATTTTACTAATAATTCTCCCCCCTCACAATGTCAAACAAAAATGATAAAATTTTATCACTTAAATCCAAGAATTAATTTATCAAAATAAAATGATATATATAAAATGATATATTTAATTAATATTTAAAAAAGCCTATAAATGAAAAACAATTTTTAGCCGACTTCAAAAAAGGAGGAAGAGGTTATCAATTCGAGTTGTATGTATGATTATTATTATTTTTTTAATGTATGTTCACTGATTACTCCGAAATCCAAATTAATGTACATAAATATAATAATATGCATGATAAATACTATGCTCTTAATTTAATTTCTTATTACTATTACGTAAAAATATTATTCTTCACTTTGCAGTAATTTTTGAAGTCAGTTTTATTTTTAATATAAAAGTTTATTAGCATTCTTATTTAACACAAGGCAAATAAATGATAATAATTTTTAAAAAATCAAAAAAGTAAAATTTGAAAAATAAAATAGCTATTTAACAGGCAAAAAGCTTCCATATAATTATTATAACTTCTTTAATTGATTTGTTAATAAATAATATTACCTAATTAATTAATAACACTAGTTTACAAATTTCAACTTTTTTTATATACCCCGAAAGAAATGTATATAAAATGTGTTAGTCTACCTTCCTTAAACCTAAAAGTGTCAGCAGAAATATTCTATTCACGTCGCAATTTTCTTTTCGCAGTCAAATGCTTTTTTTAACTACCCAACATGGTGACGACAGTTTTGTTCGCTTCAAATAACAAATATTTTGTTTCGGATTCAATTAAAATGTCAAGTAGAAAGTGTAAAACAAAGTTCTGATCGTTTTTGCTATGTTTGTGGACAGTTTATATTAAAAAAAACCAAGATAAACCAAGATGTCTCATGTGTTTTGCGAAAGCTGTAGAATCGTTTTACTGCAGTGGTCATCAGGAGAAAACATACACCTTCTATTTGGCTCACCAATGCTATGGAGAGAACCTAGTAATCATAAAAATGATTGTTACTTTTGTGTTCGAAGACAGTGGGATATAATACAAAAAAAGGCGAGTATTATATATGCTGAAGTTCCATCTGTTACTAAGCCCATTTGACACTCGAAAAATCTACCATGTCCAGTTTGTCCCGGTAATTCGAATGTAAATATACTAGGAGATGACAATTAAAGTGATGTTGAATTCAAATCGAATTCTAGTGATTCTGACGAGTTCTCTCTTCAAGAAAAGACTCCACATTTAATTAACCAAGCCGAATTAAATGATCTTATAAGAGGTTTACAATTATCAAAATCTAAAGCAGAGCTTCTTGATTCTCGCCTACAACAATGGAACTTATTAGCACCAAACACAAAAGTCTAGAAACAGAAGCAAAGTTTACTCAGAATTTTTCAAGAAAGAAGATGAATATTGTTATTGTACTGATATCCTGGGACTTTTTGAAGCAATGAATCAAAACTATGATAAAACAGCTTATTCTTAGACTCTCGAAATATAGTCTAAAAGCTGTTTTATTATATAATGGAAATAAGAAGCCGTCTACACCAATAGGACACACAGTAAATTGTAAAGAGAGCTATGAAACGATGTGTACTTTAATTAATTTAATAAAGAGTAAAGAACACCAAAAGAAAGTGTGAGGCGACCTCAAAGTAATCGATTTGTTATTGGGATTGCAGGGTGGTTACACAAAATACTCTTGTTTCCTTTGTTTGTGGGGCAGCCGAGCAAAATGTAAGAGTCATCATTAATGTAAGAAAAGAGTGGACAATTCGGAATGAGTATACTCCTGGAACATCACACATGAGCAATCTGTAGATCCAAATAACATTACTCTACTCCCTTTAACCCATTAGTGCCTAGCGTCCCATTTTCGGGACAGTTTTAAAAAATTCAAGTAAACGAATTTCGCACCAGTAAAAAAGGAATATAAATAAATACTTTCTTTCTTGAGACAAAGTCCTCTATAAATTAAGATAAAAGTTATTCTTGCTTTAAAAGTGGTGGGAAAATGCAAAATTTGAATTTTAACGAAGAAAATAATTCAGGCAGTAATGGGTTACACATCAAAGTGGGACCCATGAAAAACTTTGTGAAGACGCTTGACAAAAACAGTGATGCTTTCTGGTATTTACAAAAAAAATTTCCAAGCATTACAGAGGCAAAACTGAAAGAAGGGATGTTTGTTGGCCCACAGATCCGTAAAATTATGAAAGATTCTCAGTTTGAAAGTCTTTTATCTGTTAATGAAAAATCTGCCTGGAAGTCATTCAAAATGGTTGTGGAAGAATTTTTGGGAAATAAGAAAAAGTGAAAATTACAAAGAATTGTTGCAGATTTATTGAAAATTTTTCAACAGATGGGAGTAAACATGTCATTAAAGATTCATTTCCTGCATTCGCATCTGAGTTCTTTCCCTAAAAACTTAGGAAGTATGAGTGACGAACAAGGGGAAAGTTTTCAGCAAGATATAAAGGTTTTTAAGAACGACACCAGGGATTTTGGGATGAAAATATGCTAGGGGATCACTGTTGGTCCATTATAAGAGAAACTGATCCAAATAACTATAAAAAGAAGGCAAAAATTAGCCATTTTTAATTTTTTTCAATATTAATATAAAAATTTTATAATCCAGTTAAGTAAATAAATATTTCTTAAACCAGACGTGACAGAATTTTTTTTATTATTTTTTCTGGATAACTCTATTTATATAAACTATAAATTAACAACTTTCAGCTGGGGTATAAAAACCGTGTAAACTAGTGTAATTAACTGATTCTTATTTTTGCCGAAACGTCAGTGAAGGCTTACTTTGGAGACACAAAATTTTTTGGTTTCTGTCAGTCTGTTCTGTGATAACTTCCGTAAAAAGCATCCCATCTCTTTGAAATTAAGTAAGCACGTTCATTATATATCGGGATTCAGCTGTATAGTTTTTGGTTAGGTTTGCATCATTCGTTCAAAAAATACAGAACATTTTATTTTGCATCATAATGCGTTCTTATGGCAAATCAAACAATTTTCAATTTGTCATTTGCCGAAAGAAAATGGCGATTTTGATTAATTTATTTAAATGATAAATTATGGATATTGAAATTTCCAAATACGGGACTTAAATTATTCTTATTATTTTGAAATTTCGTCTAAGCATTTGTCAGATTTTTTTAATTATTTCTGCTAATTTTGGTGATTTTTTTATGCATGTTTTTAAATAATATAAAACATTTTGTTTTAGAATTTTTTTTTTATTTAAAATGTACATATTTCATTATTTTTCTTTCTTTTATTTGTTGCATAGCAACAAAAACTGCTTTTTAATGATAATTCAGACGATTTTCAAATCTCCACCCATTGAACGAAAATGGCGCATTTGATATTTAAACGTCAAATTATGGATGGCAAAAGTTCCAACATAAAAGTTTTAAATTAATCTTATTCTTTTGAAATTTTGTCAGATTTTTTTTTTAATAAGGGGTATGATTTTTTGTGGAACTTTCGATATGTTTTTCAGTAATATAAAGCATTTGTTTGATCAATTTACCTATTTGACATGATATATATTTATTTTTTTCTCTTTTGTCAGTTGCTTAGTAATTGATGTTATAGCCGACATAAAAAAAATCATTTAAATAATTCCAATTTAAAAAAATTAAGCAAATTAAGCAGAAAGTCTGCAAGGGTGAAACAAAAGATTAGTTAATTTTTAATGATCTGCTGTGTAATGTAGCTTGAGTTTAAATATAAATTATGTTAATAAAATTACGTTTTTAATACTTTTCAATATAGCTGAAAATTGCTTATGAATTCGATGTCAGTCCGTCTGTAATTCTATTTTTTCTAACTCACGTAAATATAGTCCAATTGCTTTGAAATTGATATACATTATTGTGGTTTACTGAGGCATATTTTGTATTGAAAATGACGTGTAAAGGATTTCCTGTTCATTTACAAGGCCACTCAGAATTCTCTGCATTACGATCTACGGCAGAAAATCGTTTGCTGTGTGTTTTAATGATATTTTAAACATATTGAAATTGATGCACATCACTAAGATTTATTAAAAGTTTCTTACTACAGACCATGGCGCGCAAAGAACTTAACATTCATTTGCAGGAACATGCAAAAGAATTTAGTTATAGAAGAAAATGAGCAATAATCGAGCCTATGAACAAAATAATATTAAAGTTGTCTAAACTGTTGCTTATCCTTGAAAATCTCCGAATAAAATGAAATCTAAGATGCATTCTAACCATTTGCACTACAGAAAATTACGAATGTAAATGTAATGAGTCTATGAGGGGTTCAAGGGGGGGGGGGGGGGGGGCAGATTCCCCCACTGAAGAAATGTGCTTTATTACCTAAAAAAATATCATAATAAGTAGTTCATAAAAGTTTTAAAACATTGTTGCATAAAAAAGTTATAAATTTAATGCATCAAATTTCTGAACTTTGTATGTATTTTTAGGTGCTTTCGTAATTATATAAGTACGTAGCACTTATAGTTGTCGTCTGGTCTGTTCGTCTATCTATATATCCATCTGTCTGTCTACCGCACATAATCATAAAAATAGTTCCCAATCAAATGGATTGAAATTTAAAATATGTAATTATTGTATAATTTTGTCGAGTCATCTCTAATTTATGAACATCTGATAGTTAAATTACAGGGACAGTCAAAAATATTCCGTTACATTACGCCAATAGAGATAATACCTTCAAGTGCATTTTAATGATATTATACTTTTCGTACATAATGAAAGTGATATTCATCTATGAAGTACATTAAAATATATATTCTGTACAGTATCCGATGCAAGGAATATTTTTATTTAATTTACAAGGCTACACCAAAATATTCCATTACATAATGTTACAGGAAAAAACAATATTTGAAGCGTATTTTAATTATACTGAATTATTTAACATTTTATTAAACTGATGTACGTTGCTGAGGGCTGCTACAAATTACTTCCTACATAGCAGAAAACACATAGTATTTACAGGGACACACAAAAGATTTCAGATGCGATATCTTATCCAAAGAACTGTATATAAGCGATGATTGCTGGAGTTCATTTTTAGTTTTGATATGTGCTTTTAACTCATTTTTTTCATGTTACGTTACATGTATAAATGTTAAAAATCATATACATGGTTAGACAAAAGAATCTGTAAGGGACACTGAGTATGAACAGAAATAGCTTAAAAGATCCCCCCCCTTTAAATTACGTCTTTTTATGCTGGACTACATTTAGCACACTAAAATATCTTTGTACAACACTAGGGGGGCCCCGCCCCCCTGCTCGCTATGCTCGCCAACCCCCCGCGTAATCGCTTCGCGATTCCAAATTATTGGCTACCCCTGCTTGCTGCGCTCGCCAATACCCCATGGTATGAATAAGCAGTTGCAGACCTTTCAAATGATGTGTCACACGACTGGTGTTGTAAAGAAATTAAAAATGTGCCCCCCTGGGGGGCAGAGTGGGAGGCGACACAAAAGACATCCATAATATGAATAAGCAGCTGCAGACCTCTCAAATGATATATCACACGACTGGTGTTGTAAAGAAATTAAAAATGTGCCCTCCTGGGGGGGCAGAGAGGGGGTGACACACAAGACATCCATAAAATGAATAAACAGTTGCAGACCTTTCAAATGATGTGTCACACAATTGGTGTTGTAAAGAAATTAAAAATGTGACCCCCCCTAGGGAGAGCAGAGTGTGGGGGTGACACATAAGACACCCATAATATGAATAAGCAGTTGCAGACCTTTCAAATCTTGTGTAACACGACTGGTGTTGTAAAGAAATTAAAAATGTATCCCCCCTGGGGAGCAGAATGGGGGATAACACACAAGACATCCATTTTATGAATAAGCAGTTGCAAACCTCTCAAATGATGTATCAAACGACTGGTGTTGTAAAGAAATTAAAAATTTGGCGAAATATTACAGTTATCGCCAAGTTGGCGTCACTTTTGACAATTAATTTTGGTCGCCAAATTTGGCGATATATCGCCAAGTTGGCGACAAACTTGGCGATTGTTGGCGATGGTAACCTTTCCTCTCTTTATGGTAACCCATACGGCAATGCATAGACGGAGTCCTTTCCTGATTGGTATTCAACTCATGGCAGGAGTGGACAAACCGGATTCGTTAGTTCCGGAAATCTTCCACATCAGCATCATTCCAGGAGTCAATCCTTTTAAGGCTAGTTTTTTTTTACTATAGAAGGATAAATAAAACAATTTACAAGGCCACGCAAATAATTGGATACAAGGCCTTCTATGGATGATAATCTCTGAAAAAGTAATTTCAATAGATTTAAGCATGTGTAAGTATTAATTAAATTACAGTTAATAATTATATTGCAGTTAATTGGTAGTGTGTAAACAAAAATGGTAGATGATATACAGGATTGTATAAGACTATTCAAGTATGATTCCATTTGTTGGTATAATTTGCTAAAAGTGAAAAGAAAATTTTATGTGTTTTTAAAACATTGTAAGAAAGTTAAAAAGTGTTTGTGAATTATGTTTTTCTGTCCATCTGGTCGTCTGTCTGTCTTTCTGAACTCAAACTTGCATTAATATAGTTTGATTGATTTTGAATTGTTACGTGTTATTGAGATTTACTATGCCATGCTCGGTACTGAAAAAAAAGTGCTTAAAGCTTATAGTTTATTTGCAGAGACACTCAAAAGAATTACATTATGGGTCATGGGAAAATATTATAATTATACATGTAGTTAGCACCTATAGTCGCTGTTTGGTCCATCCATCTGTTTGTCATCTGCCTCCATATAATAGCGCAAAAACTTTCAAACTGTATAATTTGAATTTAACTCTATATAATCGTTGCAAATCATTTCAAATTTATGAGAATCCAGTCACTACTTAATGAAAATTTTCTCCAATCTATCAAATCCTATCATTCGTAAATAATTCAGTCATATGCCGTGATAGGTATTGATTCTAGATTGCAATGGTGATTATGCCTCATTTAAGAGGTAACAATATTATTTATGCATTACTGAATTTAATATATAAAATTGTTATAAATTTTCTATTCATACATTTTTGCTTAAAAATGCAGCAGTTCTAACACCAAGATCTGAATCTTTTAAAATTTTCATTATAGTAAGAACGCACCTCATTTGATAGGTTTGAAGTACCATTTCTAACTTGAATATTCTTATATTCATTTGTGTTGTTTGAAAACTTTCAATTGCTGTTTGTATAATCATAAATGTTACGCAAAGTGTAGTAAAAAGTAGTTATTTGAAGTGCTGACGTTGAGGCTCCTGATCTGCAGATTTACTAGTAAATAAAAATAATTATGTATAATATAACATACTAGGTGGGTGATGAGAAACTTGTTCAGCAATGAAAGTCAGATGATCTCTAGTAGCCCATGGAACAGGTCCATCTTCAACTTTTTTAGGAGGGTCCTGGAATAAAATTTTCATAAAACAAATTTCATTTTAAAGAAAAATACCAAATATAATTATAAAAAACACCCATTAGTAAATATAAGATAAGCATTGACTTTTTAATATTAAAAGTATAATTTGTTTGAATTTAATTCAAATATTTATTTAATTTATTTATAAAATGCATTTTCTCTTTGAAATGGACAATAAAAGTATAGATACTTGTTTAGGAAAACACATTTCCAGGTAATTTTAATTATTAACATAGGAGAAAACAAAAAAAGTACATATAGGTCCCAATTTTTTTCTTTTTTCTTTTTTTTTATGAATTATTTCACTTTTTTGTTGTTAATTGCCAAATACATGCTTCCTTACACAGGTGAAATTTTTAAGTATTTTAACAGATTTTTAGTTTAAAAAATTTTACTTAATGCAATGGTGAAAATTTTAAATTTTTAGGTGTCCAACGTAAAATTATTTCTAGGAAAATTATGACTATTATAAGATTTGATGGTGAAATTTCAAAACAGGTAGCAGTTATGTTGCAAAATGAGAAATACCTAATAAAGTATATTGAATATATATATATTCCAGAAAGTTATGTGCATTATTATTAACAAGTTAAATGTTAAAACCCAGAAGGGAAAAAAATGATTCTATATACAGCAAACAAATTGAAAAATAAGAAAAGCAGATAATAAATGCTATTTCTTTTACAATGAGATTAACCAAAAAAAAAAAAAAAAAAAAAAAAAAATTTTTTAAAGAAAAAGAAAGAAAGATAGAGTAGGAAAGTTTGAATCTAGGTATATAATGTCACTATTTTATTGCTATTTCTGAAAATACACTCCTTTAAATCTGCATATCAACACAGATGTAAACAATAAAACTTTGGAAAAAAAAAAAAAAAAACCAATGAACTCCAATCTAGTAATCCAGATTTTGTGAATGCTTGTATATGTGATAAATGGAACAAATTTAGAAACATAAATATTTTCTTTTAGTAGTAAAGATTTGTTATCAATAAAATGGAAGAGCAGAAATCGTCCTGAAAGAATATACTACAATATTCTCTTAATTCTTGGAAGCACAAAGGAATGTTGATTTTGAAAAGACATGATTTTCTTTTAATACTGGCCAGACATATAGCAATTCAAGATACCAGTGAAACTTCTTTGAAAATCCTGGAGTTGGGGGATAATACAATAAGGACAGCCAAGAGAATAAAAGAATAATATTTAACCCAGGAACTGGCAAAATGCAGTACACGAAGTAGTAAAAAAACTTAAACGATTTTTTGCAGTCAAAGAATAAAAGATAAGTTGGCAAATAGTGAAAAATTAAATGAGTTTATATAGAAATTTATTAACATTACCAAAGGTAGTACTAAAAACAATTTTTTTTAATTTTTTTTCTTTAAATTTAACTTAAATTACATAAATTATATGAAAATTAAACCATGTATTGTAAATAGTATTTTAATATACCACAATTTGGTGTATACATAGTTATACATAGAATAATATTAAATTGTTGATTAAAATTGTCATTACATTAATTAATTTTTTAATTATTATGCAAATTGTTATTGTTCATTAATATTTATCATATCTGTGGTATAAAATGTGGATAATCTATGCTAATAACATTATCGGCTGCCCTTGCTTAAATGCATACCCCTTTTTGTACAATTCAGTGGAACCAAATGTATGCAGTTAAGCAGAACCGATTGTACTCATTTTATTCACTAGCAGGGGTGACCGAGCTTAGCTCGGTCAAAATTAACTTTGTTTTCAACTCGATATAGTATTATTACTGTAAAACATGTTATTAATAATAGTATTATTTACAAAAACAATCAATAAGAAAACTATGTTTGTATGCACATGTTCATAAATTTTACTTTATTTTAAAATTTACAACGAAAGGACATCAATCCAAATCACTTTTTTAGCTCGACTCTGATTAATTTAACTATGCATCTCGAAGACTTATTAAGAATGTATAAGAAATTTCTTCACTCTGAAAGACAATATTTTTTACCAGATATAACCAAATTTGGACACATTTTTTCATTTGGCGCCAAATATGTGTTTTGGCTTCGTAACCTTAATAGTCGATTTTTCGGCCAAATTTCGCCAGTAGTTTGTCAAATATCGCCAACTTATTGGCTTTTGCCATAGTCTCATGATCCTGACCCTTATTACCCAAATGATCCACTAATCACATGTGATGAAACATGTGACTTATCTCAATGGTCTTCAGGTAATCAAAAACAGTAGAGTATAAAATGAATCAAAATCGTTTAAGCCATTTCTTAAGTAAAATTAGCTTGACAGCATTCAGCAATGAAGCGATATGACCCACTAATATAATTTTGTTTAATATGCAACTCAGCTCAATAGTCTTCTCGTGACAAAAGACGTTCCATTGCAAAATTTAGGTAAAATTGACTGAGTCGTTGTTATACATAATTAGAATGACCCGAACCCATTAAGACCTAAAACGACCCACTAATTTAATTGTTACGTGCATGTGTCCTATCTCAATGGTTTTCTTTTGCCCGAAAACGATATAATGCAAAATATACTCAAAATGGTGAGAACAATTTTCTAGATAAAATTAGCATGACCCACAAATGACCGTTATATCGAAATCTCTCGAAAATGTGACTTAGTTCATTAATTTTTATGTACCGAAAACGTTAAATACAAAATTTAGATAAAATCGATTAAGCCAATTTTTAGGTATAAATAGTTTGACCTTGACTCATTATGACCCAAAACGACACATTTTCTCAACCATCTGACCTAACCCAATCATTTTCTTGTGTCCGAAAACGATAGAATATAAAATTTAGTCAAATTTGCGCGAGACATTGTCTAGATAAAATTAGAATAACCCAAAAGTGACCCACTGATCGAAATTTCTCGAACATGTGACATAGCCCAATGATTTTCTCGTGCCAAAAACATGCTTTATACAAAATTTCGTTAAAATCGATTCACCCGTTCTTCAGATATAGCTTGACCATGACCCATCATGACCCACAAATGACCCTTATAATCGAAATCTCTTGAACATGTGACTTAGCCCATTAGTTTTCTCGTGTACAAATATTGTTACACTCAAAATTTCGTTAAACTCGATCCTGCTGTTTTTTAAATATAAATAACTTGACCCAGACCCTTTATGACCCAAAATGACCCATTAATCGAAATTTCTCGATCATGTCACCTAGCCCAATGATTTTTTCGTGCCAAAAAATGTTGTATACAAAATTTCGTTAAAATTGATCCACATGTTCTTTAGATATAGCTTGACCATGACCCATTATGACCCATCATGACCCATAAATGACTCTTATAATCGAAATCTCTCAAACATGTGAGATAGCCCATTAATTTTCTCGTGTCAAAAAACTTACATACAAAATTTCATTAAATTTGATACTGTCGTACTTTATATATGAATAGCTTGACCCAGACCTTTTATGACCCAAAATGACCCAGTAATCGAAATTTCTCGAACTGAGATCTAGCCCAATAGTTTTCTCGTGCCAAAGAAATGTTGTATACAAAATTTCGTTAAAATCGATCCACCTGTTCTTTAGCTATAGCTTGACCATGACCCATTATGACCCATCATGACCCACAAATGACTCTTATAATCAGAATCTCTCGATCGTGTGACTTAGCCCATTAGCTTTCTCGTGTCAAAAAACTATTACAGGCAAAATTTCAATGAAATTGATTCTGCGGTTCTTTAAATAGAAATAGCTTGACCCAGACACTTAATGACCCAATATGACCCATTAAAATTTTTTTTCGAACATGTAACCTAGCCCAATGTTTTTTTCGTGCCCGAAAACCATAGAATGCAATTTTTAGTCAAAATTGCGTGAGAAAATCTCTAGATAAAAATAGCATGACCCACAATGACCCCAAAAATGACCCACTAACCGAATTTTCTCGAACATGTTACCTAATCCAATGGTCTTCTTGTAATCCAAAATGATAAAATATAAAATTTGGTCGAAATCGTTAGAGCCGTTTTTTAAATAAAAATGGCTTGACCCACAATGACCCAAAAATGACCCACTAATCAAAATTTTTCGAACATGTGACCTAGCGCAATTGTTTTCTCGTGCCAAAAAACGATTGAATACAAAATTTCCTTAAAATTGATCCAGCCGTTCTCTAGATATAAATAGCTTGATCCTGACCCATTATGACCCAAAATGACCCGATAATCGAATTTTCTCGAACATGCGACCTAGCCCAATGGTCTTCTCGTGCCCGAAAATGGTAAAATCCAAATTTTTGCAAAAATCGTTAGAGCCGTTTTTGAGATAAAATTTACCCACACACACAATTTTTGCTCGCATTATAGTATAAGATACTGAATGAAATTTTAAAATTATATAACTGATGCTTTAGCTTCAGACTTCAAAACTTTATAACTTCAAAATTTCACTGGTTATAAATAAAATGAAAATTATTATTTTTATTATTTCTTTCATAAAATTTAATTTCAATTTTATCAATTCTTGAGAGATTAGTTTATGTCCACTTGAAATTTAATTGCATTATAAATAAAATTTGAGCTTCTTATAAAATGTAATTAAAATACAAAGAATATAACATCATGCACTACATATATAAATTACATAAAAGCTTATAAAATTGCAATTTTTAAAATTGTAACATTCAAACATAACTTTGGAATGAAAATATAACTCTAACTTTAAAAAAAATGTAAAAGCTCTTAAAAACTAATAAAATTAAATTTAAATTATAAATTCATTTTATTTACATTGAACAAATTTTAAAATTATGTAACTGAAGTTTTAATCTTTTCACTGTCTGAGGGTTTTTATACATTTTTATAAAAATGCTTGTAAATCCAAGAATATACATTTTTCATTGCATTTTTATATTGTGATATCTTTAATATCACTTCTTTATATAGATATTACAAAATTTATTTATTTATTCCCCAAAATAGTCTTATTTTATATTAATTTCCTTTTAACAATATTCCTATTTCTGCCAGCTTATTAAATTAAAATCTTATTATTAGATCTAATCTATTAATCTTTATAGAGATGATATAAATTCTTAATTTGCCGTTAAAAAAAAATTTATTCTGATACATGTAAATCTAAAAAAATGGCTCTAAATTAAAAATATCCTTAAATAAACTTTACTTTTTAAAATTTCTAATAAAACTCACTTTCTTCTGTTTTTATCAACCCTTTTTAAAAGTCTTATTAAAATTATTCTGAAAAAAGCATATTTGTTCAGAACATCAATCTTTTTTTTCTTTTTTTCTTTTGCATTTTATATTTATTACGTATCAATAAATTCATTTCTTTACTTTTTTTTGGTGAAATTATCATCTGTGGAATACATTCGAATTTTAAATACTTTCAATTATTAAATAAGTTAAATAATCTTTTAAATAAAATTATCAGTTGCAAAATATTCGATTTCATCACTTTATACTCGACGCCAAATAATAAAATTTGCTTACATAAAGGGATTCTGGTCTGTGATTATCAAATGCTTTAGAAGCTATTTTTTTACTTAAGCAAGGATGTCTGGAGATGTAATTATTATTTGGTTTGAGTGAGAGTTGCCAGGAAGCTAGAATGAATGCTGTCTTTGATGGAACGTTTGTTCGGAGTAGATGGTCCTGCAGTTGACAAGTGGTATTGAGGGAGACAAAATGTCCATCATTTGGAATAGAATGTTTATTTCTGCAATTAGATTCAATTTGTCAGTCAAATTAGAGCATTTCCCACTCTATATGACTACATTTAAATAAAATATTTCACTCACATGAATCTTGTGTTGAACTGGGAAATATTTCGTCTTTTTATTAAAACGACGTGAAGTATGATTTTTCTCTGGCTCTCCATGTCACAACATCACATATATATATGGTTCAAAAAAAATTTCTGTTTAAAATACTATTGCCTGCAGCCAATTTAGCATGATTTCCAGAAACTGAAAAATCCAGACCAGCCAATTAAAGGGTTAAAAATAGATATTGAATAATATAATTACATACTGCATTTTTCTTAAGTTCTTTTATTTATATCAACTAGGGGGCTCCGCCTCCCTGCTCGCTACGCTCGCCAACCCCCCGCGTAGTCGCATCGCCATTCCAAGTTGTAGACTACCCCTGCTTGCTGCGCTCCCAATACCCCATGGTATGAATAAGCAGTTGCAGACCTTTCAAATGATGTGTCACATGATTGGTGTTGTAAAAAAATTAAAAATGTGCTCCCCCTGGGGGGAAGAGGGGGGGGGGTTGACACACAAGACATCCATGATATGAATAAGCAGTTGCAGACCTTTCAAATGATGTGTCACACGACTGGTGTTGTAAAGAAATTAAAAATGTGCCCCCCCTGGGGGGGAGCAAAGTGTGGGGGTGACACAGAAGACATCCATAATATGAACTAGTGAAAAATGCTCCAAGGAGCAGTGCAAAAGCAGAATATGATTTTAATTGAGCATTAAAAAGTAATGGACAAGTGCTTCTGTTAATTACTGAGCATGAGGAAGGATAAGGGATCCCTTCTTGGCTACAACTCACTTCAATGCCAACTTTGAAAAAATCATATTTGTGCTTTTTCCATACAAAAGAAATTTGCGGTTCTTTAGTAGAATTTTCCACCGTGCTTTAGATGTTAACCAGGGGTGTAGTCATAAAAATAACATAAGATATATGCTCTAAGCAGAGGGATATTCTAGAATGTGTATACTATAAGCTTTCTTGAAAAACAGAGGGTATATGGTGTTCTATTAAAAAGTCCAGAAGGTGTGCGGCGTATAGCCTGTACTACATCTCTGATGTTAACTGCACTGTTCACTCTGCACTATACTACAAATCAATTTTCTGTGCAATTATACACTTAGGGTATGCTTGGTGGCAGTGCATGAATGTGATACCTGCAGGAACTAGGTATCTGGCATTATGTCGCCTTCCTTTACATTTATGTCTAATTAAGCTGCATCTTTAATGGTTACGTCTTTACACTATACATTTTTATAGTAACTGCGACTGATTTGTTTTCACGAAAAAAGCGCAAATATGATTTTTTCAAAGTTGGCATTGAAGTGAGTTGTAGCCAAGAAGGGATCCCTTATCCTTCCTCATGCTCAGTAATTAACAGAAGCACTTGTCCATTACTTTTTAATGCTCAATTAAAATCATATTCTGCTTTTGCACTGCTCCTTGGAGCATTTTTCACTAGTCCTTCTATTTTTCCATATTCCATAGGGATATTGCACAACTTGTTTTGTATTTTATATATAGAAAACAAAATCTTATTTGTATTGAAATTAAAAAAGGCTACATACTCTAATACTACGGTGTTACAATTTCTATACCAAAGTTCTACGGTAGTTTTCAAAAAAAAAAAAAAAAAAAAAAAAAAAACAGTTTTTTACTAAAGTGAATAAAATAATAAATTCTTTCAAAGAATAGATTTTTCATTCAAATATCCATTATTTTTGCCAAAAACAGGAACTTTTTTTATGCAAGAGTAAAGTTTGATACAAAAACCATGCTTCTTTGTTTTCTTAATCCGTATTTATTACGGACTTATTAAAAACGTACTCCACCGCTTTTATAGGAAACGATTGCTTTACTGTGTTATGGAGCATTCTCATTGGCCATAAAGAGACATTCTATAAAAGCTGTGGAGTGACTCTGCAACAAATGGGTCAAATTTTTAACAGTGCACTGTTAAAAATCTGCTGCATTTTGCTGCAACGTCCTCCACCACTTGTATATATCTCTATTCCAACCAATGAGAAAGCGCCATTTCACGGCCAAGTAACCATTTTCTATACAAGCAGGGGAGTGCGTTGCAGCAAAATGCAGCAGATTTTTAACAGTGTGCATATCCTTGGCGCTATAGTTTACAGGAGTGGTACATTGTTCAAAATTTGAAACTTTTGCTGCATCGTCACTCCATCGCTTTGATAGAATAACTCTATTTTGATCGATGAGAATCCTCGATAATGCATTTAAGTAATCGTTTTCTACTTATCTACTATATCGTTTCCGTATATTTATTTTTTCAATCAGCACCAAGGTGCGCACTTTATTAGAAGACGCGCTCTATTAGAGGGCGCATTCTATTAGAATAAATACGGTATATACTTATAGTAAATACACTTTGTTAAAGTACAGGGCCCCAATATTTGACAGGTATACCAGGCATTTTTGCCATTGATGCCATTGTGCTAAAAACAAAATATAAATAAATGAAAAAAATGGATAAAATATAAATTTGGTATGGTGCAAAAAATTGCCTAATTTAAAATTAAAAATCAAATTTAACAGCCACCAGGGCTAGACACCGTGCATAATTATTCAGTAAATGATTCATTAATAAATTATTTCAAGAAAATTTTTCTGGTTCGAATTGAAATTTAGTTACATGATTGGAGTCGAATCGACTCCATCCAGGCGTTCTAGTGTTAAAAAATGACAAAAATCAGCATGTCAAAAATTTCAAAAAAATTCATAATTCGTTAAAAAGTTAAGTTAAAAAAAAAAGAAAAAAAAGCATTCTGTATTTTTTTATGCTTAATCGAATGGTGTAACTGGTTTTTCTCTCCGATGATCACAAGTACCTTAGATTGATGACTGCCATTCTTTTATTTCATCTTGTAAAAAAACTGTTTAACGTAAAGCTATGAATTTTTGCAGGATTAATTAGCATCGCAAAATCTTTAAAATAAACATTACCGCAACATTCTATCTGCAATAGAACGTTAGATATACCCATTTATGACCAAGTTTGGAAAATACGCAATTTCAGAAAAACTGCCCAGCGAAATAACGTTTTCTCGATGACTACCCCGGGATAAAAAGTTTGTCTTTTGTTTAAAAAAAAATTAAGTTTTTATCTTTAGTAGTTTTCGAGAAAAGTGCTGTGACACAAAATTTTTGTCCGATTTTCAGAATACTCTACAGTACACCTACAGTATGCCATAAAAAAAAAAAAATAATTTTTGTGCTATGTTGTGCTTCTTGGTCAGACGAACATTTAAAAAAAAATCATCAAAATTGGATAAGTATTTAGTTAGTTATTGCAAAAAGAAAAATTGAAAAATCCGTGTGCACCATCGCTCAATCATATTATTGTAGCGCGCTGCCGCGCGCACAATGATAAGCAGTTGCAGACCTTTCAAATCATGTGTCACACGACTGGTGTTGTAAAGAAATTAAAAATTTGGTGAAATATTACCGTTATCACCAAGTTGGCATCACTTCTGGCGACTAATTTTGGTCTCCAAATATGGCGATATATCGCCAAGTTGGCATCAAACTTGGCGATGGTAACCTTTCCCTCTTTATGGTAACCCATACGGCGATGCATAGGCGAAGCCCTTTCCTGATTGGTCTATTCGACTCATGGAAGGAGTGGTCCGCCCGGATTCGTTATTTCCGGAAATCTTACACATCAGCATCATTCTAGGAGTCATTCCTTTTAAGGCTAGTTTTTTTTTACTATAGAAGGATTGCTAATAGATGGCTCCAAAACAGTGTTGGTTTATTTTATATTTGGTTATCTGTTGTTTATAATAGCTTATTATTCATTAGTTTTAATTTAGAATTTAAAACATTATAACTGAACAGTTTTTGAATATTTTGGCGAAAAAGAAGGAGAATAGATGTGACACAGTGCAGATTATGTGTATATTTCTATATGTTTAACAGTCGGCATACTTATGGCGTCTGAATACAGATGCTTAACATTTCAGCCATAAGTTGCTTTTCTGGTAGATGAGTGAAACTCAGAGTCATCATATTAGTGTATTATATAAATAGATATATGAGATGTTTTGGTTTAGACATGTTTTTTTCATCATACTTGCTTCCACTTCAGAAAGGAAAGGTAAATTTTGATCTGAAATATACATGTGTTTTCTATTAATGTTACAGTCTCAAAACAAAGAGTCTAACATTAAAAAAAAAATTGGTAATAATTAACTCAACAAGACTTTCTTCTTAATAAATTCTGAACTATTATGTTTGCAAACTTTACATTCAAATGAAGTTTTAAGTGGGAAAGTTACCCACAAATAGTTTCCAATACAATTATTGTTTATGTGTAGAACTATTTGAAACCTCAAGTATATTATTACATAGAATGTTTCATATAATAACAATTCAAATATCTGTGATATATGACTCAGAAATTGATGATTCTGACATCTTTCACTTTCACTAACTGAATGTTTATTTGAACATACATGCTTGTTGGTCGTCATCTGCGACTACCAGTGGTCTTGAACTTGGCCATAAACACACTTATTGCATTTGTATGTAGCACTGTGTAATTTATAAATTATTATTACTTAAATATAAAATTCAGATGATGACCTTTTGTATAAAATACATTTTATTTCAATATAGGATTAGTGATATATATAACAAAGCCATTTTCTATAATTTTAGTCAAATTAAAAAAAAAAATTTACCCAGACTTAATAAATTAAAACTGCAGTAAAAATTAATTATTGCATGTCTATCTATTAATTTTGTTTCAACAGAAACCACCAAACCTTAAATTTCAAAAGAGTTGCAGAAAATTTTAAATATTTCATATAAATATTAAATATAGGGGAAAGTTGGATAAAACCGGGTAGGTGCATAAAACAGGGAACCATGCTTTATGGCAATAGCTAGCGGAAATTTCTAGAAATACTTCTAGACGAGTGGCATGCCAGCTCCCAGTTAGCAGAAGTCGTGTAAACGAAATTATTTTACAGTGGTGATTTTTTAAAGATTTCACATGAAAAAATAAAAAAATCGACATCTTCAATATTATGTTACCAATCCTAAATAACTAAGGATTTAGTTTATGTAAGTATAACATATGATAATCTAGTATTTACTTGTTATTTTATTGTTTTGTATTGGTGTCTACGAGTTATATGAACAATGCTAGAGTAACATTCCATCAAAATGGGATTGTCGGACAAAATTAGGACGCAGAGAATCGGATATAACCGGGAAGTTTCTGGTATTTTTACGTCTTCTCAACGTCTGGGCAGAGATATCAAATGTCTTTTTACAGTCTCAACACACGATATACAGCTTATTCCAATACAAACAAATCCTAGGGTCACCAGGAAATCTGACAAACGGTGAAGGTAAACAGATATCCTTATTTCAACCCCCTACAAATTAGAACTCGGACAAAAAGAAAAGATGGAAAAACAAGACGAAAAGAACTTAACCCTGAAGCGAAAACCTTGCATGATGACAGAAAAAAAAAAAAAAAACTAGAAAAACTGATGCAAAAAAAAAGTCCAAAGATTTAAAAAAAAAAAAAAAACTTTTACATCAGTCGAAGAAGAAGATGAAAGTGAAGCATGCATCTTTTGCAACAGCTAATATGAACAATCTAAACCTAAGAGTTGGATACAGTGTGCCTACACTGCAGGGGGTGGGCACATGAAGCATGTAGCAATGCAAATGAACAAGATCAAACTTTCATTTATGAATTTTTTGCCTAACAATTTCAACTCTTAAAGCATAACTTAACTCATTATTTTATATAGATTTGCTATAGATTCACATTCTATAAGTATAATATGTCAATTTTTCTTTAATAAATAATATTAATACAAAGTTATAATGTGCTTTTAATTATTTTTTACAGTTTCCAGTTTTGTTCGACCTGGTCGGACAAAACAGGGACATTGCACACTTCTAAAAAAAGGGTTGTTATGGTCTCAATTGCTATTGTTCGTGACTCAATGAATACTTTTTTTTCATCGCAAGGCATCGATTTATCGTTTTAAGGCCCCTGTCCTTGCTCGAGGAAACGCTCGCGAGCTAATGCTATTCCTATGAGAAAGCATTTTTCTAATAACTCTTTTGCATTTTGACATTTTTGAATAATTTTTTTTGCATTGGATAGCTGGGGTGCATGTCGATAGCGCACCTTTTTTACTTTTTCGATTTTGGTTGCAGATATTTTTTACAAATTTACTTTCACTTTTAAAACAGGTTTCGAAACTGAAAGTGCTTTTAAAAAAATATATCTGCAGCCAAAATCGAAAAAGTAAAAAAGGTGCGCAATCGTCATGCATCTCAGCTATCCAATGCGAAAAAAATTATTCAAAAATGTCAAAATGCGAAAGAATTATTAGAAAAATGCTTCCCCATAGGAATAGCATTAGCTCGCGAGCGTTTCCTTGAGCGAGGACAGGGGCCTTAATACAAATCTTGACTTTTTTGTTCACATAGTGCTCAATAATAAAAAGAAATGCGTTAGGGTCCCGGTTTTATTCGACTTTCCCCTATATATCAAACTTTATTATTCTATTTGTCATTATGCCTGCAAATCATTTTAAATTTAATTTGATAAATAGAATAATACTGTGTCTGATAATATTTTAAAGTATAGAAGATTGTTAAGATAACAGACCATTACAACTATATAACACATTAAAAAACACTCAAAAAATACATCATCAGCAAATTTTAATGTAGAAGTCATAAGAAGTTATAAAAAATCAACTCACAGAAAACACTGCATCAGACAGGCAAGATGACAGTTGTAGTTATATGAACACTGAGTACTCTGTTGGAATCCATTCAGCTTCATTAATAATTAAATAGGTAATAATATTCTGGTGTACGATGCTTCTAGAGAAGTTCAACTTTTAAAATTGCGATAGTTTGATTTAATTATAAAAAAATTCACAAAATTTGGGAAATTATCAGTCTTTAAGGCATGGTCCACAATCTTGCAATTAAAATTTTTATTTTTGAATGCATGATTCTGCTCCTTGAGTTTTGTTTCAAGTCTTTGACTTGTTTTCTTCTATATAAATTATGTTGTACTACTGGCATGGGATACTATATACCACATTTTTAACCTGGGAATTGGAATATCTGTTTGTAATTGCTGACTTTTTAGAGATTTCTGTAGCATGTGTGGATTCTATGGGTTTTTGAGAGATAAGATTTTTTTAAAATATGAAATGGTTGCAAATTGATTAATTTTAATACAATATAAAGGTGGAGGGAGTATTCATGTGTGCTTATATGAGTTCAAAAATTATGACTACAAAATCTTGTTATGTAGTTATTTGACATTAAATCCAATAAAATTCTGTGTTTTTCTGTATTAAAAATGACTTTACTGAATCTTTTTAGCAAACCTTTTTAACACAAAGCTCAAGAGAATAAGATTGTAACTGCAATCTAGTGGAACTTTGGGGATTCAGCATAAAAAATGAGATATTGTTCTCAAAGAAGGTTGTTTAACCTGTAAATTGAAGTATTAATGGTTTGAGGAGTGGAGCCTTCATATTTCTTAATAAGAATATTGAGGAATGGATTTATCCCAATTATACCAAAAAACCCAATTAAACCATTAATATTAAAAGTTAAACTTTTCTAATAGAATGATATCTTATACTATAATGCGAGCAAAAATTGTGTGTGTGGGGAGGGGTAAATTTTATCTCAAAAACGGCTCTAACGATTTTCGCAAAAATTTGGATTTTACCATTTTCGGGCACGAGAAGACCATTGGGCTAGGTCACATGTTCGAGAAAATTCGATTATTGGGTCATTTTGGGTCATAATGGGTCAAGATCAAGCTATTTATATCTAGAGAACGGCTGGATCGATTTTAAGGAAATTTTGTAACCAATCGTTTTTTGGCACGAGAAAACTATTGGGCTGGGTCACATGTTCGAAAAATTTCGATTATTGGGTCATTTTTGGGTCATTATGGGTCAAGCCATTTTTATCTAAAAAACGGCTCTAACGATTTCGACCAAATTTTACATTTTATCGTTTTGGATTACCAGAAGACCATTGGGTTAGGTAACATGTTCGAGAAAATTCGGTTAGTGGGTCATGCTATTTTTATCTAGAGATTTTCTCACGCAATTTTGACTAAAAATTGCATTCTATGGTTTTCGGGCACGAGAAAAACATTGGGCTAGGTTACATGCTCGAGAAAAAATTTTAATGGGTCATATTGGGTCATTAAGAGTCTGGGTCAAGCTATTTATATTTAAAGAACCGCAGAATCAATTTTATCGAAATTTTGCCTGTAATAGTTTTTTGACACGAGAAAGCTAATGGGCTCACACGATCGAGAGATTTCGATTATAAGAGTCATTTGTGGGTCATGATGGGTCATAATGGGTCATAGTCAAGCTATAGCTAAAGAACAGGTGGATCGATTTTAACGAAATTTTGTATACAGCATTTTTTTGGCACGAGAAAACTATTGGGCTAGGTCTCAGTTCGAGAAATTTCGATTACTGGGTCATTTTGGGTCATAAAAGGTCTGGGTCAAGCTATTTATATGTAAACTATGACAGTATCAAATTTAATGAAATTTTGTATGTAAGTTTTTTGACACGAGAAAATTAATGGGCTATCTCACATGTTTGAAAGATTTCGATTATAAGAGGTTATGGGTCATTATATTATGAGTCATGATGGGTCATAACGGGTCATGTCAAGCTATATCTAAAGAACACGTGGATCAGTTTTAACGAAATTTTGTATACAACATTTTTTGGCACGAGAAAATCATTGGGCTAGGTCACATGATCGAGAAATTTCGATTAATGGGTCATAAAGGGTCATAAAGGGTCTGGGTCAAGTTATTTATATTCAAAGAACGGCAGGATCGAGTTTAACGAAATTTTGAGTGTAACAATATTTATACACGAGAAAACTAATGGGCTAAGTCACATGTTCGAGAGATTTCGATTATAAGGGTCATTTGTGGGTCATGATGGGTCATGGTCAAGCTATATCTAAAGAATGGGTGAATCGATTTTAACGAAATTTTGTATACAGCATATTTTTGGCACGAGAAAATCATTGAGCTATGTCACATGTTCGAGAAATTTCGATCAATGGGTCACTTTTGGGTTATTCTAATTTTATCTAGACAATGTCTCGCGCAAATTTGACTGAATTTTATATTCTATCGTTTTCGGACACAAGAAAATCATTGGGTTAGGTCAGATGTTTCAGAAAACTCAATTAATGAGTCATTTTGGGTCATAATGGGTCAAGGTCAAACTATTTATACCTAAAAATTGGCTCAATCGATTTTATCTAAATTTTGTATTTAACGTTTTCCGGCACGCAAAAATTAATGAACTAAGTCACATTTTCGAGAGATTTCGATATAAGGGTCATTTGTGGGTCATGCTAATTTTATCTAGAAAATTGTTCTCACCATTTTCAGTATATTTTCTATTATATCGTTTTCGGACAAAAGAAAACCATTGAGATAGGACACATGCACGTAACAATTCAGTTAGTGGGTCGTTTTAGGTCTTAATGGGTTCGGGTCATTCTAATTATATATAACAACGACTCAGTCAATTTTACCTAAATTTTGCAATGGAACGTCTTTTGTCACGAGAAGATTATTGAGCTAAGTTGCATATTAAACAAAATTATATTAGTGGGTCATATCGCTTCATTGCTGAATGCTGTCATGCTAATTTTACTTAAGAAATGGCTTAAACGATTTTGATTCATTTTATACTCTACTGTTTTTGATTACCTGAAGACCATTGAGCTAAGTCACATGTTTGATCATATGTGGTTAGTGGATCATTTGGGTAAAAAAGGGTCAGGATCACGAGACTATGGCAAAAGCCAATAAGTTGGCAATATTTGACAAAATACTGAAGAAATTTGGCCGAAAAATCGACTATTAAGGTTACGAAACCAAAACACATATTTGGCGCCAAATGAAAGAATGTGTCCAAATTTGGTTATATCTGGCAAAAAATATTGTCTTTCAGAAGGTGAAGAAATTTCTTATACATTCTTAATAGTCTTCGAAATGCATAGTTAAACTAATCAGAGTCGAGCTATAAAAGTGATTTGGATTGATGTCCTTTCATTGTAAATTTTAAAATAAAGTAAAATTTATGAACATGTGCATACAAACATAGTTGATTGTTTTTATAAATAATACTATTATTAATAACATGTTTTACAGTAATAATACTATATCGAGTTGAACACAAAGTTAATTTTGACTGAGCTGAGCTCGGTCACCCCTGCTAGTACCTGAATTATTCATTTAACTGTTAATGAAGCTGGATCGATTCGAACAAATACTTAGTGTTAGCATAACTTAAACTTTCAACTTGACTGTCTGATGTAGTGTTTTTGTGAGTTGATTATGACTTTTACATTACAATTTGCTGATGAGGGATTCTATGGAATCCAAAACAATCGTTTTAAATGCATTTTATTGTTTTAAATATTTCTTAAAGCTGTATTGTCTGTAATCTGGATGTTTTCTTCTATTCTGAATTATATTTTGAAATAAAATTTGTAACTATAAAGGCATTGGTTCAAAACTTATTAAGAAATTATTTTGCTGGGAAAATTAGAGCCCATTTTGTATGTTAAGCATTATTTATGAATACCTGTACCTGATACTTTAAGATATAATTTTACTTATACTAATTACCAACAGAAATAATTACATCTACTTCTTGAACAGAAGGTATGTGCCAAAAACATCGGAATATTTCACCAAGAATTGGATTATATGGCTTTTTGGCTACAGAGCTTTTTCTACCTGCATGGAATGCAGACAAATACCATCTGATAACTTGGACAAAGCGGTCCTTAGGGTCATCGAAATCTGGAATGCTGAATAAAAGCATACAAATAGGGTAATTACTATCATTTATAATTATTTGTATAAAAACAAAAATAATTAATAAAAGAAATACTGAATCATATTATTATTGTTGTATTAGTTACAATTTATTTAACAGAGTCAATATAATTTAGACAATTCTATTTAAAATACATTCTAATGAAAATAAAAAGTGTTTTTATATTATTTGCATGAGAAAACTGGACTTAAAAAAAAGCAGAAATAAAAACAAAGCAGAAAGCCCATAAAATAAGCAACATAATATGAAAGATAACACACTGAAAATTAGAATCTGTATTTCAATATTAATGTTATGTATACTATAAATTTGCAATTCGTTGAATGTGATTTGAAGACAGTGATATCACTATTAGGGAATAGTTATCCATGTTTGAATACAGATCAAGCAAAATGTTTTGAAACCTTTGGATTTTTTAATAGATATGATGAGCCAGTAGTAAAACCAATGATAGTCATAGATAGGTGACAATTATTTATTGTTCTTTTCCTTATCAGTTTTAGCTTTCAGTGCTTTTCTTCCTACATACTTACATTCAACTGTATTTTTCAAAAAATATTTATTGCTTTTTCCTCTTTGTACATGTATGTTAAGCTATGTTTTACAAATGATTGCCTTAATTGTAACTGTAATCCAAGGTAACAAAAAGATAGTATGCCTAACATAACTCATGGGACAAGGTTGGCATAAACCATTTTCCATTCAAGACACTCGGGCTTAGTCAGGTGTTTTTAAAGTAAATAGGTAATGCACGAAAAAAAGAAGGTCCAAATATGACACTATACCCATATTTGGGAATTTTTTATAGCGCCATATTAGGAACTTCACATGCATTGCTAATACTAGTTACTGATAAAAAGAAAATGAATTTCAACCCAAACAAATAACTAACAAACATTAATGTAAGTAAACTGAAATTAAAGTTATATTCAAACGTTTCAAAATCACTTACCTAAAGTTACTCTTGAAAAATGTAACCTTAAAAATATTCAACACTTGGAAATACAATTGGTGGAATATCAATACTAAAATCGATAGAATGAATTCGAATGTATTGCATACTGTTGAGTAAACTTGAAAAACTATTGTTTCAGAACTTTCTCCCTAGAATGCGACTTCTCCTTTATAAGATATAAGATAGTGCCATATTAGGGCACTATGTCATATTTGGGAACTTTACCACATATATAACTATGCATTTATTTGTTCCCACATGTATTTTAATCCATTTAATTTTAAGTATACTTGTTGTAAAAATATGTTTGATTTTATGGTAGTTTTTCCTGCCAATACATAGCAGCATCATGGAATTCCAGAACACACTGATCAGATATTAATATGATTATTTTAATCAATGAACTATTTGTTTCTTTGTATATTTTTAATATTTTTGATATCTTTGTGTGATTTGTGTTGGTAAGTGTTCTTGTTTTTGTTTTCTGCATAAATTTATGAATGATTTTAAGTTTAATAATGTAATTTCTAAAAAGTAAATATTGCTCTGCGTGTATTTGAAAACCTGCCTACCATTTTTTGTTGAGCTCATAGATGGCGTTGTGTGTCCGTTGAAACTAAAAATATGTAACACAAAGGTAATTTGCAAATTCAGCGAATTTAGGATATGATATTAAGTTTTTTATTCTCTGTGTAATGATGTAGAAATTTTCATTTGGGGTGTTCTGTGAAACTCCAGGTAATTTTTTTTATTTGTGGTGACTATTATGAATGTGATATAGTTTTAGAAGTGTAATGTCATTTGAGCACCAACGTCTTAAATAAATGAAAATATAAACGAAAATGAAACATCGCAAGCTCTTTTTTTTTTCATTGTCTCTTTTTTGTTACTCTGATTATTTCTTGCTTGAGCGGGTGATGGAAGTTTTAAAAATATTTAAGTGTATAATTTCCCTTTAGAAAACAGAGAGTTGTCTCATTTTCCCTTAAAAAAAGAAAAAAAAAAAAAACAATTAGTTTTTATTGATGTTAAAAAGGTTAAATAAGATAAACCTAATAGTTCTAGTTTCGTTTCCAGAGTTTAGTGTTTATATAAAATTTAGTGATGCTCAAATAGGGACTTGGAATGTTTTTGATTGTATGATTGTTTCATTATAGCTCTCTGTTTTATGATTTTATAAGAATAATACATATTTTTAAGTTAGTATATTAGTGTATTTATTGAAATTTGTAATTTGGTGAATATATTCATTTTAACGTTGTTTTAGAATATATTTGTATATAATATTTTTGGGAAGTATTAGTATTAGTCATATAGTATTATAGATAGTATGGAAGCACTGAAATTCAAAAGGACAGGTATACATTCTTCATTTACACAAACCACTAATATTTTAAAAACAGAGCTTGCAAAGGAAGATTGTGAAATAAATTTAATTAGAGATAAGTATACAAAATTAAAAAATATACAGATAAAATTAAATGATTTAGATAATAAAATCTTA
Source organism: Maratus speculifer (assembly GCA_964019185.1). NCBI lineage: Eukaryota > Metazoa > Arthropoda > Arachnida > Araneae > Salticidae > Maratus > Maratus speculifer. The sequence goes on along the minus strand of OZ025290.1, from coordinate 12,214,757 downwards.
GATTTAATAACTGATGACGGAACAACATCCAAACAGCCTGTTTTAAGGGAAATCGAAAATAGAGAGACATTCAGAGTCATTCAGATGAATTTATTACGCTGATTCGTCAATTTAATGAAAAATGTAAAATTCCAGATGGACTTCAAATGGATATGAAGCCAGACGATGTGTTTAGTACTACAGGTAATAAAATGAAGTCTTATAAATTATCAAAAATAGAATTAAAGAAACTCGACTGTGAATTAATTGCCTACCCTTTTGGAGCCAGTTTCAGAAAATTCACGAGGATGAGGATTTACACGATAGTGATAATTTTTCTTATTTAGTTCAAAGTATGAAACAGGGGTCATGCGCTAAGGAATTTATTTACAGCTACCCCAGTTACTTCGGATAATTATAAAAGTGCCGTTAAGGCACTTAAAGAACGTTTTGAAAAACCAGAGTTATTGATTGAGGTTTATGTAAGGGAATTGATTAAACTAATTATTTCCAATGTAAAAGCAGATAATAGAAATAAATTACCTCTTGATAAACTTTATGATAAAACTGAAGCTCAGTTAAGTGCTTTAGAATCATTAGGACTAAAATCGAGCGAAAATACATCTTGGCTGTATCCGATGGTAGAATCGAGTCTTACGGAAGACATTCTAAAAGCATGGCAGCAAAATTCATTTTTTAACCAACCCGAAGGGTCAGATCTTTCTCAGCTTACGAATTTGATCAAATTCTTTAAATCTGAAGTTGAAGGTGAAGAGAGATTAAAATTAGCATACTGTGGTTTTGAAAATAACCATCACAGGGAAGGATATCATGACAAAGATAGGAATGCATTTAAAAAACCCAATATCTCTACCACATCAAATCTATATATATAAAAGGAATTCTGAGGATAATTGAGGCACAGATAGGCTCTCATCCTCTATACCTTTTATTTATAGAGATTTTACACAGCTTAGGTAAACGCAGAAGAAATATAAAACAGATAATGTATTTATCACAAAAAATCGTCTGCTAAGAAAATCTTTTTTCATTTTGAACTCTATAAATAAAAGGAATAAAGCAGAAGAAATATAAAACAGATAATGTATTTATCACAAAAAATCGTCTGCTAAGAAAATCTTTTTTCATTTTGAACTTCTATAAATAAAAGGACAGATAGGCTCTCAAACAGTGAATCGTCGAATATAATTGAAGAACAAATGGAAGAACAAATGGAAGAACAAATGGAAGAACAAATGGAAGAACAAATGGAAGAACAGATGGAAGAACAAATGGAAGACCTCTTCATTAACAATAAAAAAAGATATGCAAACGAAACCCCAGAACACCGAGAAGAAAGACTGGCGAAGAAAAGAGAGCAGAATAGAAAAAGAAGAGAAAATGAGACTGAAGAAAAGAGAAGAGAAAGATTAAGTAAGCAAAGATTAATAAATCGAAAGATTCTCAGCGATGAGACTGAAGAAAAGAGAAGAGAAAGATTAAGTAAGCAAAGATTAATAAATCGAAAGATTCTCAGCGAAGAATCAGAAGAAAAGCGTCGAGAGCGATTGTCCAGAAATGATGAGTATAAGAAAAGAAAATTATATGAAGAGAACGAAGAACAGAGACTTCACAGATTGAATGAAAAGAAATGTTATGATTACAACAGAAAATACATCGTCGTTGGATCTTGTTACAACAGAGCCTTCTTGCTATTTTTTGATGAACCCGGGCAACGCCGGGCAGAACAGCTAGTTTTCTTACAATTAAAGATCATTCATGTATTTTTTGTGACAAAAATCATGAGAATAAAAATTGTTACAAAGCCCGTTTATTAAATCTTTTTGATAAAATTGCTAAGATTAAAGAGAAAAGGTGTTGTCTGAAGTGTTTAGAACCTAATCATGTTGCCAAATTTTGTAAACAATTTGTACGGTGCTATTCTTGTAGTAAACCCCATTTTATTTCACTTTTTTCAGAAATGCATAAGAAAGGGGAAGTGCTGAAGGACAAAGGGGTAATGGAACATGTACAAATGACTGCTGCTAGGCAAACTTGTACTGCGAAAGTAGCATTAATGACTTTCTGGGTAAAAGTCGCAGGTGAGAATAAAGTGAAAAGGATCAAAGTACTTTTGGATTGTGGTTCGCAAAAATCTTTACATTTTAGAGTCTTTGGCAGTCAAATTGGATCTGCTAATTATTTCTATAGAAAACATAGCTCATACTTATTCTGGGGTGCTAGAACTGTTCCAAAATTGTATAACAAATATCGAATAAAATTGTGATCACTAAATCAACGGAATTTTCCAGATTTAGAATTTGATTTTTTGAGCCAAGATGTAATCTGTGGTGGTATCCCAAGTTTAACCTAGAAGGCCAATTTTGAGAAGATTGAAAAATAATAAAATTTGTTTATCTGACATACGTGCGAATCCTCCTAAAATTGAGATGCTTATAGGGAGTGACATATATGGTAAAGTTCTCATGGGTCTAGTCAAGCAGTTAAAAGGGGGACTGACTGGAGTTTGCACAAAGTTCGGTTGGGCCGTTTGCGGCACATTGGATGATTTTTCTCCTCCGAAAGAGCAAGGGGCTACAACTTTGTGTACGAACTTGGCCATCAGAGATTTCAAAATTTCCGATCATTGGAATTCTGAAACAATCAGAATATCAGATGTGCCACAAAATTTGACTAAAGCTGCAGAGGAAGAAATGGCCCGGGAACAGTTCTTAAATTTCGTTACTCAAAACAAACAGGGTCGTTACTGCATGTGCTTACCATATTTGGGAACCAACGTTGAGTTACCAACAAATCGTCATGTGGCCAAAAAGAGACTTTTCAGTGTTTCTTGAAAACTTAAATCTTTGAATAAATTTGAGGAATATAATAGGGTTTTCAATGAATAGATGGAAGAGGAAATAATTGAAACAACTCCAAATGCAAAAACAGAGAGGAAGGGACATTATCTCCCTCAACACCCAGTGTTTAAGCCTGATAGTGCAATGACTAAGGTAAGACCTGTTTTCGATGTGTCATGCAAAGTATGTAGGGAGCCCAGTGTTTAACAATGATGCCCAGTGTTCCCAGCCCAATGTGCCCCAGTGTTCTCAATGACTGCTTATTTAAAGGGCCAAATTTAATTGAAGAAATTCTTTGATTTTAATAAGATTTCAAGAAAAATGCATTGGGGTGACTTCTGATGTGAAGCATGCATTTTTACAAATAGAACTGAAAAAAAAAAAAGATAGGAATTTTTTGAAATTTTTATGGTGATAGAAAGATAATGTTATAAAAGTTTTCCACCATACCAGGGTAGTTTTTAGAATCACTTCCAGCCCATTTTTATAAGGAGCTGTCATAAGGCACCACTAGTCACAGATGCCAGAAGAGAAGAGATTTTTTGCTCAGAAAATAGACAAATCTTTACATATAGATAACATCTATTGACAATGAGCAAGAACCTGAAGAGTTTATAAAATATGCCACAGAAGTTCTCACCGAAGCAAAAATGGAGTTACACATGTGGACCTGTAATTACATTGAGACAGTTACAGGTGCCATATCGCAGGTATTGGGTACCGAATCCAAGTTCAAGGATCTGGTATCGGTTTTAGGGATTATGTGGGACAGGAACAAAGATAACCTACATATTAGCATTAAAAATTTACAGATTTCAGAAAATTTGTCAAAAAGAGAGGTTTTGTTGCTAACGCAGACTGTTTTTGATCTGTTAGGTTTCCTGGTACTTGTTTTATTAACTGCCAGTTATTGCTTCAGAAAATTTGGACAATAAAAGTTGATTGGGATACCCCACTACCCGAAGACCAGAAATCCACACAACCTCTGGTCCCAAGCTGTATGGATATGAGGGAGTCTACTGTAGTATCATGAGTCTGGGCAAGACCAGGCAGGTCAACTAGTGTATGATATACCAGTTACAACATGATTATTCTTGATTATATGTTTTTTAATTATATCTGTTGTCTAATTAATGTCTTTCTATCATCCTCCATTGTAACTGGATTCTTCCAAATGTTGATTCACTCCATATTGTTTAATGTACATGACATTTGTAAAAGTATTTTAAGTCTATTGTAGCTTTCGTGTGTTCATGTCATTAAAGAATTGTCTTATTTTCATACTGAGTAATCTAGTACTCAGCCACTTAGCCCAGTAGAATCAGATTAGTAAACTACATAAAGATATAGTGATTACAGAAAGATAAAATATAATTGGATAAAATTCATAAAAAGGTTTGGTATGATCTTATGCTAGCTTACTGTTTAAATAAATAATTTTTAAAAAAGTTTTATTATTTACCTTATGAAAATATCAGGATGTGCAAAGAAATCTGCATACATTTCAAGAAGAGATCGGCGTTCAAGGATAAATGTTGGCAATACTACTTTAGTGAGATCCATCCCTATTTTTACTTGAGACAATAAGTGACTAATTACACTACCCTGACCTTCTAAAGAACCCACTAGCAAGAGAAAAATATTAAGTTCTAAAAAATGATCTTTAATAATATATAGAAATTATTTTAAGCATTCTAGTACCTAAAAATAATTAATAATAATTATAATAAAATTATACTTACATTCTTCTTCTTCGGATTCATATAAAGCTGTAATGAGGGGAAAAAGTGGAAAAAGAAAAATTACAATAAGAAAATAAAATAAAATACAAAAACACACTTTTTTTTTATAAAATAATAATAATAATAAACTTTTACCATCATAATCTTGAGATGTGAGCTTATGAGTATGCGAGAGTCGTCTAATAACACCCACTTCATCAGAACTGGTATTTTCACTGCTATGGAAATAAATATATGAATTATAAAATTTTTGAAAGAGAATATTTTATTTCTAGAAGAGAAAAGTAAAAAATTGTGACTTTATTTCATATTAATATAATTATTGTAAAGAATGTAAGTAAAAGAAATATACTGAAAAATTTTAACAATATAAGACTGCTTAAAAGAGAATAAACAACAAAATTTTGGCTAATGAAATGTATAATGAGTGACAATATTACTAGAGCCATATTTATGAAATAATTTTTAACAACACATTGCAGAAATGATATCCCTTCTACCCCCCCCCCCCCCTCAAAAAAAAGGGGCAATTCTTAAAAAATGACAAAACTAAAACTAAAAATATATATGATAGTTTATGAAGAATACCTTATTTCCCAGCTACTTTTAGACAACAACATAAATTCAGCTCACTATATCACAATATCTTTTTGAATTTTTATAATAGTCAGCCAATCATTTTATGAGACTTGCGCTACATAGTTAACTATAAAATAGTGAAAAAAAAAAAAAAATGTTAGAACTTGTGCATGTGCAATTAAAAGATACTTCTTAAAAATGTTCATATTTCGCCCAATCTAATGTATAAAAATTTGTCTGTCTGTCTGTAATTTTATACAAATTCACAGTCTGGAATGAAATGTTGCATACATGTATGTGACAATTTAAACTTAGGGGGACAGAAACATCATTGCCAGGTTTCCCTTTCTCTGTGCAGAAATCATGGCCAGCGAGAAAAAAAACAAAATAAATAAATGTAGAAGATCCAAATAATCACTCCTTGGCTGATGCAAGTTCATTTTATTAAACTGTAGCTATAATAGAGAGAAAAGCTCCTTTTGCAGACGATCTTTTACCAAAACATCCAAAAAAAAAAAAAAAATTATTCATCATTTACTACATTTAGCCGTACTCATGGGAGAGAGAACCCAAGAATCCTTCTTCTTACCACCTCTCGAGGCTTCCTCCCTTTTTAAATCTAAAAAGAAAATTCTAGAACATTCTTTAGTCTCAAACCATCATTCTTTTATGTAAACATAACTCATACCCAGAGTCGAGACTACTATTTGACAGACAACAATTTTATTTTTTAAAAAATATTATTTAACCAATTTATAATCAACTCAGAATTTTAAATATCTTAGGCAGATGATTTTTGTGGATGATTAATTTTAGGAGAAAAAGAAAAGACATGAATTTATTGATATGCACAATATCAAATGTTGACAGAGGGAAAATAAATAAATAAATAAAATAAAATAAAATAATGATATTTTTTTAAAGGTATGGTTTTGGAATAAATTTAATAAGACTTTCTTAAAAAGGGTTGATAAAAAAATAGAAAAAATGAGTTTTATTTGGAATATTAAGAAATAAAGTTTAATTGTCTGAGCGAAGCGAAGTCTTTATACTCAGAGATACGTAACGATATTAAAATTCAAAAAAATTCTTTCGTCAAGCAAATCTCAAAAAGTACTTGTCAGATTTTGATTCTGTTCTATGAAGGTAATCTGGTGAATGCACCTACTTTTAAAAATTAATTCCAAATAGTTTAAAAGTTACATTTAAAAAACTGATAAAAAAGCACAATTTATGTGCATACGTCACAGAAATTTGGTGAGCGTGATTTTCACCGGCTGGACATTTTCGTAGATAACCGAATCAGTACATGGAGTAAATAGTAATCATTTTCGCACTCAGAAATGTTGAATGCAATAAAACATTTTAAAATTTAATCATGCAGGAAAATAAAACTGGTATTTTTTTTATATTAAAAAATGTCATAAAAAATTTGATTTTGAGATTTTGTGATAATCTCTTAACAGCACTTTTTGATCGCTAAAAGAATGTTTTACATATTTCGCGTGTGAAAATTAGAAACAATTACGTTTTTAAATAAAAAGTTTCTTTTATGACATCATTTTCCCTTTATATTTATTTTCATTGCATGTTTTAACTTATATTTTGTTTGTGTATGGAAGTCAATTCTGGTCACTAATTTTTCGGCACGGATACCACAAGCGCATCAGATTTGGCGCAATTTTTTTCAAAGCCCATTTGGCGAAAACTCCCCTTTCAAATAACGCTTACATACACATTTTTAAATTATTTTCTATTTTCAAAAAGAACTTACAGTAAATAAAATAATAATAATAATTAATAACTATAAAAAGAAATATTTTATATAATTAAAAGAAGGAAGTGAAAGTAAATAAACATTTTATGAGTAAATAAACAAATAATATATAAAGAAAGCCGGGTTACCATCTCAGGTAAAATAATGCCATTTTGACGCCAATTATGTACCCTGGTGCATATGTGACATTTTTCCCCATTTTTCATCTGTTTCCTGTAGGCATACAACTTTGAAATATGGAGTATGTATGCATACCTGGGAGCAATACTGGAATTAGACACTGATTTTTTTTAAATTTGATCCAAAAAGGGGCAACGGGGCTATTTTTTAAAGTTTTATACAATTTATACTGCCTAAAGGAGCCACTTACCTATTTCTATATACCAGAAGAAGTAAGTGGTATGCAGAGTTGTATAATATAGACGCACGCGCGCACGCCGTGCGCAGAAAATTTTAAGAAAGAAACAATTCTATTTTTGTAATTTTTTTTAATATAAAAAAATAAAAATATTCCCTTAATTTTATAAACGAATTGTTTACTGTTAACGCGAATATCATCAAAAGACCTCGAAAAAATCGCGTATTTCAACAAAGAATCGCGTAAAAAACGTGCATTTCGACAAAGAATAACGTAAAAAACATGCGCTTCAACAAAGAATCGTGTAAAAAAAACAATATTTCGACAAGTCACCGCGCTAAAAACGTAAATTCCATCCATGAATTGCATAAAAAGCGGTAATTCCGTGCATGAATCTCTAAACACAAATTTCGTGCATGAATCGCGTAAAAAACGCGAACTATATTTATGAATCGTTCAAAAAACGCAAATTATGTTCATAAATCGCTTCAAAATACGCGAATTACGTCCATGAATCGCGTAAAAAAACGAATTACATTCATAAATTGCATAAAAAATTATAAGTAACGTCCGCGAATCGTGTAAAAAAACGCGAATTAGGCTCATAAAATGCATAAAAAACGCGAATTAAGTCCATAAATTGCGGAAAAAACGCAATTACATTAATAAAACGCGAATGACATCCATGAATTGCTCAAAAAATACGCGAATTATGTCCATGAATCGCGTAAAAAACGCGAATTACGTCGAAAGGTCGCTCAAAAAACACAAATTACGTCCATGAATCGTGTAAAAAAACGCGAATTACATTCATAATTTCAGTAAAAAACACGAATTACGCCCATGAGTCATGTAAAAACACGCGGATTACGTTCATAAATCTCTCAAAAAATGCGAATTTCGTCGGCAAAAAGCTAAAAAAAAAAAAAAAAAAAAACGCGAATTACGTCCATAAATCGCGTAATAAATGCGAATTACATTCATGAATCGCATGAAAAACGCGAATTACGTCCATAAATCGCTCAGAAACGCAAATTACATTCATAAATCGCATTAAAAGCGCGAATTACGACTATGAATCGCGCAAAAAAAGCTAATTACACCCAACATTAAATTAATTTGCAGTAAAATTTTGACCTAAGATTACGTGCGCAGAAAGTTTTTGGTTTTATACAAGTCTGGTGGTATGTAAAAACAATTATAGTATACATAAATAAAATACTTGAGATAATATACTAGAGATATAAGCCCCGGGTTTGGCGAGATTGTTTATGCCAATTAGGCGAAAACATCGTTTTGATTACCAGACGCATATAGCATGCTATAACAACACGTTATTTATTTATTTCAAAATGAAAAAAAAAGGAAAAAATGAAACATTTCCTGTTATTAAAAAAGATATAACAATCAATAAATGATAATATTTTTCGAACAAACAATTTATTATAACATTTATATGATAACCAGCATGTTAGGCAACTAAACGCCATTTTGGCACCAATTAGGTACCTCGGTGCATATAGGGCATATATGTGCCATATTTATTTGTAAAACTGAGCATGAAAGTTTACCAGGTGTGTTTTCATAGGCGCTTATATCTTTTTGCAACATAGCGCACCTTTCGAAGCCAAAACTGCACAAAAGAAAAAATAATCAATATTTGCAGCATTTTTTTTTTTTTTTTTTTTTTTTTAATGTAATGCACATTTTGTAATCAGTAGGCTCGATGATCAGACCTCGTTTTTTTGCTTTAAAAGATATTTCATACGACGTCTTTTTGGGATTCGTCATTTTTCCATATTTGATAGTATGTGTCTACTCGTTTTGTACCCTTTTTCGTAACTTTCTTCTTTATTAACAGCGACATCTGGATTTCCCATTTAAATAAAAATTCTTCTAAATACAAAGAATTTTGTTAAAATAAATAAATAAATAGATGTATCAATATTACAATCAGTACCTTGTATGCAAAATGGAACAATTAGCAATACTTTTTGTACCTGAAAAATGGTCGTTGCTTTTTTTAAGGTTAAAAAGTAGATTACGAAATATTCCTATATAGAGATGCCAAACCCTCGCTTATTGCATAGCAGAATTTTCTTATATATATTATATTCTTTTTTAATCCGCAGAATGTTCCAATTTAATAAAACATTTTCTGTATTAAAATACCGGTACCCAAAATGCCGGAGACTTGGCAGCTCTGCCTATAACATTTTAATTAATCACGGTACTTTTTTTAATCGGATTCAAATTTAGTGAAGACAACATTTTTTGGCCGAAAGCAGCTTTTTTCCACATGTGTAACTACGATACAATTCCTTGATGTTGACTTATGAATGTTTTGACTTATGCTATTATTGCTTCCTCTCATTTATTTATTTGAATTTTAAATAAGATGACTCAAAATCGCGTTTTTTAAATATACGAAAAAAATGCATTTCGAGAGAGGGCGAAAAGGACAATATTTGGCGATTTATTACCTGCGTTTGGCTAAGTGTCTTACTACCTTGTATTTAATACTCTTCACAATACTTCGCTGTTATATGGACTTAGACGCTTTTATAAAAAGTTTGACGTAATTTGGGCTTAAGAAAGTGAGTTTTTTTACTGAATAATACAAATAAATGAAAAATTAATACTACGAAATACTAATAAAAGGAAAATGAAGCATTATATTGATCTATGTATATTTAAAAATTCATCTGCTAGCACTAATTAGATAATTTATGTCGTGTATATAATAGGAGATAAATAGCTTTTGATTCTGTATTTCTATGCTATAAAGCATTAACGTTTGTGTGTTTTTCGTTAGCATTGGGAGTATCTAGCCGATTTAAAAAATAATGTGGGCAAAAAATGTTGGTAACCATCTTTGCTGCAAAATATACTATATTTTGCGTAGGAACAATAATCACCATCAATGCACGAGCAAAAAAAGTTCTAAAATTGAGAATTCTTTGATGTTGATATGACTAAAAATTTAAAAATTTTTTTTTTTTTTTTTGGTGGCAACTTTTAAGATGTAATATTCTCGTTATGAACGATTTCTAAAACATTCGACAATTTAATTTCACATATTAAACACTTTTTTTCTAGAAAAAGTTTTAAACCCAATTTATTGAGAATATTGCAATTTCTAGGATACTGTTGGGGTCAGAAACTATAACTTTGGCATCACAGTAACTTATAAGATGTAAGTTCTCGTTTAGGACAAATTTTTAAAAAAGGATTCCTTAACTCTTATCGACAACCTCATTGCATCCGTGGAAAACAGATATTCAACATTATAAACTATTCGGATGGATTTCACACCATACAAAATACACTCCATTTCTCTTCAAACATAATAGTTTATGTTATTTATAGTTTCTCAAATCGGTGCGAAGCTTCTGTTTATGCTCATGACATCATTTCAAAGAGCTATATTTCCAATATAGGAATATTTGGTGTTTTATTTTCTGTATTACTTTTAACATTTTGCATATTTCCAATTTTATATCCATGCATGGTTTGCTTTTCTTTTATAAAAATAGTATATGCAACAAGATTTTGTAGTTCTACGATTCATATGCTTATTTTCATCATTATATTTTATCACAATGAATGACCAATTAAAGGTAACATCTCATTTCTTTACTTATTAAATGTATATTCTCAGCAATATCGCTCAGACTAATCCCTCTGAGGGAAGTCCTAGTTAAGAATATTTTTAATTTAGAGCCATCTTTTAAATTTATGCAAACTGGAAATAATGTTTTTTAAGGCGAATTAAGAATTTATATTGTTTCCATAAAGATTAACCGATTAGATCTAGAAACAAGATTTTAATTTAATAAGTTGAAGTAAGTACGGAATATTATTATAAGGAAATTAATATAGTATAAAGGTTAGTTTTGGCGAAAAAAATAAAATAAAACTTTTAATATGTATATAAAACATAATCCAGGCAAAAGAATCTGAAGTTGAAGTAATTTTTAGTTAATTTTTAATTAAAAACGATCAATTTAATAGCAATTTTCTAACAAATTTAAACATTTTCCATTATAACAGTTGCCAAAATTTAAAAATTCAATATAAAATTCTTACAACAACAATAACTTTTCTATTGCACAATTTCCACATGAAAAATGAAAATAAAATAATAATTTGATGAATTAAAAAATGGTGAGTATTATATCACAACTTTTCTATTTTGAGATTTCCACATAAAAAATGAAATAATTAGACAAATTTTTAAAAAAGGTAAATATTACATCATACTGGAAATATAATGAACGCCAGCAGGTGAATATATAACGTCATAAGAGTTTGAAAAAACCTATTGAAAAATGACAAAAATGCGAATATGGAAATATTGGCATGTTTTAACATTTTGACATTCTTTGAATATGCTTTCCCCATTTTTAAATCTATTCCACATATAAACATGAGTGCATGCATTAGAATTTCCAAAGGTTCAGGTCTCTAGAGCTCATTCTTAGTGAACTAAAATAAAGACTTCAGATGTATAAAACTAAAGAGATTTTTTGTGCTTGCCATTTTTCTATATTCATGAAAAAATTAATTAAATAACAAAATACTTGAAAACAACTTTTCATCAAAAGGTTTTTAACTCAGTTTCAATCCAGATCACAGATTATATAACTAAGTAAGTAGGTAATCTGTCATCCGGAATACATGAAATAAAAAGGGGAAAATTACATAAATTAACGCACAACTGTTGATTTTTCAAAACAAACATTCTTCAAATTTTAGGCAATGCCAAGTACTTTAGCTAGTATTTAAAATAGTCATATTCAAACTGCAGTGTTGCACATTCTAGCATATAATACACATGTTTGATGCAAGAAAATTAATCTACCTAAACCTAATACTGAAAATATGCAGTAGGAAATTGTTAATGGTATTTTAAAACTGTTTCAAGATTAGTTTTTTGATTTAGAAATATCTTCTTACATAGAAATAAGTACCTATTAACTCTAACTACTCCCTCATGACAATGTTTTGAGGTTTTCAGTTCTTCAAAAATCCATTTAACACAACAAATTTATAATTTAAAACCCAAACACTGGTAGAAATATCTGCAAAAGTCACATTGCTCATACTTTCAAAATAAATTTTACAACAAGACTAGAATTTTATTTTCCAGTAACTCTGGGAAAGGACTTAAAACCTAAAGCAAGGATAGATAAGAGATATCCTTCAGCTCTTTTATGTTACTGTCACTGGTTGTGCAAAAATTTCATAATCAGATAGAATATTTCTCCTTATACCCCAGCAATAACATTTCAGTTCTCCCTCAATCTAATATTTAAAGGATTGTGAAATAGTTTAAATAACATTTATTTATCATATTAATCAATTTCTCGATTAATTTCAGCAATGAAATTATGCCTGAAATTTTAGATACGTGAATATTCATACTTCTACTAAGCGTAATACCAACTCAGTGAAAAATGTCCAAGCCGGGAATCGAACCCGGAACCCTTGGAATAGCGCTCCAAGTGCTCTACCATTTAAGCTACGAGGACGATACCCAGCTCAGCATTTTTCACTTCATATGTTGGTTAAACTGCAAATCGCAGCACTAGATCCGTCTTCACGAGCACACAAGCTGCGGCGTAACATGAGACACTATAGACCCAGCATCGGTAAATCACATTTATTTATCATATTAATCAATTTCTCGATTAATTTCAGCAATGAAATTACGCCTGAAATTTTAGATACGTGAATATTCATACTTCTACTAAGCGTAATACCAACTCAGTGAAAAATGTCCAAGCCGGGAATCGAACCCGGAACCCTTGGAATAGCGCTCCAAGTGCTCTACCATTTAAGCTACGAGGACGATACCCAGCTCAGCATTTTTCACTTCATATGTTGGTTAAACTGCAAATCGCAGCACTAGATCCGTCTTCACGAGCACATAAGCTGCAGTGTAACATGAGACACTATAGACCCAGCATCGGTAAATCACATTTATTTATCATATTAATCAATTTCTCGATTAATTTCAGCAATGAAATTACGCCTGAAATTTTAGATACGTGAATATTCATACTTCTACTAAGCGTAATACCAACTCAGTGAAAAATGTGCAAGCCGGGAATCGAACCCGGAACCCTTGGAATAGCGCTCCAAGTGCTCTACCATTTAAGCTACGAGGACGATACCCAGCTCAGCATTTTTCCCTTCATATGTTGGTTAAACTGCAAATCGCAGCACTAGATCCGTCTTCACGAGCACACAAGCTGCGGTGTAACATGAGACACTATAGACCCAGCATCGGTAAATCACATTTATTTATCATATTAATCAATTTCTCGATTAATTTCAGCAATGAAATTACGCCTGAAATTTTAGATACGTGAATATTCATACTTCTACTAAGCGTAATACCAACTCAGTGAAAAATGTCCAAGCCGGGAATCGAACCCGGAACCCTTGGAATAGCGCTCCAAGTGCTCTACCATTTAAGCTACGAGGACGATACCCAGCTCAGCATTTTTCACTTCATATATGTTGGTTAAACTGCAAATCGCAGCACTAGATCCGTCTTCACGAGCACACAAGCTGCGGCGTAACATGAGACACTATAGACCCAGCATCGGTAAATCACATTTATTTATCATATTAATAAATTTCTCGATTAATTTCAGCAATGAAATTACGCCTGAAATTTTAGATACGTGAATATTAATACTTCTACTAAGCGTAATACCAACTCAGTGAAAAATGTCCCGGCTTGGACATTTTTCACTGAGTTGGTATTACGCTTAGTAGAAGTATGAATATTATTTACGGTATTTAAGTACGGTATTCCCGGCTTGGACATTTTTCACTGAGTTGGTATTACGCTTAGTAGAAGTATGAATATTCACGTATCTAAAATTTCAGGCGTAATTTCATTGCTGAAATTAATCGAGAAATTGATTAATATGATAAATAAATGTGATTTACCGATGCTGGGTCTATAGTGTCTCATGTTACGCCGCAGCTTGTGTGCTCGTGAAGACGGATCTAGTGCTGCGATTTGCAGTTTAACCGACATATGAAGTGAAAAATGCTGAGCTGGGTATCGTCCTCGTAGCTTAAATGGTAGAGCACTTGGAGCGCTATTCCAAGGGTTCCGGGTTCGATTCCCGGCTTGGACATTTTCCACTGAGTTGGTATTACGCTTAGTAGAAGTATGAATATTCACGTATCTAAAATTTCAGGCGTAATTTCATTGCTGAAATTAATCGAGAAATTGATTAATATGATAAATAAATGTGATTTACCGATGCTGGGTCTATAGTGTCTCATGTTACGCCGCAGCTTGTGTGCTCGTGAAGACGGATCTAGTGCTGCGATTTGCAGTTTAACCAACATATGAAGTGAAAAATGCTGAGCTGGGTATCGTCCTCGTAGCTTAAATGGTAGAGCACTTGGAGCGCTATTCCAAGGGTTCCGGGTTCGATTCCCGGCTTGGACATTTTTCACTGAGTTGGTATTACGCTTAGTAGAAGTATGAATATTCACGTATCTAAAATTTCAGGCGTAATTTCATTGCTGAAATTAATCGAGAAATTGATTAATATGATAAATAAATGTGATTTACCGATGCTGGGTCTATAGTGTCTCATGTTACGCCGCAGCTTGTGTGCTCGTGAAGACGGATCTAGTGCTGCGATTTGCAGTTTAACCAACATATGAAGTGAAAAATGCTGAGCTGGGTATCGTCCTCGTAGCTTAAATGGTAGAGCACTTGGAGCGCTATTCCAAGGGTTCCGGGTTCGATTCCCGGCTTGGACATTTTTCACTGAGTTGGTATTACGCTTAGTAGAAGTATGAATATTCACATATCTAATTTAAATAACTTAGACTTCACTCTTAATTCTCAAACAGCAAGTGTTTTTTTTTTTTTTTTTTTTTTTCCTTCCAATAAATAAAGTTTTTATTTTGAGTTGAAGCTGCCAAGTCTGAAAATTCTTACAAAAATTGAATCCAAACCTACGTTAGGGTTGGGCTTAACCCATATCATCTGTAATGCATGCTATACAGGGTGAGTCATAAATATCGAAACAACAGGCTATCTCCCTAAATATTGCCCCTAGACCGATACTTCCAATTGCAAAAATTCATAAAAAAAGGTGAAATTTTTGATAAGATAAGTTGCAACTCCATGGGGGGTCCACTTGAAAAATTACGAAAATTAACTTTTTATACGGCCCCTGTAGGATAAAAATTCCAATTAAGAAAACTTTCCTTATCCAGTCCTGAATAAGACACAAAAAGTTGCATCTTCATATCTTCAAAATTCACAGAATTATAGGCCCTCTGAATTATTCATCAGATTTTAAAGGATTAGACGCAAATTGAAATGTGCGCGATTCAAAAGACAATGTTACTTTAACAGTTATAGGAAACATGTAAAAAATATATTTTTTGAATTATAATTTTGATTTTTTTTTCCTTTTTTGGATGGTTAGCCGTATAATTTGCTAAGAAAATCAAATCCTAAAATGTATCCTAAAATTTATAAAAATTTCATATGGTTAGTACTGGTTTAAATGGGATAGTTAAAAATCATTATAATTCGAAACATTATTTATCGGATTTCAGTTTCTTTCCATTTAATTAAAGATGAAAATCTGATTTTAGTTTTGTTTCAGGGTTTTTTTCTGTATTAATTTTAAAACTATTAAAAATATTTATTGAAAAAAAATAATGTAACTTTAAAAATAATCATATTTTTTAAAGTAAATATTTTTTCAATTTTGCCCTAAACAAAATTATGGTAAAATAATTAAAAATGACATGTTTCAAATTTGTACTTTTTTTCTTTAACAATTCTTAACTTTTAATAATTTAAAGACAATAAATATAGTCGAGAAAAAATTAATTATGCAGAAAAATGAACTGTACTGTTTTACTGCCTGTCAATTATTTAAAAGAGTGTTTTTCTAAGTAGCAGATTAAGTCTTTTTTAGAAATATACCTCTCACAACATTAAGCATTTTATTGTACTAGAGAGGCTGTTAAAAATCTGTATTTTGGGCCCAGGCTGGGTCAGGACCGAGATGTTACTTTTTTCTGAACACTCGCCTATCCAAGCCTAATGTATTTTTCATACCTGCTTCTTCTTCTTAGGTCTGCGCTGGACGAAATTTTCAATCCGTCTTGAACAATCTGTATTAAAATCACTGTCTCTGACTAACCTAATACGTGCCTGAAATAAGTAAAATTTGGTTCAATCAAATTTTTTATGAAAACTATGTAAATTTTAAAATTGCTTTTATTTTACGAAAAAAAAAAATCTTTATTTATTTATTTATTTATTGAAGAATAGTATATTCAAATGCTAAAAAATAAAACACAATAAAACCAGAGAAAAAAAATCTGCTAATGACAAAATTCTGTCTTAAACGGAAAATGTAGTGATCCATGCAAAATACATACAATAATACCTGTAAAAAAAATAAATTCCTTTTAACCTTCCTAGGAAGGACATTTGTTTACAACGTATTTTTTCTTTCCTATGGGATTCCATCTTAAAAGGTTTTATTGTATAACATTTTTCAAAGTCTACAACGCACGGGATATGGATTAGCGATATTAAAATATAAGTGAAACATTTAAATGTAAACAGAGATTGAATTGATAAAATAAATATATCACAGCCTTTTTCACTTCTTTAATAATAAAAGGTATAAATATAAAAAACGAAAAGCTATAATAAGTATTTTTGGTCAGAACTCCTTCATCCGAAAGAATTTTTAACCACACCGAAGTAAAAAACTATGTAGAAATTCACGGCTGAGCTGGGCTATTATTAAAACTTTTCTCTGGGCCGGTCTGGGTTATGATTTTAACAATTTTCCATGCCGGGGAAAACTTTTTTCCCCATGGGTCGGTTTGTGTCCGGACCCACATATTTCGATCCATGCAGACCTCCAGTGCTGACGATCAACATAATTTGAAAACAAGTTTTGATTTAAATCAATATGCTGCTTTATTATGTCCAAATAAGAGGCACCATCTTAAATCGACATTTAATAATGTATAATTTGTGGACAATTCCTCAATTGCTTTGAAAATCAGTCAAAAATGCTTCGTTTACAAGCATGGTAAAGTGGTGTAAGTCGCGAATTTTGGAGAATTTTGGATTTTAATATCTCTGTCAGGTTTTTAGATAAGGAGAGGAAATTTTTTTGTTCATTTTAGGAATGGATAAGGAATAATTTCCTAACTGAGAATTTTACACTACAGGGGCCGTATAAAAATTTAATTTTCGTGTTTTTTCAAATAGATCCCCCATGGAGTTGCAACTTATCTTATCAGAAATTTCACCTTTTTTTATGATTTTTTGCAATGGGAAGTATAGGTCCAGAGGCAATATTTAAGGAGATAGCCTATTGTTTTGATATTTATGACTCACCCTGTATACTAATTAAAAGAATGAAAGATTGGAAATAAAGAAAAAGTAAAAAGGATTAAAAGAAGATTGAAATTTCTAATTTCATAAACGTAAATAATATTTTCTATCAGATTAGATGAAAAGTAATAGTTATTAAATTTTACAGTAACCTTTATTTATTTACTTATTTATAAGTTAGATGTATCATGCTGGTTTATTTGTAAAGA
This sequence comes from Maratus speculifer, assembly GCA_964019185.1. Classification (NCBI taxonomy): domain Eukaryota; kingdom Metazoa; phylum Arthropoda; class Arachnida; order Araneae; family Salticidae; genus Maratus; species Maratus speculifer. The sequence continues at coordinate 12,196,829 of OZ025290.1, read as the reverse complement.
TGAAGTGCATATCATACAAAAAATATACTTAAAAAAAAAAAAGAAAAAGAAAGTCAAATTTTAGGTACATGTTCAGTAGGAAATAACATACATGCTATAAGCAAAGAACAAGCTGAAAAAAATTAAAGAAACTTTTCATCATCATGTATATGTATTCTATTACTATATAAATGAACATAAATACTATAGAGTAAGATGAACTGAAAAAATGAAATTTTAAAAATCAAAAACAGGTAGGTGGCCAAAAGTTGCCTTTATACTAGTACATTGACTGCATGAAATTTTACTACTGAAAAAAAAATGACTTAAATCTGCACTTTTGGCCCGAAAATCGAAAATTTTGGGACCAATTTGGCATTTAAATAAATAAATAAAATTTTATAGAGCTGGTAATTACTCAAAAGTGTTATTTAAACCTTTATAATTAACTATTTAACATATTTAAACCATGAAACAATACCTTTGTTCTGCATAACTAGAACAAAACTAAAAAAAGTTATCACTCTATTGGGTCAACAACAATTGTTTTGAACACAGCTGTTACATAGTTGTTTTCAAAACTACCCTAGATATACCTTGTAGAGTTGGGTGCATTTCACCCACCTGTTCAAACCACCTGACTATCTAGGCATGCTGTTTTATTTATACATTGAGAGTTGGGATTTTTTGTTGTTTTTTTATTGAAGACTGGTATAAATTTTCTATGTATCAACCCAACTCATCTCTTCTTTCAATCCAAAGACTTTGGATGATGTTGCTGTGACCTTCTTCAGATATATTTTTACACCTAGAACACAAGCGGAGTAATGCAAAGGGAATGTTATTAATGGAATCTATTTAGTCATCTATTATCTTCAACAAAATTTAATGAAATTAATGCTTTATGATTGGGAATTCTTTTACCACAATTTTTTTTAATTATCTACAATTCACATATAATGGTCTGCTTTAACCCTCTTGTCAGAAAATTATTATAAGAAATCTTTCTAACTTTTAATAATTCTAAAATACCACTATAAATCATATGCAAATTTTTTTTTTTTTTTGTAAAATTATTTTATGTAATTTTTTTTTTTTTTTTGGGGGGGGGGGGGGGGGGTGAACCTCATATGAGGCCCAAAAGACTTTTACATTTTTAAAGGAATTTGTTATGCTTAAAATTAATTTGAAAGTATACACAAATTAAGGGAAGGTTAAAGAATAACAAAGCATTTTTACCTCACAAAACAATTAAGCAACTCAAAAAATAGGGTAGCTCAAAAAATTAGCTCATTTCTCTTCTAAAGCAATAAAGCAACAATTGTAAATAATGCTAGAAATTATCTAGTACTGACATCCAAGTATGATTAATGCAACTATTTAGAAGCCTCCTATGTATTCAAAATGATTTAAAAATATTACTAAATGAAAAAGAAAAAAAAATCTATCTTTTTTCTTTCAAATATTGCAATTTGAAGTAGGAGCCTCATATGAGGTCAGGGTAACAAGAGGGTTAAAGTTCATGCATCTATTTCAACTTTGAGTACGCCATCATTTACTCTATATCTTGTCAGAAAAATTATATACTTAGAAGCTAGCAATTTAATGTGGAACCTTTGTCAGAAAATTAAAAAAATTTCTCTTAGTGTACAAAGCAACAAATGTTCTAAATAATTTCTTTTTAGTAATTATTTTACATTGTTTTCTTTTTTTGTTTAGTAGTTGAGTAATTTGCCATAACATTTTAAATTCATTCTTTAGATGGTTATTGCATTTGATATAAAGCTTCCTGGGGCATAAACTTGGAATGCATATTTTGAGAGTGAACTTAGAGACTCAGATGGTCAATCAGTGCTTATATAAGGGAGGAAAATTTTATTGGCCTTTGGGAGCTATTTTTGTGCGAGAAGTTTTCGGGGGTTTTAATCGCTAGTACTTCTCGAAAATAGCTTTCCTTTTGAAATGGCTTTGAAAATATCAAGCAAGTATTTCTGGTCTGTACTAAAAACCTTTTTCTCAATTTCAGGAAATAATTCCTCAAAATCACTCTTTATGTGTTAAAAATTGCAATAGGAAGCGATGTGGGTATGTGGACAAATATTTATTGGTCCAGTGAATCCATGTGGGTTAAAATGTTTCTCATCAATCATGTCTAATAAATGATGCAAAGGAAATTTACTGGAGTGCAAGTAGCATATGATTCATTACTATAATCCATTACAAGTTTTTCTCACACAAAATGACTTAAAACGACGAATAGAATTCTTCATCTTTTAAATGAGCATTCTTGCCTATTAGAGTCTGTACATTCACTCCCAAAATACTAAATATTCCAAGTTTGAGCCCCAGGATATTTACCATCAAATGTAATCCACATATTTATAAAAAATCTAAAAGCTATTGAGAAATTACTTGGCTACTAAACAACACAGAAAATGGTATAAAAAAGATACTAAAAAATGTTATTTAAGACAATGATTGCTTTGCATATGCAGAACAAATTCTGTTTGCAATGCTCTCTAATGATAGCCATTGCAATAAACAACTTGCTTCTCAACATATAATAAATGCAAAAGATATAGTAAATGAAGGCATACTCAAAGTTGAAATACCTAAAATCATCTTTGAAGCACATCTATGCATAAAAAATATAATTGATAGAAAAAATGTTGTGGTAACAGAACTTACAATCACTATGCATTATTTAGATGCAAATTTTGGTAAAGATAATAGATTCCATCATTAACATCCCCATGCATTCCCCCACTTGTCTTTTGTTATACAAGCTGCAAAAATATGCATGAAGGAGGTCACAGCAGCAGCATGCAAAGTCTCTGGATAGAAAGAATAGATGAACTAGGTTGATACATAGAAAATATATGTCGGTCTTTAATTAAAAAAAGTACAATTCAGTATATAAATAAAATACTGTGTCTAGAAGGTTGGACGATTTTGACGGGTGGGACATGTAATGTAGCTACTTTCACGAGATATGACAAGAGTAGTTTTGAAAGCAACTGGTTAAAAACTGTATTTTAAATACAATTCATTGTATGCCCCAACAGAGTGGTAATGCCGATTTTTAACCAAAAATTGTCAGTGTTGTTCCAGTTATACAGAATGAAAATATTGTTTTATATTTTAAGTATGTTAAGTAGTTAATAATAATGATTTAAATAACAGGACTGAATGATAATCAGCTCTACAGAAATCATTCTACTTTTTTGAAAAAATATCAAATTTTATCCAAAATTTCATCATCTGCATCGAAAGCATAGACATGCTATTTTTTTCAGCGATAAAATTTTATGCAGTTGATGTATTAGTATAAAAGCAACTTTTGGTGTCTACCCATTTTTTACTAAATTCATTTTTTTTCTTTTTTGGTTTTTTTTATTGTAGAGAATTTACTTTATCCTCTGCTACAGCTATAGGTCATTTAAATATTTTATTTTACTGAATGATTGCAAATATATATAATTTTTATTCAATTGATTGTTTAAATATTCACTGAAAAATATGATATCAAACATACTCTTTACATCCCTGAAATCCCATAAAAATTTATCAAATATTTCTCTAGATATCTAGAGATTTTTCAATCACTGAAGGGGCTCTAATAATATGATCAATTACTGTATGTATTATCAGTACATTCTTTTTACTTTGATGCAACAAACAGTATCTAAATGAATAAATAAATAAATATGCATTTTATCAGCATTAAATAACATTTAGAGATAAGTTAAAGTGTTTGTTTACCATTAAATAACATTAAAATAATGTCAACCGAATTGTCTGTGACTTACAGTTCCCAAACAATAGTTATTAGTGATAATTAAATTCATTGTCTTTGTTAAAAACTCTTTGTGGTTATTATTCAACATTAATAGACCTTTCAACAAATTAAAATAATCTATTATTTAAAACCATACATTGCATTTTGATGAGAAATAATAGCCTCTTCTGTAGCATCAAAGAAATCGTCATCATCACTGCTAGAATAAGAAGTTTCTGGAACAACTAGATTCAAGTTTGCAGGCAAGTCTTCTGAAAAATTGAAATAAGCAATAAAATGGCAGTCTGAATGCAAATAAATAAATAAATAAAATAAAATAAAATAAACAGCAAGAGAAAATACAAAAGATTTTATAAAGCAATAAATTTAAAGTTTAAACTTAACAGCATTAAGTGAAACAAATTTCAAATCAAAGAATGGTGAAATTTCTTTAATTTGAAATCTGGATATTTTGATTATCTTGTTAATCAAATGCAGTTTAAGATCTCATTATGCTATGTACACAAACAATGATAAAATGTTTCCTTTAATTCAAGCATTTGGTACAAAAAGTTAGTTAATTCAAAAACAAAATTGTCACATAATGGAATTCTTTATCAATCCTAACAGCTGCTTGGTATAGCTTTTTAATCAAAACATTTTTTGTACAGAATCACTTGATTTACAATTCTCACACATAATTCTAAGAATGGTTCACACAATGTAACAATATCATTTAACTGTATTATAACCTAAATTTTACATTAGACCTGTTAAATATTAGAAATTACATCTTTCCATTTATGCATGGAGAAACATTCTTTATTAAAGCGCTGACAGGGCAAACTTGTCAAGCTTTAGAGATGCCAAGTAGTTTGCGGTTTTTTAATTGCATGCATAATTTGCCCTGCATAATTGCATTTTCAAATAGAGTCCTGAAAATAATGCATTCAAAATTTCATTTGAAGCTTTTATTAATAGTTCTGTTATGACAGTAAGCACTGTCAACTGTCCGCCATATCAGTTTATGGTTACAATCAACAGATAAACGGAATCTATTCTCACTTGAGAAGTACATGGCAGACCAGTTGCAATGGCACCACTGTAATTGGACACTTTTGTGACGTCATGAGAGTGGGACTCACACAACAGATCTTTGGGCTATCCTTTTCTTGCAAGAGTTTTCCTGATATTTGAATTCTTGTGTCAACACAAAATTGTTTGCCAATTTACCAGTTGTAATGCATCTGTTCCTTTTTTTTCAAAATAAAACAATACCAATCTTCTTGAGATGCTGTACTGCGAGGATGACATGCTCCTGTGCACCTGGAGCACATTCCATTGGTTTGAAATGTTGCTCATAGTCTAGAAATGACACTGCATGCAACGATCAGTTCATGTACAGAACAGCATTTTGCATTTGAAATCTTTCTTCTAGCTTTTTGATTATTTTTCAATGAGTAAAATTATCTAAATGATGCCTCAAAGACATGTTCAAAATTTCAATGTTTTAATTTCACTTCTTCTCCTTCGATTTCTACAATGAACTACAATTCACAGCATATGCTGATTGTCTGAAACTCTTATCTCTTCTAACAAAAGTATAAATACAAAATTTGAACAAATTTTAGAAAACAGTGTACATCCCACATTCATGCAAATTTACACATGTTGCAGTAGACCTATTTCTCTAACTTTGATCCTGAAAATAACATCAGCCCTTAAGTTTTGTGCACCAGTATATAATATTACATAAATGATTCATTACTTAAAAGATGATTAAGCAATTAAAAAGATGTTAAAAATAGAGTACTTTTGGCTAATACTTAGCTATCACCAGAGTTTTAAATTTAAATAGTTGTTAAGAAGACCATTTGTTCATCTCATGAATAAATTGCTTCAAATTCATGTATTCAAACCATTATTTTGCTTCAAACATTATTCATCCAGGTTTCATGGTTGATTCCACTAAAACTGCAGAAACTGAAAAGAGGTAGGGGAGAAGAAAGTTTTTGCTCTCTAATCAAATCCAGCCAACAGAATACCACGCTTCAAAAATTATATAAATTACATCTTTTATAGTAAAATTTTTCTTATTATATACCCCAATGACATTTGGAGATGTCTGAGTTTGCAGGAATTTCCTTAGAAATTCACTTTTGTAATGATATTTTACACTGTTGATAATTTCTTGATCAATTGGCTGGATAAGGAATGTTGTATATGGGGAGGGGGGGTAAATGAAGTGCATTGTTTGAACTTTAAATTTTGGCATCTGGATGTGCAGGATAGTTATATAGTAAAAGGATTTTATAGTTTTTAGGTAATCTACTTTTTTTATAGTGCTCTCTAGCCTCTTTTACAAAGTAATTTTTGAACCAGTCAACAGTCAGATCTGTATTCATTTAGGCCTTTTTAGTGCTTTTGTATGTTACAAACGTAACACTCTAATTCCTTTCAGTGAACAGGAATGTGCATTTTTCCAACCACAAACAGCTTACACTTACGTGAACCTGCAACATTTGCATTTGTGAGCAAAATTATCTGCTTGTCTTCTTTAATGCCAGATGATTGACTTTCCTCAGGAGTAAAAGTGTTTTTGGATAAACAATGCCAGAAAAGTCCCGTTTCATTGGCATTATATATCTGATCAGGAGTCAAGCTTTTTCTTTTATAAGCTTTCAAAAAAAGTCCATAAATTCTTCAGCTGTTTCGCTATTAGCTCCTACTTTCTTGAAGCATGCTTTAAAATCCTAATTCTGCACCTGTTTTTGAATTTGGTTAACCAAGCTTGAGAATAATTATATGATTCTGTTAGTTTTAATACCCTGTGCAACTCTTGCTTTTTCACATAACAAAGGGCCAGTGATAGGAATACTTTCACTACAGCTCATATTCAAAATATTAGAATAATTACCTTTTTTTTAGAAATTGAAAATATCGTTTGGTAATTTAATGTCTTTTAATGAAAATATGCAAACGATATTTTTATTAAGAATTTATTGTTGATTAAACTTACTTGTTATCTTAAATTTAATATCATTTTTGAAAAGATTAATTGCAAAAAAAATTATTTTGAAAAGTCAAAATATTAGAATATTTATTCAAGTGGTTCAAAATATTAGAATATTTCACATTAATTCTCCTTTAATTATTACCAATTCTTAACTGGTGGCATCATTGATTAAATTCAGACTATTTTATTTAAAATCAGTATTCTTTTTTGCAGTTTGTTTCTTTTTCGTCTTAAAATGGGCTGTGTGAGTGATATTCCTGAATCTACTTAACTTTGTATGGTTGATTTGTATCGGCACGGTAAAAATCAATGTTTTATAGCGAATTATTTACATTGTTTGCAATCGAGCGTTAGTAAAATACTAACACAATATTCAAAAATTGGAAAATTTCAAAATAATCGCCGAAATGGTGGCCGAAAACCAAAAACATCTGCTAGAGATGACAGGAAACTGAAGCGTATAGTTAAGAAAAACCGTTTTAAAAGTGTGCGATTCTTGCACCGAAAATGGAAAGAAGAAGGAGTTGAAGTTCCTACATCGACAACATTAAGACGTCTCCATAAATTTTAATTTGAATCTCGTGTACCGAAAACAAAACCTCTCATGACTGCAAGACAAAAGCGTATAAGATTGAATTGGTGTAAATCAAGACGTTTATGGAGCAATGAAGATTGGAAAAATATATTATTTAGTGATGAAAGTATGTTTTGTGTTTCATAAGGTAATCAAGGTATTCGAGTTTGGAGAATGAAGCAAGAAGCATTTGATAAAGAATGCCTTAAACGTTCCGTAAAATTTGCTGCTAGTGTCATGGTTTGGGGTTGTATGAGTACAGAAGGACCTGGAAAGTTATGTATCGTCTACGAAAAGGTTAACTCTCTGATATATCAAGAAATTTTAGAATATTACATGATTCCATCATCAGAAGATTTATTTGAAGATGATTTCATCTTTCAACAAGATTTAGCGTCCCCGCATACCTCGGTGTCAACTAAGAATTGTTTCCGCCAACGCAGCATTAAGGTACTTCCTTGGCCACCAAATTCACCAGATCTTAATCCCATCGAAAACTTACGGTGTATAATGAAGAAAAAACTTCAAGAAAATCCTCCTTCAAGTAAAACTGAGTTAGAGGCACGTATAAAGTCTATTTGCGCTAATATTGATAGAAATGTTTGTAAACACCTTGTATATAGTATGCAAGATCGATTGTACGCTGTTATGAAAGCTAAAGGGGATGCTACAAAATATTAACTACCATTTACTTCATATTCATAAGGTAATATTGTTGCGTAAAATAAAATATTCTAATATTTTGAACCAATCTAAATTTTATTCTAATATTCTGGTGTGTTTAAGGAAGCTGTATACCTAATTTATTGTGCTGTATTTTATATTTTATAAATGTTAAAATCTTATCTAAACATTCCAGATTTAATTTATAAGAAATTTAATTGCATTTACTTAGTATAAAAAATAAATAAATGACAAATAATTTTTTCTTATTACTTTTTCTCAATTATTCTAATATTTTGAATATGAGCTGTATACCTCTGTTTGAACCATTCAAACAGAATGTCATCCAAATCAGGGTTTTTTGCTGGGTGAACTGATTTCTGATTTGCAATTCCTTTACCAGAATCACAGTTTGTAAAAAATTCAATATTTTATTTTTATTTTCATAATATGATAAACAATTTGACAGCCAATGCTAAAATGCCAATGCGAGACTTCGAGGCTGTGTTCCTTTGTTAAGTTTTTTTAGAATATCAACTTTCTGTAGAACTGTCAGCAATATGTAGCTGCAAATCTTTTAGTTGCTGCAAAACTTGAAGAATCATTGCTACAATTTCTGTTAATCATTTTGCACCTTGCACATGTACTGGAGCAAAAAGTAAAATCAATATTAGATAATACATGAATCATTAATTTGTAAACATCAACTGTGTTTGTTGCCAAATTAAGAATGTGAATAGAATGAAGAGAAGGGTTCTCCAGCTATGGCTTAATTTCAAGAAAGTTTGAATCTGGAGAAACCAATCAGAGTCTGCCTATGATTAGATTCCTGTTTGCCTTTTGTGGTATTGGTGAAACCTCTGTGCTTGGTCACTATGATAGGTTACTTTGACCTGAATGTTCCAGCTCCTAACATCTTGTTCTTCAATGGTGTAGCATTGTTGTTAAGACATGCAATAAGCACACAAAATGATGTGTTTTCATTGGTTCATATCTTCTGAAGTTACTTAAATTGAAATAGCAACAAATGAAAAACAGTAAAACACCTGCATTCTACATCTTGCATTCTGAATGGCCAGTTAGCTTAGGTGAATTCTGTAATACAGTTTGTTTTTTACTGTTAATAAAATATAAAGAGCATTTGTATATTAAAAAAATAGATGTTTTATTGTGATTTTTTTAAAATTATTTCTTTTAAAAATCATTTTTGGATCAAGAATTTGTAAATTTTCCTAATTGTTTATATCACTGCTTACATTCATAAAGTAATGCAAATTATAGAAAGTTGAGGATTATATATGCACGGATTATCCATTCTTGAATATATATAAATCCACCCCACTAACAACTTTGTGCATCTGAAAATGATTCATCAGAAAAGTACATACATCAATAAATAATTAACAAATTACTCTTCTCAATGTTTTAATAATTTCAAAATTGCATTATGCATACAATGTTTTGATTTTGAAAAAAAAAAAAAAAAAAGAAAGAAAAAAGAAAAGAAAAAACCACTCCATTTGATCCTTATCACTTAAGTGTGCATTCCACAAAAGAAGAAAGACATAAATGCAAAGATGATGAAAGGTAGTAAATAATTAACTGAAATTCCACTACAACTGATTTTACTATAATAATTGATAGCCAAAAAAAGTAAAATGTCAACAAAAGTTTATTCCTGGTGAAAAAATTTTAACAAATCAAAGATTAGAAAAAAAAAAAAATAATAACTATGGAAAATAAGTGAGAATTTTGATGAAAACACAGACATAAATTTTGTTTTAATTATTTCAATAGCTTTGAAGTATATAAAGGTTTGAAGATATCAAGATGTAAAATGCTGCTAACATATAACAGTATATGTGGATTTTAGAGAGTTTACTGTTATCAAGTGATGAAAAATAAACAAACTTTCAATAGTAGTGTCTTCATTACATTCTATTGCACATTCAACATCTTCACTAGATTCAGTGCCTGATCCATCTTTCTTATTCCGATCTTTACAAGAGAGAAAAAAAAAAAAAAAAAAAAAAAGAAAAGAAATCATTAACAAAAGTTATTATAACATTTCAAATAAGTAACCAACCAAATAAAAAAAGTTAAGAGTTTCTAATAAATTTTTATACAGATATAAATTAAATTATCTTTAGACAAAATATTCTATGTAATATAGAAATATACAACTAATTATACAGTTATTTTTATGAAATATCATAAGTATCAGTATTACTAAATTGATTTTTATTAAAATTTTTTGTATTATAATGACAATTTTGCGTGAAGTAATTATTTTTTATGATTTTTCATTTTATTACAAAAAGCTTGCTTTTTTACTGTACAATAATAATAATACTAATAAATGCAATGTCCTTATTTACAAATAATTCATAAATCAAATTTAATTTTTGAAGATTTTGTACAGGCAATCAGAATATATTCTTTTCCCCACTCAGTCACAAAAAAGATTTTTTTAAATAAGAAAATTTTAGGTTTTTGACTTTTTTTTAATAGTTTTAAACATATTTTTTTCTAATAAGTTATAAAAAAAGCTTTCTGAAAGAACTTATGAATCCCAATGTTATAGTGGTCAGAGTGTCTGGCTACTGTGCAACAGATCTAGAGTTTGTCGCCTGCTGGGCACAGTTCACTCAATCTTTTATATCTGATGATGAAATGAGTACCAAGTTTTCTTTGTGAGAAATAAACACCGAGGATCCCACATAGCGTTGACCATCTAACCAGGACATATGCTGTATAGCATCTTAGGCCCCAGATTCAAGAAAACAGAGTTGGGCACTGGAAGGATTGTAATCAATTGTAACCACATAATGGATTATAACAGTTAACCCTTTCAGGTTCAGTGGTCCCATGTAGCACTGTGCGAAAGGGTGGTGAAGGGAGTGGTCTCCCCGGGCGCAGAAATTTAGGGGTGCTAAATTTATACTACCAACGTCATTTTTGACCTGTCACAAGAAAAAGTTGGGAAGGGGGGCACCAAATTCTGACTTTGGCACAATTTTTTCTTTGCATGCCCCTGGTCCCATTTCAGGATCTCATAATTTTTATTCCGAACTTACAAATGACACCAAGAATATTTTAATAAAAATTTGCTTTTACAATAAAAGTTTAAAGTAACAAATTTTTAATTTCTAAAAAAGTCATTTGTAAATTCCAGTGTCAGTCAATCGTTTCATCATTTTACGAACAGAATTTTTCTGTGCCGGAAAGGATTAATGAATTGTTAATTAATGACATAATTTAATATTTTTCATTAATAAACCACAAGGAAGAATTATATTTCTCATGTCTGCATTATATGTATTTTTTTAATTATAAGAAATGACTTTTATTTTAAAATTACAGTGCGCGAAAAAATTATAAGGACACGCGAAAAATCGCCAAATCTAGAAGCCTTGTTATCAGAATCGTATGCAAATTTTTGCAGCAAAAATAGATGTAAAACTAAAATATTTCATGCGTAAAGTAATTAAAATTTTCCATTTTAAATCTTTTAAAATTTAAATTTTGATTTTTGAACTAAAATGAAAACGGAAAAAAGTATAAGGACATTGCTTTTTCTCCAGTAATTATTTAAAAATTTGCATATTTGAAAGCAACAAATGACATTTCCGAGTTAAAAGATTCCTTTGCGAAAAAAATTTCCTACTCGGCGACTTTCAGTGTAAATTTGTAACGATGCCCAAAGGAACTCAACTTTCTGACTCTGAAAAAGGAAAAATTGTTGCTTTTCGAGAATGTGGATTAAGTGGATGGGAAATTTCAAAAAGAATCAAGAGATCTAAAACGGTAGTTTATAATTTTCTAAAAAATCCTGGGATGTATGGTATGAAAAAGCGAACTGGGAGACCCGACATTCTCTCTCGTCGACAAAAAAGAATGATTGTAAGAAGAGCTTGCGAGAAAAAAGAAACCGCAAATGAAGTTAGACAATATTTGAGTTTACCATGCTCAACGAGGACTGTTCAAAATGTTTTGAGTAAACATCCTCAAGTTTCTTATGGGAAATTAGTGTCACGTCCCCCTCTTACAAATCATCATAAGAAAAGAAGAGTTGACTTTGCCAAAAAATACATTTCTCTTGGTCAAAAGTGGGCTGATGTAGTTTTTTCGGACGAAAAAAAGTTCAATCTTGATGGACCTGATGGTTTTCGTTATTTTTGGTATGATTTGCGAAAGACCAAGGAAGTGTTTTCCAGGCGTCAATTTGGTGGTGGCTCAGTTATGGTATGGGGCGGTTTTGCGGCAAATGGAACCACTCCAATTGTATTTATCAATCATAAAATGAATTCGGACAGGTATGTTGATATGTTAGGAGAAAATTTGTTACCTGAAGCGCCACTAATTACTTCAGGGGACTATATTTTTCAGCAAGATAATGCTTCGATACACGTTTCTAAGAGCACAAAACTTTGGTTTGAAGCTAATTCTGTAAAGTTACTTGATTGGCCGGCGAGAAGTCCCGATCTTAATCCAATCGAAAACTTATGGGGACTTCTAGCCCGAGAAGTTTATAAAAATGGCACACAGTATCAATGTAAACAAGATCTTGTCGTCGCTATCAAAGACGCTTGGGAAAAAATATCTGTGGACATTTTAAAAGATCTGTCAGGATCTCTGACCTCTCGGCTTATTCAAGTGATTGAAAAAAAAGGTAATTTTCTTGATTATTGAAATATTTTCAAAGTATTTTGGAACATGTCCTTATAATTTTTTCCGTATTTCCTTTAATGTTAAATTTTGTAAAATCAGTATTTTGAAGCTGTATTATGTTTTTTATCGGGTATAAATGTTATCACAAAATTATGTAGCAGAAGTAAGATGTATAAAAATTTCATTTAGGTGAAATGAAAATAAAGCATATTTTCATGCAATTAAATGTTGTCCTTATACTTTTTTCGCGCACTGTATAAAAATGCTATAATATTTGGTTTAGAGAGAACTAATAATTATATATATATATATATGTACAACTTTAAATTTTTACAGAGGCCATACCTATTTTACTTTTTTGTTTTAAATTATTTAAATGAATATTTAGAACAAATTTAAATTCTTAATACACAGATTTAAAATGAACATGCTTTAATCACTTGTCCCATTGCAATGATTTCCCTAATTAAAGTATTGTAAATTAAATCTGAATTAATCTAATTATTTCAATATAATTTAATTTTAAAAAATGTAAATTATTTTCTAAATTATTTTACAATTTACTCATTTTCTCTAAGTCTGTAATTCTCAAATAATAATCTCTATTAAATCATCATAAAGAACAATAATATATTTATTAACTGTCAGAAATTTTAACTGAGAATCCATTTCCTTATTACATAATTTTAAATTCATGTATTCATAAAAAACTCTAACATTTTCATCTTATTTCATCAAAATTAACTTCAAATTACTTGACTCAAATTATCCTCTGGTTTGATTTCTGTTTGCAATGATCTTCTGTTTATATTCATTAAAAATTTTTTTTCCCTATTTCCAACTCTAGAAATAATCATCATAAATGCCTATTTCTTTTAGGGAAGCTGCGATCATCCATTTTACACTTGAATAATGCAAACTTTACATTTATAGATGGCACTCAGATGTATTCTTACAAACTTTCCTGCCAAAATACAACAAGTTTTGAGATGATGCAAAAAAATAGTTCTTTTTTGAGGGCTGGACATTGATGTGTCAAGAAAAGCCACACTGTTTCTATGTAAATTCCCTCTTAAATTAGACTAAAAACAAATTTTGGTTGATCACATCTTTATTTAGCCTCTAATTATTCCATAAATCAAACGATAAGAATAACGTTAATTATTTGTCAATAAAATTAAATTGGTCTGATCTAGGTCTGGTTCATATCTTTTAGAATGACAGAATTAACATAGATAAACTTTGATGGTCAATAAGATTTGGATTCCCGACTTCTCGTATATTTTGGATGGGAAGTGTTTATATGAATGATATTTGGTTCCGGTGATCTGGAAGTTATGGATGTCAATTCTCACCATTCTCTTCTTTCTACCTGTAATTGCAGTAAAATACGGGTAAGATGCTTAGTTCCAGTGATCAACTAGTTTCTGATGCAAATTTTTATCATTTATTTCATTTAACATATAAAATGGTAAGAAATCTTTATACAATTCTTTTCATTGCAACTTTGACAATATTCAATGGAACTGTAAGGAGATATTTATGGCTATTTTTTATTTTAAAAGAAAACTATTTCTATAATGTCTGAACAACATTTCATCACTTATTTAAGTGGAATTATTTTTGGATAAAAAACATTCAAGATTCTATAGTAAGTTTTGGTTAAGAAATGCATTTTTTAAAATATCCAATTGTCATAATAAACAAACAATAGAATTTTATTATTACCAAATTAATTCATTAACAAAATAATAAAGCTATTTATGTTACAAATTTTATAGTATCAATGGTAATTATCTAATAATGGTTTAACTACAAATAGTAATGTTATTCTCAACTATGATGTATAATTTATAGGAATTCTGTACAGATAATCTCACAATTCTTTTTACATGTTTATAATAAAAATATTTAATTAAATATAAAGGTGTATTTATGTGTTTTGTGTATCATACAATTTTTATTTAGTATAGTGAATAATCAATACACACACAAAAAATTGTTTTTTTTTTTTTTTTTTTTTTTTAAATAACATATAATAATAATAATAATAATAATAAAATCAGAGTTTCTCCCTAGACACTTTAAGGAGGGTGCTGCATCCTACCTGCCGTTTAGTTTACAAAATAACATATCTCTTGTCCTTTATCCAAAAAATTACAACCTTCTCAGTTCTTAGTTAAAAATTACCTTTTTCCATTTTGAATAAAAAAATTTGCTTGCATAGTAAAAAGTACTCAATGTTGTCTTAAAAGGCTTTAAAAACCAAAAAATGAATTTAAAAACTAAAAAAATGCACATAAGAATCTGAAAAGTACTCGTAAAAATTCCAAAAAGTGTCTTTAAGAATCTGAAAAATGCTCAAGATTCTAAAATATGCCCTTTAGAATTAAAAAAGTGCCTTTTCTTACTGGCAGCACCCTGCCTTCTTTTTTTTTTAAACCTAGGGAAAACAGACAAAATTTGTATAATGATAAGAAAGGAATTATGAAGAAATCATAATTTATTGAAAATATTACTGTCTGCAAATATTGCAATAGAAATGATAATGAAATATTTAAAAATATCCAAAATATAATATACCAGAATTCTACTAGAGTGATAAGGAAATCTGTTCTCATTAAAATGAAATAATTCTACAAATAAATATGTAAGTTTACATGAATTATTATTATTATTTTAATTTAATTGAGATTTTTCCAAGTGAAAAAAAAAAAAATAAAAACTGTTTCATTCTTAATTATTCCTATCTCTAAGTTTGACAACATACATGTTATTTTTGGAAGTCAGAATAAACAGATAATGAGTTGGGCAGACATTTCATAAACCTTTTTGAAAATACTTAGAAGGCAAACAAAATTACATCATTTTAAAAGCAAAAAAAAATAATAAGTCATGTTCATTCTTCAACAAGATATCAATCAGAATGGAGAACTTTTCAAGCAAAACATAATTTGATTTGGTAATCCTATAGAAGGTTTAGAACTAGAAGAGAGAAAACCTGATTTGGTTGACCATGTTTCAGAAATAAAGTGATAGGCTACTTCCAAAAAATGATTCTGCAAATTCAATTTTCAATTAAATGAAGAAGATTGATAAAAATTAAGAGTAAAGTTCAGTTAAGAGTCAGAAAAATATGACTTTTAGGATCAAATGACAAAAATATGGAAGAATAAGAACTTTGTCTTAAAAATAATAAAAATTGTTTCATAAGTATATGTGTATGTAAGACATGTAATCTAAAATTATGACTATACAAGTTAATCCACAAAATATCTTCAAATTATTATTATTATTTGAATAGATACCTGACATGACTGTAGAAGAAAAATTTTACAAGAAAATGAACAAAATGCAAGTATGAATGACATACTTTGTTTTTCAGCATAGGAATGTCTTGCAATATTGTCAGATCCTTTGGGACCATTGTGAACACTAAAGACTCCATTCACAGGATGTGTGGTGTTCTAAAAAGAAGAAAGTTACAACTTATTTTCATTAAGATATTGTTTAAAAAAATATAGAATTTTTAAAAAGATAGTTAAATAAGTGTTTAAAAAAATGCTTTACATACTTTAGCTATTTGTAAGAGAACTATGGAATGTTTGACTGATTCAAGTACATTCTGAAAATATAAAACAAATACATAAATATCAATTGGATGTATTCTTGAAAATTATCATTATAGTTGAACAAATACTTTCAGAATAAATAAAGAAATATGAAAGCAAAAATAATTATAAACACACTTTTATAAACATTAAAATTTATCTTAAAAATCATACCTAATTTCACAGCTGAGATTTATGCTGTTCCAAAACATTTCCAATACAATAAGTAAATTTAGTTTTGATACCAAATATGGAAGATTCAACTTTCTTTTATACTTAGAAAATGCAAAGTTAAAAAATTAATATTTGTTCTTTAGTAATTAATTAGCAATTGTTTTTAAGATATGGCAACAGGGACAAAAAAACAATATTTAAATTATACATAAATTGTTATCTCACTGCACAATACAATCATATTTTAATTAATCTGATAGTTAAATTATGAAAATATTGTATTGTAAGCATGAACAGACAATGGTACACATGTTGGGTGATATACACCAAAAATCAATCATGAACAATTTTTTATCAGGTACTAACTGTATCTGAAGTTTGATGAAAATGCATGCATTAGTTCTTGGGATACATTTATTATGAAACTGTGAAAAATTCAGCACAGCAGCACCATTTGTTGGGCAATTTACACCAAAAACTGAACAACAGTACTCTATATCAGGGACTAACTGAATCAGAAGTAAAAAAAAAAAAAAAAAAAATTGTGCATTAGTTCTTGAGATAGAATTATTGCAGTAATCACAAATAAGGCACCATGACAGCACTACCTGTTGAGTGATTTGCAAAAAAACATAGCACCATATCATATCAAGTACTAAGTAAATCTAAAGTTTAATGAAAATCCATGCAATAGTTCTTGAGATATGGCTATTGTGGAAATCGAGTATAATCAACACCACTTGTTGAGCAATATACACTAAAAACTTATCAGATCTAGTTTATATCAAGGTCTAATAGAATCTTAAGTTTTGTGAAACTCTGTGCATTAGGTCTTGAGACAGAATGCCCACAAAATTTTTGTGAGAAAGTCAGACTCACAGACAGACATTTTGTAAAAACATGTTTTTCGGTCCCTAAAATGTATAAATCCTTCGAAAACTAGATTTTGGAAATTTTCACGAATCCAATGCTTTCTTTTTGCAAAGATAGAAGAAAGTAAAAACACTAAATACTTTTTCTTGCCATTGCTTAAGAGACTCTGTTTTTAAAAAGATATTTGAACTTCATTCAATTATTTCACTGATGCTCTTAAAGATAGCAACATAATTTTTAAAAACAATAAATACCATGGAAAATCTGAGCTCTTTTTAAACGCGGTATTATTAAAAAAGCTTAAAGAAGATTTTGACATAGTACACTCACATTTCATTAAAATATATTGATTGATTATAAATTATAGTCAATAAAAAATTAATGAAAAAACATATCATTAAGCAATCACAAAAATTGCAGTGAGCATTGTAAAGGTTTACTGGTAAATAATAATAATAATAATAAAAACCCCTTAAAATACTCACATTAGCATTATCTCTGATAGCTATCAATTGATTTTGGTCAGTTTCTGAGGTGGAATTACTTATAAGGTTATCCAGTTCCTAAGGGTAGAAAAAAATTAAACAATATGCACAGTACATGATGAAATATAAAAGTTATCAAGAATTTGTAAAATGTTGAAGAAATAATACACAAATGATAAATCATATATTAAAAATTAGCAGTAAACAAATACTTCACACACAGAGAGAGAGAATGAAAATAAAATTTAAATATAAATATCAAAAAGTGCAACTCTTCTATGAATGAATATGACATACATAAAAATTTATCAGCAATTTCATCCATAAAAAAAAAAAAAAAAAAAAAAAAAAATTAAAAAAAAAATATATTTTTATTTTCAGCTTAAACCACGGTCATTGAAATTTTTCTAAAACAAAATCAAAGATTATCTAAAACATATTTCATGTGATCATGACATGCCAATAACCAAAAAACTTAGTTATCAAAAATAAGAAAACAAAATTAATAATAATAATAATAATAATAATAATAATGATAAAAAAAATACTATTTGCACATAAGTCCTATAAAATAAATCTATCAGTCAAAGAATAATGTACATAAATTAATTAAAGGTCCAGCCTTCGGCTATTTTAGAGAAAGTAATCTTAACAGCTTTGTTTGTATTTTTGTTAGAAAACTTAAAACTTGAATATATTGAAAGTTGCATTTTGTTAGTTACCTTAAACCCTCAATCCTTCAATATTTTGAATTAGAACATAAAAAATAATCTCCCGTGTGCTATCAATGGCACAAACCTCATAAGTTTTCGATCCCTGGTCTAGACTAAGATTAAAACTTCCACATAATAAAAGCAAATTGTTTTAATTTTCAAAGATAAACCAAATAGTGAAACATTTAAAGGTGTGAAATATCAAAAATCCATTGAAACTGAGTTATTTTCAAGATTTTTGAGTCATTTCACATGCATTTTCAAGATGAGTTTGAAGTATTTTATTTATGACGGCAAGGAAATAAGTAAATTTCCCTTAAGGCTGATTAATCTCAAACACAAAATAGCTACTTACTAACAATTTATTATTATTATTATTGTTGTTGTTGTTCACAAACATATCATTACTAGGAAAACACATGCAGGATCTGCACAAAATTGAACAATGTCAGAAAATGTTTCTTTATTTTAAGTCATCAAGCCATTAATGGTAATTTAAAACTTAGAAAAAAACATAACTATATGGATATGAACAGTATATCTATAATAGCTCTGGTAAAATAGTTTGCTCTCAAAAACAATAGCAAATAGTAGGCAAACCCGGCTCTTTCTTTTTTATTGAAATTTATATTGTTTATTTAAATGTATCATGCTAATCTGTTTCACAATTCCTATGTGATGACACTGTCTTTTGTTTAATAACAAGTCTTTTTCATAACAAATCATATAAATATGGGGTCTTCAGGTAAAATAAATCAAAATGCAATATCTTAAAAAAAAAATGGCAAGCACAATAATGAGTCCCTTTGTATTCACACCCAAAATTGTAACAAGAAAGAAAGAAATAAAGAAAAACAAATACCATAACTTGATCAATCAATACTTGTAAGTAAGCATCAGCTTCAGTCAATTTCTTATCAAAATCCTGCAGAGAACTTGAAATATTTAGCTCCTCCCAACGCTAAATAAGGAAAAAAAAAATTATTCCATTAGTTAAGTAATTTAATTTTAATGATTAATTTTACATTTATCACTAGATTTAAAATATATAATATGATTACGAACCATTAAATATACAGAGAGATAAACTGTATGGATTAAAAAAATATTCTTGTTTCATTATATTCCCTTGCATACCTTTTGAAGAATTACATGGGACTGGTTGACTGGCATATCCTCCTCCCCACATACAGTAAAAATGTTTGTATCTTCAACTTATAACAGAAAATTATAATTGATATATTTTTTTCACTTTCAATTTTTGACAGGTTTACATGTGAGTTTACATTTTAGAGATCAGAGATCCCCAAAAAATGCTTTACAAAATGTCTGTCTGCCTCTGTGTGCATGTCAGGGCCTGACTTGCAAGTTTTTGTGCCCTGGGCATTTAATTTTTTTTTCGTGCCCCCTTCAGCTATGATGACTTACTAATGCTAGATTTTTTTTTTTTTTTTTACATATTAAAGAAATAACATTCTAGATAGAAATATATAAACTAAACATTGCTTAATGCAGGATATACAGCACTAAAATATTGTACTAAAAATTTTCACAAAGTATCAACTCAAAAAATTGAGTTTTTCGGAAAATTGAAAAGAGGTTCCAGATATATAAAAAAGTATTTTTCCTATTATTTAGCAAAATGTGTTTTTAACCGTATATTTAGGTATATTTTTGTCATTAATATCTGAAATATCAGGACAGGAACCAGAACAGTTAAGAACCCTCATGGTTAAAACATACAACCGAGCTCTAGGTGATACTTCAGGACATAGTTTTTTTTATATTTCAGGACAATTTCAAGACAGATTTACTCGGCATGCTACTTTTTATTCTGCAATTGTTTGATGCAATTTGCAATTAATTCATTTTAATTTTTAATTCAAAATTTGCAATTTTTTTCAAAAGATCAACTGACAAAATATCTATTTATTACTGCTGTTACAATGATTAATGTTGCTGAATAATTGTTAATGCTACAGCATAAAACACTTGAATTTTCAGGATTTTTTTTTAAAAAGCAACTATTTCGTCATATTGCAAATATAACGGATGAAAAGTAGATGAACATATAATGTCATGTGAGTTTGTAAAAACATATTGAAACATGATACAAACCAGACTATGGAAATACTGGCATAGTTTAATATTTTGAAGTTCTCTGATTTTGTTTTTGCCATTTTGGAATCTATTTCTTATACATATGTTTGTATATTAGAATTTTCACAAAAGGTTCAGGTCCCTAGAACTCATTAATGGAAAAGAAACCAGATTTATCTCTAATCATGATTTAAGTTTTGTTGGCGAAATTTGTACATAACTTCGAAAACTACCTTTGCCTGCAGGCCAAGCTGGCAGGGAATTTTTTTTTTTAATCCACTGCCATTTCCAGATTTTTCTAAATGTTTTACTGCCTTAGATGACAAAATATCATCAATTTTCATTTTGCTGCAATTTCTGCTTGACTTGAAATTAATGGTTATTTTGCTTTTTTGCAAACTTCAGGTAGCTGCCTAGTCTTGCTTAAAAATTAAAAAAAAGTCCTACTTTGGATAGGCCAAAAATCGACTTTGTAAGTGCTAAACTCTTATTTAAAAGAGTTGAACTTTTAGATTAAATTAAACTTGTACTCGTAGTCAGATTGTATAAAATAGGTTATTTAGAGAAAATCTTACAGTAATATGAAATAAATAAAATACAATACTAACTGCCTGAAATGAATAACTATGTGTGTGGCGTAGGATGGTATCCTCTAATGCATGAATCCATTTGTCTCTTTCATCAGTGTCTCGAGCTGAAACAAAATTTTTTAAAATGAAAAATAGGCTGTTACAAATGCTTAAATATTTAAATGAAAAAAGTTACAAAAACTATTTATAACCTTGAAAGTGAAATGTTTTTTCATCGACAGTGATTGTAAAAGTACTATCATCTTCATCATCTATCCCAATTATTGCACCCTGAAAGTATACAAAAATATACATAAATAATAATAAAAAAAAAGCAAACATTCATATGTTATATATAGGGAAAATACACAGATACACAAACATTTCAGCAGTTAGAATAAAATAAGAATATTTGTCTACTTTTTATGGCTGTTGTGAAGGGTATATGCTGTATACTTTCTGGATTTTAAAAAAAAAGCTTCTATTTTTTAACTAAAAATATAGTATATATATGACTTCTGCCATATAATCTCTTTCTGTAGGGTGCAAAATTTGATTTTTTTTTTTTTTTTTAATGACTACAGTATTAGTACTTTTCCATTTGCCTTAAAAACGTGGGGTACTTGCCAACCATATTAATATTGAGTTGGTCAAAAATGGAAACTTACAAATGAGGAAAAACAAATTCATTCATTTATAAAGCTGATACAATTAAAAAAAGACTTGAAACTATTATAAAGGTATGGTGTGCCTTTTTAAACTATTTTGTGGAATTTAACAATTTATTTTATGAATCGGGCATGCATAAGAAGTATTAAATTTAAGCTTTCCAATTATTTGAATGCTGAATAATCAAGCATTTATAATATATTTCAAATGAATAATATTTTCTCACAAACACACACAAAAAATTATCATTAAAAATTTTCCTTCAATAAAACTGCTCATTAATAAATAAGTGTAAGTGTACATCAAGCATTTATGAAAGTCAAACACTTCAATCTGCCTATTCTAAACAGAGTTCAGAAAAAAATACTGATTTTTTTAAACCTAAAAACAGAAAAAATTAAAAAGATGTTCACAAAAAAACATATATTTATTGTTTAAATATAGAGATACATAGAGCCTCAGCTTGATGAAAACAGCTGAAATTAAATTGGAATGGAAGCTGATTACTTACAGTATATGCCTATTCAATTTATATAATTCTGTAGAATCATTTTTAATCACTGCTAAACACAAAATATAACTAATTTACACACACTTAAGAAGTAAAATCAGTGATTATTTTCTGACAAAGAGCACTGAATCGATTAAGTAAATTGTTTTTTTATCATCCTTGTCTCAGATTTATGTGTGGAGAAAAAGCATATATATTTCTATGATACTACAATTATTGTTTTTATTTGAAGAGTCTGTTATGTACTAACAGTGAATTTCAAATTATGGTATTAGAAATAACAGAAC
The DNA here is from genome assembly GCA_964019185.1 of Maratus speculifer. NCBI lineage: Eukaryota > Metazoa > Arthropoda > Arachnida > Araneae > Salticidae > Maratus > Maratus speculifer. The sequence goes on along the minus strand of OZ025290.1, from coordinate 12,174,156 downwards.
CTGTTCACCATGAGCTGATCAACGCTGTATAGCCTCTTTGTTATGTAGGTCCACATAACATCTACATATGTGAACTTTGCAATATCTGCTTTTAAAATTCCATAGTAGGATTATTTGTAGTTCCGATTTTATATTTATATTCACAAATATTTAAACTTCAAAATGAATCCATTTGATAGATGAACAAATATCGATTTCTTCATGATACATTTGTTTAAAGAAGTGAAGTCCTAAAAGTGATAGAAAATAAACAACTTCAAAAATGCAACTAATTTTCTTTATTTTAAATCTCATTTATGAGTAGAATAAAATTACTTTATAAAAAGTTGATGTTTCAATATCTGTTAGTGTTGTTTTTCTTGTAAAAAAGTTTTATTGAAAAACTATATTATGAGTAGCACTTAGATACACATATATGTATCTATGTATCTTCGTCCATTTCACTGAATTTAATGTAATGTGTTAGAAGCTTCTTTATCTACTTGTATAGAAGTAATTATGGTTTAAGTTTATCGGCATCATTAATATATTTTTTTTTTTTTCTTTCTGTAATTTTTGAACTTTTATCAGAAAGTTATTTTTCTAGACATACTGACTCAAAAAGAGACTGTCGCAATATTATGGCAAGCTAATTTATTTGATAGATGAAGACTACCCCCTGAATTCAATGTTGTGTTGTTCACTAATGTGATTTCTCTTTGTAGTCTGCATGCATTATTATGACGTCATCAATGTGTTCTTTCTCTCCCCATTCCTGACATAAGCATTAGGAGAAGGCTAATGTCTTGGAGAGGCATGCATTTGTTTTCATTTTACAATCAGGGTTTACCTTTTTAAGTCTACTACATTTCATTTGTTTTTCGTTAATTTGCCATAACTTTTAATTTAACTAATCAATTTAAATCTTTATGTTTAATTACTTTGTTAATTCATATAGTTGCCATTTATATACAAAACCTCACTATTTTTAATTCAAAATTGGGTGTGATGAACAGTTGATAAGATGTAGTTCTTTTTAAAATTTTCATTGATTGTGACTTTTGGTCAATGCTCTCTTAAAAAAAAAAACAGTGATGTTTTATAAGAAAAATTATAGTGTGCTATTAAAGACTAGTATATGTGGAGTTATTTGTCATTGTCCAAAGATTAAAATTTAACTGTGTTGCTTCCTCTTATAATCTTAAAATTTGAATGCACTGACTTATGATGACTGGAAATATGATGATGTCATTGATGTGCTCTTTTCTCCCCATTCCTGGCATAAGCATTATGAGGACTCATGTCTTGGAAAGGCATGTGTTTTTTTTTTTTTTTTTTTTTTTTCCTTTTTTTACAAATCAGGATTTACTTTTATAAGTCTGTTTAATTACTTTCCCTGCAGTTGTCATTTATATACAAAAACTCGTGATATTTAAATTCAGGATTGGGTGTGAAGAGCAGTTGATAAGATGTAGTTCTTTTAGAAAATTTTTGCCGAATGTGGTTTTTGGCCAATGATCTCTTTTAAAAGGAGCTGGTGATGTTTTTGAAAAGAATTATAGTGTACTATTAAAAACTGACCCAAACATTGTCCAAAGATTTAAATTTTATTGTGTTGCCTTTTCCCTTTGTTTTAAAATTTGAATGCAATGACGTATGGTAATTGGAAGTATGATGATGTCATCGATGTTATCTTTTCCTCCCATTCCTGATGTAAGCATTATGGGAAGGCTGATATCTTGAAGAGGCATGTGATTGTTTTCATTTTACGAATCAGGGTTTACCTTTATAAGTCTACTACATTTCATTTGTTTTTCATTAATTTGCCTAACTTTTAATTTAACCAATTTTGTGGCTTAGGAATGGATGTAGCACAAATAATGTTTGATATATGTGTAAAGTAATAAGTAAATTATAGAAAGTTGTCAAATATTAAGGTTTGTGTTAGGCTAAGTATTTATCTAAAATGTTACTTATGCATGATTTATATCTGCTTAAGAAGTTTATGCAGTTTGATCCTATTGTCACTCATGGGGAACAGACTGGTACAAAGAAAATTAGATGATAACCTTCACCTATAACACTTTAGAATAATTAAGATAGAAAAAAAAAACTCTTGTGTTGGACTGATACAATCCTGATTACAGAGAGTAGTTGTTAGAGAGACTCAATTCATCATTTGGAAACAGGTGATTGAAAGAGGAAGGGAAGTGTCACGTTAGTGTCGAGAAAGAGTCTCAGTAGCTCTCACCATCTGGCCCCCCCTCCCCGGTGCATGTCTTGAATGTTAAAGTGGACTTTCCTAGAGATGTAAATTTTCCGGAAAAATTGAAGTGGCGGAAAAAAAACTTTTTCCCAGGTTTTATCGGAAAAGTTGGAAAAATTTATTTTTCATAATCGTTTCTCACAAACAAATTATATTTTCTTAGATAATATTAAATAATAAACTTTTTTTTTCATTTATTTGAATTAAAAAAAAAATTATTCACTTTATATAACTATATTGCAAAATAAAAAGAAAAAGAAGCAAAGCCTGCTTTTAAAAGTTCAGTTTTTTTTTTGTTTTTTTTTCCCCAGTCTCAGAGTTTTTAGAGTAACATTTAGGCTTTATTTAACACTATTGCTTGTTATATCATGTGTCTGTTGAAATGATATTTCAGTTACATGTTTAATTACCAATTGACCTAATATAAAAACCACAGCCAATATCTCTGCATGTTGGATTCAAATGTATTATAAATCCCATTTACATAGTACTGTTTTTAAGTGAATGATACTAGTTTAAAGAAGCAACTTATTGCAGTTTTGTCATTATTCCGAATCTCAGTATTTAAATCTTCCATTGTTTAAAAAATGTATATTTTTACAATATTGAATTTTTTTCTCACGATTATAATTTTATTTCTGTTAGAAAATATGCTTAGTTTTGGTATAGGTAAAAAAGCGAGAATTACTTTCATAAATTGTATGAAAAACACGAATTACGTCTATGAATCGTGTAGTAAAACGTGCATAACATTCATAAATCGCTCAAAAAACAAATTTCGTCGGCGGAATGCTGAAATGCAAATTACGGCTATAAATCACATAAAAATAGCGAATTGCATTCATAAATCGCATAATAAATGTGAATTGGGTTCATGAATCACATAAAAAATGCAAATAATGTTCATGAATTGCTCAAAAAACACAAATTACGTCCATGAATTGCATAAAAACGTGAATTACTTTCATAAATCGCGTGAAAACGTGAATTACGTCCATAAATCGTGAATTATGTCCATGAATTGTGCAAAAAAACGCGAATAAAGTTCATAAATTGAAAAAAAAAAACATGAATTATGTCCAAGAATCGTGTAAAAAAGAAGTGAACTATGTTTATAAATCATATAAAAACGTGAATAACGTGAATAAATTGATCAAAAAATGCAAATAACATGAATAAATTGATCAAAAAATGCGAATTTCGTTGACAGAAAGCTCAAAAAACCCAAATTACGTCCATGAATCGTATTAAAATAGCAAATTACGTCCATAAATCGCATAAAACATGAATTACATTCATTAATCGCATAAAAAACACAAATTACGTCCATAAATCGCTCTAAAAATGCAAATTACATTCATAAATCGCATAAAAAGCACAAATCACGACCATGAATTGTGCAAAATATGCGAATTACACCCAACATTAAAATAGTTTGCAGAAAATTTTTGACCCAATATTACATGAACAGAAAATTTTTGTTTTTATACAAGTCTTTATTATTTGTTTTTATTATTTATCATTTGTTTTAATTATTGGTAGGCGTCGATGGCACCGTCTAGTGCACATCATAACAGATACAACAATTCAATTTGGTGATAAAACTTTTTTCTGAAATGTCTATTTTCAAGAGAAATTTTGGGAAGGGTCTTGTGTTTCAAAGTAGGAAAAAATATGAAGGATCCTTTCAAGTCTCAAACAGATTTCTGCTGAGAGATCAGATTACCCACATTAAAATTTTCATGTGGGACACTCAACATAAAAGTAAATAAAATAAAAAATATGAGAATGTAGCTATTACAAAATTTTCAATATATTATTTTACAAATGAAATTTAATTTTTCTGGTTTGGAAGAACAAGCCTTCAGAAAAAATAAAACAAAAAAAACTTTTTCCCCCAACTTTTGCAGGGTTTTTTCCGAGGATTCCCATCTCTAGACTGTCCTCAGATGCTGTGCAGGGATGCCATTTGAGCAGGGTGGGGATAATGGCCCTCTTCCAAGAAATTTTATTTTTCAGAAAATTTATTAACAATCAAATGTCAGACTCAAACAAAAATTAAAAAATTGCTCAAACGCTAAAATAATTTATCAGATTTAATTGCAATAAAAGCACACTGTAAAATATTGTTAATCCCCCCTCCCTGCTGAATGTGACAAAAAATTATAAAATAATCAGAAGGGATGCTTACATGGGATTTTTCCATGATCTTTTCACAAAATTTGGGGGGGATGTTTGACGGAATTTGCAGGGGATTTTCGTGATGTTTTCCAGAATTTTCAGAGTTTTTATGCGATGTTTAACAAAATTTGCATTTTTTCCTCAATGTTTGATAGAATTTGCAAGATTTTTATGCAATGTTTGAAGAAAATTAAGGAATTTTTATGAGATGTTTGACAAAATTTGTGAAATTTTTTTGCGATACTTAATGAAATTTGCAGTTATTCCATGATGTCTGATGAAATTTACATTGTTTTTCGCGATGCTTCACAAAATTTGTCGGTTTTTTCATGATGTTTGAAGAAATTTTGCGGGACTTTATTGTGATGTTTGATAAAATTTCGTGTTTTTTCCGTGATCCTTTGACATAATTCACATTTTTACTATGATTCTTTGATGACATTTGCATTTTTATCATGATATTTGACAAAATTTCAGCTGTTTTCACAATCTTTTGACTGTTGTTTTAGATCCATCATATTCACTCTTTTTCTTGCAATCTTTTGACAAAATTTGTAATTATTTAACAAAATGTGTAATTTCTTTTGCAATTCTTTGACAAAATTAATGATTTTTCCATGATCTTTTGACAATAGTGTTTTTTCAGTGATTTTTTGATGCAATTTATAATTTTTCAGTGATCATTTGATAAAAATTTATTTTTTCCCACGATTCTTTGATGTAATTCTTGTTTTTTAGTGATTCTTTGATGTAATTTATGTTTTTATCAGTAATCTTTAGAGGGGGAGCACTTTCTTAGGATTTCAAATTTCAATTTTTTTTTATAAAATGAGGGGTAGGAGTGCAGATTAACAGGATTTTATGGTATGCATTAAATAAATACTTTATGCATAGAAGTTAATAATTATTTTAAAAAATTCCTAAAGCTTTATTATTCAGTATTTCTGAAGGTGAGAGGTGAGACAGATATCGTTTATGAATACTTTGGCTAATATAAAAAATGCATAGCAATTTTTTTTTAATCAATTGGTTTATATTATATATAGCTCACTCTCAAAATTCTTCTACATCTAGAACTAGAGCCTGTGCACACCCGACAAAACAATTTCTTAAACCTGAAAACCCAAAGACTTCTACAAAAACCCACAGTAAAAGAAAGTTACACCATATTTTAACACATTTATAACAAAATAATCTATAATTTTATTCTTTATGTACAAACATGAATACATATACATTAGAGATGAGATGAGCTCAGTCCGTGCCCAACATGGGCTTAGGCTTTTTTCCCTTTCGTAATCTTCCAACTTATAACTGATGATAAAAATGGCAATATTAATATTCTGTTTTCAAATTAATAAGGTACACCAATCAAAAGACATAACTTCACTATCATAAGATGCTCAAGTTATACAGCATAAGCCCTTGTTAATTAGTGAACTTAATGCATAACCTTTACGTCTAGCAATGTTGAATTTAGACATATTTCTCCACAATGGATTTCTATGGCTCTGGTGGAGAAGGACATTATACAGTTCTGTGAGGAGGGAAAAAGGTGGAATGCCCCCAGAGCCACCCCTTAAATTCAACACTGACCTCCACAGTTTTTAGTTCTGAAAGAAGTTTGTTACTCATCTTATTGAACCTCAGGGGATAAAAGACTAGAATGTTGAACCAAGCACAAATTTGCGAAAAATCTTTTACAATGCAGCAAGGCAGTGTGACACACTGACCACTCAGATGTTGGGCTTCATTATATTAAGACTGATTTATTTTGAACTCTTATGTTAATTTTTAATAACAGAATGATTGATTTAATAAGAATCATTATGAATAAACTTCACTATAAAGTAAAGTAGTTCCTTTTCATGGGCACCTTGGAATGACAAGAAAACAATAAAATTGAATTTTTTCAGGGAAACAAAATTTTTAAAAGCACTTTCTAACAGCATTTACATACATTTTAAAACGTTGTATTTCAAAAACATTGTTACATCTTTATGAAATACCTATCAATTAGAAGAAGCAATTTATTCAATAGTTACAGGATTTAATACATACAATGCGAAGCAATTTATTTAAAATATACATAAATAAGACATATAATGAAGTACAGTAATTTCTGATCTATAATCCACAGATCAATCAATCATGTTTGGACACTGAAATCTTACTTTATAAAATGTAATATATATTTAAGTGTGGTACATATTTAACGTCAATTATTAAACATAATTTTTGGATTGAAATACAATTGTATGATCCACAGACTATAGACTGGAAATTATGATAATACAAAATATATGAAATATGGTTACCATCTCATGGTAAGCCAAACAAGATTAGAATTTTTTTCTCTCTTTGTCATTCCACTTTTGTGACAGTTTATACTAGGGATGGGACGAATATTCGGCCGCTATTCGGTATTCGGCCCTTTTGCCGAATATTCGGTCGGCCGAATATTGAAGGCTTGTTGACCAAATACTTCGGCCGAATACCTGTAGCCGAATATTTAGAGATATTGTGCCGAATATTGCTAAAATCTCGCCGAATAGTGAAAGCTATCTTGCCAAATAAATTTCGGATTTAAGGAATTTCATTCTTGCAATTTTTTTTCCTCTAATCCAAATTGGCTACTTCATTTATGAAGTCATTCTCACTCTTACTTACAAAAGATAGAGTTATTCAGATACTAAAAAATATACAGCTTTTCTGTATTTCCTATAAAAGTTAGATAAAAAAGAAGATAGTCTAATGAATGAAAGATAGTCTAAAAAATGCTGCCCAAGTTGGAGATTTAATTGTACGGGAAATGTCATCATTAGAGAATGATACATTACAATTAAAGATATAAAAACACTGCCTTATTCTAAAATGCTCAAATATTTATTAATGTCTGCAAATTCCATGCACATATGAAAAAGGCTCTTATAAAATTCATAACTTATTTTCTTTAAAGTAAGAAATGAAAAAATTTATTCACTAAGTGTGTTTAATGAAGATTCATTTTCAAAATTAAATATAATATATCACCATTCCAAATACAGCGGTACATCTGAAAGCAGAACTGGTGTCAAACTCGACACATTAGATAATGACACAACTTGCTTTATGAAGATGGTTTTATAAATATTTTAATATGAATTCTAAATACTCAGCAAAATAATTTTTTCATTCTATAGTTTTCACTTTTAAATAATTATTTGCATAATTACTGACTTAAATATGTAACATTATTATGTATATATTTTTAATTTAATCTTCCTTCCTTCATGTTGTTATCAATTTCTGTTTATCCTTTTAATGTTTATTGAATAAGTGGAATATTGAAGTTGAATATTGTATGTGCCGATTCAAATGTCAAAGATTTTGTTAATATGTGCATTCTATTTTAAGCATAACCTTTTGCTTTAACGTAATTTGCAATTTAAAGCTTGGCATCTGATTTCAGAACAGTCTCATTCTTACAAATTTGCTTATCACTAGGGACACAAACTCTAAATGATCAAATTTACTTCATTAAAGGTTATTTTAGAAAATATGTTCTTGTGAGTTCCAGCGCCGAAACTAGCCTTTTTTGGGGCCAGGGCAAACATGGATTTTGGTGCCCCAACCCCCACATATATGCATTCTGTATAACAAAAACACCATAGAAAATCTTAATTTGGCGCCCCCTTCATCTTCTGTTCTCTTGGCACCCGGGGCACCTGCCCCCTTTAGTTTCAGTCCTGGTGAGTTCTGAGAGAGAGAGAGAGATTAAGAATATTATTGATTTTGGATGCAAGAAGTATCAACTGATAGTAAAAGTGAAGTATACATTCTTCATATTTTAATGGAAATATTTTTCCATCTTGACTTACTGAAAATCAATTTAATGTACATTAGAATAAAAGATATAATGCAATTTCATAATTTTTTTGTATTTAAAATAAGTTTTTAAAATGTAAAAATACATTTAAAAGCACATTTAACCACTTCACCGGCGATGGGTATGGAGAAACAGTGCTTTTAACCTCGAGTTATGTCGGGGCAGACGGTTAAGTGCTTAAGAAGAATATATATTAATGAGCTCCTATTTTTTAAATTATATATAACCAAAATTTATTTTCTTTATTGGAAAAAAAATTTACTATTCGGCTAGCCAAATATTCAGTATTCGGCCTAAAGTTTGGCCGAATATTCGGTATTCGGCCAAATCACTATTCGTCCCATCCCTAGTTTATACATTTAGAAAGAAATTGCTTTCTTTGAAGGCCACTGTGGTTAATTGTACAAAAGCCCCAATAAAAATAAAGTACCTAATAATTATAACTATAATTAAAAATTTCAAGTGTTTTCAATTGATAAAAACAATTATTAAACCAGAACAAAGTGTGCTCTATAAATTTAAAATGACAAAAATGTTAGAAATTATTGTACCTTTAAACGAACACATCCTCTTCGTGCACCCCGGACCATTTTTTCTTTAGACTATATAAAAAATAAAATTTTGGTAATTAGAAAATAAGTGAATATTTGTATTCATAAGACATTCAACATTTTAAACATAAGATTCAATGAAAAAAAAATATTTGTATTTTTTAAATTACAGTTATTATATAATTATTTTTTAAATTATTTTATTACAATTATCATTTGAATACAGACACTAAATAGGGTGGTTTATTAATATTAATTTTGAATGTTGAAAACAATGAATGAGTAATCCTTGTATAATCCAGGGTATAATCTGCAGATTATACGGCAGTGCGAATTATCTGCTAAAATTATTTTAAAAAGGCTAAATGCTGCTGATTATACACCGCCGTAGATTATAGGCTGAAAATTATGGATAATATTATGCTAATGCCTAAGAAATATGCATCAGAAAGTGATTTAAAATAGTAATACATAAATGTTTGCCTCTAAAGGAATAATGCTTTATTTTTCTGTAATTGTAATTCTATTGTTAGTAGCAGTATTTTTCAAAATTTTGTGGATGAACTTTTGGAATTTCACTACTCCCCCCCCCCCCTCAAATTTTAGAAACATTTTAGAGGCCTTTCATTTAAAGAGCCAGTTCAGTTTATCGTTGGTTGAAGAGAGATAGTGAACAGGTAGAAAATATTGGAAAGGTATTAGCTCTTTCTCGTTGAAGAAGGCTTTTGATTCTGGAGATGGGGGAAACAATTTAGTTGGAGTTAAAACATTAAATTAAGTTTACATTTAGATTTATTGTGTGGCTTCTTCTGATGCTGGGTTTATGGTATAGTACATTTAACTAGCATTCATTTAAATATTTAAAGCTAATTATATTTCAAACTCAAAGTTAATTTAAATATCCTTTTTAATTATATTCAGTTTATAAAGTAAGTGAAATAAATCTATTGTGAAATCTTTAACAAATATAATTTAAACTATTTAATATTTCAGTTATATTTTTCATTTAATGTTAATAATTTAGAAATATATTTAAAAGTAAATGTTAGAAGAAATTTGATTTTGATGCTCCGGTCTACAAGTTAACCTTTTGTTTTATTTTAAAGTAATGATGAAGTTTGTTGATATGGTTCTTGAGAACTTATGATATTTGTGTAAAGTGGACTTTCTAGAGGAACCTGATTCAACATGATGTTATATCCATACTTACATTATCTATTATTTTATCCTTTTATTGTTAATAAAATTATTGGTTTGTTTTTAAAACTTTGATCATTCTTTTTAAACACTTTTCAGATTGAAGCCATATAATTTATTCATTCATTAAATTAATTTAAAAATAGTTTTTCAAATTAATCAAGGACCAGGGGTCAGCCTTGTGCTTCAACTTGCCATGTAAAAAAAGGTGTTAACCTCTGCTGTGTTAAGTCGTATAAGATAGACCTTAACAGTCTAAAATAACAAGATTATGGGCCTATTTGGTCCTTCCTTTTTTAATAAAATGTCTTTTAATGGCTTCTATAAACTTTTCTTATATGTTCAGTTATATTTTTCATTCAGTTATATTATTTCAGTTCAGTCATTTTATTCAGTTATATTTTTCATTTAATGTTAATAATTTAGAAATATATTTAAAAGTAAATATTAGGTCGGGTTTCACCTAGCCAGAATAAATATTATCATTAATCACTTTAATATGTCAAATTTACATATATTTTTGATTTATGAAAAGGTAATAGAAAAGTTAATTGAAAATACAAATGTTTATTTGTTGAATGGGGCAGGTAATGTAACAACAAATTAACCACTGAGAGGATCACTGTTATAGTTGTTGCTAAATGGCAAACTATAAATTCAGTCTTATTTTGCTGCGAAGTAAGTGAAGTATGTATATTTTGTATAAAATTAGTAATGAGTAATGACAGTAATTTATGATTTATTCATATCATGTACAATTTATTGGTATTGTATTTGTAAATGGAAAAGTATCAAATGAGAGAGATTCTAATTCTATGACAGGATGTTTAAATGTAACTCTGTCAATTGCGGGTCATTTGCCTGGATGTAAAATGCAGGTTTTTCTTTTATTTATTGAAATTTTTGCTGAAGATGAGTTGTTAAAAAATCCTTTAATAATTGGACGATACCTTTTTCTTTCTTTGGTGCCGTCAAGTTTTGACGGGTTCCATCCAGGGTTGCCGGCCGGCTTTTTTTGGTTTTATGCACTTAAAAAAAGCCGGCTTTTATTTTTAAAGTGTTAATTTGTATCAAATACATATTAAACGTGGACTGATTTATTTTTAATACATTTTTAACTATTTACTACTAAAAAAGTGATAAATTTCTATTTATTTTTTCAAATAAGTATATCTTTATAACCGCCAGAAGTCAACTGTGAAAGCATTATGTCTGAAAAATATAAATCTTGGAAAAAAGAAAATATACTCAAAAAATGTTTTTTAAACTTCTATATTCCATTAGTTCTTATATTACACACTCTTAAGAATTACATTTAATTCAATTATGACAAAATTAAACACATCAAAGCATTCATGGAAACGTTCTTACAGGTCAATGTGTAAAGATTAAGTCATTAAATGAACAATGTTGAAAGAGAAATTAGGAAGGATTCAGTATTTGAGGAGAGTTTAATACATAACATAAAATTAAAACAACAACAAAAAATGTTCTAATAAAAATTGTTGAATTAAAATTTTGAATAGCTCTTTGTTATTTAATAGTGCATATATGCCCACTTGCATGAATTAATATATTCATGCAAATGCTAATTGAGAATAAATTGTGAATATATTATGAAATAATGCATAACTCGAAATACTATTTTCAATAGTGAGAAATGGTGTTTTTTTATATGTACGATTTTAAATGTTTATAGGGAATAAAACATGACATTGTATTGTAATAACTCTTAAAATTAGTTAAGTAATAAAACAAGTAACCATACTCCTCTTCAATTTTATAAAGCAGTAAAAATAAAAAAAACAAGGGCAGAGATGCCGCGGACGCGCTATAGCGCGTAAAATACGCAAAGGATCGGCGACGGGACGCATAAAATTGGAGCTTACGCGTCCCAAGGGACGCATAATTTTTTTCAAAATGTCGCAAAAAAGACAAATTTCGTTAAAATATCACAAAACAACGAATAATTTCCGGCAAATTCCGTCAAAAAATTCACGAAAAAAGGCTAATTTTTGTTACAAAATCCCGAAAATAAAAGGCAGATTTCATCAAAAAATCGTGAAAAAACGGCAAATTTCATGCAAAAATTCGCGATAAAATGGTAAATTTTGCCAAAAAATTCGCAAAAAAACGAAAATTTTCATCAAAAAATCGTGATAAAGTGGTAACTTTCGCCAAAAGATCGCGAAAAACCGGCGCATTTCGTCAAAACATAGCGAAAAACCAGTATATTTCTTTTAAAAAAACGCAAAAAAGGCAAATTTCGTTAAAAAATACCGAAATAACGAATACTTTCCGACAAATTTTGTGAAAAGATTTACAAGAAAATGGTTAATTTTGTTACAAAATCGCGCAAAACGGCAAATTTAGTCCAAACAATCGCTAAAAAACGTCAAATTTCGTTCAAAAATCGCGATAAAACGGCAAATTTTGTCAAAAAATTCACGCAAAAACCGCAATTTTCATCAAAAAATCATATTAAAACGGCAATTTGTCAAAATATTGTGAAAAACCAGCACATTTCATCAAAAGGTGGCGAAAAACTGGCAAATTTCGTCAAAAAATCGTGAAATAACAGCAAATTTCTTCAAAAAATCACGAAAAAATGACAAATTTCGTCAAAAGATCGCTTTAAAACGCAATTTTCGGGGCACGAAAAAAAAAACTAATGCGAGGATAGAATTTTTCTGTTCCAAAAACTAACCTTCCTGCTTCACAATCTGTTTTTGATTATTCCAAATCTTTCTGAGTGAATGTAACTTCTGAAAGCACCCATTCATTAAACAAAAAGTACCCCTTTACTCAACAAAAGTATTCTTTTTTTCAGGAAAAATGTCTTTTTCAATAAATCAGTTTTGCCCCTTTTTAAAAGAAATACAAACAATAGTGATACTTGTTATCTTTTACACTCAAATAAGCATTATTTTATACTTTAATTTTGTATCTTGTACATTTGTTTTTAAAAAAGTAAGGAAAATTTCTCTTAATAGTTTTAAAAAATTAATATTGGTTTTAATTATTTATACATTATTACTAAAAAAATAATTATTGCACTTAATTTTTCTTTTGCAAATGAACAAGTTCAATTTTTGCGTCTAAAAGTATGACTTATTATTAGTGGGGACCCGCTTTTGTGAAAAAGGGACCCATAATTTCAGAAGTCCTGGGTCCTGGGGACCCAGAATTTTTCAAGTCTAGAGGCATCACTGCAAGGGTAGGATTAATGGTCAATGTAAATCAGAAAAAGCACTTGGTATGGCCATTTTATAATTTAGCTGACATATTTGCAATTCTGACTATAAACCACTGGCAACTCCATCAATGTGTTATTCTAGTATTAATATCTTCATTATTGAAAAATTGGGTTATAACATAACCCAATTTCTCATATTGAATCATAATTAAAATCTCAATTTTTCATTTTAATAAATAAATTTATTAAATTCAAAGTGAATTAAACATCATTAAAATTATTTAAAAGACACTTAAAAATGTATAGATTTTAATTAAAAGGCTTCACTGTATAAAAGCCAATTATGGCCAAAAAAGGCCAAAAAAAGCCGGCTAAAATCAATAAAAGCCAATTGGCCTGGCTTTTTAAAATTTTAACGGCTTTTTTGCAACCCTGGTTCCATCTAGTCAATATCTTATTGCGAAATCTTAATTTCATTCCTCAAATCCATTTCCCTTTTTAGAATAAAAAACATTTATCGAAAATTTTAATTTTGTTTTATTTATTTAATAATTGTGTGCTGCTGTTTTGACTCATCCACATTTAGGGACTGATTACTGTATATTCTAGCAATTTTGTAAATTTGAAAAAGGGCAGAGTACTGCACCCTTCATAAATGACCTAGAATAAACACTACCTCAAACATCAGCTTTATTTTGAAATCCTATTTAGAGCATTCAAGCTGCAGTTTGATTTCTTTTACACCTGCTAATTACTGTAAGTAATATATCCAATAGTTTTGGGAAATATAATTCTTAAGACTGCACCTAATAGGATAGGTGATTCCATGCAGTGATACTCTGACATTTTTCTGTGTTTTTTTTTAAATGTTTTCTTTTACTAGCCTTCCAACTAAATTCCTCATTAATTTGATAACTTCAATTCAGTATTTTAAATATTCAAATAATTCAAGTATTAATTTAGTGATAATGACATTAATAATTAACTTGGACAATTATTCTATTAATAAATATTTTATTTAATTATTGATATCTTAATTGTTAAAGTTATTCGACTAGGCAATAAAGGCTATTATTTTGTTCATGGGTTTTCAGTAAATTCTGTTTCCTAACAGAATCATAATATTATTTAGCCATTATTTTAATAATGCAAGGTGTCCATTATTAAAATTTCTGGATAATTATAAGTGCTTTGGTTTATTTCTGTTATTACAATTAAAATTTTATTCACAAAGAAAAATATGATCTATGAGATTTGTTAATAAATAACAGTAATATTTTTAAAAAAATTGAATATAATAATCGTAACAATTAAAAAATATTTTTTAAAGAAATTCTTCAAATATATCCACTAGTGGCAAGTTTATCTGATGAATATGTTCGTTTCAGGTAATAAAATTGCACTATTAAAAAAAACTGCAAGATTCGTTCTACCCCCCCCCCCCCACACACACACACACACACAAAATAAATAAATAAAATATGACAAGGGATGGCCTACAATAAAGCAAAACACATTCCCCCTATTTGGTATAGACGTCTAAGAAAATAATCGAATATTTATAATAATCCTAAATTAGCAAAATATTTTCTGAAGCATTGAAACATACATATATAGGGTAATAGAGAAGATTATTCATATACAATTTGATGACCAGATCTATAAGAAATAAACAAAACAGGGGGAAATTTGTAATTAAATATCGTCAAATAACACAAGATCTGCATACAAATTTGAGACGAACGATAAATCAACAAAGGAACGACATGATTACTTAAATAATAATTATAATAATAACATGCATACAGTGTAATACGAGAGAAGTCCAGCATTATCATCTAACACAAACCACCTATATTGCCATCCTTTCATAACATTCGTCCATTTGCTAAGTGGTCCTTCCATGATAGCCATCTTAAAAGAAGAAAAAAAAACAGAATAGGTAATATCTTTATTTAATCCATTTGCAAGCTTTTCTATTACAACATCTGATCAAATAGAAGACATTTAATTTTAATGTTTTGCTTAGCTCACGAGACCCAGAACCCAGAAACAGTTGTTCAATTAAAAGGGCCTGCCCAGTGATGGTAACCTCGTCAGTCTGATTTTCCCTCAAAAATTCCCACATCGGCCTGATTTTCCCCACACAATTAAGTTTGCCGGTGATGCCTTCAGTCCGGAAATTTTCGCGCAACATCCTTTCCTATATTATACCTCCTCTTAAACACTTTTGAACATTTAAAAGGAGTTTTTCAAGGAAATATATAGTAAAAGTAAAGAACTGAAAACCTTCCAAAGATTTTTCTTATTTTATTAAAAAGGAGAATATGCACTTGAGAATCAACATCCTAAAAAAAAGTTATTTGGTTTATATAGACTAATCATCTTTCAACGATGAGTAATAAATTGAAATTTTTGTTTTTTAAATAATTTTAATATCTCTGCTAGAAATAGGTATGTTACAGCTGTTAATATAACATTTTTAAAATGTCGTATAAGTTGTATTATGTCTTTGAAAAATATATGTCTTTCTTCGAGGATTCTCTCTTAAATAGCAAAAAATAATTTCACAATGTATGTTAGGCATAGGTATTTCAAGACCTTTTTTTTTCCTAATCAATTTTAGTTAGATTCTATGGCTTTTCCAGATATGTGAATGCAGAAAAAAGAAGGAAATATTTTTATATTTTATTCTCTACCCCCGTCCTTTATAAAAAATCGCATTCAGCATCAAAAAACAGATTTGAGAGAAGCAGCAATTAACACTTAGGTGGATACAATAGATCGATTGAATCCTCCTAGAGTTAACATTACTCAGTTACATAATGCATCTGTCTAGTGAAGATTTCATCCACTTTTGTGACAGAATCAGCAAAGTGGCGGGGGTGGGGGGCTACCAAATTGCTTTACTTGTCCCACCAACCTCTGCTGTGTTAAGAATCATCCAACATATACCACCAATCTTGCATACTAAGAAGAATTAAGAATTATGCACTGTAATTTCATCAGCAAAAATGTTATCCCGCTTTTTCCGTTGAAAAATCTTGCTGATACAAAAGCTGTGGAAGTAAAATCTCAAAAACATTGAAATTTCCCACAAAGATACAAAAATTCCCTTTTTCCCACAGACCTCTGTTTTCCCCACAAAAAGGGAAATTTCCCACGAGTTACCATCACTGGGCCTGCCGTAATGAAGCATTCTCAAATGAATTTTATTCATTCACTATTCATTGATATTGGCCGTGTTCAAAAGCGGCTTTTTTTGTGCGCGCGCGCTCAGAAGATTCTGCTTGGAGTAGGTTCTATCGAAGAAGAGAATTTTAAACTTATTCAATTATTGTATTATTTTTATGGTTCAGAATTGGTAAATAGAAATACCATATCTCTTTATCCTTTCAAAATATGATTTTCGTAACAGAAATACATACCTGTGAGCATTTTCGCCGTTCCTAACCGATATTGCAAAATATCAAACTGCGCATGCGTGTGGACTTTGAAATTCTCTTCTCTCTACTAGAAAAACTGTACATACAGATAGGGGTTACCATATTGGCGCTTTTTCTTATCGGGGGTGACATTTTCACCATGCATTACATTATTATTTTATTTATATCGACAAATAAGAAACAACACTGCTTTAGAAATAGCTTCATGTAATTTTCGTAAAGTATTTATTACTAATGCAATTAGGAAAATTATTTATTACCCAACAGATAAAGAATAAAATTTTGCAAATGAGCTTATCAATGAATAATTTAAACGTATTACTAATAAAAAATGTAGCTGCAAATATATATTATTCGTTTCTTTTATGCCTATTATTTCTTTTATAATGCAAGTATATGTTTTCCTTTATAATAATAGTAAGAATGATTATCTTATTTTTAATCTTGTATGTTCTGCTGCTAAATTAATATATCTTTAACGAAACAATTTATTTTAAGTAATACATATAAATTAAAATGATTAATATGATTTTATGATTGATATTATTTTATGATTTTTATAAATTTAATAATGCATTATTATTTAACATCCTTTTCTACATTTTTATGTAATTTTATAAAATATTAAATACATTTATCACTATGATTTTCCTTTTTAAATACAGCTTCTTAAAACTTTTTTTTTCTTTTTAGTTAAAAGCAATTATAATTTGAAAGCTATCTATTCAGATAGTTATAAAATTCTTTTAATAAATTCGTTTAAATAACTAAATATAGATAGCAGCATAATAAAAAAAATTTTCTTTATTTTTCACTTTTTATGGGTGTAAATAGGGAGTCAGGAGGGGTAAAGAAATGCCTCACTCTGTGGGTGTAAAAAATTCAGTGTTAAATTTATTTATTCTTTTATTGATAACTATATTTATTTTAACTTTTTAAAAACTTTTTTTATGTTTTTACTTTAACTTTCTGTCTTTGCCCCCCCCCCTTTTTTTTGCATTTATCAAAAATAAAAATTATTTTACAAAGATATAATAATTTTTTTTAAATAGTTTTTTAGTTATACTATTTTTAAATTAAGTTAGATAATTAATTATTTATAATTAATTAATAAGCAGTGTCTAAGTATTCCAACTAGCTAATTAGATTTAATATTTTACTATCAATTTATTTATTGGTAGTATAATATTACATAATTTTCACCAATTTATAAATAATTATAGCATATTTGAATATAAAATAATAGAATATTTGATAAATTATTATATTTTAAAATTAATAATTATAAATGATTATTGTTGTCATATTATAAAATTATATGCATTGGTAATTTATAGATAATATAGATAATTACAAATTATCATACTTGCTAACTTATTATTGATAAATATAATAATACGTTAATAATTAGATCAAATTATTATTTAATAGTAATGTAATATTATCAATATATTTCAATAAATACAGAGTAAGGAGGGGTAAAGAAATGCCTTACTCTGTGGGTGTAAATAATTGAGTTTTAAATTTTTTTTTTTATTATTGATAACTATATTTATTTTACCTTTTTTTAAACTTTTCTTATGTTTTTCTTTAACTTTCTGTCTTTTTTTTTTTTTTTCAATCTATTAAAAATAAAAAATTACTTTGCCAAGATATATTTTTTTTTTTTTTAAATAGAGTTTTTTAGTTATACTATTTTCAAATTAAGTCAGATAATCAATTATTTATAATTAATAAATAAGCAGTGTCTAAGTATTCCAACTAGCTAATTAGATTTGATATTTTACTATAAAATTATTTATTGATAGTGTAATATTACATAATTTTCATCAATTTATAAATAATTATAGCATATTTGAATATAAAATAATAGAATATTTGATAAATTATTGTAGTTTAAAATTAATAATTATAAATAATTATTGTTGTTATATTATAAAATTAAATGCGTCGGTAATTTATAGATATTATAGATACAAATAATTACAAATTATCATACTTGCTAACTTATTATTGATAATTATAATAATAAGTTAATAATTAGATCAAATTATTATTAATAATGTAATATTATCCATATATTTCAATAAATGAAATTTTATATATCAATATTTCATTGAAAATTAATGATAATTTATATTATTTATTTATAAAATATTATCTTCTTTAAATAATAAAGACGATAATATTTATTATTAACCACACCTGTTTTATTTATAATGAAAATTTTTGATAATATTTAATGTTGATAATAAGTAAATATTAAAATATTATAAAAAATAAATATTCAAGCAAATTATTTAATGATAATATGCATATATACATTTATTTTTTTAAATACTGCAAATCTGCTTATATTTTTTTGTAAAATACTTTAAAATTTATTGAACAATTAATAAAAAATTTAATCACTAGATAAGATAATTCATAAATTATTATTATTTTATATTTTATACTATGTATTATAAAATATATCTCTAACATATATTTTAATATTATAAATAAGATATTAATTTATTTATCTAATATAAATAATATTTATTATGAATATATTACCTTTTTTATTTGCATTGATACAACAACAATATTAATACTTGATAATATTTAATTACAATAAGTTAATACTTGATAAAAATAAATAAATAAATAAATAAATATTTTAAAGTAGAAAATACTTCAATAAACCATTTAAGTAACTTAATATTGGAGATTTAAGTCACTAGATTCATAGAGAGGAAATGTCATTTCTTAAAACGCTTCCGTAAATCTAATAATAATAATATTTTTGTTGTTGATTACCAATTCAAATTATCTATATCATATTTTCGAACGCCAAAAAGTAATCGCCAATTCAGTTTGACGACATATAGCAACCTCGGTAGAGAGAGAATTTCAATCAAAGTCCAGTCCACACACAGGCGCAGTTTGCATTTTTGCAATATCGGTTAGGAACGGCGAAAATGCTACCTGTGACCACTCAAATAAAATTAAAAGTATTCCGGAAAAGTATCACGTGACCTATTTCATGTAATTAAGCCCGATTAGCATTTAAAAAATGACAATCAACCCTGCTCAAACCTTGACGCGCGCGACGCAAAAAAAATGATGGGCGATTTGATCACGTGATTGTGCGTTTTGTGCTTATCTCTTATTGGTTGCACGTTGTTTGTTGTCAAAGTTGGTAGGTTGACTGATACAATTTAACAATTGGTGATTTAATTTTTTTAATAATTTTATTTTTATTTATTTAAAAATCATTTATCAGTTGCTTTATACTTTTCGTATTAAATAATAGAATACTGTTGATTATATTGTTGTAATTAATAGAATGCTGTTGATAAACCAAGGTTGAGATATCCACACGGGGGACTAGCTAAGGGGTGGGGGTACCCTCCCAAAACATTGACAAATGTTGTTACACTTTGCAAATTTAAAACTTTTATGTCAAATTTAATTAAAATTTTAATAAAAACTGCAATACATTTTCTATTTTTGATAGAATTTGCAAAAGTTACAACTCTAATTGGGAATATTATTAATTTTTTTACAAATAAGAATTGTATTACATTTTCAAAGTGCGTTAACTTGGCAAAATTATAAAACGAGTTGGCGAATATAAAAATTTGACTTGACAATATTAAGGTTTTCTCCCCCACCAATAAAAAGTCTTAGCGATGGCCCTGTATCCACATATTACAAGATTGATTTGTAATCTACAATACTGGATTGATTTCAATGGAATTTGCATTGTTAGTTAGATAATTTTTCAGAAGAAGTTTTAGTATGTATATATTTCTTATTTAATGATTGTATATTTTAATACCGTGTGGATAACAGGCCAAAATATGTCATAAAATATGAAAAACAAACGACATCCGAAATTATGTTAGTATAAGCAAAACACTTATTTATACTTTTAATAGAAAAATTATAAACATTCTAATCATACTTTATTCATTATAAAACTAGAAGGCAAACTCCAAATATTTCACTTCTTTAAAATATATGTATGCAGATATTCTTAATTTAAAAAAATGTATATCTTTTACATTTTGCTTTTATAATATTTTCCATTTTGACTTTAACACCGTAAAATATCCACGCATGCATTATATTTGCATCCTAATCTCAATAAAAAATTACTTCTAAAATTTTCAAAAAAAAAAAAAAAAAAAAAAAGAAGAAGAACATTAATAATTATTTTATGCGTATACGGATATTTTCGCAGAAAACTTTTTTTTTCATTTTCTTAATATATATATAAATCACTTTGGAACGATGTTTCATGAACTTTGTTCATGTTTGTGTTCGGGTCCGCCGAATTATATTACGCTAATAATAATTAACATACATTTATTACGATACATCACATAACTTCACGCAGAAAAAAACATACACATATCTCAAGAACATAGAATAGAAGAATAATAAAAAGCATCATGTGAGTAAAGCATGGGAGTGAAAGTTGTAGTCCTTTTTTCACGATCTCTAACGGCTGGGTAAATACATAACACTCCTTCCCCCTAGGAATACAGGACATAATCTTCTAAATGTTTTGGTGAGGTTCGGAAGCGTTCAGAGCGTCGTAGAGTAGGAAGATCTGGTTTCTTAGTTTCAGACTGACACACAGGATCGGACTCTGTTGGTGAATCGGGTGTAACTGGATCATTTTCTGGAGTTGGCGAAGGTGGAATAACAGGAGGCTCTGTAGACGTTTCCGCATCTTGCACACGGCTTCGAACCTGATCAACATGACGATTGTGAAGAATGCCGTCTACTAAATCTTGAACTTTATAGGATAATGGCCCTGTAGTTTCTGTAATTTTTGCTGGAATCCAAGTTGGCCCTGAACTGTAGTTGCGAATGTACACGGGATCGTTCTCTTGAAATTGTCGTAGTCGTTTGTTTTTGTCTGCTTCAGCTAACTTCTCCTTTTTGATCTTCATATCTTTATTGAGATCAGGGTGTAATCTGTCCAACAATGATGTTAAACGACGATTCATTAGAATTTCAGCCGGTGATTTACCAGTAGTGGTACATGGTAAGGTATGCTGAGCAAACAGAAATCTTGCTAGGCGAGTCTTCCAATTACCTTGAATGATCCGTTTCAAAGCGTGCTTTGTAGTAGCCACCATTCTTTCTGCCTGGCCATTGGAGGATGGATGATAGGGAGCTACAAAAATAGGTCGAATCTGGTTTCGTCTTAAGAAGTGTTGAAATTCAGCGGATCTAAACGTTTTACCATTATCAGATGCGACTGAATCTGGAAGTCCATGCGTGGCAAAAATAGATCTTAGGTTGTCAATGGCAGCCGAAGACGACATGGAGGAAACTGGTACAACCTCTAGCCACTTGGAGTGAGAATCAACTAAAATGAAAAAAGTTTTCCCTTGAAAAGGACCGGCGAAATCTACATGAAGGCGAGACCATGGCTTTTCTGTCCATTCCCAAGGATGTATAGGAGCTTTGTCAGGAGCTTTCTGATTTTCTTGGCACATATTGCAAGTCTTAACAGTATTCTCAATGGCACTATCTATGTTAGGCCACCACACGTAACTACGCGCCAGACCTTTCATTCTGACTATACCAGGATGTCCATTATGAAGGAGCACGAGAACTTGATTCTGGAGTGCAGTAGGTACGACAACTCTACTACCCCATAAGACACAATCTTGATGAACACTTAGTTCATTACGACGATTAAAGAAGGGTTTGAATTTTATGTCAGTCATTTTGGCAGGCCAACCATTTAAAATCATCAAGGAAATTCTGGATAGTATCGGATCTTTTTTAGTAGCCGAAGACAGCAACTTGGCATCTAACTGCGTTACAGGACATGA
This sequence comes from Maratus speculifer, assembly GCA_964019185.1. Classification (NCBI taxonomy): domain Eukaryota; kingdom Metazoa; phylum Arthropoda; class Arachnida; order Araneae; family Salticidae; genus Maratus; species Maratus speculifer. Next base: position 12,151,632 of record OZ025290.1, on the reverse strand, counting down.
CTCTAGCAACAGAACTTCAGTCGGGGCAGGAATATCAAGTTCAGGAGTATGTAGAGGTAATCGGCTTAGAGCATCGGCATTAGCTATTTCTTTACCTTTCCTATATTCTATTTCATAGTCATATGCAGCTAAAATTAAACTCCATCTAAGTACCCGGGGTGAAACCATTTGTGAAACCGGTTTATTTGGATTGAAAAGCCCTAAAAGTGGTTTATGGTCAGTTATAATTTTGAATCTACGCCCCTGAAGATACTGATTAAATTTTTTGACAGCAGAAATTATGGCAAGAGCTTCCCTATCTGTCTGACTGTAATTCCTTTCTGGTTTTGACAAAGTACGAGAATGGTAAGCAATAGGGGATTCTTTACCATTAGGTAAAACATGACTTAAGACGGCCCCTACTCCCTTAGACGAAGCATCGCATGTTACAGTTACCGGAAGTGTTTCATCAAAATGTGTTAACACGACATCTTTTTTTAATAACTCTTTTGCTGCTTTATAAGCCTTATCATGCTTAGGCGTCCAACGCCAAACTCTGTCATTTCGGAGTAACTCATGCAATGGTTCTAAGCAATCCGATCTATTTTTTAGGAAACAGCCATAAAAATTTAACATTCCTAAAAAGGCTTGCAATTCAGTTTTATCTTTTGGAGTTGGTGCCTCATGAATAGCCTTCACTTTATCAAAACTCGGTTGAATTCCCTTCCGATTTACACGAAATCCCAATAATTCAATTTCGGGAAATGCGAATTTACACTTTTCACGTTTAAGATGAATTCCAGAATCTCGCAAGCGTTCTAGAACTTGTTTTACCTTTAAATTATGGTCTTCAACATTTTTTCCTTGAATAAAAATGTCATCTAGGTATGGCAGTACGCCATCAATACCTGCTAGTACTTCTTCCATTCTTTTTTGGAAAATCGCCACAGCGACAGAAACACCAAATGGAAGCCTATTAACTTTGAATAATCCCTTATGGGTATTTAATGTTAGTATTCTGGAAGTTTGATCATCAACCGGAAGTTGCAAATATGCTTCAGAAAGATCCAATTTTGAAAAAACTGTACCACCCGTCATAGTAGCCAGAACTTCATTTATCGTCGGAAGCGGATAAGTAAACGGTTTTACTGCTTGATTTACCGTGCTACGGTAATCGCCACACAGTCTGATACGCGAATTCAGAATCTTCCCTCGAACGGTGCACTTTTGGCGCAGTAGCTTTGGCGTGATCGGTGAACCGGTTACTGGATTGCAGGGTTGCAATAGACTATGCGCCGCAAATACGAGCTGTGGTCGTGTTCGTGTCTTGCTTAATGTTTTTGTTTACCATCTTATCAACGAATTTGTTTCTTGTATAAAAAAACAATTCTCTTTAATTGAAAGTTTATTGCTTTTGATGTATGTTATAATTTATATCATACACACTAGCAATATTTCTTCAATTATACTCGATGTGATGATGGCTAGTCAACGTGACATTCTAGAAAATAATGTAAACAGATTGCTAAATTCAGTTAAAGATTGCATAGCTTGATGCTATATTTTGCTAAAATTGAATTATATTATATTTTTTTTCTCAAAGCCTTTTCCATGACTCTTTAGAAAATATTTCTAAATTCCCTGAATTTTTCTATATATTTGGAAATTCCCTGATTTTCCATGATGCTGAAAACTCTGCGATTAAAAAACAGTTTTTTAAACCATTTATAAAGCAAAATAATAATTTCTTTAAAAATAAAATAAAACAGATTCATCCCCAAAGCAAATTTCTATGAAATATAATATTATATCCTTTCTCACATAGTAAGAATTTTATGTTATAAATAAAACATCCATGAATTATTTCTTTATGGTTTATTTTTTTTTATAAAATATAGACATCCTTTTTGTTAACTTCTGTTATAAGAGTGTTTTTCTGTTCTTGTCAAGAGAACATTACTTGATACAAATGAAGTTTATAAATAAACAAGTTGTCAGAACAAGAATTTTGGGATATTTCTTATGAATATCGCATAAAGAGCACAGTTTTGCACTTTTTACTCTCTAAATGTAATCTTTGTTATCAGATAACAGTGATAATGATTTAGGTGATTATTGAAAAATAAATAATAATTTTTTATAACTGATTTATACTCATCATTTCTCAAATCTAATTAAAAAATAAATAAATAAAGAGGAAGGAAATAAAAAATGGGAAATTTAAGATATAACTTTATTATACTAGTTTTTAATGTGTCAGTTAGTTGAAAGATATTAATTGCGTCAAAATATTTTGATTATAGTCGAAAATCTACAATAACAAAGCACGAAAAAAAAAAAAAAATGATACAATAACATCGTTACTTTTTCACACTAACAAAGAAAAAATAAAGTAAAAATAGAGCAGAAATGAAAAGAGGTTATTTATTTATTCTTTATAGACACACGAAAAATGCGAATAAATTCCAACTGAAGATATAACACGATACAACAGCAAAATTTACACGACACACAGCGCTTTTTTAGAAATTTCCTCGCTTGTGCCACGGCGAATTTGGAATCTTCCCTCGATAGCAGCTCGGTTCCATATTTTTCATTTCATCTCAAAATGCATTTCTCGCCAAAATTTATCGCCAAAAGTGCACCGTTCGAGGGAAGATTCTGAATTCGCAATTGATACCGGAGGCCCCTTAAATTTCCCCAGCGATTCATTAAAAACATTACGGTATTCGTGTAATATAGAATCTAAAGAACAAATAGAAATTTTATTAACATTTTCATTAGAAATTAAATTTAAATTCAAGGCATTAAACCAACTCCTGCCTATTAATGATTTACCTTTCCCCTCAACGACTAAAAGAGGTAAATTAACATTACTAGACTTATAAGTAACATTAACATCAAAATATCCAGCAAGATTTAATTTTTCAGAACTCCATGTTTTAAGAGATTGATCCGAAACAGAATGTAAATATGGAGGTTTAACTGGCCATAATTTAACATAAGTATCATAACTTATAATAGAATGCAAGGACCCGGAATCAATTTCCATTTTATGTGGAATTCCATTTAATTTAACAAATATATCATAAGGGGGGTAATCAGTAACAGCACTTACAGAATTTAAATTATTGATGCAATTATATTCATCATGAATAATATTTGACTTACCTGCATCGAATTTTTGCACTTTAAATGTTTTGGCTCCCTGTTTATTACTTTTTTTAGCATTACAAACTTTCGCGATGTGGCCAACACGACGACAGTAATTGCACGTCGCTTTAATAAACTTACACTCACCATAGGGATGATGATCGCCACATCGGTAACAGGGATTTTTCTTATTTTGCTTACCTTTACACTCCTGAACTTTTTTACCCGACACTTTCGGTTTGACGTAATTTACGGTACTAAGTAGCGTACCTCGAATTTCTGTAGATTGTTTCACAGCAGCTTCTCCTGCCAGAGCTAAATCTAAAGCCGAAGTCAAAGTAAGTCTAGGGTCTGAAAGAAGTTTTCGTTGAATTTCTTCGTCAAGAACACCACATACTAACCTGTCACGAAGCATAGAATCCAGTTGAGTTCCAAAGTTGCAATTTTCGGAAAGTCTTCTCAATTCGGCCATAAATTCAGAAATAGTTTCATTTTTCTGCTGGTCTCTTTTGTTAAATTTAAATCTGCATAGGATTTCAGAAGGCTTAGGGGAGAAATGTTCATCTAATTTTACCAGCAAGTCGGCAAAAGTCACTGCATTTGGGCTGTTAGGAGTGCACAAAGAGCGTATAACTGAATATAGTGCTGGACCCGAAACACTAAGAAAAATTGCCCGTTTTTTATCTGGTTCCGTTATGCTGTTAGCTGTGAAGAAGAAATCTAAACGTTCTTTATATTCAATCCAGTTCGTTTTCCCTACTATAAATTCTTCGAGCTTGCCAAACGACATTTTGAAGAAATTAAAAGAAAGTACCAAGAGTAATTACCAGTTCAGGAAACGTTGAAAGGAACCAAAAGAAAATAAATTATCACAGTTTTATTGCTCGTCGCCAGTTTCATGTTTGTGTTCGGGTCCGCCGAATTATATTACGCTAATAATAATTAACATACATTTATTACGATACATCACATAACTTCACGCAGAAAAAAACATACACATATCTCAAGAACATAGAATAGAAGAATAATAAAAAGCATCATGTGAGTAAAGCATGGGAGTGAAAGTTTGTAGTCCTTTTTTCACGATCTCTAACGGCTTGGTAAATACATAACATTAATATCGTTCTAATTATCCTTTTAATATTCTAAATTTGGAATATTAAAACTTTCTCCGCAAAAATCTCATTTTCTCATATTTAAATAAGTATTTTATTTATTTTATGTGCTTCTGTATTATTAATATAAATTTTACCTTTAATAAAAATGTCTTATTTATTAATAAAAAGCAACCAAAAAAAAAAAAAAAAACACAAACCAACTTTTGGCCCGCGCTGGTTTCGAACCCGTATCGTCTGGGTTCAAGCTCAGCACTCTGACCATTCGACCAGCCAGCTCACATCCTTGATCTGTTCTCCATCTGTTACTGAGCGAACAGTTACAGTAACTCGTGGCACAGTAGCGAGGACTGAACGCAGATCCCACCAAGTATAAGTATCCACTCCATGTCCGTGGCTCCTAGCGTGCGCGTGCAGCGCGCGTAACAGCTGAACATGGCCATTGTGAATGCATCATTCGCATAACAGCCAATCAGAAAATAAGAGCTCCCGGAGTTTCCTATGTTTAAAAACTTATCTGTTTCTGTTTATCAAAATATTTGTATGTGTGTTTTTTATTGCTTTGAAGTATTTGCATTTGATTTAACGAATATGGATTAAAATATAAAACGTATTCAAACATTAGTTATTTTCGACTGAAACTTTTCTTAAATTATTTTTCCTGTAATGTTTCAAAAGTAAGCAGAATGAATGTTTCTTGTGCTTTTTTTCAACTGTATGCTGTCAAGTAATAAAGGTAAAAAATTTCATTGGATAAAATATATATAGTAAATGTACCCCCAAATTCTGAATATCATCTGCGACAATTTCCTTTTCTGAGAATATTTAATAACATTGCTTATTGTACTATATTTATGCAATTAGTTAATATAGCACTATGTAAATTTAACTTAGCTTATGTTCTGTTCAACTTTGTTAATGTCTACAGTAAAGATGTACATTTGAAGCTCGAAAATCCTCAATCGGGAGAACCGCGGCGATTACGGATTTTGGTGGTTTGTTAAAAAATGTTTTTAATGGCAATGTAATAACTTATCAAATGCAATTTTTTAAGTAGTGCAAATAAAGGACGATCAAATTGCCGAATTAGGTAATAAAGTAGGACTGATATACTAAAATCTTAACACTTATATTGAAATTAAATGGGTGCGAATGCAGTTTACTCTCCTTCTTGGCGCGATTTTCAAAAACGGCCAAATTGGCGCGTTCTTGCGTCTTGTCTCCCGGAGCAACTTGCTCTAAGAGACACTACGCAAAAACGCACTTTCCAAGATAACGGCAATTAAAATAAACAAAAAGCACATAAAATACAAATCTAAAGACAAAAAAAAGGAGAATTTTTACTTACCCGGAGCCGCTGTTTTGCTCCGGATTGACTGGTCAATCATATACTTTATCCCGCAAACTTTCAACAGCGTAAAGTATCCATTTGAATACTTTACTTCCTCATTCAAACAATCAACAAAATTCTTTCTGAAATCAACAACTTCCATAGTAGTTACTGAATGGTATCTAAATAAATATAAAAAGAGAAAAATAAACTCACTCGTTGAATGCAAGACGCAACTCCCAAAAAATGCTACTGAAGCAATTTCTCTCAGTTCTCCTCTTTCGTCCAATGAGAAAGAGGCGCCAAAAAGGAGTGTCCAATCAGGAAACGGCTTAGAAATGGGCAGAATACGTTAACCGGAGAGGAACTGCCATATTGAAGATCTGAGAGGAGAAAATGAAAATACAGGGTTGCCATATTGAAACATTTATCGCAAAAAATAAAAAGGCGCCTTGGCCTTGGCTTAGGAGAGTAAACTGCATTTCACCCATTAAATGTACATATTAAAACACAATAAATTAAAATTTAATACGCAACAGATAATACAAAGGTGATTTTATTCCGAATTTTCTGAAAATGAAAAAAAAAAGAATAAAATATGCCATCAGTTTGAGGAATCGGACATAAAAAATCCTCATAAAAAGAATCTGGAAAAGAAAAGAAACTTCTTAACATAAAACATAGGCATAGCCAGCCTTTTGAATGGGGGGGGGGGGGGTGCTAATTCCCCAGCCTTAATTTCGATAAATGGGTTTTCATGCAGATTTATCTGATTTCATTCAAATTTTAGACATAGGATTATTCTAATCAGCGAACCACCACGATTAGTTTTGGGAGTTCATTAGATAAGTATAAATAGGGGGGGGGGGAACGGAGTGCTAATCTCCCGCCTTTAATTTAGATAAATGGGTTTTTCATGCAAAATTATCAGATTTCATTCAAATTTTAGACATAGGATCATTCTGATGAGGACAATTCCATGATCAGTTTTGCAACTTCATTGGATAAGTCTAAGAGGGGGGGGATGAGAGGTAACTTTAACTTCCATCCCTTAATTTAGTTTAATGGGTTTTTCATGAGAATTTACTGATTTGCTTTGATGAAGAATAATGAAAATGGCACAAAAATTATGATTACAGCACCGCCTTACAGTGAAATGTTTCCATATTGAAGATGGACCTGCTGGCTACAGCCAAAAACATGCACAAAATATTTGGTTCATTCTATGTATAAATTCATACACTTTTGATGATATGATGACGACACTGGGACAGACAGAGGTTTTGAATAAACATGTTTTTTGGGATATTGGATCCCTAAAACATGTAAATTCGTCGAAAAAAATTTATTACATTACTTTCTTCTATCGAAGATAGAAGAAAGTGAAAATATGTCTGTTCAGTTGTTTAACTTAAAAACCAATTAACCCATTGTTTAAATTAAGAGAAAGAAAGAAAATTAATAAAAGCATAGTTTAATGAACAATTTCAAATCTTATAAAGACTAAAGACAGAAAACCAATGTTTAGAAATGCATAAATAATGCATGTAAAGGTAGCTAACAGCCATTGCGAATCTACTATCATTCACTCCCGTAATTGGTATATAAGCCTGCACTTTTCTGTTGCATTGCTCAGCTTAGCTTTTTCTAGCACACTGAGTCATGTACCGATGAAGAATCTCAATCTCAATAGTAGATTCGAAACGGCTGTTTGCTACCTTTACATGCATTATTTTTGCATTTCTAAATGTTGATTTTCCATCTTTATACATTTTTTGCAAAAAGGCTTTATTTGCTATTTTGACTTCAAATTTTGTTTTGCAATCTGAAAATAAAGATACAATTTTCTAAAAGATATAAATGTAAATTCTTGAATTTATTACAGAGTTTAAATATAAATAGTAAGGAGAACTGGCAATTCTTAATCTTTTGAGAATTACCTTTTACTCATTGATAAAGAACTTATTATTTCATCTTTTGCATTATAAAGAAAAGTTTTTCGCATTGTTTGGGATTAAACGATTACTGTTATTCATCTATATATTTGCTTTGCTGCATTCTGCCGGATATCCAATAGATAAGTGGGATAAAACATAAAACCAAAATAAAATACTCAGATTACTTAAAGGTGTTTTTTATTAATAAAACCTAGTATTTTCGAGCATGTCATGCTTATCATCAGGGTTAAAACAACAAAAGAGTAAAAGTCAAAGGCTGAGTTCTTTTATACAAAGTGGACTGATCCAAAGACAACGTAAAAAAAAGGGGGGAGAAGTCAGAATGTTCCAAATTTGATAGAAAGGGGTCATTCCATGTCAAATCACCCAGATTTTTCCAAAAATGACACCCATCATCACCAATTTTGATAAAATTCAGTGGATTTGTAGAATTTCCAATGCTGATTCCAAAAATATCATTTATATTGAAATTGATCAAATGGTTTGTGAGTTATGAGCTTTTAAATAGTTCCCAAGATGGCCGATTTGCCGCCATTTTGAAAAGCACATGTAACAACAAAAAAGTCCTTAACTTCTTTCAGGTTTAAGTTAGAGCTTTCAAATTTTTTTTGTTTTGTTCAGAATAAAGTAAACTTTCATTTAAACAGATTTTTGTGAACCTCATTTTATAAAAATGCTGTCAAAAAATGACTTTTTTGTCATTTTTTAAAGTAAAAAAAGGGGCAACTTCAGTGGCTGATTTCCCCCAATGTTACCCCCTTCAATTTTCATCTAATTGCATAAATAAGCAACTCAAAGTGTGTTTTGATGACTAATAAAAAAAACTTAATGAGCAGTTCACAGGTTTTTATTTAAAAAAAAAAATTCAATTTTACTGACTTTCCACAATAGCAGAAAACACAAGATAATATTGATATTTCTTTTATTACCAGAAATATCATACATATTTACATCTAAAAGTTTGATAAGGTTTAATGTTACATAAATATATATATTTAATGTGCCTAAAAAAGGGAATCCCATAGGAAGAAATAGGAATATCAATAATGGATTCTTGCAATCAGACAAATTGAAATCTATTGCAGTCTCAGTAAATTATGAATAAAAAGGAAATGATGGAAAAAGTTCTACAAATAGTTGAATTTTATGACAAAATCATACTTTTATTATACAAAATACAATAAAATTGCAACTCTTAAATAAAAATTACGGTACTTTAAATTAATACAAAATAACATATCACATACACAATAAACATGCTATTAAAAATATATCTACATCAATAATAATTTAAAGTAAAGATAATTAATATTTTTAAAATCCCTGCCAGCAGGCAGATGTAAATTTTGAACTTAAATACAGTAGACTCCCTCAAATCCGCACAGCTTGGAACCAGAAGTTTTGTGGATTATAGAATTTTGCCGATTTCTGGTCATTACTTTACCTTTTTTTAAACAGGAATTTGAATGCAATTAATAATGCAATCAAAACTAAAATGAATGCTTTACAATATAATAAAATATTAAAATTAGTAATAAGTAATAAATTAAAATAATAAAAAATTAGATAATTTTCAAAGTGATTAAAATATTAAAAGTAAGGATCAAGTTAATAATCAATAATATATGATTAAATATTCATTATAAACATGAAATATATCTTTCCTAAATTATTCAATGTAGTTACTAATGTACCTCATAAAGATACATTTCTAATTCTCAACAAAATCGTAAAATAAAGAAGTTTTTTTTTTCAAGGTTTAGCCAGATTTAGATTTAATAACCAAAAAAGCTTGATTAATACATAAATATATTTGATAAGAAGATTGTGATTACCAATGATATAAGAAAAATCGGAATTTTTTCAGAATATATTTCTTTTCCTTCGTGGGAAAAAAACATGAATTCAGTACTATAAACAAAAGTTACAAATTAAGATAAAATGGAATTGATATAAAATTATAAAAGTCAAATTTTGTCCCTATATCTGAATTTAATGTTTCATTATTTACATCCATAAATTATATGCAGATTTTTTAGAGTTGTGGATTTTAGGGTTTCGGATTTGAGATAGTTTACTGTACTTATTTCAATAACAAAAACTAAATCAAATTTAGATATAAACTTAGTTCAATAATTTTATCTGGTTCTTTTTAAAATTTAATTTTTCTGTAAGAACTGGTTTTATCACAATTATGTTAAGGCAGTGTATATAAAAAAATATTTTTGTACCCTCAACAACTCAAAATTTTCTAACACATTTTCAGATTCATTTTTAAAAGTAAAAACATGACACTTGTTGATGTGATTTTTTTTTCAGAGATTTATAAGCGACCTCAGGGCTGCTACAGGCAACTATTTTTATATTCTGTGTGCACCAGTATTTTTCTAATATAAAATTTGAAGTATATTTTACTTGCAAATGTTATCAACGCATCTATTATGGATTTCATTTTTAAGAAAATGGTTGGTGCCAGTTAGAATTAAAAAAGTGTCACATGTAGCAGCCTTGCAACCTGTGTTTTTATTTTTTGTTCAATGAATTAGATCTTGATTTACAACAATTATTTTCTCAGTATGATCATTTTTTCCATTTCCAGTACTATCGCTTAAATTCAATTCAAAATGCCCACTTTGACAGCATTTTTTAATATAGTATGCCTTATATATATATATATATATATATATATATATATATATAACCTGCCAATTGAATGCGTTTGTGAGCAAAAATGGATTTAAAAACAAATCAGAAAATCCAATGATTTTGCTTTGCCGAACTGTCCCGTTCACATAGAAAGCAAGGCATTTTTGTAAACGCAGCTTTTTGTGCCAATAATATTAATGTACATTTGAAATCACTGCAGATAAACCATTTGTCTATCTCATGCTAAATACAATCAGATTGTACTCTGAAAGTCGTTAGATAAGTTCGCAAGCATCCACAAGTATACATTTACATTATCTGTGACTATTACATGATGCTTGTTCTCGGCAATGAATCTTAGAAATCACCTCTGGTTGATCGCAAACAAACTATACGTGATAGAAGAAAACTAAGAACAGTTGTGTAATTAGCATAGAAAAGTACATTAAAGGGATGCATTGGTTCTTAATCATCTGATATGTAGACTAGTGTAACTTTTACTTACTGTATTTTTTATTTAAGAGTTTTAATTTTATCACATTTTGTATTATATACAAGTATGATTTTGTTATATAATGTACCTATTTGTAGAGTTTTTTCTATTATTTCTTTTTTACTTATAATTTATTGAAACTCTGCAATAGATTTCAATTTGTCAGGAAAGTACTTCTATGTCTTGCAAAAATCCATTATTGGCATTCCTATTAATTCCCTTTTTTATAGGGGATTCCCCTTTTTTAGCCACATTAAACATACATATTTAAGTAACATAAAACCTTATCAAACTTTTGGATGTAAATATATATAAATATTTCTGGTAATAAAGAAATGTCAACTCATTATCTTGCGTTTTCTGTTATTGGGAAAAATCAATAAAATTGAATTTATTTTTTTAAATAAAAACCTGTGAACTGCCCATTAAGTTTTTTTTATTAGTCATCAAAACACACTTTGAGTTGCTTATTTATGCAATTAGATGAAAATTGAAGGGGGTATATTGAGGGAAATCAGCCATTGAAGTTGCCCCTTTTTTTACTTAAAAAAATGACAAAATGTCATTTTTTGACAGCATTTTTATAAAATGAGGTTTACAAAAATTTGCTTAAACGAAAGTTTACCTTATTCTGAACAAAACAAAAAAATTTTGAAAGTTCTAGCTTAAACCTGAAAGAAATTATGGACTTTTTTGTTGTCACATGTGCTATTCAAAATGGCAGCAAATCGGCCATCTTAGGAGCTATTTAAAAGCTCATAACTCAAAAACCGTTTGATCAATTTCAATATAATTGATGTTTTTGGAATCAGCATTAGAAATTCTACAAATTCACTGAATTTTATCAAAATTGGTGATGGTGGGTGCCATGGTCTGGGTGATCTGACATGGAATGACCCAAAGGGGGGTTCAAGTTATTTTGAGCAGATTCTACCATATTCTTGGAATATCGCATGACAAAGTATCGTTACAAGTATTGTGCTCGACATAAAATTTCAATTGATTCTATGATTTTAATCTTCTGGTAATTTGATATTTTCTTTAGTAATTTAGCTTTTTTGAAATCTATTATAACTTCTTGTTCCTGGTACAGTTTAGAGAGAGCGAGGAGGAGAGGCTTAATCGATACAAAACATCATTTGGAACATTCCGATTTCTCCCCCCTTTTTTTTACATTGTCTTTGGATCAGTCCACTTCGTATAAAAGAACTCAGCCTTCGACTTTTACTCTTTTGTTGTTTTAACCCTGATGATGAGCATGACATGCTCAAAAGTACTAGGTTTTATTAATAAAAAACAGCTTTAAGTAATCTGAGTATTTTATTTTGGTTTTATGTGCATAAATAAGGTGAATTAAAGGATTCGACATATGTGGTATGTTATATCATTTTAATCTGATAAGTGGGATATCCGATGATATTTCGGATATTGAAAAATCAGCCGGATATCCGTTGCATCCCTAGTTTGGGCCTTACTTCTGAAGACTCAGGTTGGGCTGGGCCGGGCCTAGTCACTAATCTTTTCAGGCCGGGCTCAGGCCTTAATTTTTTTCCTGGAGTATGGGGTCAGGCCTAACGTATTTTTTCCGTACGAAGCCAAGACTGATTTCATTCTTCCTAGTCTTCACGGACCAAAATAATCAGTTCCTGTTGAATCATCCCATATGAAAATCCTTTTCTCGACGTAGCCAAGTCTGTTTATAAATCAGTAAAATTTGGCTTAGTCCAAAAATTTTTGCAAAAAAGGCATATACAGTAGACTCCCTCAAATCCGCAAACCAGAAATCTCAGGCCTCGGAGCGAGTCGCTAAACTCGCTTTTCTCGCTATTTTTTTGCATTTGTCTCTTTTAGTCTATATTTTTCAGATTTAGTCTCTTTTTTCACTTTTTTTTTTTTTTAAATGTTCCTTACCCATCGATCGATCGCAGGAATAAGATCGTAACTTTCCTCATTTGATAGCGGGAAAAACATCGCGAAATTCAACAATTTGTCGTGAGGAAATATCGGAAAACTTGTCAGTTTGTCGCAGGAAAATCTCGAAATTTGTTAACTGTTCGCGGGTAAAAATCGCAAAATTTTTCAGCCGGAAACCGGCGGAAAATCATGGATTGTGTTAATCTGTCTTAGGATGAAACCATGAAATTCCATGGAACTATAGTGAAACTTAGTCGCGGAAAAAAGTATACCAAATTTCCCGGGAGCAGAATTGGCGCAACGCTGCGACGCACGTCGCAGACTCTTAGGAAGGCCACAGACTATTTTTCAACTGTTAAAAATTTAGCAAAAATTAAAAAATTTCGGTCCTAAATCCAAAAATTTGGACATAAAATGTATCGCGAATTTCGACAAACAGTCTTCGAAAAGAAAGCTATTTCGTCATAGATCGCGAAAAATACGCGAATTACGTCAAAAGATCGCAAAAAAAACGACAAATTTCCTCAAAAAAAATCATTCAAAACATCGTGAAAAAACCGGCAAGTTTCTTCAAAATATCGTGAAACGGCAAATTTCTTCCAAAGATCACAAAAAAAGGCAGTTTTCATCAAAAAATCACGAAAAAATGGCAAATTTTCTCAATAAATTGCGAAAAACAGCAAATTTTGTTTAAAAAAAACTCGAAAAAAATGGCAAATTTCTTCAAAAGATCACGAAAAAAATAGCAAATTTCTTCAAAAGAATGCTAAAAAACGGCAGTTTCTTAAAATGATCACGAAACAACAGCGAATTTCTCCGAAAAATCGCGAAAAAACGGCAAATTTCATCAAAAAATCACTGAAAAACGTAACATTTCTTCCTAAAGTTAGCAAAAAAACACAAACGTCTTCAAAAAATCGCGAAAAACGGCAGTTTTCGTTAAAAAATCACGAAAAAAACTGCAAATTTCTTCAAGAGAGCGTGAAAAAACGACAAATTTCTTCAAGAGAGCGTGAAAAAACGGCAAATTTCTTCAAGAGATCGCGAAAAAACGGCTAATTTCTTCAAAAGATCGCAAGAAAATGGCAGTTTTCGTCAATAGATCGCGAAAAAAATGCAAATTTCGTCAAAAAAAGTCTGAAAACCCACAAATTTTGTCAAAGGGGAGTCCTCCCCCCCTCTTTAAGACAATTTATGAGGCTTAAAAATTCTGAGAACAAAGGCAACTTCTTTTTTAAAGTATATTTTTCTTTTATGTCTATCACAAATACTTGAAGGTTTGAGTGCAAATAATGTAATGCGAGGGATTGGTCTGCAGACTGTTTTTATATGTGTTGCAGACTGTAGAAAAAAATTCTGCTGCATGGCCAAATTTGTCCCTCTTTTGCAGGGGAAAAAATTCTAAATTTCATCACGCTATCTTGGAAAAATGGTTACGAAATTAGTATATCGTTCACGGGCAAGAATCGCAAAACTTTTCTGTCGGACACTGAAAAGAAAGTGAATTGGGTCAATCTGTGGCACAATAAAAACGCGAAATTCAATAATCATTCGAGGGGTAAAAATCATAAACATCGTCATTTGGTCGCGGGAAGAATATCATGATTTTGTCATTTTCGCGAGAAAAAAAGCGTATACTCCATCAATCAATAGCAAAATCATTGCAAAATTTGTCAGTCGATCATGTGAAAAACAATTGAGAAATTCGTCAAAGGATTGCAGGAAGGAATCTCAAAATTCTTATTTCGGTCGTTACATATACAGGATCACTTTTACGACAAACGGCAGAATTTCACGCTTTTTAATTTTTAAGAATCTGTGATTTTTATAAAATGATTACTGGCAAAACTGCGATTCGAATTAATTGATCACCGGGAAAAAGACGATTCTCATTAAACAATCACGAAATCAAGCCGCGATTTTCACCAGACGATCCCGAAGTAAAATCGTTGTTATTTCCAAACAATCCTGAAATAAACTTGTGATTTCCGCCATACGATTGCAGGAAAAAAAAACTCCCAAGATTTACATCAAACGATCCCGAAATAAGACCAAGCTTTCATCAAATGATTGTAAAATCGAAAAAGATATTCATAGATGCCAACTTGTATGATATGGCCAGTAGTACAATGTACGGATTTTGTTCGAAGTGTATGGTTATACTAATGAACAATACAATTGTACAACAAATTTTAGAAATTTGCTTTTTTCTGCGTCTATATGACAAAATTTGTCATATTTTCCGCGATCATTTGCCGAAATTCGCGATTTTTTGGCGATCGATTGGCGAAATTCATCTTTTCCATGATGATCGGAGAAAAAAATCCCGAATTTTGACAATCGATCATTTTTCAAAATTCGTGATTTTTTTTCTTTGCAATCGCGATTTTTTTTCTGTGCGATTTTGCAAATGATCACAGGAAAACAAAATCATGAATTTTGTTAAATAAACACAGAAAAATAGTAAATTTCTGCAAACAATGGGAAAAAAATTGCGAATTTTGGCAAATGAAAGCCCCCCCCCCAAAAAAAAAATCACAAATTTAACTGAAAAAAAAATGCAGATGTCAGCGAACAATCGTGGATGATAAATCGCGTACTTGTAAGCAATAGTGTGGAAAAATCACAATTTTTATATTAATTTGCGCCAATTGGTAGTGGGGGGGAGGGGGGATCGTTAATTTCGTCAAATGGTCGTGGAAGGAAATGTAGTATGCCAGTTAAATGTGTCCTAAAATATCCAAAAAAGTTTGTGTGAAATATTACTTGGCATCAGTACAACCCCTGATTTTACTTTTTTCACTAACACCATTTGATAAATTTCGCCATTCTTTTCCTGAGATAATTTGACAAACTTCACTGTTTTATACTGTAACTGATTTTCGCACATTTTAATGTAACCCATTGACAGGCATCCTTGATTTTTTTTTTTATGGCTTTATTCTACGAAATTCGTTATTTTTCTGGCGACTAGTTGATAAATTTCACTATTTATTTCCATGACCTTCGACAAAATTAGCAATTATTTGTATGATCGCTCTTGGAATTTCGCAATCATTTAGTGAATTTTGTTATTCATCCCTCTCTTCAAGACCCATTTAATGAATTTTACAATGTTTAACCATTTGATCCATTTGACTAATATCGTGATTTTTTTTTTCAAGGCCATCTGATAATTTTCGTGATTTTTTTTATCCTAAGAACATTTGACTAATTTCGAGAATTTTTTTCCCGAGATCATGCGACAGATTTTGTGATTTGTTTTTTGAGACAATTTGATGAATTTCACTATATTTCCTGGAATTTCATGATTTTGTCCCCGTGGTCATTTGGAGAATTTCTGATTTTCTTTCATGATGAATTGTTGCGATTTGAGATATTTTTCTGCAACCAATCAACAATATTTACAATTATTTCCAAACCGACTGAAATGCATTGAAAATGTATTCCGCAGATTGTGTTAAGTCTTATAGTGCTTGTCTGTATACCAAAAACATTTAAGTGAAGAGAAAAAAATGTTTTTTATTTGGTCTCCTTTTAGTCTCTTTTTTTAAATTTTGGTCTCTTTTAGTCTCTTTTTCTTGCGATTTAGTCTCTTTTCTCTCTTTTTTAAGAGTGATTCAGCGGTCCTAGCCCTGAAATCTGCAACTCTCTAAAATCCGCACATATTTTATGGATGTAAACAATGAAACTTTCAATTCAGATATTGGGTCAAAAATTCATTTTTTTAGTTTTGTATCAATTCCATATATATTTTTTATTTGTAATTTTCTTAATAATATTCTATTCATGTATTTTTCATGAAGGAAAAATAACTTTCTATTGGAAAAAATTCAAGAATTTCTTATATTACTGGTACTCATAATCTTCTTACCAAATATATTTAAGCATAAATCAAGATTTTTTGGTTACTAAGCCTGGCTAAACTTGAAAAAAAAATCCTTATTTTATGATATTCATGTGAATTAGTAATGTACTTTTATGAGGCAAGTTTTGTTGAATAATTTTGGAAAGATACATTTAATCATACACTATTGAATATTAACTTGACCTTTGCTATTAGTACTTTAATCATTTAAAAAATTATCTAAATTTTTCTTATTTTAGTTTATTACTTATTTTAATATTTTATTATATTGTAAGCATTCATTATAGTTCCGATTTCACTATTAGTTGCACTCAAATTACTGTTTAAAAAATGTAAACAAAACAATGACCAGAAATCCACAAAATTCTAAAATCCGCACAACCTCTGGTCCCAAGCTGTGCGGATTTGAGGGAGTCTACTGTACTTTTAAGTTGTCAATGTTCAACAATTAAACATTAGAATTCATTCTTTTTAAAGAATCATAGATTACTAGACGTTTTAAAATAGACTTAAACACATTTTTAAAAAAATATGATTATGACGGAATTTTCTTTTAAACTGAAAACTGCAAACTTCTTTTAAACTGTTCAGCGATGCAAAATGAATGCCACAATACGCGAGAAAGAAAATATATTAAACATTTGCATCTGCTAAGAAAGGATGTATTTTTTTTCTTTCCAATGCTTTTCCGTCTTAGAAGATTTTACTTTTACATATATTATTTTTTAGATTTTTTTGTCTCCATTACATGGTAAATGGATTAATAATACTAATGATAACTGAAACATTTACATACAACAAACAAAGGTTCACTAAAAGCGTAAATATCACAGCCTACGGCACTTCTGCATAAATGGAGATTATAAACATGAAAAAGAAAAAAAAAAAAAAAAAAAAAGACTAAGATAAGTTTTTGTTGTCAAACTCTTCCATAAGAGTAAAGATCAATGTTCAATTGAAATTTGCTTGAGCCGAGCCGGGTTCGGGCCGAATTTTTAACTTTTTTCTGGGTCGGGCTAAGCTTGGGTCGAAATTTTAACTTTTGGGTCGGGCCAATATTTTTTTTGCTCGGGCTTGGGCCGGGCTCGAGTCTGGAAATTCCGGCTTGTGCAGACCTCTAATTTAAAGTTTACTCCAGACTATTTCAGGAATTTTTAACACTCCTGAGGCATAAAATATGAGTTGCATGCACTTTTTTTTTCTTTTTAAAAGCTAAATTTAATATTTTTTACAATTATTTGCTGAATCATCAAATCAACTGAAGGAATTAATTTTTAGGGTTTTGTTCGTCTGAGTTGTAATATTTGCCATATTTGTTGTAATATTTGTCTCTGTCCTCTGTCTGTCTGTCACCGAGTCCGTACATAAAAACTATATAAATCAGAAAATTCAAATTTTGTGTACTTACAGCTGAATACATACCTCTTGTGACACAACAAATCATAAAATTTTGAAACACTATTGTTTTAGTTAAAAAAATTTTTTAAAAATATCAGTTTATTTTGTTGTTGTTTTTTTCTTCTAATTGTTGCACCCAAGTTTAAATCGATATAAAAATTACGTATGTAAAAAATTAATGGACTAAATAAACCATGTGAAAAATGTGGTTATTTGTTTCTATTTCATCATCTATTTTGACATGCAAAATAAAATTTTTTTTTTAATTTATTTTTATCGGCATTTTTTGTTTATTCATTTCAGGTAATCAGTAATTAAGTAAAGTGTTTTGAAGGACATATAAAATGAAACCCTCTGTGCATTCTGCAATCACATGTAACAACTTCTTTTTTTTTTTTGGTAGTAATTGATTGATAAAATTTATATAATATATATACAGTAGACTCCCTAAAATCCGCACAGCTTGGGACCAGAGGTTTTGCAGATTTTAGAATTTTGCAGATTTCTGGTCATTGCTTTGTTTACATTTTTTAAAAAGTAATTTGAATGTAATTAATAATGAAATCAAAAGTTTAATGCATGCTTACAATATGCTAAAATATTAAAATAAGTAATAAACTAAGATAATAAAAATTTAGATAATTTTTAAAATGATAAAAATACAAAAGCAAAGGTCAAATTAATAATCAATAATGTACAATTAAATATTCATTATAAAGATGAAATGTATTTTTCTTAAATTATTCAATGAAACTTGCCTCATAAAGGTACAGTATTAATTCACATCAAGATCATAAAATAATGAAGCTTTATTTCAGGTTTAGCCAGACTTAATAACTAAAAAAGCTTGATTAATACATAAATATGTATAGTAAGATTGTGATTACCAATGATATCAACAATATCTTAATTTTTTCAGAAATAAATTATTCTTTCTTCATGAAAAAACATGAATTCAATAACCTTAACAAAAATTACAAATTACAAAACATATGGCATTGATATAAAACTAAAAAAGTCAAATTTTGCACTTACATCTGAACTGAATGTTTCATTGTTTACATCCGTAAAATATGTGCAGATTTTAGAGAGTTGCGTATTTTAGGGAGTCTACTGTATGTATATATATATATATTTTTTTTTTTTTTTTTTTTTTTACAGCAAGTGATTTTAAAATGTTTATAAATGAATGATTGAGAAATTTTGTGATCCATTTCTACAACCGATTGTAAAAACCTATAATATTTTATTTTGACCAATTGAAGAAGAAAAAAAAAATTTTTTTTGACATTACTGATTGATGGAATGTACGACAGTTTGCTGTGAGTAAATGCCATTTTTATCAATGGCAGATCTGTATATTTTGGGATACATTATAACGAGTGATTGGTGAAATAAAGATTTTTTAATACATCTTACTAAAAAAATTGTTTTTTTTTTTTTTTTGGTCATGACTAACTGAAGATTTTTTTTTTTAAACCATACTTCTTAGACGATTTTTATCGGTGATCTATTAACAAAATTTGCAATTTTTTTTCAATGATTGACAGACACAATCCATAATTTTTTTTGGAGGTACATTGACAAAAGTAATTTTTCGCACTTGGATGACAAAGTTTCCAATGCTGCTACAAATCAAAGATATTTACTATTTTATTTTGCATAGGACTGATAAAATTAGTGATTCTGTATATAAGTTATGAGTGATTGATTGACAAAATTCATGATTCTTTACATGATTGATTGGCAAAATAAATATCTTTAATCACATTTTGATTGCAGAATGTCTCGGCTTAAGTAAAAAATAATCATGGAGTGCTGAAAAATATAGGAAAAATAGGAATTTTTTCAAATTTATAAAAAATATAGGAGGATTTCTAGACCTGCTAATTTCTCAATAATGAAGATATTAATATTAGAATAATACATATAGGGATCTTCTAGTGATTTGTAGTCAGAATTGCAAACATGTCAGCTAAATTTTAAAAGGCCGTACCAATTGCTTTTTCAGGTTTATGAGCGGCCTGTACACAGTCCGTAACCTCCCCTCTTTTACTTTTACTGCTTTATATAATTAAAAAGGAAAATAGTTGCTTAGTTACATAATTTATTACTAGAAGGAAAATTTTATCCAAGTGAAATTATAAACAAAATTAATGTCTTTTATTCTGTCAAGGGCATACAAAGAGAAAACTGTGACCAGGGCAAAGTTTCAATTTGGTGCCTCTCCCCTCCTCCCAACACAACGTTTTCTTGTAGCAGGCCAAAAATGATGTTGATAGTTACATTTGACACCTCTTAAATTTCTGTGCCTGGGCGACTGCCTCGCCTGCCTCCCCCGTCCTTCTTTTGCACGGTGCTGTATTCTGTAAATGCTTGAAAATCCCAAGCAAATTTTTTATAAAAAAAGAATATATTGCAAAAAAATTAAGTTTCCTATCACTTGTAAACTCTACAAATCATTTTTCCTTTAATAAATGTATTATTATATAATATTTGCATTCATAATGTGTCTTATAACTGTTTTATCAAAGCTTTAAAAGGAAATGTGACAACAATAACCTTTTTTTTTTTTTTTTTTTTTTTTTAACCATTTGAAAAATGGTTGTTGTTTTCGGGAGAATGGACCCGATGATGTTACCACTTTTGAATGATGTTACCACTTTTGAATTTAAATTAAATTCTTTATTTTTAGAAGAATTTTTATTTGAATTTAAATTAAATTCTTTACTTTTAGAAGAATTTTTATTTGAATAGTAAATTAAAATGGTTAAAATCATTGTAATAAAGGAGAAAACTAACAAATTTAAAAATGGGTAGACGGAAATTAACAGATACGGAAAAAGCCGAAGCCAAAGAAATGAATGAACGTGAATATCGCATTCAATGATATTAAACACAATACGCGTACTTAAACAATCATAAAGTGATTTTTATTTCTTCTTTTGCTATTTAAAATAAAAATTTAGTCAACATGTATAAGTTGCTTATTAGTTTGGCGATTCGTATCATTTGGCGAAATTGGTCGACGGGATAACTGAGTAATACTGTATTTGGTTTGGCGCAAAAACGTCTTTCAATGCAGAAAATGATAAAATCAAAAGATTATTGAGCCGCTGAAAACCAATTACGTGTTGAAAGGCGATCACGAAAAAGGAAGCAATTTAATGCCGAACCGATTAATTGTAAAACATCATGTCGCCAGGGCGACCAATCCACTAGCCATGGCGTTTTACTATCGGTCGGTTCTAACCAGGAAAATTTGAGTGCCAATAGTGATTCTAACAAGCCGGAAAATGTTATAGCTATTACTCTTGATTTTCCACCACCTAAAAAGAAAACTAAAAAGCAATCGGCTTGGGAAAAACTGGGAAAAAACTTTTTTGATTCGATGTCTGATGGACCCATTCACAGATGCATGTGCTGCGATCGATTTTGGTTTAAAACCTCCATCACCAAAATTCTGCTCTGTAAAATCAAACAATATATGCCAAAGTCTTACAAGTATAACAGTATATGCCAAAGCTGTATTTTAATAATGATTACTTTTGCACCAACAATGTTAAATAGTTTGAAATGTTTCTTTCGTCGCCAACTTTTATGCTTGGCGACAATAGAGTGATATAACTTAAACGAACCGTACCTTCAAATTGCAGCATGTATAAAGTCATTTATAGCAGTGGCACGGATAATACACAATAAAACAACTGGTATTTAGCTTAAAATGATAGATGAATGTATCGAGTGAAACATTTTTCAAATGGTTGGGGTAATTTCTTAAATTACAATTTTTTTTTTATTTTTTTTTTTTTGTAACAAGAGTAACCAGGTTTTCTTCTAATTATATATTATAGATTTTAAAACTTTTAGATAACTGTCATTTAATAAGTAGACATTCCTTTTTTGAAATAATTTTAGATTTGAAGATTTCATTAAATAGTTTAGACAAAATATTCATAAATGTAGAGAGATAAAAAAACTTGTCTTTTTCAGGTAACAAGAATAGCCATACTTTAGATGACTAAACGATAAAACTAATAAAGTTTATCATGTTTTTTACACACAAATATAAAAAGTAGACATTCTTCTTTATTATTCAGCAAAGAATTCTGCGCATTTAAAGAAAAGGCATAAAAAATTATTGCATATCTATGATAAAATAGTACCATAAATGTAACAAGAGTAACACCATGGAATTGTCCAAGATTTAAATGATACATTTAAAATGCCTTACTTATTATTTTTTTTTTTCTCATATGTACTGCAATTCAAAAAATACCAGGTGACAAATATTCTATGTATTTCACTGTTTAACTGATCGTGTTTAATCAAACATGTAAATAGCCAGTAGATGTTTAACAGCAGCTGATTCGACCTTAAGATTCCCCAATCAAATGGAAATGAATAGAAACCCGCTCCCAGAAAGATCTTTAAAAGAAAAAATATATATATCTTTCACAATTTTTTAAAAGTTGATCAAATTAGCATGTTTTTAACGTTTGTGCATCAACAGGACTTAACAAGTGTAGCTCGTATGGTACAAAGCCCCCTAGTATGATACAAAATAATTTTAAATGTTACACTTTCAATGATTTATCTTTATAAATTTAATATAAATGAATCTTTATTATTCATCCTTAAATTGTGTTGACATAATAATTTTTTTTTATTCCAGGTAAATGAAAAAAAAAAAGTAGAAATGGATCGTGAAAAAAAGCAAATGAAGAGAGCTGGGAGCAAGGTCAAACCCTTGCATGTTGCTGATTTTATTGCATTAGGATCAAAACCCTCTCGAACCCAGAGTGAATCTAGTGAGCAGAAAAATAAAAGTAAGTCTACTTTGATATCAGCTTCAACTGAGAGAAAAGGTGAGGCATCAAGTTCTGCAGTACCAGCAAAAAAAGCTAAATTAGCTTCAACATCTCATATAAAACGAGTTGGATCCATTGGAAAAAAGGAATCTGTGAAAAGTGATGAATGGGACACCATTGCAGTTGATATTGATTCAGCAGATTTAGTAAATAAAGTTATTGAGGCTGAAGATTGTAGTGATGATGAAAAAGTTGAATCCCTAATATGTGGTGCTGTTAGAAAATTGAAGTTTGGTCGTATGAAGTTTGATTTACCTTTGTCTTTAGGATTGCAATATTTAGTCAAAACAAGACCATTTTTATTTTGTTCAGAAATTATTGTTGAAGCATTCTGCAGTTTATTAAAAAGGGACATTATGTCAAGTTTTAAAAGCAAAGGTAATAGTTCAGTTCCAATTTTATCTGCAAATATTTTAATGTCCGCTTATAAAGATGAAAGTAGTTGGCCCGAAGTATTTGTCAAAGCTTATATTGAAGATTCATTAGGTGAACGTGTATGGGTGGATAATGATTTTTGTAAACCATTTGTTGATAACATATTAACAGCTTTTAATACTAAAGTTATACCTAAAAATTTAATGATACCAGATCGATTACTCAAACCTGAAGCTTGTCCTAGTCCACCTGCCATTGGTACTGATGATGATGAATCATGCTCTAGTGTTACTGTGGAAGTTCCTGAAAATCTCGATTCAATTTCTATATTTCCTAGATATGTATACAATGAAGAGAATTTAACTCAACACGTTCTTGAAGTTATTAAAGAACAGCTGACACGTAGGCAGCCTACAGAAATATCTCGCAATACTTTGCGTTTTCTTGTTTCAACTTGTGGCATAAGTGAGGTAAGATTGATTGTTTGTCAGAAGTTGGAAATATGGCTCCAAAATCCAAAACTTACAAAACCAGCACAAGAATTGTTATTAGCTGTTTGTCTCAACTGTAATTCACATAATCAACATGATATAGAAGTTATTAGCCAGTTAGTAAAAATAAGAATTAAAGCAAAACCTATTATCAATCATTATCTTCAATGTATGAAAGAATTAATTGGTCAGCATCCAGAAAATCTTAGTACATTATTGAAACATGCTATTTACAATGAATTATCAAGTTCTCGTAATCCAAATAATATGCAGTTACTATCAATAATTTTCTTTCATTCACCAGATGAGGCTGCTAGGGTGTTGGCTGATGTATGTTTCGAATTGTTGTGTAACAGAGAAGATTATCTCAGAGCCTTAAGAGCCCTTTTAAGAGAAATTGTACGTACTGTCAGATATGAATTGAATTTTTCACAATTCTGTTTTAATTTATTAAAAGAGAGAAGGGATGCTATAATTTTAGATCTGGAACCTCCTTTAAAAGAAAGGGTATTCTTAAACATCACTGATTTGATTGTTTTAGCTATTTTTCTTGGTGTAAGTCCAGTTGTGAAAGAACAGTTTTCTACTTGTACTAGAGGTGAAAAGAAAGATTTGACACATTTGCGCAATTATCAGATTCAAGTGGCAAATATTCAAAAAGATGCTGTTTGGTGGTTATATCATGTAGTACCAAAAATATTTAAACCAAATAGAATTGAATTTAGTCATAGTATTCATAAATTACTCTTTATGGAGCAAATTGAACATTATTATAGCAAAGATGGTTGGCCTACTGAAAGTGAACGAATGCTGCTACTTCGTTTAGCTTCAGAAGTTCCACTTCTTGAAGACACATTAATGAGAATTCTCATTATTGGACTCTCTAGAGATCATCCCTTAAGTGCTGCAGAGGCTTTAGAGTTAGCTGACCAGCTAGTAAAAAGGGCAGCAATGACATACTTTGACGATTTTCCTGTTTTGGAATTTGAAAATACAGACTTATGCGATATAATATTCAATCTCTGTGCTTATCATCACCCTGAAAATATAACCCTGCCTACAGGTTATCATCCACCTAGTTTGGCAATTTCTGAATTGTATTGGAAAGCATGGACAATGTTATTAATTATAGTATGCCATAATCCTAGCACATTTGGAGATATGGCTTGGAAAACTTATCCTATGTTGAGAAATCTGATGGAGATGTGTATTACTAACCAGTTTATTTTTCCACCTCCAACTTTAGCTGTTGGTGAGAAAGCTGATGAAATAAGGAATAGAGAACTTCAAATGAATCAGATGGAGAAAGATAAAATATTACTTTTTGAGAGTCATTTGGCTGCTGCTTCAACTAAAGTTACAATCACTGAATCAAATAGTTTGCTACTGTCAAAATTAATATCAATGGATCCACATGGGCCTGCTAGAAAACCTCCATCAATAGTATTAGAACAATTAAAGCAAATGAATCCAAAATGGAGACTAGGTGATCTATTATGTCACAGTCGTAATCCTGATTTCCTGCTTGATGTAATTCAGCGACAAGGAACTACACAGTCTATGTCATGGCTTAGTGAATTAGTTGAATCTAGTGCAAGTTCTTTTAATATGCTTCCAGTGCAGTGTTTATGTGAGTTTCTGATTAGTGACAGTACTACAGCAACTGAAGGAAATGATGATGGAGTAAAAACATTTATGAAAAAGAAGAGAAAGCAACAGCAACTGTTATATCATCTTCAAAAACTTTTGCATGAACCAGACAGCCAACCTCAAAATACTGTTGAAGTGATCAGCTATTTTATGAAACGACTGAGTTCTCAGCAAACAAGTGCAAGATCAATGGCTTTAAAAGGTTTAAATATGCTTCTTTCTCAACCTGTTAAATCACCTACATCAGAGGATGAAGATACACGTCAAAAAAATGAAGGTGATTATAGCTGGCTTTTGAAAAACATACCGCAGCTACCTCATTTTGGAGTTATTCGTTCACAGATTAGTTTGTTTTTGCGCCAAGCTTGTCAGATTGAAAATGATCCCATTACTATTGCTGCTTATGTTACATTTTTAGCTGAGTGTACACCTGATCATAATCTCCAAGAATTTGCTGATTTAGCATTAGATATGGCTCAAATGATTGTTGAAAGGCCAACAATAGTCAATACAATTTTGCCTGCTGAAGGTTGTGTAAATGAATATAGCAACAATTTCCTTTCTTCTGTGTCTCAAATATTTTTTAAATATCTCAGTGCTGCTAAAATGCCATCAAAAGAAGTGTATTCATGGTCTGAATCTCAAGATCAAATACTTATTCAGTGGTGTTCAGGAGAATCTGCTACAATGCATATCTTAGTTGTCCATGCAATGATTATTGTTTTAACTTATGGACCTCCACCATCTAATAGTAGATCATACTTCGATGCTTTGTTAGAAATATGGTTTCCTACAGATTCTGAACCACCTAAAGCATTCCTTGTAGATACATCTGAAGAAGCTCTCTTGTTGCCTGATTGGTTAAAATTGCGTATGATTAGATCATCTGTTGGCACTTTAGTAGATGCTGCTTTAAAAGATTTAGATCCATCTCAGTTAGTTTTATTTATACAGTCATTTGGAATTCCTGTCTCAAGCATGAGTAAACTGCTGAAAACTCTAGATTTAGCTGTTGATTATGATAAATATTCTGTAGAGCAGGCTGTTTTGGATAAATCTTATATGTCTCAGTTAGTTGAAGTTCAGCACCGAAGAGGTGCATCAGGAGGAGAGAAATTTGCAAATCTTTTATTAGATTCTGACTCAGTTGAGCTGAATATGGATTGTGAATCAGTACCTAATCAAACACCAGTTATTCAACGTGCTCCACCCAAACTTCCAACACCTATTAGTGTTGAATCACTCTCTGTATCATTGATAAAATTATTAGGATTGAATACGTCTTCAGTTTTAACAGCTAAACAAGAGCAAGATTTGTTTAAAGGACTTCAAAAAGCATTGGCAAAAGATATTTTAGGAAGAAGGTCAGAAAGTGGAGCAATAGGTGTATTTATCTTGACATGTGAGCAGATTTTACGTAGTGATTCTAAAATGACCTTTCTTCAAGCATTACATAAAAAATCCTATTATTTCTCAATACTTTTTAGACTTGCTACTGCTTCTTTTGCTAAAGTTGATATCAATAAAAATCAACTGGCTCAAAAATTGCAATGGACTTGTCAACAAATCATTTATGCTCTTTCGGGCACTAATTCCTCTTTAGTAACAGTTGCATCACAGTTTTATAATAAACACAAACCTTTAGAAACAAAAAAGCCTGCTCCTTGGAAAGTATTTGCTCAGCAATTCAATCAAGATAAACTTGATAATGAAAGTATAACTAGAATTGTTCATGCTGCAGAAAAAGAAGATTCTCTTCGTTTAGAAGAAGTAATGCAGTATTTAGTGAAGAATGCCATTTCCAAAGGTGACACCAAACCTTTAATGAATGCAATGACAAATATTACTCTAAAACGTTTAACTGATAAAGCTAATACTGGTATAAAGTCTTTCAATCGTTCAAAATTTTGCTTCTTTGTTGATTGGTTGGAATGCTTAGAACCTAAAATTATAAGTTCATTTCCAAAGTCTCAGTGTCATTTATTGTTCTCACTTGTTGGAATGCAAGCAGAACCAATTGTAGTTCCATTCAGACCATATTTACTGGCTTTATTGATACATCAGTCAAGTTGGGAAATACTTCATTACTACATCAATACAATTCTTAATCCAAGTACAGAACTTAAATTTGATCCTACATCTGTACTTGATTTCTTGCATGCTTGCATATATATTCCTAAAATATGGCAAGGGCGCTATAAGAAAAAGAATAAAAGAGGCAATGAGGAAGACATTTTAGCTTTGACTGATCATCAGACGAAATCAGTAATAAACTATATCTTAGAAGAGGCTTCAATGAAGTATCCTTTGGAAAATGTTAATAAAGGAGATATTTCCAAAACTAATGAGTGTCATAAATTGGAACAAAGATTAAAGTTGCTTTTAATGTGTCTTTCACTCCGTAAATCTTTAATTAATTCTTCAGTTCAACATTTACTCAACATTATATCAGAAGATGGTCCTAGAGCTAAATATGCTCATGAATTACTTCTCCAAGCTTATCATCAAATCCCATCAGTTCTTTCTCTTGTTTCAGATATTGTTTCATTTTTAACTGAAGGATCTGGTATTAAGAGCATTCATTGTAAACTGGATATTATATCTCACACATTATTAATATCATTAGCTAGAACAGATGCAACTAAAAACTGCTTTGCAAAAATGGCTAAAATTGAATTCATATGTAAAAAATTAGCTAGTTCTCATCCTGTGCTTTTATTACGTCAGTTGCCAATGATGACAAGTTTATTAAGAGGAAGAGTGCATCTTGAGTATCATTTATTTCGATTACAAAACCATGTCTCACTTTTCAGTTGTTATCTAAGTATTCTTGAGTTGTTGCCACCATATATATTCAAAAATGAATATTTGAATGATTTGAACAATATCTTAACATTATATATGGAATTATTTCAAACATATGGATCCCCAAAAGAAATTGTTCAGCTTTTACACAGATATTTTGCATTTTTATTGCAGTATCTTGCAGCAAAACCTAGTCATGCAAGACCATTCATTCATCAATATATTGATTCATTACAAGATCTTGCTTCTCAACATCAAGATCTAATTAGTGTGCGTTCAATTCTTACTGGAACTTGCATGCATTATTGGGGTGCATCTACAGGTTCTGGTTCAGAAGATAAAATGGAATCAACTCCTGATGTTATAACTGGTCTACAGTTTAATTCAAGTGCATCTCAAGCAAGTATTGCAACTATAATTCACAGATTTTCACAGGAAACTTCAGAAGACACATTGATTGCTTTACAAGAATTAGAAAGTATATCTTACAAAAAGCCTCAAGTTTTACAACATGTTGTTGATCATTTAAAAACTTTAATGCAGGACAGTAACTTACAGTTTCGCATGATTGCTTTTAATCTGGTGATGCGGTATGTGAAAAATAGTCCCAATGAAGGTAAACATTTTATTTCAACTTATCTTCAGTGTTTAGAAAGTGATCAGGTTGACATTGTTCTTACCGCTTTGGAGCATTTACCTGAGTTTGTTGTTCTTGTTCAAGAATATGCCATAGTTTTACTTCAGAAAACATTCAGTATTGGTATACTCAAGAATATTAATACAGCACCACAGATTCGTGGCACAATATCATATTTGGTTGCACAAAGCGGTTGTTGATTTAAAAGAAAAAGACACTGCATTTCATATTTTTGCTGTACATTGTAAATTGATTTGTTAATAAAAAAAAAAAAAAAAATCTTATATTTCATTTTTTTCATCCCGTAAAGTGCACACTGTAGACATTTATTTTTAAGCTAATATTTACTAAAAGTTTTATTCCATTTTTTATAAAAATGTTTAGAAAATAATTTTAATAGAAAATATTAATGCTTGCTAAACATTTTAATTTTTAAATTTCATTTTGTGAATTCTTTAATCTAAAAGCTGATAGCAATTATATAGCAGAAAGTTTAAATGAATTTATGAAAAATAATAATGTTTATAAGTTTTAAAATTACATTTGAAAAAGGAAATTATCTAATTTAGTATGTACATTAGAATCTCATTACAACAAATGTTACTTTTATGAATATTTCAGGGGTGATTCTGGGTGAAAATTCTTTTTTCGGAAATCGACAGGGTGGGAGGCGAAATATCCGTGATCTTCAGACAAAATCAGTGATTTATCTGCGATACTTTAGCAAAATCGGCGGTTTATTGTCAAAATCGGTAGTTTTTCAGAAATCTTTTGACAAAATCTGCATTTTCCCATGTTTTTTTTTTTTTTTTTTAAAAAAGATCTTTAGACAAAAATTTGCATTTTTAGGTGATCTTTTCTCAAAAATGGCATTTAATCCTTGCAATCTTTTGACAAAATCACATTTTTTTCTGTGATCTTTTGATGAAATCAGTGTTTTTTTTTTTTTTTTTTTCAATGATCTTTTGACAAAAAAGTTTGAAACATATTGAAAAAAGATCTTTTATCGAAAATGGCATTTTTTTTTTTCCGTGATCTTTTAACGAAATCAGCATTATATCCGCAATCTTTAGGCGAAATCGACGTTTTCTCGCTGTCTTCAGATGAAATCAGCATTTTATCTGCAATATTTGGTTCAGCGATCTTTTGAAAGTTTGTTGACAAAAATAATGATGAAATCGTCATTTTTCCACGAAATATTGACGAAATGTGTACTTTTTTGGCGATCCTTTCACGAAATTTGCATTTCTCCACGATTGTTTTTCCCTCACACAAAACCGTACTAGTTGGCAACTCTGCAGAACTGATAACCCATTTCAAATTTTCAGCAGAGAATGCTTTAAATTTTTGGAATTTTCATATGAGAATCACCCTTGGAATATTTTAGTTTAATGATTATTTGGATTGTTTTGAAAAAAATCTGTGCTTTATCATTATAAATGTATATAATGAATTTCACATTAACAAATTTGTTGAAGGTTTAAAAGAATATTCACAGTTTAACTGACACTGAGGTAGAAAGAAGAAAAAAATTCTCAGAATAGAAAAATTATAATTACAAAAGATATTTTTAATTAAATTTGAAATTTTACACATTGTACATTGAATACAAAATGACAGTATTGAATACATATTATAAATTTGCATTTCTTACTGGCTTACTTCACAGTTTGAATGCTGATATTTAGCATATGTCGGGAAATAATAGAAATTCTCTGTATCTTATGGAAAATTACAGTATTTCTATTTTAGTTTAAAAAATTTATACCTTTGTGGGAGGGAAATCTGAATTCAACAATGGTTGTAAGATAAAAATACAGTTTATAATGTCAGTATGTATTTATTTTATTTTTTGCTTTATTTTTAAAATTATTTTTTCGACTGAAAATACAGCAAACATGACAGGTTTAGTTTCATCTCAATCTCCCTCCTTCAAAGAAAAAAAATGCTTGTAGAATTAAAAAAAAGAGATTATGTGTAAAAAAATATATAAAAAAGGGTGTACATATTTATGTGTATTAGCAAAGATGTAAGTATGTATGTAAGTCATTTGAATAAAAGGTTTTGGTATTGAAATTTTGGACAAGCAGGTTCCCTTTTAATTTTTAACTCATCATTCCATGGCCGTCCCAAAATAATGTGTTCAGATATTATCGACAATAAATACATGAGCTACATATAATTTTTTGAAAAAAATTAAGATGTCCAATTTTGAAATTATAAAATGTCAAAGGTCAAAATGTTTGACCTTGAAATTAAAAAATAAAAAAATATCTGCATGTGATATATCATATGAAAGTCCAATTCACTTTCCAAAGACATAAAAAGTAAGTCTTTTGGATGATTAGGGAACAAGTTATGGCTAAATTTGTATGGCATGAAGGGCAAAAATTTACGTTTTTCATACATCTTTGAAGCTAATTATCTCAGAAACAAAATGAGATAGAGATTTATTATTGGGTATTTATTAATTTCTCTATGAACCCAACACTTGAGCTAAATATTGTAAAATTCTAAGGCGGTCAGGATTTTAGCTGTGTTGATTTGACATGGCCCAAATGTAAATAAAGCAATGACCAGAAATCTGCAAAATTCTAAAATCCGCACAACCTCTGTTCTCAAACTGTGTGGATTTGAGAGTGTGTACTGTAAAATATGAGGAGTGTTTCACTGTATACTTAGATCCAATGTAACCCACTCTCCCCTGTACTGCAAAATGGAACACTGGCTACTCATAATCGTATTTGGCTATTTTTGAGCGATGAGTAATTTTGCAGTGAACAAGTTAACTATGCAATCGAAAAACAAATTGAGCAAAAATTTTGTCATAATATCACTTCTATATTGTAAAAATTAAATAGAAGCAAATTATGAAATTAAGCGTTAAAACAGTAGACAAATTAATGTCTACTGTTATCTTAAAACAATCTTTGCCTTTAATTTCCAGCAAGAAATTACATGCATAAATTAACAATGTCTTTTAAATTTTGATTTGAAAGATCATTTGTCATTTCATGGCTGAAATCTTTTAAAGGTGGTCCATTTAAATTTATCAATAATAATCTATTCATATTATCTTCAAGTATGAACAAAGTTTACTTTTAATAATGTTCATTTTTCACAAAAAGCTGTTGATGCAGGAAGTATCAGCACAATGACAAAGTCATTTGCAAAATATAGGAATCCATCCTTAATAGAAAAACCCCTTTCAAAAACACAATTTTTAAATTTTTGCCGAGAACTTCAAACTTATAGCATTCGTCTAAAATATGAGCAATGTCATCTTCTTTAATAACAAGATGATTAGCAAAATGTTGCTAGAGCAATGTTATTTTTTTTATATAATTACATTATTAAAAATAAATTTTTTTGGTTAAGAAAAAAAAATTAATAAGTAATTTAAAAAGTTAGTCGCCAATAGGAAATTTGCGTCTTTTTTGCAATCCTTTGACAGAAATCACACGTTTTGCAATCCTTTGACAAAATCTACATCTTTTTTGCGATCCTGTGACAAAATTTGCATTTTTTCCTTGATCCTTTGACGAAAATCGTAGATTATTTTTAAAAACTTATTTTGTGAAAATCTTGTCTTTCTCGCAATTCTTAGATAAAGGTGAGAGACTGCATCTATTTCCCATTCTTTGATTAAGACCGCATCATTTTTGCGATCCTTCAACGGAAATAGCATCTATTTTGCGATCCTTCGATAGGAATTGCGTTATTCTGCAATCTTTTTGTAGTAAAAAGTGTCTTTAGAGAGATTTTTTTGACAGAAATAGCACTTTTTTCGCAATCATGTGTCAAAATTCTTGTTTTATCTGCAATCTTTTGATGAAAATTGTCTTTTTTTGTGATCCTTTGATGAAAACAGGGTCTTTTTCATGAATATTTTTCGACATTGGAGATTTTTCCATCCTGTGTTCAGTCTTTGGGAATTTTTAAAAGACAGATTTCCATCTGTGGACAGAAAACTTGCACCCATGAATAAGAGATATTAGAATTATCATTTATCTACATGCATTTTAATTAAAAAACTTCCATAATCTGGAATCGCAATGATTCCGGATTAAATAGGTTATACTGTATCATATTTTTTAGTCAAAGATTTTCACCTTAGGCAACTAAAATTTGGGCTAAAAATACATGTATTTTTCAGTTATACATCATTTTAGAACAGTTCCCTGAAAGACATATATCTGCTTTACTGTATATTGATTCTCCTTCCCCTCTTTTTCTGAAGAGATAGCACTATTTATTCATTCATTGTAAGAGTAATATGACATTTCCAGAATAAAAGTGACATAAAACTGTTTGATCACAAGGGCATAATTACCACTTTATGTATTTTGGTATGACATTGTTTGCTTGGAAAATTAACATTTTTACTTATTTTAAAATATCTTGCAATTGTTTTGCCCATAGCTGGATTGCAGGTTATAAGGACACAGGAAAGCTGATAACAAGAAAGAAAGCTTGAACTTGTAGCTACAGGTTGGACTTGGATAATTTGAACATTTTTAATTCAAAGTTTTTTGTTGGTCCCTTGAAACTTGTATTCAGTTAATGCTGCAGAATATTGATTATTTCAATGTTTAATTTCTTTAATTCAAAGTTTTTACCCTTTCAAAAATGATGAAATCTAGTTTCAGTGCTGTTATTTGAAAAGTGGCCAGGTTATTTTCAGCTATCGTGGAAAATTCTTTAAGGAAGAAATAAGGGTGGGAGAATATTCTTATCTGTTCTAGGAAACAGAGCAGGAATGTAGACACCAATATCTGTTTTTAGATATGGTTAGTCCCTGCGCCTTCCCTTCTAAGTGACATGTGCAGTTCTTTTTTGCCAATGCGATAAATCATAAATGACACACATTCATTGCATTTCCTTCGAAACCAGGACTATAGTTGCTTGAGTTTTCTTCAATGTTCTTTTAGTTTTTATAGTGAGAGTTCAGTGAAAGCATGTCATTGATTACGCCTAGTATCCTGTATAAAACCTTACCTTTCGATGAAAAAATTGCTGTGATTTGTGAGGTAGAAAAGGGTGTAAAGAAGAAATGCATTATTGCAAAAAAGTATGTAATTTAATTTATTTTCGATTATATAAAATGAAAATTTATTTTACTTCGTGAGGCATATCTTGTATATGAACCGATTGATTTCCGATTGCTCCCTTTATATTATACAGTAGACTCCCTCAAATCCTGCAACTCTCTAAAATCAGCAATAATGTACACATGTAAACAATGAAACATTCAGTTCAGATACAGGAACAAAATTTGACTTTTTTAGTTTATATCAATTCCATATATATTTTAATTTGTAATCATAGTTAATGTTACTGAATTCATGAAGGAAGAATAAAATTATTTCGAAAAAAATCAATATATTGCTGATACGAGTATTATTGGTGATCACAATCTTTTTACCAAATATTATTTATGTATTAATCAAGCTTTTTTGATTATTAGGTCTGGCTAAAATTGAAATAAAACATTCTTATTTTATGATTTTGATGTGAATTAGTAATGTAACTTTATGAGGCAAATTTCACAAAAAAAGAAAAACTATATTGAATATTTAATCATACTTTATTAACTTCGCCTTTGCTTTTAACATTTAATCCTTTAAAATATTTTCTAATTTTAATTAGTTTATTTCGTATTTTAATATTTTATTGTATTGTAAGCATTCATTATAGTTTCAACTGCATTATGAATGACATTCAAATTACTTTTTTAAAAATGTAAACAAAGCAATGACCAGAAATCCACAAAATTCTAAAATCTGCCTAACTTCTGGTCCCAAGCTGTACGGATTTGAGAGAGTCTACTGACACTCTTAATCTTTTTAGGGTTTTGTTCATCTGACAAAACCCTGTTTGCCTCTGTCTTCTGTCTGTCAGAGAGTCAGTACACAAAAACTACATAAGCCAGAGAATTCAAATATTGTGTACTTATAGCTGAATACCTGTTGTCACACAACAAATCATAAAATTTTGAAAAAGACTACTATTTTAATTAAAATATTAACTTTAATATCATCAGTTCATGTTTTTTTTTTTCCTCCTAGTTACTCCATGTTTTTCAGTTTTAAAAGAAATAAAGTATTTCTGTTGCCACAATTACAAAATTGATATTAAAAACTACGAAAAAAAAATTAATATCTCAAAATTAAATTCAAACAAACTGCATTTTAATTTAAAGTACATTTTTTTCCTTATACAATGGTGTAAAAGTTGAAAATGTGTGATTTTTACAAGTTTAAAAATTTGCAATAGCATAAATTTCAAAATTGAAATTTTATTTCTTGTAATTTTTGCAAGCAAATTTAAATAAAATTATTATGTATGCAAGATAAATTAATGGATTAAATAAATCACATGCTTATTTTTTTTCATCCAATTTATGATTTATTTTGACACACAAAGTGAAATATTTTATTTATTTATTAAATTCTTATTCATTTAAATTACTAGCCACCTCTGATGACCAGTTTTGTATCCCTTAAATTTATGTTAAGCTTTGCAATATTTTACTTTTATGCATAATTTTATTTATTTGCATAGCTTTATTGAGTTTGCAGATTCTAATAGAGAAATCTATGCGATCAAGGCAGCATTTAGAGGAAAATTTATATATTCTGTTCTGGTTGGCCTGATTGGCAAAGAAAAGCCAAAATAACCGAAAAACTGTTTTCATTTGTTAATTTAATGATAAAGTGTTTTGAGTACTTAACACTTTATATATACTGAAGCATTTTAGTGGTGATAGGATATATTATATTAGATCAATTTTAA
This sequence comes from Maratus speculifer, assembly GCA_964019185.1. Taxonomy (NCBI): domain Eukaryota; kingdom Metazoa; phylum Arthropoda; class Arachnida; order Araneae; family Salticidae; genus Maratus; species Maratus speculifer. Next base: position 12,116,154 of record OZ025290.1, on the reverse strand, counting down.
TCACTTTTTATGCCGGAAACTTTAAAATAAATTTTACTTTTATAGCTTTGGTAAGGTTAATTTTCCTTATTTTAAAAGATTTCATATTATAGAAACACAATTACTTGCTTCTGGAAGGGTTAATATTTATAATGCATCTCTTTATAAATACACATAATAAAATATAAATTAAACAAAAACATAATTTGCTGTAAATTAAATAAACAAAATTTATTTCCTACACTATTTAAGTCCGAGAAAGGACAGATATTAAGGTAATTGATTTATTTATTTCTACATTTAATATTAATTTTTTGAAAATAATAAGTTAAACCAAGTGAACATTAAAAAATAAAAATGAAATTCAAACAATATGATACTTAAAACACCCTAGATCTTAGATTCCGCTCAAATGATATCGAAATAAATCTAAGACTTTTTTCCAAACTCAACTTGCAAATATTTGTATTGTAGATTTTGTTTTATGTTTAGAGCAAGTGTAAACAAAATGAATAGGCAATCTAAAAAGCAAATGTTCTGAAAAAGTCTTAGATTTATTTCGATATCATTTGAACGCTATCTAAGATCTAGGGTGTTTAAATATCATATTGTTTGAATTTCATTTTTATTTATTAATGTTCACTTGGTTTAACTTATTTTTTTTTCAAAAAATTAATATTAAATGAAGAAATAAATAAATCAATTACCTTAATATCTGTTCATTTTCGAGCTTAAATAGTGTAGGAAATAAATTTTGTTTTTTTAATTTGTTCAGCAAATTTTGTTTTTGTTTAATATTTCAAGTTTTTTTAATAACTACTGCATTCAGATAAACTCATTTCAAAATTAACTGAGGATATCACATCAGAACCTCCTTTATATGGTATTGTACCACAATTACTGATGTAATTTATCCAGAGCCGTACCAAATCGTATGCCCCATTTCTAAATCGCTAGTTTTTTTACATATAGAACTGAAATCTTTACATGCTTCCTGTCTTACTACCAAATATTTCAAAATATCTGTTTCTTTTCCAGTATGACGTCATAAAAATGCACCTTTTAATTCTTAAAATGAATTTTACTTTTTACGATGTCAAAAATCAGATGTCACTTTTCTACTCAGCGAATTTTTTTTCTTATGAATTATGACGTCATATTCGACAAAAAAACTTGTTTCTATACAGGGATGTCGTGCAGGGTGTCTGGAGGTATCCACCATATGCTTTCTGGATTTTTTTAAGGAACACCATAAACCCTCTGTTTCTTAAGAAAGCTAATAGTATCTACACTCTAAAATATAACTTCTGCCTTTAACGTATACCCTCTGTATTTTTTATGACTACAACACTGCCTGTATATTACTGATACTTATACTTAACAATCAGTATTGATACTTTGCGTATATTGCACATAGTATCAATCAAATGTATTTATTCTTTTTATTTTATGTATGACATCATATTTATTTATTTTCTGTATTTCTTTAGTTCGGGATTTTTCTTCGAACCTTGCGTAATTACAGGTTAGGTTCCCTTAGAAAGACCCCCTTTGAAGGACACTCTCCCCCAGGGCCTATATCCCTAGAGTAGATAATTGGCCGACACAAAAAATAAACCAAATAAACCTTAAATATTTTATTAAAAAATAAGAAACAAAAGCTCTGTAAAAAATGGTTTTTAAGTATTTTTATTCAATTCAAGGATAATTATAAATAAAAGTAATTACAAACGTAATTATGGAAAAAGGAAGAAACTCAACATGTGGAAATATCGGTTTATCCGAGCTGATGGGTGATTTTATTGAGATTTATTTTGAATCATTGAAGAATAATTACAAATTAAAATTCTGATGATTACAAAAGTACTTACTAAATAAAGGGAAATTGACTCCCAGAAAAATAAGTTTACCTGATCTGAAATTCTGCATCAAGTCGAGCAACCAGATTTTAGCAAGCCCAACTCAGAGATTTGTGTCTGTTCGTTTAAATCAGATTTAAAAAAATATCAGAGATTTGTGTCTGTTCGTTTAAATCAGATTTAAAAAAATAAAATAATATTTCAGATAAAAGTACAAATTAAATAGGATCAACTCTTTAGATGTTCATTTTGCATGTAAAATTGATATCGAGACAAATTGTGAAAAAAATTCACTAGTAACGGATTCCCGATCTAGGAAAAAGTTTTTTTTTTTTTTTGTGTTTTGAATATTTACATCGACTTGAGAACCCATTTTTGCCAAGTTACTGCATTTCATGACGTTCATAGGAAATGAGTTTCTATATTTTAGTTTAATAAGGTAAATTGTTCTTTGAAACTTTAATTTTTCCAACCTTTTTTTTAATTTAGAGTTTTTATTTATTATTATTTTTTTTTAAATGTCGATTTTTAATTATTTGTTTTGTTTTTTATAAAACAGAAGTTTTCTGATATACGCTTTTTTATTTGAAAATAATCAAGATTTTTTTAAAAACCAGGATGAATCAGACTTCAAAATAGTTAATGTTATTTTTGTTTTTGGTGTATTTCAATCCCCCCCCCCCCCAATCCCTAAAAAGAAGGGTAAAATGTTTTAATGCATATTTGCATTGATCTCAGGAATGATAAAATACAGGGTCGAAAAAGCGGGATTCTGCAGAAAAATGGCATGTCTGCATATCAGAATTTCCTTGAGGGAGGGAGGGCGGGAGCTTAAGAATTGGTGAAAACATTGTTTTAAACAGGTTTCTGTCTTAGCAGATTAAATTTCAATACATTGAATATATATATGTATCGTTTTAGAAATTTTTTTTATGATAACTAGGTATAGCCCGTTATCGGAGTGAAAACTCTTAAATTATAATTAATGAGAGATCATTCAGTCGAAGACGGGACCCACCACGTGAAGGCGATCTCTATTAGGCCCCACCCATTTTTTAATGTGGTTGGCTTTCCAGTCTGTCCACTACTTACCAAATAATTAAGGATATAGAACATTATATAGAATAATACATACTGTCTCACCACCGCCCACTGACACCACCAATTTCTCAATCTGTCTCATTTTCTCTTCTTTTTCTATTCTGCTCTCTTTTCTTCGCCAGTCTTTCTTCTCGGTGTTCTGGGGTTTCGTTTGCATATCTTTTTTTATTGTTAATGAAGAGGTCTTCCATTTGTTCTTCCATCTGTTCTTCTTTCTGTTCTTCCATCTGTTCTTCCATTTGTTCTTCCATTTGTTCTTCCATTTGTTCTTCCATTTGTTCTTCAATTATATTCGACGATTCACTGTTTGAGAGCCTATCTGTCCTTTTATTTATAGAAGTTCAAAATGAAAAAAGATTTTCTTAGCAGACGATTTTTTGTGATAAATACAATATCTGTTTTATATTTCTTCTGCTTTATTCCTTTTATTTATAGAGTTCAAAATGAAAAAAGATTTTCTTAGCAGACGATTTTTTGTGATAAATACATTATCTGTTTTATATTTCTTCTGCGTTTACCTAAGCTGTGTAAAATATAAAGAAAAAAAATATGACACTCAAATGCAATGCATTCACTGTTTGAGAGCCTATCTGTGCCTCAATTAATTAATTATCCTCTTTATTCCTTTTATTTATAGAGATTATTAATTTTTATGCATAAAGCATTTATTTAATGAATATGTTTTTATTGCAATCAAATCTGATAAATTATTTTAGCGCTTGAGTATTTTTTAAATTTTTGTTTCAGTCTGGCATTTAATGGTTGATTAATTTTCTGACAAATTCCTTGGGGGGGGGGGGGGGGGTAGGTACACTTCTGATCGCGGGATAAAAAACACAATTTTGTGGAAGAATTGTGGGAAAAAAATATTCTGTTTTGATTTTTTTTTAAGTTTTTCGGCGAATTGCAGAGATAATTTTAAAAAAATTATATTTCTGTTGTTAATTGTACGATTTCACTCAAATTTTCTGCAAATTTCAATAATAATAAGTTAGGCTGTGTACCAAATTTTTATTAAAATATCATAAGTTTTAAGAAAATTATTCCCAACGACAAAAAAGCTGATAATGACTTGTGGTTTGTTTATTTAGATCAAAGAACTCTCACGCTATTGAGATAAGCTTTCCATTTATAATGTTTAGTACGAAAAAGATAATTTCAATAAAAATATTTCATGACTATATTTACATTATTTCTATTTAAATTTAATCTACTTGACTTCCAACTTAAATGCTTGAATAAACAAAGTATTTAAATAAGCAAAACAAAAGGCAGATAGATATCTCATTTTTCATTGCTATTACTCTGTGATGCATTTTTTATGGATGCCCTAATTTTCAAATAAATTATGTCCCGTACTGTATACTAACAATAAGTAAATATAAATTATGTAACATTTATTCTTTATTGCTTGTAGAACATCAGTTAGAGTTGCAAACTTTTCATCGTCATATCTTGCTCATTTCACAGTTTGATCATAAAGAAATCTTTTGGCGATATATCTTCATTATTGCTTTCAGGAATATTCTAGTTTCCATTGTTCTTATTATTTTCCAAATCATGATACTCATCAAATTCAGAGCATTAGAATCTTCCTTTTTTTAAAAAAATAATTTCCAGTAATACTTTGACCAGGATGGCATCTTTAAAAATGTGTGCTTTTTTTTTTTTACACCATTTTAGAATTACACACAACACACAGCACATAAAACTTTATTCCCGGACACCATTCTAAGCATGTGTTCTTTGCAAAGACAGCTGCTCATCTTAGCTGCTGCAGAATGACGCAGAGCTCGTATTGTCTTGTGCGCTATCGGAATGCGAGGAAGAAAGCAGGAATGAATTTAGAGGTGGGATTTGTCGTCCGGATCAGGAGAACAGTTGCATACTGCCAAAAGAAAAAAAATGTCCGAAAGTCACAGACAAATTTTTTAAATTGATTTCATCTGTACAGACAAAAACTGTCTGCAAGATATTTTCTGTGTCCGCGACTATGTCGCCGTGTTTCTGTCACAGGGTTTAAAGTAATGTGAAACTAATGAGTTAATGGACTTTAAATGCATTCTACAATGATTAATACTCTCAAGCTTTGCATTCATATTTGTATTTCTTTTTTTTAATATAATGTTGATAGAATCATATTTTATTAGCATTTAAAACAAAATACAGAGAAAACAACATTACAAATTTGCCCTTTTGCAAGACTGTCACAGGGTTAAAAACTGCTGGAACAATACTGTTCATGCAAGTGTTTTGTGTGGTCTGATTCAATGAACAAGAGACTAGTCAAAGTCATTGAAAAAAAAAAAGGGTCTTGTATTGGTTATTGATGAAATAAATGTATCGACTTTATTTGTACAGAAAATTTTCTTAAGTCTTAACTTTTTATTAACATAGTTATTAATGAATTTTTTCCCTTTTTCTTGTAGCATATAATATATATAAGTGTGAAATTTCATAAATGTTCTATCTTTTGTTTTTTAATTATATCATATTTTTAAGTGGCTTTATAATTTTTTTCACCACTGTATATAAAAAAGTACACAAAGGTAATTCTTAAACATTTTTATTTAAAACTTCAGTAAAAGCAAGATAAGAGTAATTCATCAAAAATGAGAAAAATGATCAATAACAGTGAATTTATTTACATGAATAAGGAAAAATACATATGAGTGATGTAAAAAAGTTCTTTCTTCAGATTCCTAGAAGAAAAAAAAAAAAAGACTGAGTCAACATGAAAAGAATTTGTAATACACCATGAGATTTTATTTTTTTAGCAACCATAAAATAAAAACACAGGAGAAGGGTACATTTAAGTTTCATCAAGATGAACTTCATAGTACTACCCAATACCAATTTGCAATAATAAAATTATTTGAATGGAATTTTTAGCTTTTTTAGAAACTAGTTCAATGCAAAAAAAACTAGTCAGTCCAAAATAAAAATATTAAATAAATCTTGGCACACGAGATTTGTTACATACATACTATGTTTACACCATTTTTGTTCAGTTGGCCTCTTCTTATTATACACTTCTTATATATCAATTTTATTAACGATTTGAAAAAAACTTACTGTAATACATAATTTGTTTATCAGATTTTGCTGCAATGATACTCAATTTATCTCTTAATTTTTCACTTCTAGTACTCAGTTCGAAAAGAGACTTCAGGAAGGAAAAACACACTATTCACTGTGAAAAGGATCAAGAAATATAAAATAAGCAAATATCTTACATTCTGGTTTCAATTGAGTAACAAGCTGGCCTCATTTAACCCTTTATCTATTGAATTATGAATTCATGAAAATTTTACATTCTAAAGCATTTTACGTAAATTGATTAAACTAAATTAAAAGATTTACATAATCATTTAATAAATTTTTGGAGGATTAAATAAATTTGAATTTACAGGGATTTTTGCGAAATATTTATAACTCCACTCAAATCTTATTTTAAATTATTTTCTTAGTATTTTGTAGAATTATAAAATGTACTAATATCATGTTCTTACAATATAAATATAGAAATATTTCTGAATGTAAAAATCCCCACCTCCCTCCCTCAGTGGCAAGAAAGCTGAAAAGATATAAAGGCAGAAGAAATCATACTTTTAAAAATACTTTTGTTTTGTGTAACCAATAATGCTTTTGGAAAAAAATAAAATAACGTATATGTAATTCATTCTAAACAGTATTACAACTAATTGATGTATTAAAAGAATTTTATAATAAGTAATTTTAATTAATTAAAAATTTAGTAATTTTAGTACCGTCGGTAGATAAAAGGTTAATGCAGTTAATTGATCTGGTGCTATTACCACACTAATCAGAACTGCAATAGCACAAATATACAATAATAATTTCTATAATGCTATTTTTCATGTGTTATACTTTGAATATATATGTTGCAATTTAAATTAACTTTATCTAATTTACACTAATATAATCCCATCCACTTAAATTTGAAAGCTAATTTTAAAATGACCAATCAAACAACACACACAAAAAATACAATTGCTTAGATTGATTAAGTAGGATAACATCCCTAGTACAGGGATGCCACTCAGAAAATAGCAAAAAAGAGGAAATTATGCGTAAAGTAAAATTTACGACATTTTTCACAACTTTATGTGTGAATTTTGAAAATTATATTGTTTATAATAAACTAAATAAAAAATTACAGCTTTTCTTTTGTTGTAAATTTTTAATTTATAAGAGTAAGTTAAAATGATTTTTCTTTAGTTCACAGTATTTTACATCAATTAAGGTAACCCAGCAACAGGTTCAGTGAAGAATTTTATGTATCGCATCATTTTAAACCAATTCAAGTAACCCAGCAATAAATTCAATGATTATTCCGCGAGTAAATAGCAAAATTTTGCAGTTTTTTTTTTTTTTTTTTTTTTTTTTTTTTTTTTAATTTGACGAAAATTACTGCTTTATTTCATGATCGTTTGGCGAAAATCGCCGTTTTATTTAGCGATCGTTTGACGAAAATCGTCGTGTCACATTGCGATCGTTTCAGAAAAATCACCGCTTCGTTTCTCGATCGTTTGACGAAAATCGCCGTTTAATATCGCGATCGTTTGACGAAAATCGTCGTTTTACATTGCGATTGTTTGACGAAATTCGCCGTTTTAGTTAGCGATCGTTTGACGAAAATAGACGTTTCACATCATGATCGCTTGACGAAAATCATCGTTCCACATCGCGATCGTTTGACGAAAAACGCCGTTTCACATCATGATCGTTTGACAAAAATCGCCGTTTCACAAAAATCACCGTTTCGTTTTGCGATCGTTTGACGAAAATCGCCGTTTTATATCGCGATCGTTTGAGGAAAATGGCCGCTTTATTTAGTGATCGTTAGACAAAAATCGCCGTTTCACATTGCGATCGTTTCAAGAAAACCACCGTTTCATTTCGCGACCGTTTGATGAAAATTGCTGCTTTATATCGCGACTGTTTGATGAAAATAGCCTTTTTTTTCGATCTTTTAACGAAAATCGATGTTATATTTCGCGATCGCTTGACGAAAAAGGCTGTTGTATTTCGCGATCGTTTGATGGAAAAGGCTGTTTTATTTCGCGATCGTTCGACGAAAGTCGTTATTTTATCTCGTGATCGCTTAACGAAAATCGCGAATTCTTAAAAATTAAAAAAAGCGGAAATCCGCCAAAAGGCGGAAAAGTGGCATCCCTGCTAGTAATTGGCAGGCACCAGTGATTGGCACATTGTACAAAAATGTCCTAAAATAAGATTTATATCCAGTCTTTTAAAAATGCAAAACCATATACCAGTTATTTGCTCATTCACTTTACAGATTATAACTTTGATTTATACTACTAAATGACAATAGTGCCTAGGAAAGAGAAACAATTATAGCTTGTATCAAATTAGCCAATTTTATTGCAAATGCTTCTTCTCTGGCTTAAGAAAGGCATGCATTTCAATTTATTATTATCCGATTTATAGTATATTTTAAATTTTAATTGACAACAGTTTTGTTTAGTTGAAAAGGGTTACTTTAATTGTGTAAAAGTCTGAGTGCCAATTACTGGTGAAAATTACTGGTTGTCAATTACTTACAGCACCTTTTTAAAAATATATTTTTTATAAAAATAGTTTTTCAAATATTTTTGCTTTTAGTGGGCAAAATAGATGCACAGATATGCACTCTTTGATTTAAAAATATTTGCAAGTAAATATTTTATTTCTTGGTAACGAAAGTAGAAGTAAGTTTAAAGACAAATCCTTAATGTGCCTACTAGGGATGTTACCCCAGTTTAATTATAGTAAACTTACATATTTGATTTTATTAGTATAATACAGTTTGAGAACTACAAATTTACATATTTCTAACATATTCCATTAAGCCAATCAATAGCACAATTTTGTTTTACATTTTGCTATAACAAAATTTATTTTTCAGATTTTGACAGATTTGTTTTTCTATCTAGACTATCTTGAAACAATATGGCAGGTTAAAACATACTATTTTTTACCCTACACTATGCACAGGATAGGGCTGGTGTCAAAAATTGGTTTTTGACATGACAGTGATAAAACCATAAAAACCATGTTTTTATCAGTTTATTCTGTCAAAAACCTATCATTTTCGATTTTTTCTCTAATTTACAGTGTAATTATAGCATACAATGCATTTCTAAAATGATTTTTCCTTGTTGTTCCTGTTATTATTCATAATTACATTTGTTATATTTATTTAAAAGAAGAGCATTTCTTAAATATGAAAAATTTCAAAATACTGAGTAAAAGGAAAAAATATTTCTCAATCTTTTTCAATATAGATTCTATTAGCTGCAATGTACATTAATATTAAATTAAATGATAATATAAGGTTACTATAATTATTAAACACCATTTTACATTTTTAATAAAATACATTAAAATCATTTCAGAGATACAAGAATGCTGTTATATGGTATGACAATAGATGTCAAGCATAGACTGATCATTGAATAAATTTGTATATTCTTGGATATAATATTTTAAAATGCCTATCCTATGCATTTCATAAATGTAATTAAATAGTGATTTTCGTTTCAATAAACATAATCTTAAAAAAAATTTTTTGATCTTTTAATGAAAAATGTGGTTCCTTCATAATCTTTTGCAGAATTCATGTTCATTTTCAAAGAAAAAAAAAATCCCTGTCGGCTTGGCCTATAGGCGGAGATAGATTTCGAAGAGTCCTCATAGATGCTTTCAGTGTGACGTCAGTCATGACATTTTCCTTGGATACTGACTCCAAACAAACGGTTGCTATGCTTCATTTCTTATAAAATATAAATCGTAGAAAATGGTATCATTGCATATAAAGCATTAAACATGTGTCTGTTATATATAGCTGAAAATTGTCACTGTAATATGCAAATAAAATAGAAAATACAGCATAGCAACCGTTTGTTTGGAGTCAGTATCCAAGCAAATCGTCATAACTGACGTCACGACTGAAAGCGTCTATTTCAACAACAAAAAATAAAGTATGATTCGAGATAAACCCAGTTTAATAACTTCATTTGGCCGCTTATGAAAAATTCTTAATTTCATTTTTCTACAAGAACTGGTTTTTATCAGAATAAATAAATTTTAAGCGAAATTCAACTCAAATGCCCATTTTGACAACATATTTTGAAATATATTCTGAATTTATTAAAAAATCAACCAAAACAGCACATTATATAGTTCCTAAATAATAAAAATTGAATGCATTTGAGAGCAAAATTGAATTTAAAAATGAGTCATAAAATAACCGATTTGTTATTTAAATAAATCTTTCATTCTTTAATCATGATCGCTTCGGAAAATTTTGTTTGAAATGCCCACTTCGACAGCATTTTAAAAAATATATTCTATCTTTATCAAAAAACTGGCCAATGCATCACATTATATAGTTCCTAAGTAAAAGGATCTGAAAATTGGATACGTTTGAAGGCGAAAATGGATTCAAAAACGAGTCAGAAAAAACGCAATTTGTTATTTGAATATTTCCTTCAATTTTCAGTCTCTATGACTTCGGGAAATTCTGTTCAAAATACCTTTTTTGAAATATATTCTGTCTTTATCAAAAAACTGACCAATGCATCATAATCATATTTATTACATAACTCCTAAATAAGAGGATCTATCAATTGGATGCATTTGAGAGCAAAAATGGATTTAAAAACAAGTCAGAAAAAAAAGTAATTTCTCATTTGAATACTTCCTTAAATTTTCAGTCTCTATGACTTCTGGAAATTCTGTTCAAAATACCCTTTTTGGTAGTCTTTTTTGAAATATATTCTGTCTTTATGAAAAAACTGACTAATGCATCCCTTTATACTGTTTCTAAATAAGAGGGTCTACTATTTGGATGAGCTTAAAATCAAAAATGAATTTAAAAATGAGTCCGAATATAAGCAGTTTGGATTTGAGGTTTTTTTCTCCAACTCCTATTTTTGTTTAATTTATTTTTGCTATACGAATTGGTCCTATCAAAAACTTGTCAATATGAAAGTTGTAGATATTATTGAGAAGATGTAAAATAAATTTAATTAGATTTGATAGCTTAAAAATTGACGGAGTTATGGATTTTTTTTTTCTTTTCCTTTTTAATTTTTTTCATCGGTAAAAATGCGTCCTATCAAAAACTTGCAAATACAAAAGTTTTAGATAATATTGAGAACATTCATAAAAAATTTTATTGGACTTAATATCTTCAGAATTGACGAAGTTATGAATTTTTTTCTCCCAAAAACCCTGTTTTTTTTCGCCCCTTGAGCCCATTTCTAAATTTATCAGAAATCTGTCATGCATAAACTTTTGGCCCATTTTTAAGAAGTAATATAAACTTTAAATTGATTCGATATCTATTTTATTAAAAAAGTTATGGCGTTTCTTCAATTTTTACAAAAACCCTCCCTATTTCCAGCCCCTTTGACCGATTTTGCCCATTAACGAGCTTAGCCGAGATTTTATATCCCTTGATTTTATGTATCAGTTTGGAAGAGATTGGAGGAAAACTATAGAAGTTATCGTGTCCATAAGAAAGTGATATATATATAAAAACTTTTTTACTGATGGTAGTTTTGGGGTCTAGGGGTCATGATTGGCGTAGATCTGCAAAATTTTTTCAGAAATTCCAACATTGGTGCGATCACAATAGGCAGGGTTGGCGAGTTTTTGCCGGAGGTGGAAAAAACCTGGTAAAAACTGCCCCGGCAAAAATAGGTTTTTGCCAAAAAGGTGGCAAAAATAGACTGTCCATTTAATTTTTTTTCCCAGAAAGAGAAAAAATATTTCACGAAAGAAAAAATAAACTGCATACTTAATTGAAGAATCAATATTATTCTAAATTTATTTTAACTTTTAAGTTAAATAAGTATAATTATGCACTTTATGAAAGAATACTAACTTTTATAACAAGATTATAAATGAAATAAATTCCAATTTTATATAAATGAATAGAAACTTCTTTATTCATGTTTATACAATTATTAATAATTTACATAATAGAACTGTTGAGACTGAGTAAAGCACTTATGTTTATAGTTTATATAGGTTAGAAATTCGAAGAAACAGTTATAGTAACCTAAATTTAATTTAATATAAAATTATATTTAAAGCAGAAAACTATTAAATTTTAAATTTTTCAGCAATATCTTCCTAACAACCTAAATTTTGCTGTTTTAGCATGGCATAGGAGTAAACGAGTTTTGAAAGAGCATCTGTTGATAGCTTATTTATCTTAGTTTGCACAAATGAAAAATTTGAAAACAATCTTTCAATAGCAGCACTACTTGCTGGCATATTTGAATGTGTGCTACTAATGAACAGAAGTTTTTTGAAATTGCACAAGCTTATTCAATACTTCTCCACCAATTACATGCACTGACACTATTAATCACTTCTGCAAAATATGAGCTAGGAAAGGGTTTTTCTTTGAGCTTAAAATTAATAATATAAGATATAAAATCAGGATTGATTTTAGATAACCATGCTTTACAGCTTTCTTTTTGTTCATAATTTAGAAGTTAATCTCTGTACTTTTGATGTAACAAATACGCTACAAGATGACATGGCAAAATCACTTGTTTAAGTTCAAATATCTTTTTTAGTTTTGAAGAATGTGGTTTTAACTCTTCATTTTTCAAAAGATTTAGCCATACATGACAAGCATCTGCTATGGTGGGGGAAGGGGGAATATAATACAAAAAGATAAAGAGACAACAGGCTACTTACTGAAAGTAAATCTAAATAATTTAACATTTTGTTCCTTTCTTGGAGAGTAAAAGTGACAGAAAAAAAAAAAAATCTAGTTTCCTAGTAAGCCATAACAGTTTTTTCAATATATAATTTTCAATTTAATTTACTTATTTTATCTTTAACAAACTAGTTTCATCAGATAAATAGCTATAAAATAGTACCAAAGACTTAGATATTTACATTCCTTAAGTCTCATGACATAAAACAAAAATAACAAAATTGTATAAAATCTTTTGATAATTAAAAAAATATATACATATTAATGACTGATAAAATACTTTACTTACAGGGGTCTGTCTAGACTTTTCTCACAGGGTCCTGCTTTTGTTAAATGGGGAAAATTTTCTTGTCTTTGTGAAAATTGACGTAGTTTTGTGAATTTTAAATTATTTGTTTTCAGGTTCTAACCTTCACATATAAAGAAACTAAGTAATATATTTTTTGGTGAGTTCAATTGCTTATTAACAGGGCAGATTTTATTTTTAAATGATTAAATTTGTGAAAAGTTCAATTTGAAGGTAAAACGTCTATTTCAGAGACAAATAATTTTATGAAGGGTCCTGTTTGAGGTTAAAGAATTTTGTAAAGGACTCTATTTTAAAATAAATTATTTTATGAAGGGTCCTATAAAGGACCTAAAATTTTCTTAAACATATCCCTGACTTAAGAAAAAAAAAATTAGGTATGTAATTTTTTATTTTGTTCTTAAATTCTTAAGGAAGAGTGAATCCCACCTATTTTTTTAAAGATTTAAATTATTTAATATTAATTGATTAGCAAATTAAATTAAAATATTAAATAGTACACTGTTAAATTTAATTGTTTATACCATTATTATTCTTATTAGCATGCAGATTTTATTACACATTAAAGACAAATAGGTTTTTTCATTTTTGCCAGTTTTTTCCATTTTTTCCCTGGTTTTTTCCAGTTTTTGCCACTGTCCTGGCAAAAATACCTTTTTGCTGGCAAAAATGCCAACCCTGACAATAGGTAGTATTTCATACGAAACCTACCTAAAATGCTCAGATGTATTTTACAGGATATACAATGTTTCCATGTCAACAATTAATAGTATGTTTTAAACCAGTATCATGACACCCCCAGTTTCAAAAAATAAAGGCAATGCAATCTCAAAAATAAAGTTTATACATCACCTACATAAACAATATGAACAAAACTTAAACAATAATTTGTGTAAAACAGTGGAAGACTGTATTGCTTTGTGAGGCTGTCCTTAAAAACTTTGTAGCTTACTGCAAAATATTAATTTCTATTTTATGATTTTAGTACCTATTTGCAAAGAATCATGAATAATATTAAGACTACAAGTACCAATATCAAAAGGTGTGTCTAGTGACCAAATGGATGCTGACAAATCTCATATCATAAAGCACGCAGACAGCAAAAATTGCTCTCAATTCCCCAGAGTAGCCAGTCATTTAGACAGGTTTTCCCAGGCTTAAGAAATTTTTTACACTATCTCCTGAGATTCCCTTGATTTTAAGAACCAAAAATCTATCCCCTGATTTTCCCAAGAATCCTATAATTTTCTGATGAGTATGAATCTGTTTTGTTGAAATTTGCAGTTATTTTTTGATCTGGTGACAAAATTTGTATTTCCTCCCGTAATACTTGGAAAAAAATTGAGATTTTTTTTATGCCCAAATTTTCAGACACATGGACTGGATATACACATGAGACATCACACAAAAGAATTCTTAACCCGGTGGAAGGCACGCACTCATTAGCACACATTTGGTCGCCCCCACCGAACCCCACCGAAAAACTTTGCAATTTATGCATGTAAATTTATTCAAACATATTTAAAAAATGTATAAAATATATTTTTAAGATATAAGTTTCAGAATATATTTAAATAAATATCTGCACTAATAATTCTTAAAAAAAAAAAAAAAAAAAAAAAAAAAAAAAAAAAAAAAAAAACTTACTCATTTTCAAAAAAAATTACATACCTTTATTGGACTTTACATACATTTGTCACAGACGTAATTAGAGTGATCCTTGCAAGTAAATTGTTCACATTTAATACAACTAATTGTGGTTTTTTTGTCCTTAGCTCGAGGACAAACTGCACATCGTCCTTTACCAAGCTTTATTCTCTTTGGCAAGTTATTATCAGGATCATCATTACTTTCTGTTGAGGGCAAATCAGATTTAATTTTTTCTCGTAATTCCTTGGGCAACATTGACATAGTTGATCTTTTCATAATTTGTTGGTTAACTAGAGACAATGCCAATGTTTTCAAGAACATTCGCCTACTTTTGTACTGCAGAGGAGCATTTTTGGTGGACATAAGTGCAACTCGCGCATTTATAGCTGCCACATTCAACACACAATAGAAAACAACCATCGGCCACCTATTTGTTTTCCTCGCAGTAGAATAAAGTGTAGACATTTCATCAACAGTATCCACTCCTCCCTTTGTTTCATTGTAAAATTGTATTATTTCCGGCTTCTTTTTCTCAGAGTTTTCATCTATCGTGTTATCATGATGCATAGTAGACAACAAAACTACACATTTCGATTTCTTCGGAACATAAGACACTAATGTTACGTCCTTTTGGAATCCAAATATAGATGAAAAAACTTCCCTTGTTTTTGCTTCTAAAAATTCAACAGGAATCACAGCTTTATTTTTCTTCAAAGTTCCCACGATAGTTAGTTTCTTTGATAGAAGCTCTTTTGCTAATGGATAGCTTGTGTACCAGTTGTCCATTGTCACGTTCCTTGCGGATCCAAATAACGGGGTGCAGAGTCGTTTTACACAGGGATGGGAACTGCAAAAAAGCAAAAAGACTGAAAATACGCGTGAACGAAAAATTGCACCACATTGTAATCACATGCGCGAATAAAAAATTGCACCACATTTCGATCAAACGCACGAATGAAAAATCACACCACATTTCGATCAAATGCACAAATGAAAAATTGCACCATATTTCGATCAAACGTGCAAATGAAAAATTGCACAACATTTTGTCTGTGAAAGATAATTAAAATAACAAAAGCAGGTCTTGATTTCCAAGCAAATGAAGACAAGCACACCAGCCTGTATATTACATTACAGGAGTGGCAATATCTAAATTACAAATTCTCATTTTCACCTTCCCCCCTTTATCACAAAAATTTTATATCTATTCCCAATACCATAAATGCTGCCCTCTCCAACCCTCCCCTTCAATAAAGCTAAGGCAGCTTTTCTATTCTTAAAATAACTAGTTTTGGACCTTGGGGAAAAAAATCATAAGACATACCCTGGAATAAAGATTAATTATTCATGAAATAACAAACAAAGAGAATTGGATAAAAAAAAATTCTAAAATTACTATTTTAATTTATATTCCACTTACAACTTTTTCTTTTGGTTAACAAACAAATCTTTGATTGACACACATTTATATTTTTTCACACTTTTAATTTTCAGAACAGATTTTTCATAGCCACAATTCCTTTTGTCACATTTTGTTTTCAGAACTGATTTTTCATTCCTACAAATTTCCTTATCTTGAAATTTTGACTTTTTTGTTTCTTGGGAACTTGCTTCTTCATTCACAGATCTTTTTAAAGAAGTTCCTGGCCCTTAAAAAAATCGAATGAACAGTATTTTCTGCTTTAGATTCAGTAGATTTTAGAGATGACATGCAGTTATCTTCAGTTCTGACTCCCTTTGGAACTTGTTTCTTTATTCACAGATCTTTTTAAAGCAGTTTCTGGCACCTGAATTGGGTGAACACTATTTTCTTCTTCAGATTTTACAGTTGATTCTGAACTTTTGTTTGATACACAATTTATTTTGCAGTTTTTAATTTTGAAATTGATTTTTTATTTTTATAGCTATCTTTCTCTGTTACATTAACTTTCTTTTCTTGCCCCTTTAACAAAAATTGCGTTTTAAAGCGATTTTTTCACGAAATTTGCCGTGTTTTCGCGATCTTTTGACAAAATGTGCCGTTTTTTCGCGATCTTTTGACGAAAGTTACCGTTTTATCACGATTTTTGGACGATAATTGCCGTTTTTCGCGAATTTTTTGACAAAATTTGTCGTTTTATCGCACATTTTGGACGAAATTTGTCGTTTTTTCGCGAATTTTGGAGGAAATCTGGCTTTTTTTCGAGATTTTGTAACAAAATTAACCATTTTTTAGCGAATCTTTTGACGAAAATTGCCGGAAATTATTCGATATTTCACGATTTTTTAATGAAATTCGCCTTTTTGCCATTCGTGGACGAAATGTGCCGTTTTTTCGCGATCTTTTGACGAAATGTTCTGTTTTTTCGCGATCTTTAGAAGAAAGTTACCGTTTTATCACGTTTTTTCGATAAAATTTACCGTTTTTCGCGAATATTTCGACAAAATTGTCATTTTTTCGTGGTTTTTTGAGGAAATTGACTTTTTTTCAGGATTTTGTAACAAAATTAGCCATTTTTTCACGAACTTTTTGACGGAATTTGCCGAGAATTATTCGTTATTTCGCGATTTTTTAACGAAAGTTGACATTTTTTCGGATTCTTTGACGAAAATTACGCGTTCCGCGGGACGCGTAAGCTCAACTTTTTGGGGTCCTGTCGCCGATTTTTTGCGTATTTTCCGCGCTATTACGCGTCCGCGCTATCCCTGTTACATACTTCTGAAATTCGCGGAAAAAGCAGAATTTTTTTGGGGAAAAATCTGAAACTTATCAAAATAACAAAAAAGCGGAAATCCGCGAAATTTCGGGAAAAAAGCGGGATTTCTTAAAATAACAAAAAAGCGGAAATCCGCCAAAAAGCGGAAAATTCCCATCCCTGTTTACAATTGCAGATGGTGAATTGTCGACTTTGAACGGACCTTCTGGTTGTTGTCCGGCATAAATTTCCATATTATATGTATAAAATGTCCTCGCATTGACTAAGGCGAATATTTTAATTCCATATCTTGCCGGTTTTTTCGGCATGTACTGCCGAAATCCACAACGACCTCGAAACTTTTCTAACTTCTCGTCTATAGTGACATATTCACTAACTGAATATATCTCTTGACACTTTTTATTGAATGCACTGAAAAAATCTCTCACTGCTGCCAGTTTATCTAATTGACGTCGATCTTCACGGTCTTTTATATTATCAAATCTCAAGCATCTGAGAAGAAATGTGAACCGCTTGTAAGACATTGTTTTTCGAAGCAATTCAATTCCAGTTCCATCGGCGCTCCACAAATCCTTTGCATTAGTATGGGATGATTTGTGTAGCCCGCATAAATATAAGAGACCAAATAGCGCTCTCATCTCCACTTCATCCATATTTCTAGCATCACGACTTCGTTGGAAATTTGCAGATATTTTATCAATAAAAATATTAGTGCAATCCACGATATTTTTTATAACGTTGGAATCAAAAAAGAGTTCCCAACTTTCAACAGGTTCCGTAATACCTGATGCAACTGATTTTAGTCCAGGTAGATGAATAATGATGTTGCACGAGCTAGTTCTCACTTTTGCATTCGGTTTATCTTTTTTCCAGACTGTTTTATCTTTTCCTACGTAAATGTCATTTTCTTGATCGGATTCACCGCTTATATTGGCAGCTTCAAATTCACTGTCACTGTCGTGACTACTATAAATTTCATAATCAATTTCATCTTCACTAGCAGAGTCTATTTCTTCATCTGAAGTTTCAACAGTATCCAGCAGCCCTCTCAATCTCTCCATTTCTTTCTCATATTCCGTCAATTTTCGTTTAGCTGCCATTTTCGAAAAGAACAAAAAATCAAGCGTCCACTATCTATGCGAGCAGAAAACTAATGAGAGGAAATTGCTGTAAAATGCGGTCGCGCGGGGTTGCTAGGTTACCCCAGTGGCAGGTGGCTTTCCAGGAAATGATTGCTTCTCCCTAACAAAAGAAAAACACCTGCTGATGGCAGGTGCTATTGAAAGAAAACATTTTAAAAGTTAGCTACTGAAGGGATGAATAATGACAGACTAATACGAATTCCAGAATAGAAGTTTTTATGAGACTGGGGTGACTCAGGTACCCCGTGCGCCTTCCACCGGGTTAAAGAAATGACAATGATTCAGAAGATATGAAAAAAGAATTACCTAAAAAAGCCTTTTTTACTTTTTACCAGATTTCTTAATACCTCCAACACCTAAAATATTTAAAAAAAAAATTAAAAATACAATATATATAAAATGTCTAATACATTATGAAATCTAAAAGAAAACCAGTCACACACCAGAAACATAATTTTTTCAAAAGAATGCAGTTACGCCCATGCCTGGACTGAAACATAGACCTATTTTGGCTTGATTGCCAATGCTCTACTGAGTAAGCTAGAGTTCAACTTTTCACTTATTCGGATCTCATGATTCACTAAATTCAGATTCTTCCCACAGACCACTAACATGATTTTTTTTTAAGCAAATACTTCGTCCATAATAATCAGATAACTTACATTTTGTTAATAAAAAATGTACTTATTTAATCAAACAAAAAGTAACATAACAAAAATCTACTAAAGTTATTTAAAACAAATTTTTTTTATGTTAGTTTAGTTATTACAAAATAATTTAAGCTTTATTATTTGTACACCTCATTATTATTTGTTACAAATACTTGCTTATTATTTTTCCTTTATTCGACATGACAATTTTATCAGATATACCTACATTCCTTATTTATTATGAATAAGATATTTATTACAATTACATATCTGCCAACATGGCAATTTTGAAAACCTTACGATTTTTATGACATATATACTTAAAAATATATAACACATATTCAATGAAAAAAAAAAAATCAAAACAATATTTTCTATACTATATTTGTATGTAGTCATTTTTCTTTCTTTTGTATTTTTTAATTTGATTTGCCAAAAAAAAGCACGAAATTGCACAAGAAAATGTTTTTGGAATTTCAAACTTTGGGAGCATATTTTGGATGATCTGCAATAAATAGGGCAAGAATGTGTTCTCAGATGAACTTCACAAACAAGCAGTCTGCAATTGTGGCTGCAATTTTTAAATTTATGACACTGCCAAGTTCCGTAGTAAAATTCTGCCCTCCCCCCCTTAAGAAATCTGACTGTTTTGCAATTAAAGATGATCGTTTATATCATTCTTCATATATCATCAAATCCTCTGAGAAAATTTTCGATATGTACAATTTTTCCATGTCAACAATTAACGACATTTTTTAAACCAGTGTCATCATGATACTCCCCACCTCCTCAAAATAAAATAAAAGATCTAAAAAATAAAGCTTATACACAACAATAAGAAAAACATTAAAAGAAAACTAGTTGGATGGGCCAATGCCAAAACTTTCTACTATCTCATACATACAATACAGTAGACTCCCTTAAATCTGCACAGCTTGGGACCAGAGGTTGTGCAGATTTTAGAATTTTGTGGGTTTCTGGTCATTGCTTTGTATCCATTTTTAAAACAGTAATTTGAATGTAATTAATAATGCAAATGAAACTATAATGAATGCTTACAATATAATAAAATATCAAAATAAGTAATAAACTAAAATAATAAAAATGTGGACACTTTTTAAAATGATTAAATATTCATTATAAAGATGAAATGTACTTTTCCTACATTATTCAATGAAACTTGCCTCATAAAGATACATTACTCATTCACATCAAAGTCATAGAACAAGGAAGTTCTATTTCAGCTTTAGTCAGACTTAATTAACAAAAAAGCTTGATTAATATATAAATATATTTGGTAAAAAGATTGTGATTACCAATAGTACAAGCAATATCTTGATTTTTTTTTTTTTTTTTCAGAAATAAATTTTTTTAGTGACTTATTCTTCCTTCATAAAAAAAACATGAATAAAGTAATATTAACAAAAATATATATGGAACTGATATAAAACTAAAAAAGCAAAATTTTGCCCTTATAGCTGAACAGAATGTTTCATTGTTTATATCCATTAATTATATGTGGATTTTAGGGTCGCGGATTTGAAGAAGTCTACTGCATTTTGAAAATTAGTTACATATATACTACTTTAATACTGTTAATTCAATATTATTCCAACTTTGATTTTCATTTTAAACTGTTAATGTAGATCATAATATTCATTAAATTCAACAGCTTTCCCTTATTCTGTTATCATTACTATTTGCAAAAAGCCAGCTTAACTTTTTCCAGCACAGTGTGACCACTCCAGATACACCTAAGTTTCTAAACTTGTAAATGGCACCAAGAATATTTTATTGAAATTTTGCTTTTACGATGAAAGGTTTAATCAAGGAGTTTTTAATTTCTAAAAAAGTAGTTTTCAAATTCCAGTCAGTCGATAATTTCTCATTTTACGAACAGAATTTGCCCATGCCGAAAAGGGTTAATTGAATGTAAGTTTCTGTCTCTGCATGAGCCGATGGACAATAAAACGATAAAGAATCGAGAATATGAAAAAAAAAAAAAAAAAAAGAGCTTTATCACAATACTCCTTCCCCACAGTATATTTCCAAATTCAAGGGAAGATCTGCTCGTGCTAGTATGGTCAAAAACATATACAAAAAACAAAATATTTGGTTCAATTCTTTATGTAACTTCATACACTTTTAGATGGTATAATAATGAAAACAGCATGGAAATTGCTTTTACAGCACCCCCTTCCAGCAAATTATTTTTAATTCAGGAAGGACCTGCATGGTCATACCAAAAAATAATCATACACAAAAAATTTAATTCAGTTCTATGCATAACTCCTTACACTTTTTGATAGTACAATAATGAAAATGACACAGACATCACAATTATAGCACCCTCTTCCACTTGATTTATTATTATTATTATTCAGGGAGGACCATAGCCAAATACTTACACAAAGAAAAATTGTTCAATTCTATGCATAACTTCATACAATTTTCGATATTACAATATTGAAAATAGCACACTTGTTATTGCAGCACCCCTTTTTGGCAGATTTTTTTCGAACTCAGGGAAGACCAACTAGTTATACATATAAAAAGAAAATTAGAATTAACAATAGTTTTGCTTAGTGGGGAGAAGAGTTCTTCTGATAAAAGATTTTATTCTTTTTTTATATCAGTGTGTAATTATTTTTTTTTTTTTTAAATCTTACTTGGAAAGAATAAATTTTGTTGTTTATTTTAATAAAATATAAAGAAATTTTCATTAATCATTTAAATAACAAACCTAATGGTCCTTTAGCAGCTTTTTCTCTAGCTTCTTTTAAAGCTTTTTCTTGTTCTTTCTGCTTTCTTTTGAAGTCAGAATCATCCTGTATAAAAAATAAAATGAATTGAGCATGAAACAATAAAAATTTGTATATTGCATTGTATGTTCATTGTAATAATTTTAAATTGTTAAAATTAATTAAATACCAAAGTCTATATTTAAAGTTTTGATTAGAAAATTTTGAAAGAAATCTTAATACAAAACTTTTTTTTTCTTACTTTGATTCAAACATATTTGAACTTCTTTATGACAAGTGGCATGCATATGTGCTATTTAGGATGCAAAAGACCCCTGAAATTAATTGGCAAGCAATGTTTGCAAAGCTGGGCCTAATTCGAAATAACCCAGTAGGTTTTTTCTGAATGGGCCCACTGAAAAACTCATTGTGGATTTTTTTTCAATTTTCAGGAATGTGTAAAATTTTAAGCAACATATGTATTTAATGAATTTAAATTATTTCAGTCAATTTTGAAAGAAAAAAATATTTAACTGCCATTGGATAAGCACCTGAAGTAAAATAAAAATGCATTTTAGCATATTTAAATATTTTAGTAACAAAGAACATAGTAGGCATCTAAACAAGATATAGTACATAATTATAGGTAAAGGTATATCATAATTCATTTACGTTTTTAAAAAATCAACTAGATTCATGAAAATAAAATGTATGTATTTTTACTTCCTATCTTTGCAAGAAAGTATTGAATTCATGGAAAATTTTGACTTTTATTTTATGATGATCTATATGTTTTTTAAAAAGCCTTGAAGATGACTTGAGTACTTTAGAAAATGCTTGTCTGAGACAAAAATTTTGTGGGTGCTCTATCTCTAATTAGAGCACCCACAAAACTTAGAACTAATGCATGGAATTTTACAAAACTTTAGATTTAGTAAGACCTTGATATAAACTGATGCTGATTAGTTTTTGATGCATATTACCCAACTGTTGGCTCTGCTATTTGGGATGGGACAAATAGCGATTTGGCCGAATATCAACTTTTTTTTCCAATAAAGAAAACAACTTTTGATTATATATAATTTAAATAATAATAGGAGCTCATTAATCATTACTATTCTTAAATGTATTTTTAAATTTGAAAAAGTTATTTTAACCAGGGTTAACAAGTATTTGCCATGGGCAGAAGAACCTTAAAAAAAAAACCTGGTCAAAATCGTTCTGGAAAAAAAAAGTTTTTGCCATAGTAGTGGCAAAAATAGGCTGTCAATTTAATTTTCACCAGAAAAAGAGAAAAACATATTTCATGAAAGGAAAAGAGATTTAATACTTAGTAAATCTATGAAGCTCTTAGTATATAGAAAGATTTATGCACTTGCCTTCTTCCCGCCAAAATGCAAATGAATGAATTACAATGAATTGATAATTTAGAGCAAACAGAAGCAGAATGAAAAGGCCTAAAATTAAGGCTTCAAAATTTCAGAACAGAAGCTCGGTGCTACCTATGTTTTTTTTGGCAATCAGGCCTAGATAAGAATTATTTAGTATCACAGAGAACACTGTTAACTTTCATTTGTGAAGCCACTGTGTATAATATTATAGGTAAGAATTAGAAAAATTGAGTTAGTAGCCAAAGGTCGGCAGGGTTGTTAAATTCCCGGGTTTTTTCAGAAAAAATCCAACACATTGGGTTTTTTCAGGGTTTTATCAGGGTTTTTTGAGGTTTTATGGGGGTTATGGGAGATGGTTCAGAATGCTTGGAGAAAAAAAAAAAAAAGTACTTATTACCAGGGATGCCACTTTTCCGCCTTTTGGCGGATTTCCGCTTTTTTTAATTTTTAAAAATTCGCGATTTTCATTAAGCAATCACGCGATAAAATAACGATTTTCGTCGAACGATCGCGAAATACAACAGCCTTTTCCATTAAACAATCGCGAATTACAACAGTTTTTTTCGTCAAGCGATCGCGAAATATAACGTCGATTTTCTTTAAAAGAAAAAAAGGCTATTTTCATCAAACGGTCGCGATATAAAGCAGCAATTTTCATCAAACGATCGCGAAACGAAACGATGATTTTCGTGAAACGATCGCAATGTGAAACGGCGATTTTCGTTATGTAATCGCAATGTAAAACGGCAATTTTTGTCAAATGATCGCGATGTAAAACTGCCATTTTCGTCAAATGATCGCGATGCAAAATGGCGATTTTCGTCGAACGATCGCGAAGCGAAACGGTGATTTTTGTGAAACGGCGATTTTTGTCAAAGGATCGCGGTGTGAAACGATGATTCTTGTCAAACGATCGCTAAATAAAACGGTAATTTTCGTCAAACGATCGCTAAATAAAACGGCGATTTTCATCAAGTAATCGCAATGTAAAATGGCGATTTTCGTCAAATGATCGCGATGCAAAACGGCGATTATCGTCGTACGATCGCGAAATGAAACGGTGATTTTTGTGAAACGATCGCAGTGTGAAATGGCGATTTTTGTCAAAGGATCGCGATGTGAAACGATGATTTTTGTCAAACGATCGCTAAATAAAACGGTAATTTTCGTCAAACGATCGCTAAATAAAACGGTAATTTTCGTCAAACGATCGCGAAACGAAACTGTGATTTTTCTGAAACGATTGCAATGTGAAACGACTATTTTTGTCAAAAGATCACGATATGGAACGATGATTTTCGTCAAACGATCATGATGTGAAACGGCAATTTTTGTCAAACGATCGCTAAATAAAACGGCGATTTTTGCCAAACTATCATGAAATAAAACAGCTATTTTCGTCAAATAAAAAAAAACTGCAAAATTTTGCTATTCACTCGTGGAATAATCATTGAATCTATTGCTGGGTTACTTGAATTGGTTTAAAATGATGTAATACATAAAATTCTTCACTGAACCTATTGCTGGGTTACCTTAATTGATGTAAATTACTGTGAACTAAAGAAAAATCATTTTTACTTACTCTTATAAATTAAAAGTTTACAACAAAAGAAAAGCTGTTATTCTTTATTTAGTTTATTATAAACAATATAATTTTCAAAATTCACACATAAAGTTGTGAAAAATGTCGTCAATTTTACTTTACGCATAATTTCCTCTTTTTTGCTATTTTCTGAGTGGCATCCCTGTATTACTAAATTTAAAGTAGCTAATTGATTACAAATATATATAAATCAATGACAGTAATTTTTTTGTTATTACTAAATAATAGAATAAGCCAAGTAATTCTACATGTCTACATAATTCAATTAGAATTCTAAGCATATATTGTATTTTGTTATGAGTTTCTATTGTATAACATAGAACACATTCATCAAAGTATTTTTTTTAATGGGAAAAAATTTGTGTTTCTTACACATGCTACAGAGATTAACTAACAATTATTTCTTTTAAAAATTGTGGTGGTATAATTAGGACATTTCTTTGGGGTGGGGGGTGATGGTTATAAATTTTATGAGTTGTATACTGATATTAAGAAAGATATTACAATACATTATATATGTAATATAAATACATTATATATGTACAGGGTTCATACAGAGTTTGCTAAATGAAAAATAAGGACTCTGTAAGGACTTTGTAAGGGCTTCGTTAAAAGAAAAATAAGGACATTCTAAAGTTTAAAAAGAACAGTACACATAACTACTTACATTAAATTTTAATCGTAAATATATAACATTAGTTGGCTAGCAAATGTTTTTAGCATCTATTTCTTTGGTCAGGGAGGAAATTTCTTCCTTTTATCCAGGGTTCGTGATTTTTTTGATTTAAATCATATTTTTTTTTATTTAAATCAGATTTTTTTAAAAATTGCCAAACATTATTATTATTTTATGACTTTTTGTTTAATTTAAATAATATAAAGTTTACATACATAGAAATGCAAATTATAAGTATTATCTATTACTAATATTACACATTTACATAAATGATTCATATTATTTCAAGGTAAAATTTTAGGCTATGAAAAAAATATTGATTACACAAAATGCATGAAAAACTACAAATCAGATGTCAAAAATTTCAACCTTCAATATTTTAATTAAAATAAAAAACATCTGCAACACATAAAAAATTTAAACAAAATTGGAAGTTTTTAACTTTTTTTTAAAAGTGTTGACTGAGAAAAATGAGTTCAATTGCTGCCATCAAAATACTTAAGATCAGAGGACACAAATTGAGATGTCATCACTAATCGACTGACTTCTCAGTAGTGTTGGAATTTACACAAGAAAATTTTGAATAGCAATTTTATTTTACTTGTGGATAGAGATGTAAATTTTCCGGAAAAATATAAGTGGCGGAAAAAAAAACGGTTTTTTACCGGTTTTTTTTGGAAAAAAAAAAAAAAGGCACTCCGGGAGTGCCGACAGAAGTGAAAACTTGAACAATTATGTGTGTATTTTTTTAGTCGTCTGGACATATTTTATTGTGCAGAAAATACTTTTAAATGAAGTGTTTTTTATTCATTATTATAAACTACTGCTACAAAAATTATATTACAATTTTCATTTAATGCGCTATTGAACATGAAAAATAATGCATATTATTTTACATACAAAAATTGCAATCTATTGCTTAAAACATAAATTTACAAATGCATGAAATATGAAATATCGTCAGTTGGTATTCTTTGAAATAAATACCCATAAAACTTATGAATTTTCATCCCCATTTCAACAATTCTTCCATCATCATCATCATCATTATCATTATATTCTAGATTTGATATTATAGGTTTATGGTAACTAAAATATATAGCAAACAATTTTGATTCAATTCTATTTTAAATATCTTGTAATGACTGCATCAATTGTAATTTTTTATCTCTCTGTGCTAAGATTGCGATGGTTGGTCATTGTTAAATCAAATTTTCTATTTAAAAATTCAATTAATTGTAGATTTTCATCATCCACAAAGTTGATGTTGAAATCCCTACTCAAAATCATCGGCAAATCATTAAATCTCTTTCCAATTCTATCTTGAAGTAATGCAGAAGCCTCTTTAGAACAAATAAATAAATTTTCATACAAAAATTCTCATTTGCACTTAAAGGCTTATCCTGTGAAATATAAATGGCAACCAATACAATTAGTTTTTCATTTTCAGAGTGGCAACAACAAACACATATATCACTGATATCAAAAACATTACTACTAAACATACTGGTGTACCTCACATGCACATTCATATGAATTGTGGAAATATATGCCCATTACATCAAACAACCTTTTATAAATAGCTACTCCTGCTGCTGGACGACCGTATCTTCTGAAACTTGTCACAAATTGAATAGTAATCAAACAATATAAGTTGTTAAACTTTAAATACAATTTTTTAAAAAATGGTTGGAAAGTGCAGCATAATCGATGCACAATATCATGATTTTTCTTTCTTAACTTTTTATTCCATCTGGTAACAGTATATTTTGTTAAACTTTAAATACAATTAAAATTTTTAAAAATGGTTTTGAAATGTAGCATAATTGATGTGCAATGTCATGTTTTTTCTTTCTTAACTTTTTATTCCATTTGGTATCAATTTATGTTGTTACTATTTAAATACAATCAAAAATTTTAAAAAAAAAAAGAGAAAAAAATGGTTGGAAAGTGCAATGTAATCAATGCGCGATGTCATACTTTTTCTTTCTTAACATTTTATTCCCTCTGGTAACAGTATAAGTTGTTAAGGTTTAAATACAATTACAATTTTTAAAATTGGTTGGAAAGTACTGCATAATCAATGTACAATATCATGTCTTTTCTTTCTTATCATTTTATTCCATTTGATAACAGTATAAGTTGTTAAACTTTAAAAACAATTGAAAATATATATATATAAAAAAAAAGGTTTAAAAGTGCAGCATAATCGATGTGCAATGTCATGTTTTTCTTTCTTAACTTTTTATACCATTTGGTATCAATTTATGTTGTTACTATTTAAATACAATCAAAAATTAAAAAAACTGAAAAAAGTGGTTCGAAAGTGCAGCATAATTGATGCACAATGTCATATTTTTTCTTTCTTAACATTTTATTCCTTCTGGTAACAGTATATGTTGTTAAACTTTAAATACAATTATAATTTTAAAAATTGGTTGAAAAGTGTAGTATAATCGATGAGCAATGTCCTGTCTTTTCTTTCTTAACTTTTTATTAATTTGATAACAATGTAAGTTGTTAAACTTTAAATACAATTGAAAATTAAGGAATTGAAAAAAATGGTTCGAAAATGCAGCATAATTGATGTGCAATGTCATGTTTTTTCTTTCTTAACTTTTTATTCCATTTGGTATCAATTTATGTTGTTATTATTTAAATACAATAAAAAATAATATTTTTAAAAATGGTTTTGAAATGTAGCATAATTGATGTGCAATGTCATGTTTTTTCTTTCTTAACTTTTTATTCCATTTGGTATCAATTTATGTTGTTACTATTTAAATACAATCAAAAATTTTTAAAAAAAATAGAGAAAAATGGTTGGAAAGTGCAATGTAATCAATGCGCGATGTCATACTTTTTCTTTCTTAACATTTTATTCCCTCTGGTAACAGTATAAGTTGTTAAGGTTTAAATACAATTACAATTTTTAAAATTGGTTGGAAAGTACTGCATAATCAATGTACAATATCATGTCTTTTCTTTCTTATCATTTTATTCCATTTGATAACAATATAAGTTGTTAAACTTTAAAAACAATTGAAAATATATACATATATAAAAAAAGGTTTAAAAGTGCAGCATAATCGATGTGCAATGTCATGTTTTTCTTTCTTAAATTTTTATACCATTTGGTATCAATTTATGTTGTTACTATTTAAATACAATCAAAAATTAAAAAAACTGAATAAAGTGGTTGGAAAGTGCAGCATAATTGATGCACAATGTCATATTTTTTCTTTCTTAACATTTTATTCCTTCTGGTAACAGTATATGTTGTTAAACTTTAAATACAATTATAATTTTAAAAATTGGTTGAAAAGTGTAGTATAATCGATGAGCAATGTCATGTCTTTTCTTTCTTAACTTTTTATTCAATTTGATAACAATGTAAGTTGTTAAACTTTAAATACAATTGAAAATTTAAGGAATTGAAAAAAATGGTTGGAAAGTGCAGCATAATTGATGTGCAATGTCATGTTTTTTCTTTCTTAACTTTTTTATTCCATTTGGTACCAATTTATGTTGTTATTATTTAAATACAATAAAAAAAAATGAAAAAAAGTAGTTGGAAACTGCAGCATAATCAATGCACAATGTCATACTTTTTCTTTCATAACGTTTTATTCCATCTATTAACAGTATAAGTTGTTAAACTTAAATACAATTATAACTTAAAAAAACACACACGGACATTTGCGCAAGCGCCCTGTGCCGCCGAAACGGAGCAGCACACTCAGGCACGGTAGAAAGAGCAGGAGATACTAGTTCATCTCCCTTCCCCTCGATCTTACGCTTTTTCGATCAGCATCACGTGACCCTGACGCGAGTTTGGAAGTTTTTACCCATACAAAAAGTGCTCAGCGCCGCTAAAGAAGTTTTCACTTCAAAAACGGAAAAATTGATTTTTCATGACTATTTCTCCAAAATAAATTATATTTTCTTAAAGAATATTAAATAATAAACATTTTTTCCCATTTATATATATTAAAATTATTTTCACTTTATATTACAAAATAAAAAGAAAGTAGCAAAGCCTGCTTTTAAAAGTTTAGTTTTTTTTTTCAACAGCCTAAGAATTTTTATTAAATGCTATTGTTTGTTATATCATATCTTTGTTGAAATGATTTTTCAGTTACATGTTTGACTACCAATTGACGTAATGTAAAAACCTGAGCCAATATGTCTGCAGTTTGGAATGAAATAAATTATGCATTTTATTTACATAAGTATAGTTTTTAAATAAATGGTACTAGTTTAAAGAAATTATTGCAGTTTTGTCATTATTATGAATATCAGTATTCAAAAAGTCCATTGTTTGTTTAAAAAATGTATATTTTTACATTATTACTTTTTTTCTTAGAATTGTAATTTTATTTCCTTTATAAAATATGTTTAGTTTTGGTATAGCTTTCCAATCTCAACTCAAAAAAGTTGATTTAGTTTTATAATCTAAATTCAAACAAAACTAAGTTTTCTTTGGCTTACTCAGGTCTGCAACTAAAAAATAGCATAGGATTTATTGACTGTTAGATTTTTACTCACTAAAACCAGAAAAATATATTTTTTTTAAGTTTAATTAAATGTAATTTTTTTTTCTTTTTACCCTGAAATATGGTATTCTATTCTTGAGTAAGAAAAACCATATTCAATAATGTTTCCACATGGTCAGGGGTAGGAGTAACCAACTCATAAAATATAGGACATCTTTTGTGAAAAATATAGGACATATATAGGACATTTTGAAAATAACGTTATTGGATATATATTGTTATAAAATACATTTTAAAAACATAATCTACAATAGTTTATAAATTTTCACTAATTAACAATAGTAAATCAAGATATAATATTAAAAAATATATATATAATTAATTTTTCCATTGTTATTCTTAAATCATCTTGGTACAATGGAAATTTTCCAAACTACAATGTTAGATTTCAAGAAAATCTGTTATGTTTGAGAAAGGCTCACATGTGATAGATACCCTTGTCAAATGCATTGTGAACAATATGTAAATTAAAGATTCCAACACTACGCCTAATTTTCTCATAGATTGCACTTCTCTATCGAAAAATTTTAAAAGCTGATTTATTTATATTAGGACCATTTGATCCAAAGATGAGCAAATGATTTAGATCCATTTTAGAGGCTTTCATTTCATTTATTTTGCAGTTACATGATCAAAACGCTCACTTCCAATATATTTTTTGGTAATACCACCAATTTCCTCACCCCAATATCTAGCAAAAATGTTTAATTATTTTTAGTTCTGGTCATTTAATGTCTCATAATACATGAGTGTGAAAAAAGGAGGATTCTTTGTTGAAAGCATCACTAATTTGTTTTAAAATATATCAGCCAAGGCTATGAGGTATGGCACATGACACTTTCTTTGAATTTAACTGTATACCTTGTGGCAAAGAGGAAACTGTAAACATTTACAAAATAAATTTTGTATTCCATCTGATGACTGAAATAAATAATTAGGGTCATGTGAATTATCCACAGAATCTTTGATCGTCTCTTCCTTAAAGTCCAAGTACTCAATCCACTTATTATTATTATTTTTAATTTGATATTGAAACTAACTTTTTCTGCCAGTAAAATCCACAAAGTGAGATTGAAACTAGTTGCTTTGTTTTTCTGAATTATCTTTGAGCCTCGCTGTTTTGGAATGCTGCATTAACTGCAATTAACCGCTGTTACTGATGGGAACTGGACATGGTAATGATCTTTACCCTTCACACAACATTCAGCAATTTTTACCATGCCCATCAAACTGATCTATCCAAGTACCACAGAATTTCATCAAACTATGTTCACATTGTGTCATTGCATTAATGTAATGCAATAAATATGCCTTTTCTACATGAAAATATAAAAACGATGTATTGCAGCTGAATACACGATAAGAGAAACTAAAATAATCGCAATGAAACACAGAACCACATTGAATATTAGACTAACTCAGCGAGCAAAGCGATGATATTAATACCAAATACATGAAAAAGCAGAGAAATATAGGAAATATAGGACAATTAGAAAAATATAGGACAATATAGGACATTTTTGAAGATTATTTTATAAATATAGGATATATAGGAAATATAGGACAACTCTGACCCCTGCATGGTAGTTTTATATTTCTAAGAGTGGAACTCAAAAGTTATGAAAACAGAACAATACAAATGGAAAATGCTCACTATATGAGGAATTAACAAAAGCAGTCACATACAGAGATAAACTTCTACTGTGCTTTAGAAAACTACAAAAATTCAAAGTTTAATCATGAGGGAAAGTATAATTTGAAACATAGTTACAAATATGGTTTTTTTTTTTCATTGCAGTTGTACTTTTCTAATGTAAACTGCCCATGTTTTTGCAACATTACTGTACATTATGGAGGTAAAATGGAGGTCAATTTTAGATTCAACACCTTGAAAAAACATTCAATTAATCAGCTATAACGAAATCTTGAAAAATGCAGCATAGTAGTGCCACCTATAGCAAAAACTAAACAGCATTAATATATATCAGAAACTGTCTGAAGCTGTAGTTTCATTTTTTAAAAAAATCGCCCTTGAGGTAAAGCTATTGCGATAATCATGTATAATGCAGCATAGCAGCGTCATCTGTTGAGCAATTTACACCAAAAAGTAGTGAGCACGAAGTTATGTCAAAGATTAACTTAAACTGAAGTTTTATGAAAATACATTAGTTCTTGAGATAGAACTATTGTTGAAATTATGAATAATGCAGCATAGCAGCGTTTTCAGTTGGGCGATATACACTAATAACTAAACATCGAGTTTATATCAAGGTGTAACTGAATCTAAAGTTTTGTGAAATTATATGCATCAGTCCTTTAGATAGTGCCCATAAAATTTGTCACATACAGACTTAGAGTGGCAGATATTTTCCAAAAACCATTAAAACGTGTTCAGGACCTTCTAAAACGTTTAAATACACCAAAAACTGTAAGTCAAAATTTTCACAAATTCAATACTTACTTCTTGAAAAGATAGATTAAAATAATAAAAGTAGTAAAAAACTTCAAAATTTTATGTTGAATTTTTAATTTTATCATTTCCATTAATCTGCATATTATTGCAATAATTTTACACATGAATTAATTTTTAAAAAGAGAAGTTGCATTTAATTACATATCTAGATTTTTTTCATGTAATCAAGTTTTTGTGAAATTGTGAACTTTTTGTATATACTTGTACAAAATATTCAGAATTTTTGAATAAGAAATTATTACTATATTTAGGTTCCTATTTAGAAATTTTTAATAAGGTTATTTACATACATATATGTAACTAAATAAGATTCAGCTGCTGTATGGCATGAGATTTTTTTTTTCTTCAATCACTGCACTTGCGAAAGATTCAGTTTGTTGATTAAACATTTTCTGAAATGTCTATTTTCAAGAGAAATTTTGCAAAGGGTCTTGTGTTTCAAACAAGAAAAAAATGTGAAGGATCCTTTCAAGTCATCTCAAACAGATTTCTGCTCAGAGATCAGATTACCCACATTAAAATATTCATGTGAGACACTCAACACAAAAATAAATAAAATAAAAAGTATGAGAATGTAGCTATTACAAAATTTTCACTATATTATTTCATAAATGAAATTTCAATTTTTCCAGTTTGGAAAAATTGAAAAATAAGCCTTCGGAAAAAACCCAAAAAAAAACCGGTTTTTTTCCCAATTTTTCCGACCATTCCCATCTCTACTTGTGGAATATTTATCATCTTATAAAACATTAACTATTTAAACTCACTAATAAGAACTTGGAATCCCTAAATAAAAATTCAGCCAGATAAGGAATGCTACAGTGTTGCCACATCTGGATATTTTTTTATTGGGGCTTTCCAAATACTCATGTGTATGTTTAAGAAGTAATTTAATTAATCATAAGTTAATCAGTATGTTCAGTGTTTTATAAGATGATTGGTATTCCACAAATAAAATAAAAGTACATTGTTATTCAAAATTTTCTAGTGTGAATTCCAACATAATTGAGAAGTAAGTCAATTAGTGAATACCTCACAATTTGTGTCCTGGCCTTGAGCATTTCGATGGCAGCAGTTTTATCTGTTGATTTCTAATTTCTGAAAGTATCAAACCAAAAGCAAAAAACATTTGTTCGATTGAAGCAGATAAATCTATTGCAGTAAAAAGCTAGTTGATCATTCTCTTTTTAGTATGAGCTTTTTCGATAACTGTAACAAAAATACCTTCCACCATTCTAAAGGGCTGAAATCAATTATCCTTCTATAGTAAAAAAAAACTAGCCTTAAAAGGAATGACTCCTGGAATGATGCTGATGTGGAAGATTTCCGGAAGTAACGAATCCGGGTTGTCCACTCCTTCCATGAGTCGAATAGACCAATCAGGAAAGGGCTCCGTCTGTGCATCGCCATATGGGTTACCATAAAGAGAGGAAAGGTTACCATCGCCAACAATCGCCAAGTTTGTCGCCAACTTGGCGATATATCGCCAAATTTGGCGACCAAAATTAGTTGTCAAAAGTGACGTTAACTAGGCGATAACTGTAATATTTCGCCAAATTTTTAATTTATTTACAACATCAGTCGTTTGATACATCATTTGAGAGGTTTGCAACTGCTTATTCATTTAAAGGATGTCTTGTGTGTTATCCCCCATTCTGCTCCCCAGGGGGGACACATTTTTAATTTCTTTACAACACCAGTCGTGTTACACAAGATTTGAAAGGTCTGCAACTGCTTATTCATATTATGGATGTCTTGTGTGTCACCCCCACACTCTGCTCTCCCCAGGGGGTCACATTTTTAATTTCTTTACAACACCAGTTGTGTGACACATCATTTGAAAGGTCTGCAACTGCTTATTCATATTATGGATGTGTTATGTGTCATCCCCCACTCTGCCCCCCAGGGGGGCATATTTTTAATTTCTTTACAACACCAATTGTGTGACACATCATTTGAAAGGTCTGCAACTGTTTATTCATTTTATGGATGTCTTGTGTGTCACCTCCCCTCTGCCCCCCAGGGGGTCACATTTTTAATTTCTTTACAACACCAGTTGTGTGACATCATTTGCAAGGTCTGCAACATCTTATTCATATTATGGATGTGTTGTGTGTCATCCCCCACTCTGACCCCCAGGGGGGCACATTTTTAATTTCTTTACAACACCAGTCGTGTGACACATCATTTGAAAGGTCTGCAAATGCTTCTTCATATTATGGGTGTCTTGCGTGTCACCCTCCACTCTACCCCCCAGAGGGGTGCACATTTTAAATTTCTTTACAACACCAGTCGTGTGACACATCATTTGAAAGGTCTGCAACTGCTTATTCATGTTTTGGATGTCTTGTGTTTCCCCCCCCCTACTGTGTCCCCCCAGGGGACACATTTTTAATTTCTTTACATCACCAGTCGTGTGACACATCATTTGAAAGGTCTGCAACTGCTTATTCATATTATGGATGTCTTGTGTGTCACACCCCTGCGCTCTTCCCCGCCAGGGGGGGGCATTTTTAATTTCTTTACAACACCAATCGTGTGACACATCATTTGAGAGGTCTGCAACTGCTTATTAATATTATGGATGTCTTGTGTGTCACCTTCCACTCTACCCCCCCAGGGGAAGACATTTTTAATTTCTTTACAACACCAGTCGTGTGACGCATCATTTGAAAGGTCTGCAACTGCTTAATCATATTATGGATGTCTTGTGTTTCACACCCCCTGCCCCCCTGGGGGGGGCACATTTTACTATTTCACATTTTACTGTTACACATTTTACATTAATTTCTTTACAACACCAGTCGTATGACACATCATTTGAAAGGTATGCAACTGCTTATTCATGTTTTGGATGTCTTGTGTTTCCCCTCCTACTGTGTCCCCCCAGGGGGCACATTTTTAATTTCTTTACATCACCAGTCGGATGACACATCATTTGAAAAGTCTGCAACTGCTTATTCATATTATGGATGTCTTGTGTGTCATCTCCCAGTCTGCACCCCCAGGGGGGGCACATTTTTAATTTCTTTACAACACCAGTCGTATGACACATCATTTGAAAGGTCTGCAACTGCTTATTCATATTATGGATGTCTTGTGTGTCATCCCCCAGTCTGCACCCCCAGGGGGGGGCACATTTTTAATTTCTTTACAACACCAGTCGTGTGACACATCATTTCAAAGGTCTGCAACTGCTTATTCATAATATGGATGTCTTGTGTGTCACCCCCACTCTGCCCCCCTAGGGGGGGGGGGCACATTTTTAATTTCTTTACAACACCAGTCGTGAGACACTTCATTTGAAAGGTCTGCAACTGCTTATTCATATTATGGATGTGTTGTGTGTCATCCTCCCCTCTGCCCCCCCAGGGGTGGCACATTTTTAGTTTCTTTACAACATCAGTCGTGTGACACATAATTTGTAAGGTTTGCAAATGCTTATTCATATTATGGATGTATTTTGTGTCTCCCCATTCTGTCCCCCCCAGGGAGGCACATTTTAAATTTCTTTACAACATCAATTGTGTGACACATCATTTGAAAGGTCTGCAACTGCTTATTCATATTATGGAAGTCTTGTGTGTCACCACCCCACTCTGCCCCCCGGGGGGCACTTTTTAATTTCTTTGCAACACCAATTATGTGACATATCATTTTAAAGGTCTGCAACTGTTTATTCATATTATGGATGTGTTGTGAGTCACCAGCCACTCTGCCTCCCAGGGGGGGCACATTTTTGATTCTTTAGAACACCAGTCGTGTGACACATCATTTGAAAGATCTGCAACTGCTTATTCATATTATGCAGGTCTTGTGTGTCACCACCCACTCTGCCCCACAGGGGAGCACATTTTTAATTTCTTTGCAGCACCAATTGTGTGACACATCATTTGAAAGGTCTGCAACTGCTAATTCATATTATGGATGTCTTGTGTGTCACCACCCCACTCTGCCCCCGAGGGGGGTGAACATTTTTTATTTCTTTACAAAACCAGTCATGTGACATATCATTTGAAAGGTCTGCAACTGCTTATTCATTGTATGGATGTCTTGTGTGTTCACGTTTTTCATAGGTGCACCAGATTTGCCGCAATATTTTCTAAAGCCCATTTGGCGAAAATGTCTTTGTGGTATAACGCTTGCATATACATTTTTAATTATTTTCTATTATTTTCAAAAGGAACTTACAGTAAATAAAAAAATATATAATTAATAACTTTAGAAAAATAATAACTTATATAATAAAAACAAGTAGGAAAATGCACGTGAACGTAGCAAATGAGGTGCGTTCGTACGATAACGAAGTTTTAAAAATATTCAGATATTGCTGATATAGTAGAGCGTACTTTGGATACAGAATAGTAGTCGAAATCTTTGTGTTTCTGTAAATATGCAGGAAGTAATTTTTATTACACCTCAGAAACCTATATCTTATTCATAAAATGTGAAATAGTTGAATATAATTAAAACATGTCCCAAACAATGTTTCCCCGTGTAGCATTATGCAGGGGAATACTTTTGTGTGGCCCTGTAATTTAATACTAAATATTGTTTGCATCACAGATTGTACAGAATGTATATTTTCGTACATACTTTATAGATTCATGTCAATTATGTTATGTTCAAATGAGTGTAACACCATTAAAATGCATTTGAAACTTTTTTCCCATTAATCGTAATGTAACAAAATACTTTTGATTGTCCCTGTAATTGTTCTATTCATCCGATTTTCATAACATTTGAAATGACTCGACAAAATTATGTAATAATTATAAGTTTTCAATTTCAAACGATTAAAATGCATATGAAACTTTTTTTCCCATTGACCGTAATGTAACGGAATCCTTTTGGTTGTCCCTGTAATTGATATATCCATCGGATTTTCATAAAATTCTTTGCATCACAGATTGTACAGAATGCATATTTTAGTATATATTTCTTAGATTCATGCCAATTCTATTATGTTCGAATGAGTGTAACATCATAAAAATGCATTTGAATCTTTTTTCCCATTAACCGTAATGTAATGGAATACCTTTGATTGTCCCTGTAAATGATCTATGCGTCCGACTTTCATAACATTTGAAATGACTCGATAAAATTACGTAATAATTATATGTTTTAACGTTCAAACGATTAAAATGCATTTGAAATTCTTTTCCCATTGACCATAATGTAACGGAATCCTTTTGATTGTCCCTGTAATTGATCTATCCATCCGATTTTCATAACATTTGAAATTACTCGACAAAATTACCCAATAATTATATGTTTTACATTTCAAGCGATTAAAATGCATTTGAAAATTTTTTCCCCATTGACCGTAATGTAACGGAATCCTTTTGATTGTCCCTGTAATTGATCTATTCATCCGATTTTCATAAAATTTGAAATGACTCGACAAAATTATGTTATAATTATGTATTTTAAATTTCAAACGATTCGGTTGGGTAGTTTTTGCGTTGTTATATGCGGACAGACAGACGGACGGACAGACAGACGGACAGACTGAGCGACAACTATAGGTGCTACGTATTTACATAATTACGAACCCACCTAAAAATGAATATAAATAAACATTTTATTAGTAAAAAAACAATATTACCCAGGCTACTATTTCGGACAAAATAATGCCACTTTCACGCCAATTATGTGACATTTGTGCTCATTTTTCACCAAATTTCCTGTTGTAGATCTTTGAAATTTGGAATGCGTATGAATACCTGGGAGCAATACTGGAATTGGACATTGATTTTTTTTAATTCGACACCTAATTGGTAAAATGAGGGTTATTTTTTAAAGATTTATACAACTTTTTCTGCGCAAGAAAGACACTTACCTATTTTTGTATACAAGAAGAAGTAAATGGTATGTAAAACAATAATATTATCCGTATATAGAATGCTCAAAGCGATATAAGCACTGGGTTTGGCGAGATTTTTTTTATGTCAGTTTGGCGAAAATATCAAACAGGACATTGGATACCATTGAATCCTGCTTATTCTTGTTCTTCCTCACAATGCATTCATTGTATATAAGTTTTTTTTCCCACTATACATTTCAGCTAATTATTAGATTATCTACTGTATTTAAAATGGATGAAACAGAGATTCATAGAAAAAGAAGATTATGCAATGAACGTCAAAAGAGATGGATGGAGAAACAAAAATTTCAAAATAAAACAATTGAACGTATTAAAATCAGTGATCATATTGAACCTTCGGAAGATCCAAAGCTTCAGGTACATGTAAATAAGAAAGAAAACAAAACAAGAAACTTATTTCATGTTTTGCCTTTAGAAATATCTGGTGTAACATCCACAGATGAAACAAATACTTTTCCCACTTTTTAATGAAACCGTTTCTTCTGAGGAAATAACAAAAGAAATGAAGATTCAACAAAAAAGAATATTAAACAATGAATATAAAAAAACATGGAGGGCAAAACTAACTGACAAATCTAAAGAAACAATAATGTACAAGTAGAAGAGTTTAGAACATATCTCAGAATATTTTAGAAAGAAAAAAAAAAGCTCAAGGTAAAAAAACACAGGCTCGGTATGCTGCCAAAAAAGAAAAACATATCTTTCAATCAATCTATTGAAAATCAAAGAGGGGGGGGTTATGCTATGCTTCGACTAATGAGGAGAGGGGTTGTTAAATTTGGTGTGCGTCATTTTTCACTGGCTGGTGTTTTCGGTCGACAACCTAATTAGAGTACATGGAGTAATTATAAAAAATAATAATAATAAAAATACGCACGCAGTAATACTGATGATCAATGAAACATTTTAAAAATTAATCAACTAGGAAAATAAATCTGTTACTTTAAAAAAAAAATACTTTGATTTTGAGCTTTTGTGGTAATCTCTTAATAGCATTTTTTAATCACTAAAAGATTTTTTTATACTTCGCGTGTGAAAATTAGAAACAATTACGTGTTTTAATAAAATATTGCTTTTTATGACATCATTTTCTTTTTTTATTTATTTTTAGTGCATGTTTCGTTTTAACTTACATTTTGTTTGCGTGTGGAAGTCAATTCTTGTCAATTATTTTTCGTCACGTTTGTCATAGATGCACCAGATTTGGCGCATTATTTTGTAAAGCCCATTTGGCGAAAACGTCGTTGTGGAATAACGCTTGCATATACATTTTAAATTATTTACTATTATTTTCAAAAGGAACTTACAGTAAATAAAAAAATATATAATTAATAACTATAGAAAAATAATAATTTATATAATTAAAAAAATGAATATAAATAAGCATTTTATTAGGAAAAAACAATATTAGCCGGGTTACTATTTCGGACAAAATAATCCCATTTTCACGCCAATTATGTGACATCTGTGCTCATTTTTCACCAAATTTCCTGCTGTAGAGCTTTGAAATTTGGAATACGTATGAATACCTGGGAGCAATACAGGAATTGGACATTGATTTTTTTTTTTCTTAATTCGACAACTAATTGGTACAATGGGGGTTATTTTTTAAAGATTTATACAACTTTTTCTGCGCAAGAAAGACACTTACCTATTTTTATATACAAGAAGAAGTAAATGGTATATAAAACAATGATATTATCCATAAATAAAATGCTCAAAGCGATACAAGCACTGGGTGTTGCGTCCATAGTTTGTTTATCGGCACGCACTTCTCTTTTAATATTTAAGTTGTTTTCCTTGCATGGCAACTGACTTTTTATTTTTTGTTGTTCTAAAGAGTCATCCATGAGAGAGGTGGCTATTTTTACGTCTGTAAGTAACTATAATATTTTATATAAACGAATGATCTTTTTAATAGTTTAAAAAAAATAACACGCAACCCGACAATACTGGGTTTGGCGAGATTTTTTTTATGTCAGTTTGGCGAAAATATCAAACAGGACATTGGTTACCATGGAATCCCACATATTCTTGTTCTTCCTCACAATGCATTCATTGTATATAAGCTTTTTTTCCCCACTATACATTTCAGCTAATTATTAGATTATCTATTGTATTTAAAATGGATGAAACAGAGATTCAAAGAAAAAGAAGATTATCCAGTGAACGTCAAAAGAGATGGAGAGAAAAACAAAAATTTCAAAATAAAACAGACAAAATAAATCAAACAAATACTTTTCCAGTTTTTAAAGAAGCAGTTTCTTCTGAGGAAATAACAAAAGAAATGAAGATTCAACAAAAAAGAATATTAAACAATGAATATAAAAAAATATGGAGGGCAAAACTAACTGACAAATCTAAAGAAACAATATGTACAAATAGAAGAGTACAGAACATATCTCACAATATTTTAGAAAAAAAACAAGCTCAAGGTAGAAAAGCACAGGCTCGGTATGCTGCCAAAAAGAAAAACATATCTTTCAAGCAATCTATTGAGAATCCTTCTGGAAAATTAAGTAATATTGTAGAAGTGGAGATTTCTAATGAAAGTACAAGTAATATTTTGTGTAATGCTGGTCCCTCTAGAAATGGTGCTCTTGAAGAAATAGGGTGTACACACAATTCTGCAATGCTGCATCCATTAAACAGTTCGGTGACAAATGCTTCTAATAAAGAATATCAGGAAATTTTTAATTCTACTGAATATGCTGGAAAAGAAATACAACAAAAAAGATGGACAAGTATGAAAATTATTGCTGATTGTGAAGCTTCTGAAGAAGCAAAGGCACAACTAGCAGAAAATAGGAAAAAAGCAACAGCAAAAAGACATTCTGTTTTACCTTCTGAAACATGTGCTGTAGGTCCTTCTGGAATATTGTGCAACACTAGCTATTTAGAAAATCTTTCTATAGTAAAAAAAAAAACTAGCCTTAAAAGGAATGACTCCTGGAATGATGCTGATGTGGAAGATTTCCGGAACTAACGAATCCGGGTTGTCCACTCCTTCCATGAGTCGAATAGACCAATCAGGAAAGGGCTCCGTCTATGCATCGCCATATGGGTTACCATAAAGAAAGGAAAGGTTACCATCGCCAACAATCGCCAAGTTTGTCGCCAACTTGGCGATATATCGCCAAATTTGGCGACCAAAATTAGTTGTCAAAAGTGACGTTAACTAGGCGATAACTGTAATATTTCGCCAAATTTTTAATTTCTTTACAACACCAGTCGTTTGATACATCATTTGACAGGTTTGCAACTGCTTATTCATATAATGGATGTCTTGTGTGTTATCCCCCATTCTGCTCCCCAGGGGGGACACCTTTTTATTTTCTTTACAACACCAGTCGTGTTACACAAGATTTGAAAGGTCTGCAACTGCTTATTCATATTATGGACGTCTTGTGTGTCAGCCCCACACTCTGCTCTCCCCAGGGGGGGGGGGGCGGTCACATTTTTAATTTCTTTACAACACCTGTTGAGTGACACATCATTTGAAAGGTCTGCAACTGTTTATTCATATTATGGATGTGTTGTGTGTCATCCCCCACTCTGCCCCCCAGGGGGGCACATTTTTAATTTCTTTACAACACCAGTCGTGTGACATCATTTGAGAGGTCTGCAGCTGCTTATTCATATTATGGATGTCTTTTGTGTCGCCTCCCACTCTGCCTCCCAGGGGGGCTCATTTTTAATTTCTTTACAACACCAGTCGTGTGACACATCATTTGAAAGGTCTGCAACTGCTTATTCATACCATGGGTTATTGGCGAGCGCAGCAAGCAGGGGTAGACAATAATTTGGAATCGCGAAGCGATTACGCGGGGGGGTTGGCGAGCATAGCGAGCAGGGGGGCGGGGCCCCCCTAGTATTAAATTAAATAAATAAATCAATTGCTGATTCAGATTTTGCTCAAATCCTTATATAGCAGGCTTCACCAAAGTACAGCACATAAAGTCATACAATTTTATTTTACCTCAACTTGCAAAAGTTTTTCTAAATACTAATGAATAAATATTCAAAAATTTACTATATTTCTGTTTAGATTTCTTTACCGTTGCAAGATTATTAGGATGAGCGAAGCGAATCCTCTACTAGGCCACTCAAATTACAATTTGTCGTACACTTTACAAAAAAACTATTCAATATTTTGACTTCAAATTAAACACAAAAATAAAATATGATCTGTAGATTTGCAGAATATAATTTTTTTTACAGTAAAACTTTAAAAAAATATTATTTTAATTAATTTATTTTACAT
This sequence comes from Maratus speculifer, assembly GCA_964019185.1. Taxonomy (NCBI): domain Eukaryota; kingdom Metazoa; phylum Arthropoda; class Arachnida; order Araneae; family Salticidae; genus Maratus; species Maratus speculifer. The sequence continues at coordinate 12,073,413 of OZ025290.1, read as the reverse complement.
GCATTTCCCAGCAAATAAATAAAAAATGAAACGCGTATATTTTCAGAAAAAAAAATATAAATCATTGAGTAAGTAATTATAGATAGAATCATGATTAATTTAATAAATAAAATATGTTTTCATTATTCAGAAAAATCGTTTGCACAGATGACACTTAAACATTTTAAAAAAATTGTATTATAGATCTTTATTTTTATTTTTTATTTTTTTGTAAAGTGGCAACAAAAGAATTGTAAACAAATAAAATTAATTGTTAAATTTGTTATATAAATGAAAAATTAACAGAATTGCGTGAACTTGTTGCCTCGATTCAAGCTCTTTATAAATGTACTAAAGGAAAAGTTGGCCGATTCCGAAATGACAAATGGACTTCAACTATTTCTTACTTTATCATTTGTATCGAAAGTAATGTTTTGTTCTTATTTGTGGACCGAAAAGGGTTTAGTGAACGGGACTTTAGACTTTGTTGCACGTATTAAAGATAATCACAAGCCATCAGACCAGATATCGCGAATAATCATGGTTAAATTTGAATACTACAGTAATTTAACTTATAAGAATTTGTGCGTACCAATTCCCCCAATAATTGAATTCTGGAAAAATGGAAGCATAAATTGCTTAAGGAAAGAGTTTCTTCTGCAGTTAGCTTTTGCTGTTACAATTCATAAATCCCAAGGTTTAACATTAGATGAAGCAGTTGTAGATATTGAGGATATATAGGCACCAGTTGGCTTAAAAACGTAAGTAACGTTGTCAAGAGTGAAAATCCTTCAAAATTAAGCATTCAATAGAAATTTTCCTTACGAAAAATTCTACAATATCAAAAATTCTCATGCACTAACATGTATAAAAACGAAGAAATTAGAATAAAAAGTTTTACAGTTAAAAATTCATAGTATCGACGAGAGCAGATTTCAAATGTTTTTCCAGAAAATAGGATTTTGAAGAAGTAACTTTCTTCAAGCTCTCTTCAAATATATTATTCTAAAATAGCTATCAAAGATTATTTCATGTTAATTACAAAGATTGTAAACATGCATATTTCAAACAAATTTAAAAAACACCAGTGGCTACTAGAAATTGTAAAAAAATCTTTAAAAGAATTTTTAGTTGAAAATTAAAAAAAAAAATTTTTTGTAAAAGTTTGCTTCGGAAATATTTTTAATGCCAGTCTTACATCATAAATATAAAAAATTCTAGGAAATTGATAGTTATTTGGCTGAACTTACATTTGTAGAATTAAAATGTGCCAAAACGTAAAATAACATTTTTGTTTAATAAAGATGCAAAAATAATATTAAAAAATATTGTTACTTTCAAATATATACTTCATAAAATAATGCTTCGCGAATCCAAACAAAGAACGGCTTTTGCTAGTTTTATAATTTGATTCAAATGAAATTTGAAAGCATTTTTTTTTTTCTAAACTTTACATTTTACTTTATTACTAAGCTTAAGCTTTATCTTTCTGGAAGTTGTTTGATTATATATGGTATATAAAACTAAATTATATTAAAGCACATTATTATGTTTGTTTCATCTGAAATTTATTAAAAAATAACTTAAAAGAAAAACTGATTTAAATCAATGATTTTTTTTTAAATCAGTTGATTTAAATCATGATTAAAATCAAGCCGATTTAAATCAACGAACCCCGCTTTTATCTGTTGCAGATTTTCTACAAGTGTTCGATTTTATAAATAAGATTCAGCTTTATTATCAGCTAATTCATTGGGATTATTTTCTAATTTCAATACTTCTTTTTCAAGAAGCCATATTTTTTTTCTTTGTAAAACCTAAGTCATCTTCAATTAATTTCCTTTTATTTCCTGCAGAGGAAGACTGTTGCTGTTAACCATGCTACACATATCCAGTGAAATAAGACTGATCAAACACAGATCAGCGGATTATAGAACAGATTGGAGCAATTATTTGGCGAAATATCTTCTTTGTTATTCATTTCTCTATATCAAAGAAAAGGAAATTTTAGATGGTGAATACAGATTACGATTGGTGTCCAATCAGAAGTAAGAGAATTATAACAGAGAAACTTGATTTTTTTTTTCAGCTGCCATATTTGACAAATTATCAATGTTTCAGGGGCGATTCCGGGTGATATTTTTTTCGGAAATTAACATATCATTTACAGAAAGGGGCAGCGCGGAGGGAGGGGCAATTCCGAGAGCTACACCCCCCCATGGGAAGGGGGGAGGTTATCCGCGATCTTCAGACGAAATCAGCAATTTGTCTGAGATATTTAGCAAAATCACCGTTTTATTGTGATCTTTTGTCGAAATCGGCGGTTTTTCCGCGATCTTTTGACGAAATCAGTGTTCTCCCATGTATTTTTTTTCTCTTTTTCTTCTAAATCGGCGTTTTCTTCAACAATTTCTGGGTAAAATTTACATTTTTTACGTGATCTTTTCTCAAAAACAGCATTTTTGGGGGTGTTTCTGGGTGAAATTTTTTTTCGGAAATTCACATCGCATTTTAGGAAATCAACATGGGGGGTATACGCGATCTTCAGATGAAATCGACGTTTTACCGCGATCTTCAGACTAAATCAGCGATTTATCTGCAATATTTTAGCAAAATCGGCGATTTATTGCAAACTTTTGTCAAAATCGGCGGTTTTTCTGCGATCCTTTTGACGACATCTGCATTTTCCCGTGTTTCTTTTTAATGAAATCGGCATTTTTTCGACGATCTTTAGACAAAATTCGCATTTTTACGCGATCTATTCTCGAAAGCGTCCTTTTATCCCCGCGATCTTGACGAAATCGGCAGGTTTTTTTTCATTATCTTTTGACATAATATTTTAAAGCAATTTTATCGAAAACGACGTTTTTTCAGCAATCTTTTAACGAAATCAGCGTTATATCCACAATCTTTAGACGAAATCGACGTTTTCCTGCGGTCTTCAGACGAAATCTGCGATATTTGGTGAAATCGCCGTTTTTCTGCGATCCGCTGAGGAAATTCGCATTTTTAAGCGATATGTTGACAAAAAAATTGACGAAATCGTCATTTTTCTACGAAATATTGACGAAGCGGCGTCCTTTCACGAAATTTGCATTGCACCGCGATTGTTTTTTCTGCGCACAAAACCGTACAAGTTGGCAACTATGCAGAACTCATAACCCAATTTCAAATTTTCAGAAGAAGATGCCTTAAAATTTCGGATGAGAATCATCCCTAGGCATTTTATCCCCGCGACCGGTTTTGACAAAATCGGCGTTTTTGCGTGATCTTTTGATGAGATCGGCGGTTTTTTTTCCAATGATTTTTTGACAAAATATTTCTAAGCGATCTTTTATCGAAAACGGCTTTTTTTCCTGCGATCTTTTAATGAAATCGGCGTCATATCAGCAATCTTTAGACGAAAGCGACGTTTTCCTGCGGTCTACAGACGAAATCAGCGTTTTGTCTGCGATGTTTGGTGAAATTGCCATTTTTTCCATGATCCACACAGGAAATTTGCATTTTTTAGCGATCTTTTGACAAAGGTCGTTGACAAAAACATCGAAGAAATCGTCGTTTCCCCATGAAATATTGACGAAACGTGTGCTTTTTCGGCGATCCTTTTACGAAATTTGCATTTCTCCGCGATCTAAACAGTACAAATTGGCAACTATGCGGAGCTCATAACCCAATTTCAAATTTTCGGAAGAGGATGCCTTAAATTTTCGGAAAGGAATCACCATTGGAATGTTTGGCGATTTTTTGTAAAACATTTTACAGATCGCGTTAATATTAAGCTCATGTTAAAAAATAAGGACTTTTAATAAAAAATAAGGACTTTAAGGATCGTTATTAAGGACTATCGAAATATAAGGAGTTTATAAGGACTTTTAAGGTCCGTGCGAACCCTGATGTAATTTAAAGTTAAAATTTTGAAAAAACCCACTTGGGTTTTTTTCAGAAAAAACCCACCCGGGTTTTTTGGGTTGGGCAAAATCATAACAACCCCGAAGGGTCGGTAGACTCAGTTTTGTTAGTGGCCACTTTTTAAAGTTAGTGGCCATTATAATGATCCAAACTTTGACATTTAGATAAACTATAATCGTCGTATAAACACATTTTTCCAAACAATTTTTTAAAAGGTGCTATTTTGTTTTAATTAATAAGTAGATGTGTTATAATACACTACATATATTAAATACAGATGAAATTTAAGAAGGTGGGTGTATTTCAGGGTTGGTAAAAAGCCGGGGTTTTTCAAAAAAACCAAAAACCATGGTTTTTTTGGTTTAACACGGGTTTTTTTTTAATATGATTTCCTATTACATATACATACATATTTATCAATGAAAATAAATTTTTTGAATATGTAAGTAATAACTTGATTTAAAAGTAATTCTAATCAATGTTAATATACAATTTTTCAATTTAATATCAATTAATTATGTAGAAAATTGAAATCATTTAAATATTAAACATTTTTAGAAAAAGCTGTCTTATTTGATAAATAAAATGTTCTACATAATCAAACATTGATACCTTGAAAATCTTAATATTCAATCTTTATATTATTAGCACTATAAATAAATATATGATGCAGTTTCATAAATAAAACTTCATATATATTTTCATAAGGCTATTCAAAATAATTTCTTTGAAATTCTTGTTATATGAGATGTCTGATTTTTCAGTTAGAAGACTATACATGAATTATCTTTTATTGAAAATAAAGCTTTTTATAAAGAATTTTTGGAATGATTTGAATTTAGCAGTAGAGTCTACACACTTTAAGAAGTGTTGTGTATTGCTTTTTGACATTTCTCCTCTAAAACTACCAGTTTAAAAGAAAAGGCAACAAACAAAATTCATAAAGTAAGCAAAAATACCTATTTAATAGCTTTTATGACTATTGAAAACTTTGATCTTAAAATATAAAGCAGTTTTATATATACTGTCTTCCACTAAAGCATTTAAATAGCCATAAGCCTACATGCTATATTTTAACGCTTAGTACTTTTAAATGTCTAAACAAAAAATTACAACTTTTTAGATATTTTTATAATATTTTCTTTCTATTATATCTCAAGCAAACCTTGCCTTGTCCCTTTCTCCTCAATTTTCTCGGCTGATATAAGTAGTGGGTTTGGTTATGCAATAGAAGATTTAAATATACCTTATTGCATATTTTAATTAAATGTAAACAGGCGCTTCCCTAGCGCCAAATTTTTCAATCTCTTCTCATTCGACTTTATATCGTGAGTTTCTTTTTATTCTTAAAAGATAATCCTCCCAATCAAGAAAATTTTCTTTTAGAATTTGACTGAAATCTTAAATTTCATTTTATGTTATTAACTGTAAATCTGCGTTTCTCAAAGAAAGACTTTTTTTCTAAATATTACATATTTTTAATCCGTTTTGTATTTGCCAACTTTACATAAACAAAAGTTTAACCCAATAAACACAGAACAAAAAAGAAAAAAAAAGAAACAATTATTCATTAGCATCAAAATCAAATCAATGGAGAAAATTACTTAAGAATGTCATATTCGAAGCTTTGAGGAATGATGAAATCCTTAGTAAATCTTAACTAATCAAGCAATTTAAATAATAAAAGTACACTTTTAGCTCGACTCTGCCCTTCTGGGCTATAAATGTTTTATAATTAATGTTTTTATATGTACATATATATTTAAGTCTTTAAAAAAAGGAAAAAAAAAATTTTTTTTTTTTTCTAACAAGCTAATTTGTAAAAAATTGATTATTCTGTCATGTAGATTTACAGCTTATATGAAAAGTTGGATTGATTAAAATTATTTGTCATTTTAGAAATTTATTAAGTCATAATTTTTCTACAACCTTGCTTGTAGCTTCTGCATAACTTGGATTTTGCATTTTTTAATGTATAGAATGAAAACATAAAAAAACCAGATGAAAAAAAACCAGCATGGTTTT